>OZ002740.1:318518427-319718427 GCA_963924295.1 Dioctria rufipes | reverse complement strand
CGTTAGATGGCGGACCCTTTACTATTTTCTGTCCACGATATTTTCCGATTTTTCTTAAGACTCTTTTTTCCAACCACACTTTTTTTTCCAGCCCGAAGGAAGACAAAACTCTTCTTCTTCCTTGTCACAAATTAAAAGTGAGGAAACGTTCTGCCTATCGAGTCGAGTGCGTTCGAGCTGTACTTACACTGTTGCTCGTCATCTTTACCGGACAGGTTTTAATTTATGTCGTTTTCGTTTGAACATCAGTTTCGCTCTGGAGGCAACCTAAGTGCTGTCAAAGCGTTCGTTTGAAGCAAAAGTGACGTCATAGGTTGCCTCTAGTGGCAACCCAAAAAGCATCAGTTTCACTCTGAAAATTTACTCGGGTACACTATGGGTTCACTCACACAAACAAAGTCTAGTTGTGATTTGATATAATTTAATTAATTTTAAGGTCAACAATTATTATTAAGACCTCTACTATTATTATATTATCCTCAAAATTTTTCTGCAAACAAATTACCAACGAGTTTTCGCAAAAAGTTCATAGCTACTTTGACGTTAGTATTACATACACAAGCGAACATTTTGAGGTGCACTCTGAAACCGTTCGATTGAACGGGGTTGCCTCCAGAGCGAATCTGGATGTTCAAACGAAAACGACATAAAAGACCATGAGAAATGTGCCAGGTCCGAATTTGATCAAGCAGTGGGTGCGCAAATTTGAAGAGACTGGAAACACAATTTCTGATAAATCAACTGGGCTCAAAATCAAGAATGATAAGGACGACAGTCATTACAATCGCGCGCAACTTCTCTAAATTTGAACAAATCCACGGTTCATCACATTATTTTCAAAGATTTACATTTTCACCCCTGCAAAATTGTTGTTGTGCAGAGAATGAAGCCTGATGATCCAGCTAAACGAGTCGAATTCTATAGGACAATGAATAATCGTTTTAAGAGTTTCAATAACATAATGGTTACCTGATGAATCCAATTTGCACATCAACGTGCACGTGAGGAAACAAAATCGTAGATATTGGGCTTCTGATAATCTACTGGAACTGCATCAGAAACCACTACACTCGTCAATTCCGATAGATATTGTCATATGATCCGGACTTTTCTGGTTCCAAAAATACTAAATTAGAATGCCTACAACCGCAACACATTTTTCCAGCAAGATGGAGCCACTTAACGTCACAAATGATTCGTTAGCTTGTTATGGTCGTAGCGTACTGCATGTAGCAGTATGCTACACTGAGACTAGATGCATCATGTATACCCGGCCTACTGTCGTATGAACGGAGAGCAATACGCACCGAGACCGGGACTCGGAAGAAAAGAAGAAGAAGAGGACAGACAGGAAAGATAGCGAAAAGGTGTGGTCGAAGAAGTCAAAAATGAAAATCTGAAAATATCACGAGCTGATAAAAAGAAAAAGAGCCGCAACAGTTTAAATTAATTATTGAAGAATATATTAATTACGCATGGTATGTATATATATGGTTTTTGAGACTAAAAACCAAACAAAAATTTGGAATTATAATTCAACAGAGCGTCTGATAAATTTGTAGCTTGAGCACATCTTGTCGATAAACTTTAAATTAACTGGTGAAGAGTACATTAATTACGCATCATATATATATTGTGCTTGAAACTAAAAATCATGGAAAAGATGAAATTATAAGTCAACAAGGATAAGTCAATCTTCTCACAGAACGTCTGACAAATTTTTAGCTTGAGCCCATAAATTCTTCTATTAGGGTCCAAATTAGATCAGTTATCAGGGAATTTAGTCAAAATCCCTAACATTACAACAAACGGAAGCAGCATATAATAAAAAGGTACCTGTGGCGGCAATTATATGTGTCAATTAAGAAAGCTTATCCACGGTACGGTCCATATTTGGTGGGTTCAACAAAATCCGTATTTGGAGCTCATACGTCTGATGTCGATAAGTGTCTTGTATGGCGAAATACATTTAATATTGATGCAAGAATTGAAGCTGTTTTAACGTAACTCTACTGAAACATTATCACTCGAGATCTGATGTTTTTTGAGCAGTTAAACCTGGTAGAAGCAAAGTTCCTATATTGAGATTTAAAGATTCTATGCATAGGTTAGAGGTAGATTTAAATTTTAGCAACCGTGAAGGAATATGAATTACGCATTTAGTTTATTGTTAATTTAAAAAAAAAAAATTAAAATAGAATCCAGTGGCATAGTGGAACCTCTCAGAGGTGCCTCGGCGAAGGATCCTCATCAACAAATCCATGTAAGTTGTTTGATTATCTTATATTGATTTTTGATTACATATATTGACTGATGATCCGCCCAGAAGGGTCTAAATAATTTAGTATTTATTAAATTCTTTTCTCACTACATATATATATACATATAAATATTACTATTAGAATGAATGTAGCAAAAAGGATTTAGGCTTTATTGAATTCGTTTTTCGCTATATCTATATATAAAATCTTACTCGACATCATTATTAAAATAAAGCATTTTTATAACGTGATGACACGATAGAGTCTCTTGCTTTCTCCTCTCACTCTCCCGGAGCCCTCTTATTATGAAGGTTGACTAGGTGCGCTACTACTCTCTTTTCAGGTCAGCACAGGGACACTGAAAATACTCTACCCTCAGTGTCGATTGGGTGGATGAGGCGACGGCAGCTGAAGGCATACTATCTGCACCTTCACATGGTTAATGGTAAGTAGTGTAAAGGTCCCTTCAGGACTTGATGTGTGCGACGGCCTTTGTTTTGTCAGGCACGAATATTTTTTGTATATGGTTGGTGGCAGCAGCAGGTTTTCGTGGAACTTTCCCACACTCTCCGCCAATAGCCGTGGCGAGCTAGCGTGCCGCCCTGCACGTCAATGCTGTCCACCGAGTGATCTGTAAGTTTATGCTGGCAGTCTGGACTTTACGTCCAAGTCAATCACTCATCATAGTTCCATAACAAGCTGCTCTTCACGATTTATTCCTTGAAAGAGTACTTAGTCACCGAGGAGACATCAACTGGCCACCCAGGAATCTATATTTGATGCTTGCTGATTTTTTTCTATGATGCTACTTAAAAGTAAAGTTTTTAACCCATTACCATCTAACTTGAATGTTTTAAAGCAAAGAATCAGAGATGAAGTCAATGCTATTCCAAGAGTGATGCTCCATCGAGTGATTGATAATTTCAGTTTCAGGCTAAATGAGTGTGAAGAAGTGGATGGTGCACATTTACAAACAGTTCTTTTTCATAAATAAAAAGTTAAAAACTGCTCTTTGATTTTACAGTAATTGAACTGATTCTGGTGTTTTATTCTTAACCCTGCATTACAAACCTTATGCTATGTTGCGTTTTTACTAACCATGGGTGTAATCCATCTACGACCTTATATTCACGAAAACCAGGAACCATAACATTAAAATTTCAGAATAAAGTAATTTTAAGTAAATACAACAAAACTGCTATAATATAAAAGTAAGAGAGAAATAAACCTAATATGATTACATGTTCATATGAAGTCTGTTGAATTTGCTTGACAGTTTGATTTTAGAATATTATTTCAAATTGGGTGGATTACACCTGTTAATATTTGTATCATGGATTACACCCATAGGTTAGTAATGCAGGGTTAAGTATAAAAACGAAGAACATTTTGAAACACCCTTTATAAAATATAATAAATTAAAAAAAATCTATTCCATCCATGACTGATGCTAAAAATGTTTAATAAAAAAGAAAAAAGAAATAAAAATTGTAAAAAATGAATATTTGGCGCTTTCATAATTACTGGTTAATGCCAGCTGAAAGCATTTGTGGCTTAATACAAAATTTCGAAATACATTAGCTCAGTGGAACGAGCAATCGTTCGGAAAGCGGAAGGTCCCTGGCATCAAAAACAGGAAAAATAAATTCAAACAAATTTTTCGCGTCCTTATTTGAAGTTGGCATTTTTATAACTAGATAATATATTGCATAGGTTTTGAGTAGATTTTCGTACTAAGGCGCTTAAAATTAAACAACTGTATGCGCTCGGTGTTTGGCCTGTTTCGATCTCAGGATGATTTGAAAATAATTGTGTTGACGTTCCTCCGAGGTGCGATATTGAAGAAAAATTAGAATAAGTACGTTTTTTCAGATATCCAAGTTGAATTGTATGCGAATTTCTGAATTTCTTTCATCAAGTTCATCTCCTTACCTCTTCCTTTTGCTCTCAGTTTTGAATTGAAATTGTTGTGAAGCGTTTAATGTTGGGTGTTTTAGAATAGTGTTTTAAAACTAGTTGCCCGCGGGCCGTATCCGGCCCCCGAAGTAATATTATAAGGCCCGCTTATATGTAAATCTTAATTCTGTATTTTTTGTAAATACGGTACTCACCCATTAAGCTTTTCGCATTGAATTCCGTTTATTTTCCATGTCAATTTTGACTAGTTTACCTGGAAATCCATACCATATTCGCACGGGTTTCTGCTCTTTTGGCTGAAGGGAGCTACGTCGAAACTCTTGATTGTATATTGGCATTGGAATTTAACGTGGAATTACAATAGATTTCCATCTATTTTCCGTGTTATTTTCGAACGGAGTTCCATTATATTACTATGGAGATCCGTGGTTAGTAGATAGTAGATATAAGTTTGAGAAATAAAACGTACGTAGAAAATACAAATGAAAATTATTGAAATAAATTTTCGAAGTAAATTAAATTTTAAAAGTAAAATTTCCAAATATTATATCGGATGATTTTTTAAATATCTGAAGAAAGAAGCATCGTACGAAAAACAAATGTTTGAAATAAATTGCTAATAAATTCGAAGGGAGGGGGGGGGGGTTCATGAACACTCCTGCCGTTACTGGTAACTATGAAATCTTAAATAGGAACCGAGATTTATTGTAGATTCGCATAGTAAATACGTCAAACAATGTGAAAGGTTTATTTGAAACATTTTTTTCGATTCATGATAGATGGGGCTGTAATCGGCGAAATTTAATTTGTTCGATTTTTTCAATTTAAAACAACTAACTATACAAGCGATTCTGCAATACACTTGTAATTTGAAATTTTTGTTCTTGATCTTCAAGTAATATTAGCACTTCATTTTCCAAATAGTCTCTGTACATTTGACTGTCCAAATTACCTTAAATGTTGTTGGAGCTGATGAGTTTGTCGTCAACTATTCCACATCAGAGACGTCACAGTTCAAGGACGATTCAAATTGGTGCAGCGAGTCGATTAACCGTTCCTTGGTTTGTGAGAGAACAATATTTTACGGCAGAAAATCGGGTTTTTCATATTTATTAACGTGCTCATTGACAAAATGTTACTCGATTTTGGAAATTATCGCCATGCAGATCTTGGTACAAAGACACATAATTGGGATAGTATTTATGATGCTTTAAAATGAAAAAAAAAAAATACTACATACATTCCCTTAGGTAAGTGCAGTTATAGTGCTCGTATACAGCTTTGGGTATAAGGAGCTTTTTGTGTTGTTCTCTTTATATTTTATACATCATTTCTGACACCCCAGGGGCTGGATTCCGCAACTGTGAAGAATTTGCAAGTGTACACGATTTAAAAAACTCACGTGAGCGCCAGTGTACACTTTTGAATTTCAAGCGATTCCGTAAGTATTTGTGTACACTTAAGTGCTGAATGAAAATTGTTCTGTGCTGAATGTTGTTTGAGTGAGAAAATAGTCCTTTTGAAGAAGTTAAGTTTAGTTATAAAAAATTAATTACATGAATTCACTAGTATTAAAGCGACTACGGCTTAGAGAAAGGTAAAATAAATAACATAAAAAGAAATTTGGAAAATGCCGTTTGACAAAAACCCACAGGTACCTATTCAAAATTCACGACCAAAATGATTTCCACTTTTGCGGAATCGGAACAAGGTAGTGTACATAAAATTTTGTGTACACGCGAAAACTCATCGTTGCGGAATCCAACCCCAGCTCTTAGCATATATAAGTATTTAAATCTAAACTAAGTATGCCAGCTCTAACCGATCTAATATCTTCATATATTTTTGTTTGCTACTTTTAGTATGTTTACTCGCTCAGGCGCTCAGACACAAAGTTTTTTAGTCAGGGGTTTGTGAGTTGATAAAAGTTATTTAAAAAAATATATTAAAAAAATTAAAAAAAAAATAAACGAGTTCGAATCCCAGATTGATTTTTTAAGAAGTTTTATCTAATCACAAACCAGGGATGTAAAGGACTCAACTCATCGCTCAACTCAAGCATTGAATCCGCTCAATCATTATGTCCGCTGAAGTGTTGAGCGGACTCAAGTCCTGAGTTGAGCGATGTGTTGATATGACACATGAGTCCGCTAGTTTAGAACTCTGCCAGAAGCCGCTGACTAAATAAATTTGTGCCTGAGAGTGCCATTCGTGACAAAAGAGTTTTAGGGTGGTAAGCGTGGATGAATTTACATGCGGTTTTTTGATTTAGAATGAGTGAATGGGGAGCTTTCCGATGTGGTAAATTTTTTTTACGTTTTGGATGGTTTCCGGGTGGGGATGGTAACTACCACCCTTAGGGTTATCCAATTTGGGCCGTGTGTAATGTCAAATTAAAGCTCTTGATGACTCCTATTAAATGGCATATTTTTTTTCCTGTAAGAAATTTTATCATAACAGACTTTTTCAACCGAATATCTTTAAAATGCGTATTTTCTAATTTATGCACAGAGGGATGTAGGTTTATGCAGCGGGGCTGATTTTTCTTTTAAACGCCTTAGCATAATGTTTTACATATATCATGGTAACAATTAAATTTTTAATCGTTATATAGATTTTGATGTGAAATAAACTTTTCCAGTTTTTTATGCCAATTTTTTTTACATGGAAGTAAATACTTACATTAAAGTGGGATAATCTTCTAAACTGCTTACCATAGAGGAAAAAAGTTACACTACAACGTTCGCAAGAGAACGTAAATGCGAATTAATATGCACATGTCAAATAAATTATGTACCGTTATATTAGTTTTTAGCGAAAATGTAATGATTACAAAGTAGAAAACAAAAATATTAAAAGAAGTTTTAAAATAAATAACTTTCATACATAAATTGTACTAAAAACCAAACATTTTTTTTTCTTTTTCTGTAATATTTGTGCACAAGAAAAATTTTATTGCAAAATAAGAAATGCTAAGGCTCAGATTAAATTTTAAAAGAACTAGAATTTGTCTAAGACCAATCCTTATGATACCAGGAGCCTATTTCATAAAACTATTAGTGTAATAATTATTAGCAAATTTACCAATATTTTTCAAATTATGTCCATTGAGTTTCATAAATATTCTTCGTACAGTATTAAGATATTACTGCACCGCAAATAAGTATTAATGGGAAATTATTACTGCATGAAGATTCTGTTTCATAGAAGCTTTTGTACTAATAATTATTAGTGCTGCGCTATTAACTAATAAAAAATTGTTTATTAATCCAATTACGTTGGTAAAGTAGCCAAATATGAAAACTGTGTTTAGTCAGACGAAGTTGTTCATTTGTGAAGGATTAAAAACTATATTTTTAGCCGTAATTGTGACATTTTCGCAATAATTTTTGTTTATTTTCAATCGTTTGAAAATGTTTTCGTAAAGTGATGACGAGTTTGACGACGAAGAGTAGAGGTTTAATTATGGACTAACTACAAGCTACGAATTTAATGAAAAATTCCGTGTTGGTGTAGTGAAAGTATTAAATACTGGTTGCGACGAATTGGACCCTATTTTGAAACTCTAAAAAAATCAAAATTGTGCTCTATCATCAAAACAGATGCTAGTAATAGCCCTTCACTGGTTAGAGAGCGGACGCCAGTACTACGGAATAGCAGATATGCACGGTAATTCGAAACGACCGTTTGTCACGTAATCAAGAACGTGGTTAGTGTAATTAACGACAAAGTTTTTTAACTAATAGTGAAATGGCCGGACGCTATCGACGATGTTGTTAGAAAATTTTATTTATTGTAGCGCAAGCCTGACGTTGTTGGCTGTATTGATGGTAGCCTTATGGGCATTGATGCACCATGGACGAATGGAGACCATTTCATTGATCGCCACGGAAATAATTCCATTAAATGTATGTTAGTTTGTGGACCCGACCTACAATTTTAATATTGCAGTGCAGACCACACCCATGTTCAATACTTTTAAGTGATTCCTGGTATCCGCTTAAAGAATGGTTGATTACCCCTAAAAATAATGATTTTAGAAGACCCTTTTGTGCAAATTTTGAATACGGCACATAAACGTACACGGTGTTTGAAAATAGCATGGGTATTGTAAAGAAAAAGTTTCCTTGTCATAATCATTTAAGGGTTGCGCAGATGATCTTTGAAACTACGACAGTTAGCAAACATCAAATGAAGAGGAAGCTACAAACGACGAAATAACAACACCATCAAGTTTCATTTCTTTTAAACATGTTTGCAATCCAATTTTCGAATTAGATAAGAGATTTTTGTATGAAAATTAAGTCAAAACACTTTCTTGTCTGAGTCTTATCACTTAACAATTTAAAACTGCAGAATTTGAATTCAAACCCGCTAAAAATGTAATGCAAATGTTTAATTGTCTGTTCACAGTTTTGCTGCTGTTGGAAGCAAATATTTGCCAGCAAGATAGTTACTAATAATTATTATTAGATTGATAGTTATTAGCCAGCAAATTTACACTAATAATTTCACGATGCACCAATAATTCTCATGACAATCGCTAGGGAATTATTAGTATTCGAAAACTATTATTATTTTATTAGAGCTAATAACTTGGAAATCATTAGTATTAGACTAGGTAATAGTTTTATGAAATAGGGCCCAGATGTATGTAATTTCGTATGATCACCCATCAGTGCAAGTTTGATCGTTGAAGTGGTTTTTCGGATATATTTCTAGAATGGTTCGTCGGGCAGTAAAAATGATTATAACTAATATCATAGAATTTCATATTCTGAACAACTTTTCAGTACAATAAAAACATCTAAGACTGATCGTTTTTGCAGTAGACGTAAAAATCCTACATTTTTATATGGCAACACCAAGAAGGGGTTGCCCGATTTAGCCCATTTTAGAAATTATATTTACTATTTCTATGAAAACGCAGTGTACAAAATTATAATTATCGACTTTCAAGGGCGAATATTTGTATTGTAAGGATTAGAGTAGACAAATGGTTTTATTTAAATAGGTCCTACAAAAGCTGCGAAAAGAATAGTTTCGTATAATCACCAACAATGTAAAATTGACCGTTTATTTTGAAAGTGGTGGAAGTCTATTTGGGTATGGTATTTCTATTTTATTCAGACTTTTTTAATAAATATAATTTGTTAATAAATTTACATTATCTTTAGCTGCAAAACACACAAAAGTTCACTGTTAGATCCTATAAATATTTTTAAATATTTTTTTTTTAAATTTATTTAAACAAAAATATTTAAATATTTCATCGTAACAAAAAATAGACTTTCACCACTTTCAAAATAAACGGGTCAAATATTAAACTTCTTCGCGATACAACTAAATTTCTGCAAGTTTTTTAAAAACTACCAGCCAACTGTAAGACCGGTAAGTCAATATTGGAAGTCTCCAACTTATAGAATGTAAAGACAACAGGATGGGTTGATACCTGTAAAAATCGTGTGGAATTTTTCAGGGACCCGTGAAGTAGGTCAGCATTATATTGAAGAAAGAGACAAATATATTTTCAGCTGTCAAACGAAGTTTCCTAATTTGCAACAATTTGAATCTAATTTAAAACTTGTGAAAATAGAAAGAAATTTTATTTAAAAGTAGTGCTAAATAAAGTGAAGGGTGTAAGTAATTATCTGTTGATATTATAGTGATAAATTTCTAAGTGATGTTTATGTATTTTCAGAATGCAATGTTTGGCGAAAAATTGACACAAGCACACCAAGGTACGACATGGGGGAAATCATTTTTTAGGCAAATATAGTTATAAAATATTATTTTGTGTACTTTAAGCACCTTTTTATATTAAATTAAATTAAAAATACATAACAAAAACGATGAAATATCGAAAAAATCCTTCATCCACCGAGATTTGTTTACGTTTGTGACAGTTGCGAAATTCCCTGGGTATGTTGACGTAGTGACAGCGAATAAGAACATTTTCGATGGGGCAAACGCAATATTTTCAACCATATGTCTTGTTGCCCCGTTCTCTATATTGATTCAACTACATGGCTTTACTGAGCTTTCTCTACAGCGGCAACAGATACTAACACAACTAGGATTAGACTACGCTAAATTTGACTTATTACACTTCCTGTACTCTCTATATTCTAACTTCTGATACAAATTTACACAAGTGTCAAAACTGCTAGAAGTTTACTTGCAGTTAGTGTTTCCACAGGGAACAAGTATGCAAAAAGCCACTTCTGGAAGTGATTTCTGGAAGTTTACGTGCTAGTGGAGCCACGGCGTAAGCCTAATACCTGACATCTGCAGCCTGGCATTCGCAGAGATTTAATCTTTTTCGAGACATAACCTATACTTAGATCGGTATAATTCTATCCTGTATAGATTGCATACATTTTCACTTTAGCGTTGCCTTGACCTTCAAGTGACGCTGCTGTAGCATAGGCGTAAATAAGGCCTAGTCTTTATATCTAATTTGAGTTCCCTTGTAGTTACAATAATTTGTTGTAATTCCATAGTGCTAATGTACATATATTTCTGCCCAGCTCTTCTATGTTTGTTCCAGTTATTTCTTTTTTGATTTATCATTCTTTTTATCATTTCTTTTTCTTGGATTTTGCACTGCTTTTCTACAACAGAGTGGGTAAAAATACTCAAACGTCTTCTCGATGATTCTGCACGCATGGCTTAGCTTACTATTATTATATATTATTATTATGCGATATTTTAAATTGAGAGCTAGAGCTTAGTTCACCAAGCTTTACTTATACTCTCCAAAGGGCTTTAACCGAGATCATCTCGACCGACATTGCCCTTTCTGTATCCACTTGATCTTTTGAATTATGAAAAAACTACAAAAATTTCTACAGACTGAACTTCCATTTTGCAAGATCTGTTACAGAAAATTTTATTCAAGTCTTAGGTTATTGGACTATTTCTATTCACTTTAATTAGTATTATTACTCAAAAGATTTGTTTTGGTAAAAAAAAAAAAACAAAAATAATAACTACTGTAGATTGTGGTGATTTGAGGTAAAATGATGACAACAGTTAATTTTCAAGATTCTGATATATAAAATTTATAATATTATTACAAGCGTGGCTTTAGTTCGATATTTAAAACACAATATTTCAGATATAGATCAGAAGTTCTTCTTTAATCTAACTATACCGCCGCCTTCCGTCGTCCGGCTACCACCTCCGTCTTCCGTCTTCTTTCTTCCGTCTTTACAAAATCTCAAATAATCACAAATGTGAGTGAGTTTTGCTAACGCTTTGAAACTGACGTATGGACAAGGGATTCAAGGCATAAGCCTTAAGAGCATAGACAAACTAAAAAATAACATACAAAGACTGGGAAGTAGAACAACCAGTTACGCTACGCCTCGCTAGAATATAAAATCGACGATACTTCGAACTGATGTTGGAAAGGCACTGACATATGTATAATAAGAATGGACTGAGCCATCATATCTAATTCCTATAGTCAGAAATGGCACAAATTTTAACTAAAATCTATTTGTCTCTTTCAAGCTCAAAATGTCCACTGAACTGTAATCAATTTTTGGAAACAGTACGGCTGTATTAATTGGAATGCATTGAAATTGACATAAAAATTGAGACAAATGTATTGTTTATATACGTCTATCTCTTACAAGCTCAATAATGTTTGAAATTCTGCAGAGGAGCACATTTTTCAGTAACATTAAAAATTAAGTTTTGTCTCAATTAAAATAATTTTAACTTCCCAAATAACTTGTAGGTAATGTAATACTATTTTTAAACATCTTTAGTGTTTCTAATCGACAAATAATATCTAGTAAATTATGAATCGGTGTACAATTGCACGAAATTTAAGGTTTTCACCACCAGTTCAATATTTGTGCCATTACTGAAGCAAGTACGCGCAGTCCATTCTTATTCACTGACATATAATAAGAATGGACTGAGCGTTCTTGCTTCAAAAATGGCACAAATATTGAACAGACTGTGAAAACCCTTTATTTCGTACAATTGCACACCGATTTATAATTAGTTATTGTTTGGCGATTGGAAACACTAAAAATGTTGTAAAATCGTATTGCATTAAATGAAAATTATTTGGGAAGTTAAACTCGTTTTAATTAACACAAAAATTAATTTTTAATATTATTGAAAAATGTGCTCCTCTGCAGATTTGATGTCAAATAGGCTTGAGCTTGTAAGAGATAGACGTATATAAATAATATATTTGTCTGCATTTTAATTTCAATTCCTATTAATTCCAATTAATACAGCCGTACTGTTTCTAAAATTGGTTACAGTTCAGTGTACATTTTGAGCTTGAAAGAGACAAATAGATTTTAGTAAAAATTTGTGCCATTTTTGACTATAGGAATAAGATAGGATGGCTCAGTCCATTCTTATTATATGTCAGTGATTCTTATTATATGTCAGTGAGGAAAGGTCTCATTTTTTTTCCCAGAAATTTACTGGAAATTTGTTCCTTAGAATTTTTATACATTTTGGAGGCCGAAAATTTATTGGAAATTTGTTCCTTAGAATTTTTATACACTTTGGAGGCCGAAAACCGCACACATGAACTCCAGTCTGCCAACAGACTGAATAAAAATTCTGCCGAAACATTTTCTGTAAATTACTAAGAAGAAACAAATGCTTATTGCTCATCACCCATTGTCGCCCTCCAATAATGCATAAAAATTTTAAGGTAAAAATTTTTCAGTAAATGTCTAAGAAAAAATTGAGGCCTTCCTTACATCAGGTTGAAGCATCGTCGATTTTATATTGGGGTGAGGTATTGGCGGCTTCCCCTTTGGTTACGTTAGCAAATCGAGACATCGTCTGTAAATAGTATATGAGAGCAGTATAGTTTTGTCTGTAGTAGCGCCACTACAATACAACAAGTAACTAAGTCAAACTTCGTTTCGCAATCAAAAGATAGTTTTATACACAATGTTTTTACTCTACATCCACAAATTGTCCTAGAGTCTTTCCGAATATTCCGTTCTCGAAACATAGATTCGTACTTTCCCAGCGTGAAATATGTCAAGCGCTTCCACAACATAGCCAGAAAATATCTTTTCCGAAGCGATCTTTTACCATAGACAAAGGAATCTTTGCGGAAGCAGATCTCTTCCCTGAGCTCAGGCTTATTCGTTTTGTTGTTGTGAAAAAATGACTCATATCATAGATGGCACAAGAACTAGATGTCGCATGGCGTACTAGAGCAGAATATAAAATATGTGAAATGGGTAGTGCATTCTGGAATGGACCATAACATGCTTTAGAGCGTTCCGAACGCAAAAATGTTTTTATAATAGCAGTTTTGTATACATTTGAACGACTTCCTCAACATTTCAGATACAAAAAAATATGAATCACTCGACGTATACATCATTTGAAATGTTGTGGTCCATTCCGGAATGGACCACCTAGCCATATAATTTTTGTATACTTTTTTGGTACTGCATGCGACATCTAGCTCTTGTGCCATCTATACTCATATGCATCTGGAAGCGCAACACAATTTTCATTCTTTAGTAGTCAGTTGAAGTGTGTGGTTAATTAATGTTTTTTAATAATACAATATAACAATATTGCTATTTTTGTTTAGCAAAAACATGACCTTGTAATTCGTATCGATTGAAAATTAAACGCAGCTCATTCAGCGGAAAACTGAAATTTTTAGTAAAGCCCTTATCTTGATTTCTTCTGTATTCCATATAAGCCCTCCAAGAGTGTTAAGCGGGAAACACAATGCGACGGCCATCAGCGTTCATCAGCTCAAATTTCATTCTATTCTATTATCAGATATAGGAATAAGAATAAGAAGAATAAGCGCTTCCCAAAAATCTGCATCTGAGCGCTTCCCTCTGCAGACATGCTCACGTTAAAACGATATGAAGAAGAATACGGTGGGGAAGCGTTCTTGCATTCTTCTTTGAGCCCTTCCATTTTCCGCTGGGCTATAAATGAGTCGCTCAGAAGTCAATGCGGTTAAGTCCAGAAAACAAAATTTGAGCCAATTGTTGATTTTTTTCTGTTGGTAATAGCATCTTCTAATGGTTTTGTGGAAAGGAAATCTTGGTGATTCATTTCGACAACGGTGAAAGGGTTTTTTCTTTTACTATTTTGAATTATGTGATACCAGTCGCTAGGATTATAAATATGCTGATTTATTTTTTTGCATGAGCTTCTATAACTGCAAAATCAGCGTCATTGGGCAAATAACTGTGCCCACTTAATAAAAATTTCAGCTCAATTGATTCAGTTTTTATCGTCTTCACTCTGAATTAATTTCAGTAAGCTTAATACAGTTTTTATATTTCGATTCTGTCCTGTACACGAATCTGAATACATTATAATTTTTAGAAAATCCTTTGAATATAATTTAATGTGTTTAGTTAAATACGTAGACACTTCTTGTGAACCCCGAGATGTTGGGTTAAAAGCCAAACATACATGTAGCTCTCGTTAGTATTTAAATCATGACAACCAAAATTTTATACATATCAGTTTCTCATGTAATAAGCCAGCGATGTGGAGAACTTTGGAAATGCGAATGCTTATTCTAACTAAATCCAAACTACACACGTACTTTTCGTCTGAAGCTCTTAATCGATGATTAGCCATACTATTACGGGCAATTTCTGCATTTCGCAAGTGTTCGTTGTGTTCAACATCAGCAGCATATTTTCCTGCATTTGTTATAGATTGATTTTTAATTACCAAATAATCATATTTTTGGCAAGTATATTTTGAAGGTTGCTTAAAGTGTAAGTTAAATCAGCGTCTGGGATTATGAGCTCTTGTATAATGACTCGAAATAGCAGGAAATGAACTTATATGGTTTATTACATGGAAATCATCTATTTTGTTACCTGGAATATGATGCCCGCGGTGGTCCTTCAGATCTTCCTTTGAACAACAATTATATAGTCGCCCGTTACTTATTTGGTATGTTTCTTTAAAATAATTTTAGCAAACACCATCTTCTTTGCCGTTAAGTCTAATAAAATATTCAAAAGACTGAGATCTTAGTCTTTTGGTGTTATTTTTGGGTCGTCGTCTTTTGATAGCACAAACTCTAATCAACCTAATCATTCTGCCCATGACTAACAGTGACAGTTACTATGAATTTGTTATTTTTAGTGTTACCAACAAATATAGAAAAAGAAGAATAATTTAGTTTTTATTTCAAATTTTATGTATACGAATATTGATAAAAGTGTGGACTTATTCACAATGGCTTCTGAATTATTATACAACATATTCAGAAGGTATAAAAAAAATGGCTGTCTGTCCTAGAAAAAACAAAGTAACGAGTAAATCTTTTAATAACTAAGAAGAATATGATGTATACCATTAAAATTTACAAAAACCAGAAAATATTAAAAAATGGACTTAACCACATTGGCTTCTGAGCGACTCAAATGTCGCTTGCCCTTTTCTGTGATATGATTCTCCGAAAGTTGCTTAATTAGTCATTTCACGCAAAGTACCTATGTAGATGTCGCTTGACCTTTTTCTATTGCACTTAACAATATTAAATCAGTACTTATGATCTATTTGACTTGAAGCCGAAAGGGATACAGGCTAGAATAGTTACTTTTTTGCATATTTGTACCTTTCTCCTTGACAGTGGATATTTTTCTTGTCCTGAATAAATTTATTTTGTTTTTGTTATCAGCTGTAAATATTTTCCTATCCAGAATATTATTTATCGCATTGTTTAGTAAATAATATTGCAATAATGTTATGTTTTATTTTTCTACTTTATGTTTTAATTTTAGAGCTTTGAGGGAGATTTTGGTAAAAATGTTAACAATGAATGGGTGAAATAATTGCAGGGGATCTGATGTAAGTATTTTGATCTCTTTGCGTTCGTTTATTTTCACTTATTTGTTTTCAGTTTTCAGATTTCTCTTTTTGTTACCGTCGTAGCCATACGCATGCCTTGGTTTTATCGCCCAAAACTGGGAAAAAAATACTTGTGGAATTATCATGCGTACACCCAACCAACAGTTTTTGTAAAAATTTGTTCAATGTAGGCAAAACTTAATTTTTTTCTTAGAACTTTAATTGACCATATCTATTTAGAATTCGTCTGCCATTTCAATGGCTGAAGATGGTCCAGTGTTTGGGCAGATAAACATTTTTGTGAATGGAGATAGCCATACATTTTTTCTCAGGAAATTTACTGAACCTTTTTCTTCAGCATAGGTACATGTAGCCGACAATAGTCCAAATGAAATGAATATTGAGATTCAAACTAATTATCCAGATCTGAACAGAGAAACTGTTCTCGGTTACATTGATTATGGAGACAGTATAGCCATAGACAAACTATGTAATAACTACAAAGGCTGAGCAAGTAAAATAAAAATTTCCCAAGTTTTTCTGAAATATGAAATCGGCGATGCTTCGACTTGCTGACGTAGCCAATATAAAATCAATTGCTTTGACCTGATGTAAGGAAACACTCAATTTCTTCTTAGGAATTTACAGAAAATGTTTCGGCAGAATTTTTACTCATTGTAGTAGCCGAGTTATTTTCAGGTACAACCCGTTGTCGGTCTCCAATAATGCATAACAATTCTAAGGAAAGTATTTCCAATAAATTTCTAAGAACAAATTGCAGTCATCCTTCTACATCAGGTCGAGGAATCGTTAATTTTATATTCGAGGCCGCTGATTTTATATTCCAAACAGATGTTATTGGCTGTTCTACTTGCCTCTGAATATTATTAGTTTGTCTATACTCTTAGGACGTATCCCTTGAATCCTTTTCCATACCTCAGTTGCAGAACTTTTAGCGAATGAGCGTGAGCAGAACAGTTCAAAATGGTGCAAGTGGACCCATCTGACATTATAAGAAGGAAGAATTTTCGCAATCACTATTGCTGCGTTCCTTTTCTCGATCTGTATGAATCGACAGAACGATGTCATAATTTAATTCTGTGCTCATAGAAAAGAAACGGAACAGAATCACTTCACCTGTTTGACATTTCTTCCATTTGATAAAAGCAAGTATAAATTCGTAAAAACTGTTGTTTATGAAAAATAAAGACATTTCCCAAAAAAAGCAACTCAAACTCAACTATGACCATCTCGTACAAATTGTAAACAGCGCATTCACGAATCCAAATTAAAATCGTTCTGCTTCAATCCGGGAAAAACTCAGGTGCATTCAGAGCGATTTGGAGTCCGAAAAAAGCGATGACTGATTGAAACAAAATCGTTCGGCCCGAGAAAAGGAATGCCATGAATTGAAAAATTTCATTCTGAACGAGAAAAGGAACGCAGCATATAATATACATAGTTCTATACCACTGACTTATAACAATGGACCGAGCCACGCTGTAGAGAATACAATCGTTCCACCATTAGTGGACAAAATGCCGTGTAATGTATAGGAAATCACGGTACAGATCCATTCAGAACAAAATTACCCAGGGACATCCCATTATTGTCCCACAGATGCCATAACTTACCCGGGATAAACAGGAAGTATTCAGTATGTACTTAGGACCTTATTCCTAGGAGTTATTAGAAATTTCCCATAAGTTATTCCCTGGGATATCCCACAAATACTCTCTATGGGAACATTCTCAGTATTTCACAGACAAATACATACGGGATGTGCAGAACAATTTTCGGCCAAACATGGGAAAGTCGTTTTTCCCCCTTCCAGAATTTATTTCGGTATGTTATCTGATTCTCGTGGTTCGCGTGGTTCTCTGGTGAAAGCATTAATTTGTTGCTTGGTGTACTTTTGTGTGTCGTTTTTGTAGAACAAAAACAAAACAACAAAATATGTATCGAAAGAAGCCATATGAGAACTGCGTTGTTTAAGCCAGCTACAGGCATGTAGCTAAGAATCCTATTCGCTTTCTGCAATTTCTTCTTGTTTTGGCAAAGTTTGTTAGTTATACACTTCAGAACGTGATTTTTAGTAATTTTTGTGTTAAAAATATTGGATTTATGTTTTGTGCAAGTGCATACACCTCTGGAATATACTTTCTAGCCATTATTTATTATTTGTTTTTTGCAAAAATTCCTACCCATAAAAAAATTTTTACAATCCCAGAAAATCTCAAACAATATCCTCAGATATTCCCTCGTACATCCTGTCAACAAACTAGGAGATCCGTAAGACGTCCTTGTAGCGGTAATTTTACATTGTTGCATGCATAAACTGTGCCTAAGTACAACCACAGGAAATCCTGTTTGAAGTGTAAGGGATCTACCAGGGACATTCCAACCCCAGAGATTCGTCACTCCCACAGATGTCCTAAGTTGTTAACTGGGACCGGACGGGATTTCCCACGGACAATTTATATATCCCCACAGGATTTCCCAGTGACATACCATGGACATATTTGTGCTGTGTGGGGCATACAAACCTCTGACTGGAAAACTTTGTCTCTAAGCACCTGAACGTTTGATCGCGTGAGAATGCCGTTCGTGATGGAAGAGTTTTAGGGTAGTAAACGTGGATAGATTTACATAGAGTTTTTTTATTTAGAATGAGTGAAAGGAGAAATTTCCGTTGGGGTGAATTTTTCTTACGTTTTGGGGGGATGGTAACTACCATCCTTGGTGTTTTCCAATTTGGGCCGTGTGTGATATGAGTGGAGATTCGCGATTCGAGAGTCGAGATTCAAGATTCAAGAGTCAAGAATTAAGAATCGAGAGTCGAGATTTGAGAGTTGAGATTGGAGATTCGAGAGTCCAGATGAGTCGAGCTCCGAGATTCGAGGATCAAGAGTGGAGAGAGTGTATAGAATTTATTTTTTATTCATAGTAGAAAATAAAATAAATAAATTGCACGACAAATCAAAAATTATTTCTTCATTCTTAGTGATATACAAAAGTTAAGTTTAGTTGCAAAATAAGAAATGCTACAACTCAGATTAAATCCTAAAAGTTTGGGCATGAGTTTCTGTTAAACAATTGTGATTATATGTAGTTATGAATGCCCAAACTTTTAAGATTTAATCTGAGTTGTAGTAGCATTTCTTATTTTGCAACGAAACAAATCATTGGGAAAGAAAAAAAAATTGGTTACTTTTTAGTGCAATTTATTTACGAAAGTTATTTACTTTAAAAGTTTTTTCAATGTATTTTATTTAAAATTTAAAATTATTTTTCTTTTGGTCTCGATCAAATGCTTTCTACTGCCCATTAAGTTGCTCGATTCGGACCATTTTCGAACTTAAATTTACCTTTTTTTTAAAAAAAGGCCAGTGTACAAAATTTCAGCCCTCTAAGTGAACGCATTCTCGAGTTATCGTGCGGACGGATGGAAGGACGGACGGACGGACAGATAGACGGACGGACATGCAAAAATCAAAATAAATTTTAATATTATGTCCAATCCATTTTGGTCTACCATCATTATTTCTAGGTGTTACAAACGGAATGACAAACTTAGTATACCCTATAGATTTCATATACGGTATAAAAATACCTCAATATCTGCTTCCTTTCAAAGCTTATTAATATTTTAATGTTATGCGAAATATGAAAAAGTCTAATTTCCAGAGCAAAAATGTACATCGGGGGCTACGCAGAGTACGTATGTAGTTTGCTTTCAAAATTTAACTTTATAATATTAATAACTTTTCAAAGGAAGCAGATATTGAGGTAATTAATTTTTTGATTTAAGGGACTAACAGTTGGTTAACAACCAACCACCAAATAAAAAAAAAATATGTAGTTGGTGTAAACATTTTACGGGATCACAAATTACACAAGAAATTTGTATGAATTTTTTTTTGCCACTAATTCAATTGTAAGGTTCGATAACAGAAGGATTTGATCATAAATCATAGCATGTTAGATATCGTTCAAAAGAAGTAGAACAAGTGAGATGCTGCGATATCTTTGAAAAGACTTATGAGAATTTAAGTGATAATAAATCGTTTTGAAAAACGAATTCCCTAGGTATAATACTTATATACATTTTTGGTTGACATTAAAATTTAAAGTAAATTTTGGTGCACTTTGTCATCATAAAAAAATAAATGAAAAATAAAAAAATATATTTTAAAAAGTAAAAAACTTTTTTTCTCTCGTGTGAATTGAATTATGACGGCTGGTTTAATTACAAGAGCTCACTATATGACTAAATGAATGAAAAAATTCATGCACTCCACATTAAAGGGCGACACGATTACAACTTTCAAGCTGTTTTATGAAATTCCGATGTTCAAAAAAAAAATTCTATGTTCAGAACAACACTTCACTTTTCTATTGAAAAATTATAGAATTGTATCAACAATTTTCAAAATCTGTACACAAGTCCATTCATTTTATGGTACATTATAGGTATTAAATTAATTTCCATTTTTTAGTAATGATAATGAATCATTGAAATTGCCTTAAAATTTTTACATGTTCTATATAAATCTTACATGTTTGATGCCTATATTAAGCATAATAAATAAAAAAATTATTCACCGAGAAAAAATTCGATTCATTTTGCTCTCTATCAAATTTCCCGCCAAAATTTTATGTAGATGCCATCTACTGTCGTTTCTGAGAACTATAAACAAGAAATATTCTTCTAAAACTTGTTTAATACTACCACCTTCAACTTACATCTTTCATAGCCAATTTTCTCATTCATTTTATATACTTACCTGTATAACACCAGGTAAAGTGGTAGAGTCCCTTGTGCATATGTAAAGCCGTGCTATAAAAGTGTAAACTCAGAGACCACGACGTACAAGAAGTGGTATATTTCTTAAGATTGTGTTAAATTGCCACATGAAGGTGCGCGCATATTATGATCAGAGCCCCAGTCAGAACAGGCTCTGAAAACAAGAATAATAATAAAAAGACCATCGTTCACCGGCTCAAGACGACGACGTTTTAAGTTAAGAGCATTCCTCAACCATTTTTGAAGATATGTTTTATAAGTGTACTGCCATACACAACACACCGGCACATTGCGATCTCTGTGCTTTGATGTGCGGTGTGAGTGATTGTTTTGCTTTTATAACAGCAGGCAAGGCAGAGAGGTTATTTCCACCACACCAAGCAAAAGTATAGTCATGAAAAAAGCTTTTTTTTTGAAAAAAACTACCAACCGAGCTTAATATGTTTGCGATATAGTTACAAGTGTGGTTTTAAGTATAAAATCGAGCGCCGTATTTGTGGTGTGTTGGGCAACAATATATGACCTCTCCTTTGAATGTATGAGGTATCACTCTCAAGTCAGACAGCGGGCTCTAATATAAAGTTGGACGACTTGGGCCGAGCTTATCGTCTGTGTGGTCGGCGGACATACGTACGGTCTTAGTTTATGTCTTATATGACAACGAACGATGCTATATTCGAGTTGTGACTTAAGTCTTAAGTGGTTAAGTGGTGGAGTGTTGGAGGCTCTTATGACCACCGCAGTCTCGGGTCTCGAAGCTCTCGATATGTGTGGTGATTTCTTGTTTTGCGGAATTCAACAGTTGCTTAAACGCGAATCTCAAATAACAACGTCTGCTGCTGCAGTGCACCGTTTCTGATGTGAAGTTTTGTTTTTTTTTTAACTTCCAAAAGAACTCTTTCTACAGCAGTGAAAAATTGCAAAAATTCTCAAAATTTCTTCTTGTCGCAAGTGCGTCTTCAAAACGTTGACCACACAAAAGTTTCTTATTTGTGCTGTTCACCACAAAAGGTTCATTTCGGATACTACTTACGTGAAAATTATGTAAATTCGTGTGATGATAGGTATGTGCTCTCCGCGTGATTTCCGTACACAGTTCTGATGTGGTGCTACTAGTTTCTTCGGGAGCTAGCTCTATGATTGAATTTAGTGTTATCAGGTCCATTACAAAATTATCTCATGTATATAAAAAATATAAATAAATAAATAATTTATATAATAAATACCTACATAGAAATAGTGATTTTTCTGAGTGCATATTCTAGTTAAATTTTATACCCTTCTTATGTCTTCTTATACTACAAGTTGCGGAAAGCTGAGCTTTTGTTGCTGCATTTAGCTGTTTCGTGAAATGAATTTGTGTCATTTGTGTGCTACTTTAGCTCTCTAAATTAATTACATTATTAAGTGGTGCAGGTTTTGCACGTTTCAGAGTGGATTATTGCTGCAATATTTGGATTTATAGCTCAGTCCCCGACAGGTAAGCACAAACCGCCAAATTTTTATTCTTTTCCTTTTAGGAAATATTTCTTTTCGTTTCCGGGCTCCTTTATATTGCCGTTCTTCGACCTTATGTTAAACGTCAGACTAAGTCAGAACAAAACCGATTTTTTATGATAAAAAGAGGAGGAGAATGAATTAACTGAGAAGCTGCTCCTCATTTTTTGCAGAACTAGGCCGGAGGCAACAAGTTAAATTTTGTATGCATTTTTGTTTCTTTCCAATTTCGTTTTTTTAGAAATAAACGTAAGACAGATGATACTTTTGTTGAGGGTCTTGAATTCTTTTGTAATTATGCAAATTTACCTGTCGAAAATTTGTGGCTCTCGATATATATGTATACCTACCTACCAAATCTGCAAATTTTTATAGAGTACAAAGGCATTAGTTTTCAAAGAGTGGTTAAAATGATTTTGATTGACACAAATAAAATAAACAGATGGAACAAAAATCGGAAATCGTTTCGAATATTGAAAACGAAGCTACGGATTTTTCGATGTGTCCAATTTAAGATTTAAAAAGTGTAATAAATCGAAATAAAAAAATTCTTTTTACTATTTACCTTTACTTTGACTCTGAAAAACTGTACAGATGTATATTAATATGTATATTGCCTTTTATATATGATTAGGTCAAGTTCATGTTGCTAGAGTTTTATAGGAAAGCTTACTAATTTATCGAATCGAAGTTTGGAATTGTAGATTGTCGACGTCTTCGATTGTCTAATTATTAATTCGGAATGCACTTTTATGTCTTATCTCTAAGTTGTATAAATAATAAATATAATATGGACTTGGAGGATCTTTAGTAGGTTACAATGGATATCGATTTACCTGGAAAACAATGAACAGTGGTTTGTTTTCAACGGTTCGGCTTTAAACAGTTTCAGACTTTCAAACCTTTAAAGTTTTTGTTATTAACTGTTTAACAATCAAAATCAAAAAGCAAATAAGGGCAGAGAATACAGAAATACGTATATTTTGACTACTTGACATTATGTGTTATCGTACAGAAAACTCTGATTAATTATAGAATGTGTTTAAAATAGACTACCAACTAAAAATTAGAATACATATTTATATAAAAAAACAAACAAAAAAACAATACGACAACATGCGATGCTTTACATCTATTATATTAAACGCTAAGTATTTAGACAAAATTCCTGCCTACCGCAAATCGTCAATAGTATCTACTTATAAAGAAGAGAAAAATCCTTAATAAAGATCTGGAAAGAAAGGGCTCGAAATAAGACCCTTGTGGGACATCTGCCTGAAAATGTTTGAGGTGAAAATAAGGGTTTCCAGCTAAATCAAATTCTTGCAATATTCAGATTTCTATTGAAAGTAATAACTTTCCGAATCCCTTTTTAGAGCAGTAGTCATAAACGTGCAACTTTCCTGGATCTTTAACCGTACGCTGCACCTTTCACCTTTTTTTTTTGTCCAAGTATTCTTCCAGTAATTATAGACAACAAAAGATGATTCTTCGGAAAATTTAATATTGCTCCAATCATGGTCCAAGTTATTATTTGCTCTACTCAGCGATTTTAAGATTGGCTTGTTTGTCAGCAGCGGTTTAAGGCTTATGTTTTTATTTTTGGATTCTTCGAGTCTCCGTTTATTTGTATTGACTGAGATTCAAACTCTTCTTTCAAAAGTAGTTATGTAGTTGGCCTATCTAAGACTTAAAGTTTAGTTTTTCTTGAATAATTTTCAGAAAACCTTATCACCCTTTTTCGAGGTAGCTCTGCTACAGTGGTAAACAAGAAACTAGTTTCATAACGCTTCTTTGCACGGCACTAATTTTATAAGGATGTTGGCCGAAAAACAAAACTACTGATAAAATTAATGTTCCGCAAAATCGGTAAGAGAAGATAGAAATAAATAAATTTAGTCATGTTTCTTTGGAAATAGGTTAGGTTAGGTTTTAGGAGTGCCGGTAAGATGAGTCGCAGCCTGCTTAACACAAACCATCGCTGGGTCCAGTGTACTTCATAGATTCATAGAAATGTATCCTTCTAAGCTCAACCCTAGATACACTCTACTTCCATAGGGAATCTCAGGATATGTCTAAGATCTATACTTTCTAGCTCTTACAGCTCTGAAAAGATGTGGGTACTGAATGTCTCTTCTCTTTTGATCGCCAGAACAGAAAATTCGTAGAGTACATGTTGAACTGGTTCGATTTATTCAGGAACCTTGCAGCTTCGAAAAAATTCGTTTAGAATCTAGATCTAGTCCCCCAACATGGTTATCTATGGCCCAATGATCCGTTATCACTGCTACTAGTTTCTTGGTGTTCGTTCTGCTCCCTCTAAGGAGCTCCATTGTATACAGACAGTAATTGCCTCGCTATACAGCAGCGGTTCTAGTTGACCCATCGATGATTAGCCTGACTGTATCTATCGTTGGTGATGTCACATTTTAGGGTTCCTATTGGGATTCTCACACACGATATGGCAACGAAGCTATTAAATTAGAACCTATTTTTGCCAGCTAGTTTCTTGGTGTTCGTTCTACTCCCTCGATATTTCTATACCAAGTACCCAGCATAGGGCCACCTTATGCCGTATGGAAATCTTTTCTAGGCTATCTTCGTATAGTTGCACAAACTTTAATGTTACTACTATAGCGCCAAACGCCTTAATAGACACCTGGATCTAAGTGCACATTTACGCAGATATGGAAATCCGATACTCTGCAAATAGATACCAACTTTATTCCGTGGTGCATTGCTCCGAACTCAGCCTGGAAAATACTACATATATCCAGCAGTCTATATGATTTATTCCAGTATTAGTTGCTGGAGTATACTCCCGCTCTGTACCTGTACTTTTCTACCCATCTCTACTGTACTGTGCTACAATTCTTTCGTTTTCCTCCAAAGGATAGGAGAGGAACTTGGGTGTCTGTAACTAAGTACATTGCCGTGAATGCAGTCTAAAGTCGGAAGGAAACTGGAATGTCCACACCGCCTTCCTTCCTCCAACCCATTGCTTTAAGGCTACTTCTATGAGGTTGGTCCATCGACAGCAGGCCAAACACTAACCTCCACTGCAGTCGTGGGTGTGGTGCGGAGGTACCCATGCCGCTATCTGAATTTTGACAACTCGTTCTTTGGGAATAACTGTAATATAATATGCATAATTTCCAAGACTTCATGCTATATTTATCACATATAATATGAATTAGTCAACATTCAATTGAAGTATAAAAAGTTACAAAAGGTTATAAATTTGTTCTTCAGCTGCTACAATAATAAATAAATTAAAATTTTTATGTAGTTATATCTTACTTAATAACGAGAACAATATTATCCTTTTAAGAAAATCTACAAACTCAAGCTGTATCCTATATTTATTGTGGAAAAGTTATAGTTTCTAAGTGGCGATCCGGGATCAACAAATTCAGAGCCCCCAAAAAATCAGAGGAATTAACCACGTCCTGTAAGCAGTTAATATCAGGAAAAAATCTGGAGTTGCTTCGTCTGATTTTGAGAGACTCTAAATAAATAAAAAGCTTCAAGTCCATCACTGTGGTACATCCATCGTTACTATTTTGTGTTATTTATTTAATTTATTTTTAATCTGAAGGCATGTCTTTATGAAAGGTAAATCTACTACTATAGACTTTACTAATATCTGTATTTTTGCTATTGGAAACGAAAAGCAAGTCAATTGAATTTTTACGGATTTCAGTAAAGCTTTCGACCAAATAAATCACAAAATTTCAATTCATAAATTGACTCTTCGTGTTTTTTCCATTGTTTTTGCTAATTGGCTTAGTTATTAATTATCTGATCGAATCCATCTAGTTATATTCCGTGCAGCTCTTTCTGACGAAATAGATAATACTTCTGGTGTTCCACAAAGTAGCCATCTGGAACCACTCCTTTATATAATTTACATCAATGATGTATCTCTGATTCTGACTAATTCAAGAATATCAGTAAAAGTACCGTTATGTCCTTCTCTCGTGAAAGGAAGCTTTAGGGATTTAGTTATATTTTAGATGGATGCTTATTCACTAGACTTGACAAAACTAACGATTTGGGCGTCTACCTTGATTCTCGTCTTTCCTTCGGGGATCATATTAATGGAATCGTTATCAGGGTTAATGCTACTTTGGATTTTATAAAGAGATAGGCAATGGAGTTTAATAATTCAATCAATCGTTAGACCCATCTTGGAGTATGTCAGTTCGGTTTGGTCTCCTTTCTCTGCGGTCTACATAAATCGCATCTAGGCTGTGTACCAAAGTACCGTTAAATTTGCCCCAAGTGGACTTTATTGGGGTTATTCTACTTCTATAAGTAGACAGGTTTAAACTCTTTCCTTTCCATTCTCTCAACAATAGATGAAAAACTTGGGATTTGTTTCATATTTCACTGTATACGAGGAGTGAAAAATTCCCGGAAGCTCTTAAATACTTTCAATAAATTTGTTCTTGCACGCTTTTTGAAGTACCACGACTTCTTCCTTGTTCCTCAATATAGTAGTAACTATGGCATGTACGAACCTATTTCATCATGTCTCGTCTCTTTAACTACCAGTTTGATTGCATTGATTTTCATCTATCAAATAAGAGATCAGCTTAGTTATTATTGTACTTCTCTCAAAACTCAGTAATCATACCTTTGATGAAGTTCTAAATAAAGAAATAAATCAAGATAAGGAGGCAGTCGGAGATGGTTTGTCCAAGGGAGGCCTTGAAGGTTAAATCGTACAAATCTACGCTGGTCAGCTTTCGCTGCGGTTAATTTGAATTGCAAGAAAGGAGACCAGACAGGACTGGCGCACTCTACAATAGATCTAACAAATGTACAATAAAAAAGCATCATTTTTGAAAGGCGTCTACGTCCAAGTTTAAAAGAACACAGCGATTCTCACTAGCAAAGATAGGAAAGTTTTGTCGTTGTAAGGATAACAAAAAATTTTCGAGTTAGTTAACATTAATAAATGATGCAAATGATGAAAAACAACAGCCATAAATGGGTAGCCTGAGGAGATATTTCCAATTTTATTGAAAAGTGCACGGTGAAATAAAATACTGCATACGACCTGATTGATAAGAAAAAATCCAGTTACACAAAAACAGTAGGAAACCAAAGGACCAAGAGCTTATGGATGAGAACCTAATGATTAATTCTGTCGAAAGTCTAAAATCAGTAAAAATGCAGATGATTTGCTTAACATCTTCAATTGCGGAAACACAAAAATTGGAATACGAAATGCGCCTTTCGGCATAAAGAGTAAATCCACCACTACTAATTTACTGGAATTCTGCTACAATGAAAGCAGAGGACATCACAAATCAAGGCTTCGAAAATCTTAACAAGACAATAATAATTCGATAATTCGTAATATCGTATTTGTTGCCCTTATTATGAAGAGGATCTCAGATATAATTTTCAGAGTTTTGGAAAGACACCACTAGAAATAAATAAATTAAATAGGTGACAAAAAAAAAAAGAAACAATAGACAAACATCAATTTTTTAGAAAGTATGCAGAAATGCTATCAGAACAACTTGAGAAAATATCAGCTAAATTTGAAATATGCTTTAACACGGAAACCTCGTCAAACGCAAGATGCTTGGGTTCAAGGCAACTCTGTGAAAACCACAAAAGAGATTGGTATTTGTCAGAGAGTTAACGCACTTTTGAAGTCATTTAGATATAACGTGGACGGGTACCCGTTCGGATGATTATCCAAGTAATCAGGAAGCTTCAAGAGCAGAAACAAAATCACTACTCACTAACTGACATCACTCTGAGAAATGTGTTTCCAGAACTTATTCTCAAATTATGTCAACATGTGCGATAAAAAAATTTATAATTTTAGCAGTCTTGGCTATAAATTAATTCTTAGTATAGAAAATTGTGACAACATTTAGAAAATTGGACAAATTGGGAGTGCATCATTCGTAATAAGTTAGGCAGTCTTGAGGCTGAGACTATGCGCCAGGAAGTATCATTTCTGATTAGACGAATTAAAACATCATCGTATACCAAATGCTTGGTTTAAAAACGCTGCGAAAAAACGAAAATGTTTTGGTTCTCTCAGCGGACAAGGGAAATGCAACTTTAGTGATAAATAAAAGCGATTACGACACTAAAATGAATATTTTAGTAGAATACAGGAACACGAACATACCTGTTAATTAGTATCCAATAGTCCGTAATATCAGAAGGGGGCGCAACTGACCAACGATCGCAAGGCGATTCTCCCACATAAGCGCTTCATTCCCTCCTGCCCGCAGTCACCAAAACTGTCTGGTTTACCTAAAATCCATAAAGTAGGTAATCCAATGCGGCCGACTGTCAGCCAAATAAATTCGCGAATCAATCTTTTATCCAAGCATTTAGTGGATGTTTTGAAACCATTGGTCGGACAGACGGAACATCACAACAAAGATTCCACACATTTCGTGCCGCCTTTAGGTCACTTAATGCTTGAAGAAGAATCACTGTTTACCAATGTGCCAGTACTGAGTACAGGAAGTGCTAAGCGTCATTCAACAGCTTATTTCGTCCTCCTATTGGTATACTGCCTGTACTCCCGTTCGAAACTTGGCATTTCGAAATTTTTCCTCCCCACGAATGGCCCTCATCTCAAATAAGTAAATATACAGATAACGAATCGAATAGGAAAATTGAAAACCAGAAGTTAGATACATGTTGCAAGTCAATTAAAAAAATTTGTAACGTCTTGCTCGAATATAAAATCGACGATGCCTCGACCTGATATAGGTAGGTCTCAATTCTTTGTTAGAAATTTACTAAAAAATTTTTCTTACAAATTTACTTCCTTAATAGTTTTATGCATTATTGGAGGCTGACAACGGCAGAAGAAATTAATGCTTACTGGCAATTGGAGGCCGACAAAGGCACTAACTCCAATCAGCAACCAAAGTGAATAAAAATTCTACCGAAACATTTTCTTTAAATGTCTAAAAAAGAAATTTCCTATTGCATATTTACACGTCTGCTCTCATAAAAATTATTGTCGGCCTCCAAAAATACCTATAAATTGTAAGAAAAAATTTCCAGTAAATTTCTAAGAAAAAAATGAAGGCTTCCCTACATCAGGTCAGGCATCGTTGATTTTATAATGAACCGCGAGGCATGGTATTGCTCTGGTAAAAGATAAAAACCAACATTTCTTAGCTAGATAGAAACTTGGGTGTTTTCCTGAACATCAAGAACATTTTTTGTTAATAACAACATTTCTTAGCTACAATCGTCGTCGTAGCTAACTAACTTGGTTACTAGAAATGTTGATAAGGTTTTCATTTTTCTGATATGCTCTTTTCATCTGTATATTTACTTATGAGAGATGAGACCACAATCCATAAAAAGTGAAGCATGTGTACCTTAGCATTGTCTACACAAAAAAAAACAACGGACTATGAAGCCCAATTTGTCAGCAACAAGGAGCAATTAAATCAGAAGAGAGAATTCCTGCCCTATGTTAAAGACCTTACGGATATAGTTGGAAAAGTTTTGACGGGATATGGTGGAAAATCCTTCTTTTTACCACCCAAGAAGGTGATAAACCGCACCTGCAATCACCAAAAGACCGTTTTCCACTCCAAACACCAGTCGTATTCGCCATTCCTTGTAGCTGTGGGTAATATTATATTGGGCAAACACAAGGAAGTATTGGCTATTCGCCTGAAAGAACACAAAACTGCTGTAAGCAAGAATCAACGGGAAAAATCAGCAATTTGCGAGCATATTCTGGACCATCCAACAGAACATCATTGGATTCATTTTAAAAGGTAGAAGTCCTGACTGGCGACCATTATTATACTCCTTGTCTCGTTTGTGAAGCGATTGAAATAAAACTTCGATTTAATTTCAATCGCGACAACAGTTTTCAGCTCAGCTTTCACAAATATGGGATCCAATCCTTAACACCTCTCCGCGGTTGATCCGAAATAAACTTTATTTAAGCAGTGATGTGATGATCTATGCCTATTCACAAAAACTCCATAACAACTACAATAGCAGGCACACCGGTACAATCTGCACAGTTTAAATCTCCAGTAACAACTTCAGGCAGTTACCCGGTGACCACGCTCAATGTATGTAACTTGAAGGGAAACGTTCGGGGTGAGTACTTGATTTAGCACTCAATAAATAAATTTATTTAATACGCGGCTAATCCGAATAATTTATAAAAAATGTCAGTAAGCAACCGCGAAGGTCTTAAAAGTTATATACCGACACAGTAAACAATTTTTCCCTAAAGTGAGTGGCAACAATTTGTGTCACAAAGCTTAGGGTATTTTTCGATAATATTAAGGAAAGCTCCACCTTGGAAAACGTAGATTAGGTTTGTACCTCTAAATTGTAAGGGAAACGTTCGGGGTGAGTACTTGATTTAGCACTCAATAAATAAATTTATTTAATACGCGGCTAATCCGAATAATTTATAAAAAATGTCAGTAAGCAACCGCGAAGGTCTTAAAAGTTATATACCGACACAGTAAACAATTTTTCCCTAAAGTGAGTGGCAACAATTTGTGTCACAAAGCTTAGGGTATTTTTCGATAATATTAAGGAAAGCTCCACCTTGGAAAACGTAGATTAGGTTTGTACCTCTAAATTGTAATAGGTCTTTTTCCCCAAGATCTAATATGTAGGGAATTTTCTGAAAAACATAAGAATAAGCTGAATATCTCATTTCTTATATACTACCATATGTTTTTTTTTTTTATTAAAGCTTATAGGTAGTATAGAACTTAAGTGCCAAACACAATTCCGACGTTTCGATCCGATTCGATCCAACCCATTTCGAACTAACGGTTTCAAACACTTTAAAATTTTGTCTTTCCGCTTTACATTCATTCCTCCATGAAAACATTCTTTTTTTGTCATATAATTCATGTCTTTTTTATTTCCTCAACAAAAGCCTTTTCATGCATCTTTGAGTATAAACAAATCTTTACAGATGATTTTTCTAGGTTATGTCATCCATAAAAGTTGAAATTTGTTCAACTTCTCCGTTTCGATTCGATCAATTTCGATCCATTTCGGTGTAATGTGTCCAATTGCACGTATGTCTCATATAAGGCTGAACTACAATAGACGACGACGTAAGTACATTTACTTACGTAAAGCGAACGCACTCTTTAATTTAACAGGCGTACACAACTTAACTTTAACTCGTGTGAGGGGAACTTTCGTTAAGTTTAAATATAAAATTTACCGTATGTGCGCTAAGAATCGCTTAAGAACACAATGTGTCCAAATAATTAAATTATTACTAAATAATTAAAAGTGCAATGTAAAAATTAAAATGGAATAAAAATGGTACTGCGAATTAATAGAAAGCACAAATGGCCGGATTACATTAACAACGCCGACGTCGGCGTGGTCGTCGTTTTATGTCAAAAATATTTAGAGACAGTACTGCATGTATGAAATGCATTAAGGCCTAAGCACAATTGCGATGGCGACGGCAAACGGCAGACTAATGCAGTAATAGAAACAATTTTTTCCAGGAACGTTTTATGGAACGTGTATACATAGGAATCTGCAGTTGCCGTCGCCCGTCGGCCTATCATGCTATCGTAATTGAATTAATTGAATTTCGATAGCGAGAGAGGCTGACGGGCAACGGCAACTGCAGATTCCTATGTATACCCGTTTCATAAAACGTTCCTGGAGAAAATTGTTCCTATAATTGCAATAGGCTGCCGTTTGCCGTCGCCGTCGCAATTGTGCCTAGGCCTTTACATTACCCACGCCGGCGTCGTCGTCGTCGTGGTCGTCGATCCATCTCTAATCCTAAATTTAACGCTCCATTGCTGCCAATATGCCAGAACTAAATCTATTATGAAAAAACATGACAAAATGAAACGATATTTAAATTTCTGAAAATAAATGATATTATATTAAAAAAAATGTGGACTTGAAGGAAAAGAAAATATATTTTTTATTATTATTTAAAATTTTATTGCAAACCGGCAGAGATTACAAGCAAATAACTCAACTGTGAAATGTAAGGGAAATTAAGATATGGCGTTGCCGCCCAGTGTTAATGTAACTTGCCCGGCGTTTTGTTCGGCGTTTGACGACGACGACGAAAATCCTCAAAAATCTTCAATTAAATCAATTTCCATTTGTTAATTTTTTACCACTTTTTAAAATTGAAAACATTAAATATCAAGATAATAACTCATACGGACTGCGATATATATTTAGTCTAAAAAATATCAATTTTTTTGTAAGTAAACCTCAGTCTCGTTTAATTTCGTAAAGTTATTTATTTTTATTGTAGTTCAGCCTATAAGCAAATTTGACATTGGTACGAATCGAATCGAAACGGTAGAATTGTGTTTCCCCCTTTAAAGCCCGGTATGCTAGAGCCAAGGAATTTTTGTTCCTATACAAAAACTATGTAAAAAAAGTGTCATGGAATGCTCAAGGAATTTTTTTCTTGACCGATTCCTTGAGGTAGTACGCTAGAGAAAAGTAATTCGAACAGAAAAACTCTACTTCCTGATTGACAAAAAGATGTCGCTCTTTTCCGAAAAATCCATTTATGTCAATATTTCTTGAAGAAATAAGTACCGATGCACTTATTTCTGTAAGGAATTTTGACGGTGGTGGAATAATTGAAAAATTGAACGAAGGAACGGCGATTTTGCAAGAGATGTATCAATTTTAAAATGACAAATGGACGAATAAAAATTGTTTTACGTGTGTCTTCATTTTTCATTGGAAATTATCCATTTCTTCACTTTCTTTATTATTTCTTTATTGTCAGAAATATCGCACAATTGACAAATCCAAATTGTCAAAAATTCCTTGACCTAATGTCAAATTTTCTTTAAGAAAGAAGTGGAAAAATTCCTTGACCTAATTCCTTGGCTCTAGCATACCGGGCTTTAGTGCTGGGGCGCTGGGCACGAAAATATATTTGTAAAGGCTGAAACACAGTGCGAGCATACACAACTTCGACTCAGCCGGCGTATGATAACTTCGGCGTAGTGAACTTTAGCTTAACACAGTGCGAGCGTTTGATAACTTCGGCGTAGTGAACTTTAGCTTAACACAGTGTGAGCATTTGAAACTTCGGCGTAGTGACCTTTCGTTTTAACACAGTGTAGTGCTTTTTTCTTTTATTTTCTGACTTTTATATGTTGTCAATTTAAATCAATTCATATATTTTTTCTATATTTCTATAATCTCGGCATTTTAAGTTATAAATTAACTCCGCATCTCGCACCAAACTAATCAACTTTTCTTTCGACATTTTTACTTTATTTATTTATTAAATCAGTTCAACTTGTTGAAATTTCCCTAGTTTTTGAAGTTCACTACATTCAAATCATCTGAAAAACATGTTATCAAATGTTAAAAGTTGCGCTGGAGTAGAAACTATTTCTACCCCAGCGTTTTCTCAGCGCAGTGGGCGCAGCCGACTTCACCATTGGAATATGCCCAACTTCTTCTCATGTATTCTACAGGAAAGTTCAAACGTCGGCTGCGCTCGCGCTCGCACTGTGTTTCAAAGTTGCGCTGGAGTAGAAACTAGAGCAACCCCAGCGCAGTGGGCGCAGCCGACTTCACCATTAGAACTTGCCCAACTTCTTCTCATGTATTCTACAGGAAAGCTCAAACGCCGGCTGCGCTCACGCTCGCACTGTGTTTCAGCCTTAAGTGTTCGATAACAAATGTATAGAATAAAGGCCGTGACACATTAAAAGCAGAAAGCAGCGACAGAAGCAGAAGCAGAAATCCAACATTTCTGCATTGTCAATCACATTGAAAGCAGAAGCAGAAAACAGTGACATATTAATTACACATCTCAGGCGTTATAATTTTTAAAAAGTTTATGTTAATTTTTAATTAATTTGTTATTTCTAACAAAATTAATTAGTTTTCCTCCATAGACATTTTGTTTTTCTCGCATCAAATCTCTCTAAGGAAAGGACGCCAACAACGAAATAAAAATTTTAGCTTTCTTTATATTGACAGTACTAAGCAAAAGCAGAATTTTTTAGATTTGATCAACTTTAAAGTTCTGCTTCTGCTGCTGCCACTGCCTCTGCTTTCAATTTGTTAGTGCTCGAACAGTTGCATGTGTTCAGAAAAAATTCTGCTTCTGTGGCTGCTTTCTGCTTTTAATGTGTCACGGCCCTAATACCAAATTTATTAAATGTTTTCTTCCTTATATCCGAGAAAGCTTAAAATTTCAGGATTTTTAAGTAGTATATAGGTTTTCTGGTGCCAAATACCTACATACATTCATTGAGTGTTCCATTGATTTGAGTAAATTAAACTGATTTTACCTTTCTATGAGAGAAAATGACATTTACTTAAAAAAAAAAAAAACGTGTCTTAAATTTAGAGAATTGTTCTACTGTTTTTACAGTGTAGAAATAAACAAATCAGATAACGAAAAACTATGCATTGAAGGGGATAAAATTAAGAATTTCGAACCTGGTCATATGAGCGAATGAGTGATGATTCTATATTCTTCAAGTCTGTTTTGAGCACACACCTTTAATTCATTTTATAACCGATCTGGTTAAATTTTTTTCACATTCATCTTAATGCGTCAACTCTATTTACTTATAAGCATAAATCTAATATTAATTCTTTCAATCTTCCTTCTAACTAAGTATGTCTCCAAATTCAATTAATCCACTGCATTTCTAGCAAACTACTTAGGTTTGTTTTTTGTTGATCGTGTAGAAATTTGATGGCGCGATAGAAAATGAAAACACTTTCCTGATGACACCCAAATCCATATATAATGTTGGAAACTTTGTGGAAATATAGCTAGCCATCAGCTAGCGCTAGCGATATGATGTTGCCGACAGCTATGGAAAGAATTTTTGTTTTCATTTTTATCAAAGCCATAATTATTGACCCCAGAAGTTGTTTTATGCCTTTTTCGGGGAGAAAAAATGTTGTTCCGTCACGGTCAACTAGGCAAAAAAATTATTTCAATTTTTTTCTTCTGTGGATCGTTATAGATATTTGCAGTATTTTTAGATATTTTTTTTTATTATTATTTTTTGTTTTGATTCAGTTTGTATGGGGGAATATCTTATGAAATATTATGAAATGACATGAATAAATTTACTGTAAACAAGGCTATTGTGAACGATTGATATGAAAAGTAAGTATACTGTTGCTGTATACGATTGTCATAATATTAAGAAACTCGATTGGGAGGACAAAGACTACTGTATCGGGGTAGATAAGATAATTTCTCAAGATGGCAAAGCTTGAGTACCATACAGTGTGTACCTGTATAGTATAGATGTACATATGTTGTAGTAGGTGATAACTTCGAATATACTCTTGGAGTTTCTTCCATTTCTGAATAATATTTAAATCGAGGAATGTTGAGTAATTGGATGCATTTTCAGTTGGTGCAATACAAAAAGTACTGATTCTGCAAAATTCGAACGAGCAGACACGGTTATACATATATAGAGAGAAAAATGTATCTCATGAACCTCATTACACAATAGATACCTAGATATTTCTGTACAATCATCCATTTTCTGTCTATTGAATTTTGTAACATTTATTGATGATGTCTATATGAAATGAACAACAGAATAGAATTGAATTGAACGGGTGTTGTTGTTCGCGCCAAAGGGGGGATCTGTTGGTTGAATTGCGCTGATGCGATGAACATTTTCAATAAAAAGTTCAATCATCCATGTAAATGAAGTTCAAATAGGCATCGCCGTCATGAAAACTATCGCCGTTTTACTGGATGCGCAACATACAATGCTTCGACTATTATGATCGTACCGGTTTAGGTTTTTCAAAAACAAGTTCTTGCAATTTCTCTATATATCTTTATCTCTGTTCTGTTCGCCAAAATATAGTCTCAAGAGAGAGGATCAGGCGTCGTCGTCGTCGTTGTCGTCTTCGTCGTGGTCTTGGTCGTCATTATTTTATGTATACTTTACCTAGGTTCTTTTTCTTCAACAAAACTTTAAACCGAACCATCAACATTCACCGGTTCTATACGTATACTACTTTTAAATAAGAGCTTCTTCCTTCTATAACCCTGTTCTGTATTTGACCGCTGAAGGTTTCTGTATACCTATTGCTTAGGTTTAGGTCTCAGAAGAGGCATTTGAAACCTACCTTCACGTTTACTGTGTTGTTCTTCTTGTTCAAGAGTTGCTGTGCGATAGTTGTGTATAGGTTTTTGGTCATCATATCTTTGCTCAACCTTCTTATAGTATATGCAGTCTGTATAGTATTCTGCCTTTTATTTCTCAACATGGTCGAGATGAGATGAGGAGATGCAGAATTCGGTGTAACTTCGTCGTTATCATTTTTCTTCACTAGTTCGTTGAGAGTTACATTTTATACTTGTAATACTTTCATACGAACTTACGATCACTTCATATAATGCATTTATAGTAGCTAGAGAGAATTGCACGAAGACTTGTTTCTTTGCCCTCCTGAATGATGGGTGATCGGGGGAGGGGGGGATTTTTATAAAGGATATAAAATAAATATTTTGTGTGCAAAGGTATACAAACCAGAATTGATTGCGCGGTACGTATACGGTCGCATGAGATAACGATGTCGAAAGAAAATATTTAACAAACGAAATTAAATTAAAAGGTTCGTTCTTGCTGGCTGCGATGGAGAGCTAAAAAGTACACTTACGCGGATAGAAAAATAAGAAAAACGGGTGTGTTATGGCTGTTGATGCTCTGCTGCTGTGCTGCTGTTTCTTCTGAGATATTGGTTTCTACTATTTTTTTTTGTCTGTGAAATAAAAGACTGCAAGGTCAAATGCATGAGTGCAAACTGTATAGGGTGTTTTTTTTTGTTTTTTTTTTTGTATTAATTCTTTTGTTTTTTATTCTGCTTATACATATACTATTACGCATGAGCGAAAGCGTCAATCTGCATGAAATATTGGGTACAGAATGTGTACTTAGACCATCTACAGAAATATGTGGGTATGTAGGCAGATATGTATTTATGTATATACCTACTTATGTATAATTTTTATTTCTTATAGTATATACTATTATCGTTTGGTTTCTTCTGGACTATTGTTGAAGATTGTTTTTTAAGTAGTCAAAACACTAGGAAATACCATTTGATGTATTTTTACGGCCTTGGTATGATCGTGGAATGAGGAAGGAGCTATTAAGAGCTGGGGAAGTGAAATCGATCAACGAGACTAGTATTATTCTTAATTCATGCCAATATGTAGAGTCTCATAATTGGAGCCAAAGAAATTAAATGGCTGACCCTTGATGACAGTGATGAGTTTATAGACATTTATGGAGCTGTGATCGTTTCTAATAGATCGACCCGAAATCTGTAAGTTTTTGTTTACATTCAAAGCCCGTTAGTAGAAATTGGTATTCTGTGTAAAGGGTTAAGAGGTGTCAGATGTCAGATGATTATCTCTTAACTTTTGTGGAGATTTTTTTAAAGAGATTTGCTATTCTAGTAAACTAAAATAGCTATCAAATATTTCTTAACAGAAGAGCTTTACATCAAGGTATGCTCTTAAATCTCTTATATCTACTTTCAGTAATGGAAGAGGTTATAGTCAAGGTATATAGAAGACAAGGTATTCCAAATATGAAGCATGTTCCCCTATTAGGTGAAGTAATATTGTGAAATGTATTGGAAAGTACAGCACAGAGAACACAATATTCTCTCTCCTCTCTCTGTCTTTCCTATAAAAATGTATATACAGTAGTCACAGAATTACGTCACAAGTTCGTGAAATATAAAATAATTATACGGTATGAGCACAGAGGATAATTCTGAGGAATATGAGGGATGACGTGGATTCGTTTGCTATTTCTGACATTGTATTCATAAAGTTCAGAATACCAAAAATGTTTGCCTTTAAAGTTATTGAAATGGCATAGCCTTATGATAATCTAAAATAATCGACAATGGTATCGTCAGTTTAAAGTTTTGGCAGCAATTAATTTTTTGCTACAGGTTTATACGAAATCATGTTGGACGTACTGACGATTTTGGAATTTTTTACCTGCAATTTAGGTGATAAAATAATAATTTAACCTCGTTAATCATATAAGGCAGGGGTGGCCAAACTTTCGAAGTACGAGGTCTACATTACAATTGAAAATATCGTAGCGGTCTACCGTCAGCAACAGTTTTAAATAAAACGAAAAAACTTCTTCCAAAAATCTGTAGGTACTTTCGAATGCTCCAGATTTGAAAAATACTTATGTCACACCAACTGTAATTTCTTCCTCAGTCACAACAAATTCAGCATCAATTAATTGGTCGATGTTAGTAGATACTCTGTAAATGTTAATGCCTTCGTTAAAAGGGAACACCATGACTTCTTCCCGAGTTCGAAATACTTCGAACTCTTCGTGTAAATTCTCCAACTGTTCGGCGAAACTTTGGAACTCCCAATTAAAATTATGTGTACTCTTGCTACAAGTTTTTGGTAATTCTTCAATTCGCTTGTTCTTAGTTGGGACGAATCTTTTCTTTGAATGTTTTAAATAAACTTTTCATATCAATCAAAGTTGTCTTTCATTGCAGGCTTAGGACTATACTGACTGAGAACACATAGGCGTGTTTTTTATTAGTACGAGATATATATATATATATAGAGAGAGATAAAGAAAGTGCGATGGGTAAGTGAGGCGAAGAAATGAAGCCATGTTCCCGGGGGGGGGGGGGGGGGGGAAGGGGTGGGTTATCTGTTACTCACCCCAAATGAGGCGGCGCAGTTATCTGGAAATGGAAATTTATTGTAATTTTTGTTCAATTGATTTTACTCTCGCGGGCTACCAAAAACGTCTACGCGATTGACCGGTAGACCGCAGTCGACGTCTTGGCCACCCCTTATATAAGGAATTACAGCGTATTATTGTGATGACATGTCTGGGCATAAGTGTAGCAAAATGCACGTGCCTCGTGCTAGATACGTGTGGGCTGGCTCTATTGCCATCATCGCCTCGACAAAAGTTTCTTCTTCTTTTTCCTTGTTGCAAAGTGAATTGTCTTTAACAGCTGGACTGACTGAAAAGGACGTGAGATGTGAGGTGGTCAAGCATAAATAAGCTTAGCATCTATATTCTACTGGCTCTCAATGTTCGTAATGGATTCACATGATGGATAAGTTGCAAAAATGAGAGTTTGTTTTAATGAAGTTGAGCTGCCGCCAGAATGCTGAAGTCTGTTTTTGATACGATCGCAAGTTTCTGGTCAATACGCCCATGCTTAGGTAAAAGGTATATTTCAAAGATCCCCTTTACAATGAATAATTACGTATGAAGTACATAGAAGGCGTTGAATAGCTTGTTATGTTCAGCATGGCCGAGTTTTGCGTTCGAGTCTTCTCTATGAATAATAAATAAAAAGATTACTCTTTTGGACTTTTTACCGGGTTAAACTTAATTTTGTTCAAGAAAGAGTTTTTTGGGATTCTCCGGTATATAGCAAAAGCTAAAAAATGTCCTAATTTGTTATTTTATCACACAACCTATGAATAATGTAAGAGGGGATTTGAAAGGGTGCAGAGGTACAAATCTGAGTATCAAGGCTCGTATATCGATCGCCGATGACCAAATTAATTTTTTTAAATCCCACATACTTGTGGTAACACTTTTGTTTTTTTGATTTTGGGTATATCATGACAATTCAACACACAGATCTAACGTCATATTTTATGAACTGTCATTATAAAATTTTGACATTTAGATTAGATTTTGCGGATTACGTTCCTCATTCGTAATAACGAATAATCTCCTTTTGGTTATTCTGACTATATGTGCTGAACGTTATTTATATAGGGTCAGTGTTGATCGGCTCGTGCATATTTCAATGTGCTCAAATCAATGAAGAGAAAAGGCCGTAAATTTCCTATTTTTGCGTGGTGAAAATCTTACTCGGTTGACTGACTTTTGAGTCATCTTGTTTAGCACAGATAAATGTTAAATTTTTTAAAGCTAATACCTTTTTATACCCTACATAAAGAAATCATAGGTTACAGTAAGTTCGCATATTCTCTTGTAACGTATAGAAATAATGATGGCAATGTCCGTCCGTCTGTCAGTATGTCTGTAAGTATGTCTGTCGGTCTGTTCGCCCAATAACTTCTTCGTAGGGTTGCCATACAAAAACTTCGTTTTTACTATAGGTATACTTTGCCTGAAAACATTTCGACTTATAGAGCTGAAATTTTGTACACGGCCTTTTCATCAAAATAGTAAAAATAATTTCAAAAATGGACAAAATCGAGCAACCCCTTCTTGGTGGTGTCAAACAAAAATTGAGGGTTTTTACGTATACTGTGAAAATGATCAGTCCTAGACGTTTTCATTGTATCAAAAAGCTCTTTACAATATGAAATCCTATGAAATTGGTTATAAACATTTTTCTGTCCGACGAACTATTGTAGAAATAAATGCGAAATCGGCGTCAAACTTTAACAGCGGGGTGACCATATGATATTGCATACGGACATTCATCAAGGGTATTGTAAGAATTAGTCTTAAACAAATTCCAGTTTTAATTATATAAATCATGAGAAAAGCGTCACCAGCACAAGTTTTAAAAAATATACTCACAGAACAGATGGCATGAGAATGTTCCAATTCCTGAGGCAAAAATTACCAAGATTATTTAAATCTCCTGTTCGCCATGGTAGAATAAGTCTATTTACAGAATGGTTTATTACAGTTTTTGTTTGTACTTTCAGCATCTCGAGCGCTACATATTTATTTTTTTCAACGTTTTCGACAATTTAATCTTATTAAGTCGATTGCAATAGTCTTATTTATCACAAAAGCAATTACCCAGAAACCTAGTGATACTGTCAGAAATAATAACTGGTTGGGCATTTATAAGTCACGACAGCCATAATTACGTTAAGTCCGCTTAAGTGAATGTACTCTATTCAAATAAGGCCCAGCATGGACTGTAATAATTCAAATTGGACATAATATTGAGGTGTCTTATAGTAACAATAATCATAAAATTGAATTTTGAATTTCCATTTGAGATAAAATATTGGAAATTCGCCAAAAGTTGGCAGGGGTTATTCAGCATCATAAGATACGTAGGTGCAGAGTAATGAGTGACCCGAACGAGTTTTAGAATACTGTCGAGAGATATTGTTCAACAAATTGTGTACTAAAATTTAACTACTAAGCGATAAAAATCTTTGAGATCTTATTCTTTCATTTTTGGCCAGCCAGTCAGTTGATGTTTGAAGTTATGTTTGCCACTGCTAATTAATTTAAAATTTATTGGAGAGGAAAGTCCTTAAGTGGACTTCCATGAGAATTACAGTTGGATGTAGGGATAGGTTGATAAAAAAGTAGACATATGTATAATGGAATAATTGTTCTGTGATTCTTTAGGAAATACGTCTGGGCGAACCAAAATTACATTGAACACAAAACTCAGTTCAGAGAAGCTATATGGAGAACAAAATAGATGAAGCTATTGAATTCTTCTATTTATTCACATGAGTTTCCGGGCCAAAAAATGAGATGAACTCTATAGTTAACTAATGGATATATGTCTCTAAAACCAGATTAAGTCTTAACTATATCAGTGGTCCGATAACTAAGTGAATCACTTGCACAGATTTAAAAATTGCCATGCATAGGAATGACTGTAGATTACATTAGCTAATTTTTAACCTGCAATCCACATTGAGCAAGCTTCCACCACTCAAAATCATAAATAGATTAAAGACAGGTTGAGCCCCATAAGGGGGAGTGAGTCAAGAAATTTGTATTGTTTAAGGCCGGTATAGTGACGTAGAAAATTAGTCACCATTTCGGTGTCCTCTTTATTCAAAGTAGTCAATCAGTTTATCCTGTATATGTAGGTGCTCCTCAAAGGAGAGTATCAAGTGAGTATTCACACCACGATATATAAGGATGAGTTCCTTCATTGAAGTTGGACTGTGCTTTCCCTATAGACTTTTGTCTCTCTGCCTGTGGGGCTATCGATCCCAGGTCTAGAGTGCTGGAAGACAGTCACTTGCCCTAATATTTAAAATAATTTTATAAGTTTGTAGGAGGTGAGAGTATCCCAGAGCGCTTCAATATAAGCAAGTAAATCTGCCTATATTGCTGTAATCTGGCATCCATAAAACAAATACCTCATTACACCGATGATTTTATACACCAATATCATATTGGAAACTGCGGAAAATTTGATCAATGTTTTAACACCAGTTATCTCACCGTGTCCGATTAGAGCACTTACATAGGATCCTTTAGTCCGGTGATACAAGATGATACACACGCGATACACCGTACTAAAAACTTATTTTCTTAGCATTATTTTAGAACATTTTCGTGTATACCTCAATTTATAGCAGAGGGCTAGACTCGGATGATACACGAGGGTTTTATTACATATGTATGCGTGTACTCGGATTGTGTGCGTATAGAACATATAGAAATGATGAATTTTCTTTGCTGGCTCAGGAACGTGTATCAACCCACTGACTTATAACAATGAACTGAGCCTATTGCCATTTTCCTATAGGAAAGAATGGCACAAGTTTTACAGTTCTCTCTTTCGCCCTATGGCAGAATTGGAGCTACCAACACAAAATATTTCTTACTAAGCATTTTCTTATGCCATTTGATGTTTTTATGTTGGCTGCAGATGCAATCACGGAAGAAAGAATAAGGTAAAGATAGTGTTTACCATGCGCCGTCTCTCTTGCCCATACGCAGGATTCAGTTAAGAACAACTTTTGAAAATTAAAGTCTGAATTAGTTTAATTTCTTATAAGAGTGCTTATAAGCGATCAAAATATCACTTGGACAAAAGAAAATGATTTTTTTTTTAATTTAATTCGATTTACGGGTGTAAAATTTCATCTGATTGGTTGAGTTTTACATGTTTTTATGTAGTAAATGTTTTAAAGGGTGCTCTAACGGTGATATACAGAAACACAATATTTTTTGTGCCACATGAAATAGCAAATCGCTCAGTCCATTGTTATAAGTCAGTGGTATCAACCATATATAAACTACGTGTACCATAGGCTGATATACATACACTCGATATAAAAACCGGTTTTACGTCGTGTCTAGTCTCGAGTGTGTACCATCGTGTGTCACGGGACTTACAGATCACACTCTTCGCCAGTATTTGAAGCAGTTTCTTTCAGTCTCGAAGAGCTGCTTGTATTCTTGGTTGATTTTTGAACCGTCTATTATCTAAATATACAGTGTCCTTCTGCGGACTGGTATCCTTTTGGAGAGAACAGTGTCTGATCCAGCGATTTAAAGATATGCGAAAAGTCAACACTTGTTGTGTTTGTTTCTATCATCTTATTTGTTTGTGGTTTAAGAGGAGCACCACCGTCATTTTTACTTGATTTTTTATAATCGGCCGGCCATGGTTATAAAAGAGAGTCGATTATGGTAGACCTTATTTACCTTAATGAAAACGAAGACCTCAATTGCTAGTAACTGAACTTCCCCTAAACCAAAATAACTTCAGTCCATCTGGTCGTTCACACTTTCGGTTGGGTGGATTTTCTTGGTCGCAGTCACACTCTCCAGAAACCTTTTCGCATGGTTGACTTATTTCCATGCTTGGTAAGTAGATTACTACAGATGTTAGAGGAATTGAATCGGACATGAGCTTTTAGCTGTCCATTATTACGACAATATATTATTTTCTATAATTAATTTTTAAAATACGTTGAGAACCTAAATAATTACTATACTACTAATATGTACATCTGTATTTACATTTAGTATTTTACATTTAAACGTTTTATATAGGTTTCTCTTGTGTTTGTACAAATTATTGTAAATGGCAAATTGTGCGCCAAAGCCACCATGCAAAAAAATAGTAAATAAAATAACAATGCATAACCAAAGGGTCCGGCTCGAAGGACCACTTTGTAATAAAAAAGAAATCTAATCTTCATTTCAATGATATGTAGAAATATATAATATATATAATATTATTGTAATAAAATTGATTAGAAATTTTGATAAAAAAAAATGTGGGTGTTGTATTCAACGTTTTAGCAAACTTCTCTCATTTGTATTAATGCCGTAATAAATTCTTGTATTTTCTTTATATTTTCATGTTAAAAGCTTTCACCTTACTATATATGCGTATGTATGTATGTATGTATATGTATATGCATCCATATGATCAAATATTCAAAATCACAGTTTATTGTATATTCCAGTGCGCCAGTCAGCAGTAATAAATTTTCAAACTAATCAAAGCAGCAGAAGATAATCAAATAAAAATGTCTTCCCTAACGGGAAGTGCAAAATATTTAAAACGTTTTGCATGTGATTTTTGTATCTTATGTGATTTATTAATCAATTTCACAATAAATCTCCTCAAAAAATCGTGTTCAACATTTTCTTTCCAAACAAATCTATAAGCTTTTTTGATAAAAATTTATCTCCACCTCTTGGTAATCATCATTCATCTTGGTCCACTTGAAGAGATCTTTTTAACTTTTATTAAGAAGTCAAAACTTTCCAAAAATTCCTTTCTTAAGTTCATTAATATGAAAATAGGTTTTTTGTCCCCTGATATACAAAACAAGATACAAAAAAAAAACAACATTGAATTTATTCAAAAACCAATTTTTTCAACCAAAAACAAACACACGATTTCCAGCCGTGTACCTACAGCTTATTTAGTGCTACATTTTTGGCACCGGCCGGCTATTTTCAAAGCTCCATTTCTATAAATCATAATTTATCTGAGATTTTTTGTAGGTTTCTTTGAGTTTTGCACAAATTAACTTTTGTCTTAATTGAATATTCCTCATGCATGGCAGCATTGACATTGAGTGCTTGTTGGTGATAGTGGTGGTGGTGGTGGTGGTAATGGTACGGCAGTGAGCCCATACTTTACAAACTTGTGGCAGATGCTGCTCATTAATTGCTGCTCGCTGGTCATAATAGTTGAGACAGAATGTTTATAGGGAGCAAAGTAGCGAAACTTGTTCTCTTTTAAAACATTTTCTTTCAGAATATATGTTTTTTTTTTGTGTGGATTATGTTTTTTTTCTTCTTTATTATTATTTAATTCATCCGACCAGAAATAAGAAAAAAGGCGAAAAAAAAAGATCGCGCGCATATATGAGTATAACGTGAAAATTACTTCAGAATATCGTAAAAGATTTTCTTGTTTCGTTCTTAGCCAAACCACGAATCTGAATTGAACTAAAACCAGAAATAAAAGTGTTTGAACGGTCTGGTTAGGGCAGCTCCTGATGGTGGTCAGTCAGATCTTGTCTGGTCTGATCAGAGTCAGAGCCCTCCGGTTCAAGTTTATTCAAATTTGATGGTGCGTATATGCTTTTTTATGCCCCTCATTTAGCCCCCCCCCCTCTTCTCACAGGTTAAACCCGCCTGTGGCATTTTGTTATTCATTTTAATTCATTCGAAATCGAAGAGCGCCATTTTTTTTTTATTACAAAATTTTGCACAAATTCTTTTATATTATTTGTTGTAGTTTTTTATTCTCTGTTATTTTTGTTTTTTTAATTTGTTGATTGTGCGCGCGCAGCTTAGCATTTGTACCTTGTGGTGTAAATTTTAGAGGTTAATGTCCTTTAGTCAGATGCAGAAGGAAGTGGAAGAGAAAAATTAATTAAAAAAGATCTGAGAAGGTGCATGGACCTTGTATATTAATGTAGTACCTATAGTACCTGTTTGGAAATATTATATGTATAGCACAACGGTGATAAAATCGGTACTTTTTAGAGAGGAAATATAAAATGCATTTAAATAAATTAAATTTTTGTATATCGCGCGATACCTGATTGATATCAAATAAACTAACTATACTCAACTTCCCCGAACATTGGGGGAAGAGTAATTGCATTTTCGATTTCTTAATTTTTTATTTTTTTACTTTTTCAATTTACTCTTTGGGATTCTTAACTGTACCCTAGCGTGTTATGACCTTTTAGCAAATATTTTTATTTAATGAGTAGTTGCTCGTTGGGTTTGTGTTAATGATTTCAATAACTTAAAATGATGGATTAAGTATGTCATTAGGTCCATATACAGATTTGTGGTGATAATTTGTTTTATGTTTTTTTGTATTTTCTTTTTTTTATCTTTGCAACAATAATAATAATTATATGTATGAGTAGGTATATAGTCATGGAATGTTTATCCGAGTTATTTTTCTTTTTTTTTCGGTTTTAATGATCTCTTGTTTGATGGATTCTTTCTTTTTCAAGTCGAAATTATGCCACACGTTTATATTCGGTACCTATCTAATCACTCAAATAATAACGGCAATAGGGAATATTTTATGTGTTGTAAGACTATTTTTAGAATGACCGAAATATATTTTAAAATCTACTATGTATGACCTACAATTTGTACCCGTCACTCGTAGAATGAGGCTGTTAAGGTGATTAGGGAAAAATAAAATTCTGCGACCTAATAAACACGAGTCACGATTGTGTGGGTTCTAGGTATAGAAGAGTAATGAAGAATATAATTTGGAAAGTTTGAAAATACTGGATTGAGTAATTTGTATTTTGTAATGATTGAAGAGGATATACACATAGAAAAACAAAAATTGTAGGGGAACATGAAAAAAAAAACGCGTGATGTCTTACTTTAAAATGACAATCAAAATGGGTAGTAAGCAGATTGAGAGATTGTGATTAGGCCGTAGGGCTGCAACCTATTGGAAAACAAAAAAATATGTAAAGGACGATTCTATTATAAATACTTTACATCCTCTAAAGGAGCTTTGTAAAATGATATTTGACCTAAAAATTATTACAAAAACTTTATTTCACAAATGCACATTTTACAATCGTAATTTTTTCCAACGGAAAATAAAGACAAAAAGTCGGTGAAAGTCTTAATGAAGTACATCAGGTCTGGATGAGGTAAGTTTTTCAGCTCATTCACAGATAGTAGGGTCGATCGAAACGTATCCAGCCTATTCCGGCAAAAGCCGGAAAGCACACAGAAATTGTTCGATTATCTCAGGCTCTCTTGTCATATAGGACAGATATTCAGGGCTGTCAACAACTCGTATATTTGCTAGATGAGTGTGAAGCATGCTTTGGTCAGTGATGATGGCAACCTTTGCTCTGCATTGTTTTCTTCCAAGTCCCAACAGACAGTCAGGGCATTCCTATTGGTCCCATTCAGAAAAAGTTTTGTATACCTGCATCGCTGCTGATGTTTCATGCGAACATCCAGGGCCAGACCAGGCTAGGAGGTCAGCTGTTTCATTCCTTACGATCCAAACATACCCAACAGCCGACTGAAAGGACACCTTGTTGTGGATACACAGCTTATCCACAAACGTCCTGCAGTCTCCCAGTAACTTACATGTTATCCGACAGCCACTCAGTGCCATCAGAAGGATAGCAGTGACCCTTCCCTTGATTTCCATATCAATGGCTATCTTCGCTGCCATTGCGATGAAGAAGACTTCAGCCTGGAGGACAGTGGTGTGCCTTCCAAGTAGGTATTCCAACCCAATGTCAGGTTCAAGTAAGTAAACACCAAAACCGGCTCCCTCGTTAGTGAGAGAGCCTTCGGTGTAAATGTTTACAGTGGACGGGGACAGCTCGAGAAGGCACTTTTTCGATTTATTACTCCAGCCGTCTTCCCAACATCCCTATGAGCGTAATTAATACACATCCATTTGGCTTTTGCTTGAATGACAAGATACAGGCTAAGTAAGAACACTAGAGCAGCAGTAGCCTAGAATCGCATGGATCCTGTAATTCTGAGGCCAGTAAGCCTTTGCAGGCCCGCCAACTTCCGGATAGCAGTTTCCACTTGCGTCCCTGGTCATACAAATGAGGCATATGTGAGAATGGGTCTTACAATCGAGGTATACATTCAGTGCACAGCATTCGGTTTCATGTCCCATGTACACCCAAACGTTTTCCTGCATTGAGCATGTCGGCTTCGAATCAGGGTAGACACCGAAGTGACTGACATGGAGAGACAGTTGCAGAGTCCGCCCATAGAGCTTGAAAGAACAAAAGCTTACGTCTCCCGGAGAAGAGAACTAAGCTGAAATTTTTAGGGCTCACCATTATATAATGTTGAGTACATCAGTCCGCAATAGTATTGAGGCTTCGTTGTATGATAGCATAGGCAGCAGCAATGCTGTGCCTGAAGATGAGCAGAGGGATGTGATCCGAATACGCTTCGCATAAAAATCCCATATATTTCGTGTCACAATCGGGGAGAGCACGCGAGCGCATATCGTATCTCCACAACACATTAAGAGAGGTTCGGACACCCAACCCCATGGTTAAGTTTCCTCATGGTATTCATCCACGAGCTCTTCAAAGCATTTCAAAAGAAATGAGGAGAGTGTAATGGCTCAGAAGCTCTTCGGGTCCATATATGATGCTCTATCAGGTTTCGGAAAGGAGACAGCCCTCAACTTCCTCCATACATACCTTAGGGCCATATACAAATTGGATGCATGCTATGAAAATCGGATCAATGTAAGGAACCCGTACTATGCTCTCTGCCTTAAGAAGGACCGGAAAAACTTCGTCTGGATCCGGGACTTTGAAAGACTATCTCACCTTCTCGATATCAACTATGTTGGCAGCAGTGGATCAATCACCACTAGTACACTCTCCATACAACTGCAGGTCTTCTTCAAGTCTACACCCTGGGAAATGTGTCGAGAGTAGAAGTCTACAACCTTTTTCCTTCGGCGCTGTAAATGAGCCATCTGGCCTTCTCAGTCCCGAGTAGCTTAAATGGCTCATGATAGCCGTCAAGTTCCTCACAGAAATCTACAAAAGCTTGTCTTTTTGATTTCTTAACAAGTCTTTTGTAGTTACTCTGAGTCATGCGGTAGATCCGCCAGTCCTTCTCTGAACTAGTCCACCTTGCCTTCTGCGAGCCTTCCGGAGTTTACTCAGACTGGCCTTACACCACAGCATAGGCTTCCTTCCTATGTCCATACTAATGAGACAGAAACCTTCGAAAGTCTTAGGCACTGCGGACTGAAGCATTTGTATTGCCTTCTCCAAGGCAGCAATACTGTTAATACGTCTAGCCGGAGAAGCGAGCGTCGAAGCTAGTTTCCTGTGGTATCTACCCAATCAATCCGCTTCGGATTCTTATATAGTTTCCCCTCATAGCGGTCAGTACCCATACAGAACTCTATGTAGCGGTGATCATAGAGAGACGACTCTCGCGATACCCTCTAGCCGGTGAACAAATGAAAAGCGTCAAAGAACGCAAATGTCATGTCAATATTTTCCTGTCTTCGGCTGGTAGCAAAGGTTGGTTCATCGCCGTGATTCAACAGAACAAAATCCACTGAAGTGAAGAACTCCAGCAGCGGCTCACCACGATGGTTACTACCTGAGCTACTCTAGATAATGTGGTGAGCGTAGATATCACAACCAACCAAGATATCAAGTCGATTAGACCTCGCATACTCAACCGCTCGCCTTACTTCCTTAGTGGGAGGGGAAATAGCAGAGTCTTGAGACAAAAAGGAGTTCCTTATTGACTCCATGTTTCTTGAAGGAAAGCTTGATCGATGTAGTGTCTGTGTTACACAGATAAGAGGTAGAGCTCGCGGTAACATACAAAATTTGAGCTACTTACGCCTCTGATAGACCGCAGATACAATCTTTCCAGACTCAAGGCTCCTCCAAAAACACCACTTTTTGCTGTTGGGACTTCGGTTTGATGCTTCGGGATAAAATAATGTGATAGTTTTTTCCTATGATTGAGGCAGCCTTTAGTACCTTACTACTGGGGGATAACTAAAATGAGAATTTCCATGAAGGATTCCTATTCTTGCCAGGTACTTACTTTCTTTAACTTAAATGGAAGTTGCTGTTATTGCTTGTTGGTTTTTTCGCTAAGTAAAAGATTGCGGTTGTGTCTTGGGATCACCAAAAGCCGTTTGTCAATATGCAGATCGATCTGTCATTCAGCCATAAGACCATAAAAGATTCATTATCGTGATAAACAAAAGGAAAAGACTGAAAACTGATGACATATTTCACAAAAACCCCATAAGATAACCTAAAAAAAAATATCATAATTGACTCGTCTCATCGGATTGGGATATGGAAGTTGAAAGATGATTACTTCGCCAATCAACACGTAAGGTAGAACTGCAACTGATCTTAGAAATGTATAACGACCAAAATTAATAGTAATTACAGCATATTGATCTAATCTAAAAAATAATAAAATAAAAAAAATAATAAAATAATAAAACATAATTACGCTAATGTGTATGCTTTTAGAGTTCGAAAATTTATTCGGTAATAGGAATGTCACTTAGTGAATAGTCGAGAGGACTAAGATTTCAGTCAACATTCCTTCGGAAATGTCCAATTTATCAATTCTCACCTTATATGATGTAACACCTTATATATGAAACACCATACATATTGTTAAAGAAAATGTAAAAGGAGAAGACGCCATAGAATTTGGGTGTTAAAATTGATATAACGACAGTAAGTAGGTGTGTGAGTACCAAATATGTAACTATGTTGACTATGGTGCATTTTCAGCTTTATTGTTAGAGTATTGAACAGCCTGTTAGCTACAAATGAACGAAAATAAAAGATCAAATAAACTTAAAATAAATTTTCTTTTAAGTATGGTGTAAAAAATCAATAACTCCTTTTTCCCATCCGTCAAATACCAAAAATAGTTTCTAAAGATTTAAGCATAAAAATTGAGGGAACAAAAGACCTCACCCGAAGATTTCTACAGCTTAAAATTTTTGTAGACTTAATCTGTTTCGGTATTTTTCGCATTTCTACTTAATAGAGAAAAGTATCTGGTAAAGCTAGTCATCTTCAAAAGCAACCATAACTACCAATTTTCTACTATATAGAGCCATATAAGCACTTCCGATTTATGATTTTTTTCCCTTTTCTCATCTTTCTTTTGTATGTGGGTGAGACTGTGAGTGAACACACCTAATATGAAAACCAAATCTTTGCTAAAATATACAGTTAAATAACTACCTGTCCAATAAATTTTGCTTATATATCTACATATATACAGAAGATAATAATATATAAAATCTTATTACTATTGAAAATACCTATGTACATACATATATCCATAGAAATTATGTTTTGGCAAATTTATTGATTTTAACCTTCAAAATAGCACGAAAGCATTTATCCCACAAGATTGCAAAAGGAAATCATCGGTTTTAAATTAACCACGCAAATAATCTACGACTGTGCATCGTATTTACGCCTATTTGAATAGGTTGGCGCTTAATATTTCTTCATAACTTCTGCCTCCTAAGATTGTTGGGTCTCAATAATCATAAATCGAAATTCATTAATAACTTTTTAATGTTACTTAACCAACTGCATTTACTTAATGTAATGAGTTTTCAATGAAAACAGATTTTCTTTTTATTGGTTTAATGCATATGTGTAAGATAAACGCAAAGTAGGTAATGAATATTTTTTGTTTTAAATAATTTTCATTACAATATTTCAAACTTAGTTACTTTGTGGTTCTGATGATAAAATTTTCTAGTCAGTGGGATAACAGGTTGATATCTTTGATAGGTATGATAATATTGAAAATTGGTTAACGAACAAGAGCATTTGCTGCTATAATCGTTCAAAATTTAAACATCAATTGGAAAAGTTCATCACAGGGTGAAAGGATTCTAGGTAGCTACTCGCAATTCAAAATACATGAAGGAATTGTAGGTATGAATATGCTTCTTGAATTCGGAAAGGTTTGACTTACTTACAAATGCACTGTTAATCTCATAACTTTGTACACACTTCAGATTTTATGCAGTGCTTGTGAGATGATTAATAGCTATGCTATGCTTGGGTCTTGGATGTTTTATGTTTAGATCCAAGGATATTTATGCTGCAGTGGGACCTTCTCTTATCGGTACTCCACAGGGTGGCGCAGTCTGACTCCATCATTTTTTTTGCTCTACATCAATACAGTTCTGTACAAAACGCATTTTCATATGGATGCAATCTGTCCTACACATGAACAGCCTTCAGGACACTGTGGCACCCATCAATGACATGCAAATGAAAACTTGTATGTTCTATATTGTTTCTGTAGATTGCCAGATATTTAATACTAAGTTTAATTCTATAGACTAATTAGACACTATGGATACGTGGGAAGTATTCGCTTAATCAAGATATGCAGTATTCCATTAAGCGAAACTATAAAAAATCTTCATTAATGCTAGCATCTCCTACAAACAAAACGTGTCAAACGTATTTACATATGTACGTAGAAAAGCTTTGGTACCATTAAGTAAATTTGTAAATTTAAAAGATGTTACTATTATAACATTAGTATCCCCTTTGAAATTGGGGATGGGGATATTATTGGTTATATTTCCTAAAGTAGGTAGTAATTAATGCAAAGACCCGTTCCTTCTTTTAATTGTGATTTTTTCTGATTTTTTGAACATATCTATAAATCATTCTGAGTTATGAGAAAAAAGATGAATATCGTTGTCAAAAACTCAACGTGATTTTTGAGCAAATTTTTCCGATTAATGCCATCTAGCGGTGTCCCCTAAAAGTATAACATGTATAGGTATTAAAAACAAATATTTATATACACATTTTTTCATAGCTAAGTTGGTAAGGGCGCGCATTTAAAAATTTATAATTTCTACTCTTGATGTGGCACGGGCTTCAATCTGGTGAGCGATAGAGTATATAAAGCGTTTTCCAATAAGAGGTGTTATTTTAATTAGCCCGCTATTTCGGTAGATGTCAATTTTGGAGCTGTCATTTTTTGACATTTGACAAGTAGAAACTACACCATTAATAAAAATTGAACGATACATGATTCAACAACGCATTGAAATTATTAAAATTCACTATAAAAATGGTGAAAATGTGGCAGAGACGGTTCATAAAACTCGAACATTTTTGGGTCGTCGTGAAGCACCTTGTCGGACCGCAATACAGAAATTGGTAGAAAAATTCGAGCTGTCGGGATAAGTTAGTGATGTGAAGAATAAAACCCGTGCACGTCGCTCAAGAACAGCCGAGAATAATGCTGCTGTAGCCGAAAGTGTTGAAGAAAACCCAGGTTTGTCCATTCCTCGTCGTTCTTTGGAATTAGACATTCCACAAACGTCATTACACCGTATTTTGCATAAAGATTTGGGTCTTAAGGCTTATAAAGTTCAGTTAACACAAGAACTCAAGCCGGCCGATCATCAACAACGTCGAGTCTTTGCTGATTGGGTCCTTGAAATGCATGAAAATGATCCGGAATTCCATCGAAAATTCATCTTGAGTGATGAGGCGCATTTCCACCTCGATGGCTTCGTCAACAAGCAAAATTGTCTTATCTGGGGCTCGGAAAACCCAAGAGTTATTGTTGAAAAGCCTCTCTATCGTCAACGTGTGACTGTTTGGTGCGGTTTATGGTCCCTCGGGGTCATTGGACCTTACTTTTCGAAAATGAGGCTGGAGCAACAGTTACGGTGAATGGATTGCGCTATCGACAGATGATTAATGATTTTTTATTGCCGGAATTGGATGGTATTGATCTGGACAACGTTTGCTTTCAACAAGACGGCGCTACGTGCCATACAAGCAACGAAATCATTGATCTTTTACGGGAAAAGTTTCCGGACCGTGTTATCTCTCGAAGAGTTGATCACAATTGGCGACCGAGATGTTGTGACTTAACACCTTGCGACTTCTTCCTTTGGGGCCACGTGAAAGAGAAGGTCTACGCCAACAGTCCAGCGTTGATTCAAGACCTCAAAGATGGAATTCGTGAGGCTATCGAGGACATAGGGCAGCCACTTTGCGATTTGGTTATGGAAAATTTCTTGAGAAGTATATGGTCCTGTAGGCGTGGTCGTGGTGGTAATTTGGCTGATGTTATTTTCCATTATTAACGACATACCTTCCTCTTTGTAATGAAATAAAGATCCGATCATTTATCTCAAAAAATGGCATTTTTCTTTGAATATCAAAATAACACCTCATATTGGAAAACCCTTTACTTATATTCTTAAGCATATCTAGCGAAAATAGCTGAAAAAGTTCAATAAATGCCAGAAAGTAGGCAATTATCTTTTGGAAATTACCTTTTTCAGCCATTTTCGCTAGATATGATTACGAAAAAGTGAAAAGAAAGTGCAGAAAGGGTTACATTTTCGGTACAGAGTGTGATAGGTCATTTTAGAATAGAATAGAATAGAAGAGCATTTATTAAAAAACCTCAGCTTACGCTACGTCACAAACATTAGGTACATCGAGTTTGAAATAGATAAGGTTTTGGGCGTCTTCAATTCAATATGAAAAATTGGTATTGATGACGTGTTTTTTGATAAAAATAATAGTTATATAACAAAAAAAGAGTAAAAATTCCGAAATTTCAACTTTGTTGAGCCATAACTTCGAAACGGAGAGGAAGAAGAAAACAACCATTGGAAAGGTCCAATGATTATCTCTCTACCAAAGTTTAAATCATCATCATAGGGTGTAATGCTCAGAAGTTATAGAGTGATTTATAAATACATACTCAAATATCTTTAAGTCCCGTTATCCCGGAAACCTTTAGGATCCACCCCCCCCCCCCCCCCCTCCACTCATACAATATTGTGCTCGTTTAAGTATGACCTATGCATAGCCTTCGGGTATCACACCACTTACGGGACATTATTGATATATTTTTATATTTCATATTTATTCTTTGGAAAATAATACACACAAGAAGAGTAGATTAACAGCAATTAAAGCATAAACAATCTCATTTTTGGTGGGTTCACTGTCCAGAGAGGGGAAAGACTCTACGTTTCACCAGCTCTGATGGTACTTCCTTCTAGGGACATAAAATACATCGAAGGAACCTTTTTCTGGTGGTTTTATTGTTATTTTTTTCTTATCCAGGTATACTGGTATTTTTAGAAAAAGTTTTAACGTGCATTTTCATTCGTCCCCACATATTTGTGAAATTGGATCAAAAATATGTAGTTTCCAATTGAGATATAATTACGCTGTCTACCAGTGAGTTTACGAACCGCAGAATAAACTAGAAAATTTTACTCAAATCTGAACTTCGTAATATTTATAAAAAAAAAAAATTATAAAGATAACACCGACGTCTATAATGCATAAGATATTATTAATATTTCACTTGGTCTTTCGGAGGTCACTAAAAATTGTACAATGCAAAATCTGTATGAATTCTCTGTATCTAACACCTGCCTCCTCAGGATTTTTTCCAAATGGAATTACAAGATAATCTGAAATGTCTCTATGACTCTATGAAATAAATAGCTCATAGAAAATTTCTTTGTTTCGAGCGAAGCTTAAACTGAGACTGAGATATGTAAACTTATGGTTTTGTAAAAATGCATCTTATTCATCGCACTAACTTTGATTTCAAGCTAAACCCTGAAGACATAAGTGGAGAAGAATCATATGAGTATACTCCATCATAAAAACATACATTTACATCTATCCGATTAGTTATCAATCCGATTTAGCAAAACGAAAAAAAAAAAACTTATTTCTAGAAGCTTTTTCTATTAAATCTTATGCTTAAAAATTGTAAACTTGTCACATAATTGTAACACATTCCTTTTCAATCGCTTAATTTAATAAGCACCTTGTAACAGTTCATCATTATTATCAAGGTAATAATTGTATACCTTGTTGTTGAGTCAAGGAATTTAATAATAAATCCCCTTAGGTGTAAATCCCATCCCAGTCCTATATGCAGAGGTCACTTCTTTTCCATAGTATCTGTGGCGAATATAGATGAAGCTTTATGCCTTATACACATAATAATGTTGTCACGTGCAATTGTACTTTTCATACCTTTGACCCAAAAAGCTTACTTTGTTGTAAAAAAAAAAACAACACCTCTTCAAAAAGAAAAACAAATGCACTTTTTTTTATATTTCCTTCATACTTACAATATTTTTTTTTCAACACTAATCGATTTTCATTTCTATTTCTTTATTTTTTTTCTCTATATTTTAAACAGGCCTAAACACCTAATACCGCCATAATGTGATTATGTTGCCACAGCAACAAATACACCACAGACAAGAAAATGAAGAGAAAAACAAAAGAAAATCGAATTTTTATTGTTAAATAATATGAAAATAAATACATAATAATTGCAGCAATATTAAAAATGTCAGTATCATCCTCAACACAGAAGGATTATCGACCTCTAAGCAGTTGTCATGTTCATTTGAATCGCGCCGTTAAAGATACGTCTAGTAGTGCTAGTAGCAATAGTAGTAATAGTAGTAATAAAAGTGCCGTGAAAGATAATAGTAATGTAAATAGTGAAAATAATAGTAACATTAGTAATAATAATAGCGATAATAAGTATATTTCGTCGTCTGTGGTTGTAAAGGAAGAAAACGGTGATCAACAAAAAATTGAAACAATGCTTGCCAATAATGGTAGCAATCAATATCAGACACATAATCATGATCAACATAACACCAACGACAACAACAACACTAACAAAAGTAATAGTCCCAGTGGTAACGAGAGTATTATCAGCAATAACACCAGTGCGACTATAAATATGAAGAAATCTTATACAGGCAGTAGTGACCCAAGCAATGCTAGTTTTAGTTCTGCTTCTGTTGCCGGTTCTATTCAGGTGAGTGAAAGAAATTTTTTTTTTGTTTTTTTTTTTTTCTAAAATTTTGTAATATCTTATTAAAAATGACATGCTGGAGTGAAGATTTATGATAATTATGTACAATGAAAATTAGATATGTTAAAAGAAACTATTACAGCTATATTGAAAGACGCTGAAGACATGACATAAACTGACAATAAGCAGTTAACATAAACTGACAATAAGCAGTTGTAATTTTTTATAAAAGTTCTACTGAATTAAAAATTGGCATTCCAGAGGGTTCAATAGTGGATCCTTTACTCTTCATTATTCTGATAATTCATCTTTTCGAGAATACAATGACAAATCTATTTCATCCAGCAGTAGGTATGTATTGCCATTTCTTCTTAAATAAGCGGGCTATTGGGTTTGTTTCTAATGCCTATACGATACTAGCCTGTATCACTTTCTTGGTTATGATACGCAAAAAATGCATTGCTGTTTATATTAGAAATGATGTATACCTTTTACCCTTCTCTATTATCTTGATTCTACTAATTTAGAATGTAATTACGTTTATATTAATTAAGCCTAAAATACTCAGGCACATGATTCATTTTTGCTTTCTGTACTGCAGTGCAAACTGGTCTTGTGTAGATATTTTGAGAAGTTCTTCGAAAATTGACTATAGCGTATGTTTTTTGGTGGAATTTGACGAGTATTGATGAGATGAATATATCTGAGAACAATTTCTTGGCTTTCGTGATATATCCTATTTTGCACTTACCAATTATCAGCGGAATATATAAAATTTCTTAAAATATTCCTTAACTCAAATTGAAGTTGAGATTGTTCGAAATGTATTAACTAAAGTAAACAGTTTAATTAGAAAATGTACCAAGAAAGTAAATAAAATATACTTCACGTACAAGAGAGGAAAAAAATAATTTTTGAAATACAATAAATCAGAGGGATGACCAATAACAATGGACATTTCGTGTGTATGTATTTAGCTTATGTTTCAGCTTCTTGTTCTCCATATGATGGATCTAATTATACAAAATTAACAATTACGTGCCATTCTACTGGATCCCCGTAATATCTGAAACAAACTTACTGTATTATTTTCTAATCACCTAAGTAAATTCGTTCGATAAAATATTTAAAAAAAAAAAACAATCCTCTATCAAATATGCGAAAAAATATATGCGTATGTAGGCGAATTCTCACAAATTTTTTTGTTACTGCGAAAGTGCTCCGTTGTTGATTTAACTGAAAATTCAAATTTCATGACGAAATTGAAAGAGTGCGTAACCAAAAACTGTAGAAACGAAAGGTGTAAAATTCTTTAAATTCGGACAGCAAAAAAATTTGACACTCTTACTGCAAAGTTTTGCATAATTCAAGAATTTTATTATTTTTGTTTTGTGCGAATTTTTAGGGAAATAAAAATTTTATTAGTCGGGGCGGTAATTATGTGCAACATTGTTGTGATAATACAAGCATGCTAAATAAATTTCACTTTTCTTCGTGATAAAGAAAATAGGATTGAGTTTAAGAAAAAAAAAGTCGCTTTGCTGATTCTGAATCTGCGCAGTACGAAGAAAGATCTAAATGGCAGGTTGTTCGGGAATGCTCCATGTCTCCCTTGATTTGGAAATTATCTGTTGGATCATTTGCATCGCACATTGAATTTATTCATCGCACAATATATATAAATATTTATCGTCCCGATAAGATAGGTAGTTTACATTTTGTGAGTATGTGCTGCAATGATGTTACGTAATATCTGCTCCAGCATTATGAAATCCTACTAAAATTCCACCATGTCCTTGCAAAAGAAATCTCGACCTTAAGTACTTCTATAAGGACACTGATATTTTTTAAGTGACTCCTAAGAGGACACATAATTTTCTCGCTTCGCTACTAATATAGCATCGTAACATTAGGTCTTATGTGTTTTAAATTCCAAAATTTGGACGTGAATTACCGACGTGTACAACACTTATATGACGTGATTTCACGTCCTGTCAATTAAGCTGGGACCGCCATTAGAAAGGTTTTGAATACGGGCTCAATTAGAGCTAATTTAATGCCACCTTTCCGAATATAATGCTCTAGTATTTAAACAAGTAAAAAAGCTAGAATTGGTCTAAGACCAATTTTTTTATGATACCCTAGATGAATGCCCGTATGTAAATTCGTAAGCAGTACTAATCTATGAACGTTTGATTTTTGAAGTAGTTTTTCGCATATATTTCTAGAACGGTTCGTCGGACAGTAAAAATGATTATAACTAATTTCATAGGATTTCATATTCTGAAAAACTTTTCCGTACAATAATAATCTCTAGGACTAATTGTATACTGTAAACGTAAAAAACCTAAATTTTTATATGGTAACACCAAGAAGCCCGATTTAGTCCATTTTTGAATCTTTGTTTACTAAAAACACCGTGTATTAAATTTCAGCTCTCTACGTTAACGCGTTCTCAAACAGTATTCAAATATAAAGGGTCTTGCATTAAGAGTGTTAGGATTTTAATTTTAAATAAAACAACAATGGTTTGACATATCAATTTAATTTTTGCTTTATTTTAAACATTGGAAAATGCAGTTATGTTTGAAACAAGATATCGTTCAAATGCCCACCGCGGTTTTGTTTACACTGACGCACCCGATTGCTCCAATTTTTTATCACCCTGTCCAACATTTGCGGCTGTATGCCGGCGATTGCTTGACGAATATTTGCTTCCAAATGATCCAAAGTCTGTGGATTGTCAGCATAGACTTGTGCTTTGACGTATCCCCAAAGGAAGGAAATAATCTAGGGGTGTCAAATCACATGACCGCGGCGGCCAATTCGCAAATCCTCGTCGTGAGATGATCCAATCGTCAAACTTATCCGCCGTCTTGTTGGAACATCTCTTCAATATCGATGTTCTCAAGTTCTGGCCATAGAAATTCGAGTAACATGGCTCTATAGCGGTCGCCATTGACGGTTACGGTTGTTCCCTCCTCATTTCGGAAGAAATAAGGTTCGATGATGCCGCCATGCCATAAACCGCACCACACAGTGAGTTTTTCGGAATGCAATGGCATTTCATGTAACACTTGTAGGTTGTTCTCGCACCAATAACGGCAATTCTGCTTATTTACAAAGCCATTCATCCAAAAATGCGCCTCGTCTGAGAAGATGATTTTTTGGCCAAAATTGGGATCATCTTCCAAATGCTTAAGGGCCCAATCAGCAAACTCTCGACGCAATCCGTGGTCGTTTGGCTTTAGTTCTTGAGTCAATACGACTTTGTAAGGATGTGCGGCGTATAGCCTGCGCAGAGTAACGGTGATGGCGACCCAATTCTCTGGTGAACAAACGTTGAGCACCCAAAACTGAGCTCGAACTTTGGTAATATTTTTTAATAACTTCTAAACGTTCGGGAAGCGTTAAACGCTGCATGATGAAACTGCAAACTATAACGAATATTTTGACACATGGAAGTACAAAAAAAAATATCTCAGCAACCGAGAAATCTCTACTGGAATTCTATCACCTCTATTGAAAGACCCTTACATATAGTGAAAAACGAAATTTTTGTATGGCAGCCCTCCGAACGAGTTGCCCGTTTCGTCCCAATTTCGAAATTAAATTTGTATCATTTTTAAAAAAAAACTGTGTACAAAATTTAAGCTTTCTACGTTGACACGTCGTCAGGCACTGTCTGTATGGCAACCCTACGAAGGATTTACCCAATTTGACCCATTTTCGAACTTAAATTTACTTTTGTTTTTAAAAGCCCGCTTGCAACATTTCAGCTCTCTAAGTGAACACGTTCTCAAGTTATCGTGAGAGAAACAATCAAAATAGCTTTTAATAAAATACGTGGGTGTCCAACCTGTGCGTTACAAACGGAATGACGACAAACCTTATAGATTTCATCTAGGGTATAAAAAAAATATGAATAACCAAGCTTTATCAAAAGTTAGGACCACCACTACTGAAAATAGGTTAAATACTAGTATTGTGACAATAGTGTGTATTGCATAATATTTAAGGGCTCAATTAGAGTGGCAGTCCTAATTTTCGATAAAGTTGGATTATCCATGGATAAAAAAAAAAACAAAAAGAAAAAACGGTTGAATTCGGGGAGGTGGCATTAAATTAGCCGTAATTGAGTAGTCAATTTTGATGTATTCGAAATCTTTTTAACATTGAAATGATGGTCCCAGCTTAATTGACGTTTCCACCTCGCTGACGGAGAAAGGGTGAATGGTGTTCAAAATAATCACGAAAAATTTCATTGCAAATTTAAAGAAGATTTGTAATGATTGTGCGTATGTACAACACTGTCAAAAGCAATATACATAGTACTAGCGCTTAATGCGAATGGCTAGAGTGTGAAAATCTCTCAAAATAAATGTAAACAAAGAAAATTCATAACGATAATTTTTATGAAAAGTTTCGCAAATGATACGAAATCAGCAAAAATCATGGCAATACCGCTGACACATTATGGATGGAGAGTTTTCTTTAATCACGTTTCCAATTTGAGCTCAATTTTGAAATGTCGTTATTAAATTTTATTAAATTAATCAAACTAAATTTCAATTGAAATTGACAACTAGATGTCGTAAAGAATGTTAAATCTCTCCGCAAACTTCTAATTCTTTTATTATTTTCGTTACTAATTTTCTATGACATGTTTTTTTTTAATACATTATTAGGTAACGCTTCTATATTAAAGCAATCTCTTCATTCGTATTTGGATTAAATTTAAAATTAAAGTACTGTTAGAACTTCCCTTTTTTGTCGTTTAAAATTAAGAACGTTAATTTGTGAACGGATAATTGACAAGTGGGCAGTTTGAACATAAATTTAAACTATTTTGGTTTGAAATATTTGATTGAATGCCAAATAATATATCATTCAACTCTTCTGGAAATGGAATTATGATTGATGCACTCCTAGTTAATTTATTGCCGACTTTTGCAGATATTTATGCCTACAAGATGCTTTTCAGGTTAGCCTTACATATTTAGTTTTATTATTTAAAGTATGACATGGTTACTTATATTATGCATTTTTTTTAAAAAAATATGTCAGCTGTCAAGATTGATTTGTGAATTTTTAATTTTTTTGAAGAAATGATTCTAATCTCCTGAAAAAGTGATAGATAATTTGTCAGTGAAATTTTTCGTATTCTAACTGTAAAAGTTTTTGCACCGATGAGTACGAAGTACGCTTCCATGTATATTGGCTAATTCTGGTATAAATCTGCATAATTTTCTATGTATTATTACGATTCCTCCACACTGCTACGAGTTGCTTTCGACTCATATAAGAAAATTGTCTTAATTTGTTTTGAAGATAACATTTTACAATAAGGCAGAAAAAAGTCACAATTTTATTAATTAATAGCACTTAAAAATTCAGATTAATGTTTTTGATATGAAACTAACGAGTACATACCACATTTTGTCCGGTACAACCTAATTACATGCATTCCGATTCTCTAAGGGCCGGTTTCACAGTTCGAGTTCAAACTCAGGATTAGTTAAACTGCTTTCGTAGTTTAAACTGAGTTTAAACCAAAATGAGTTTCACTGTGTTTGACCTTTTTTAATATGGCAGCACTATGGAATTGTTAACTAATAAGCTTTTTTCTGTACAATTGTGGACTAGCAAACTATTCTGAGTCATTTACTGTCAAAATTGGCGGCTCTTTCTTTAGCTCGTATGCCTGGAATTCGGCGTAGTGAAGTGGACCTCTGGTTAGGCTCAAGAGCTGTAAATAAACGTTAATAGTGACTCAAGCTTACCACTGGTGGGGGCTTAAGTGCTGGATACTAATAAAGCAAAAGGCAGGCTTCTTTGCTTGAGAAGTTCTTTACTAAAACTTAACAATTTCTTACATTACTACTGCTTTTATAATACTCCAAAATTACTAACTAAGCAATTTAGTGTAATGAATTTAAGGTGGTATGTAGTAAGCAATATTTGTCTCGAATTCAATAATTATTGGGGGCAATTGCTTACTTTGCGTAATTTGCCTAGTAAGCAAGAGTTCAATAATTATTTCGAGCAATTATTGCTTATTTGTTTTATGCTATGCGGTTTTTGACCTTTTGAAATTTCGTATACCTACAGTCAGATTTATTGTCTTACATACAAATCTGAACAATTTTGCAATTATGTAGATCTACAGTTATTTCTAGTATTTTATGTTCAAGTTTGAACATTCTGCCGGGGGGACGCGATTGGAGGAAGATTGAACTCTGACATGCTCTCCACGTCCTCTATGGGTGTTGCCTCAGGATCTGTTAATGTGAGTTTTCGCTTCCACTTGCATCTTATGATCGCGATAATCCCTGCTATGATAAATATTGTGATGGTTGAGATGCTTGCACCGGTGATGTGGTGATGAATGATCTTCCAGCTTCCCTCAACATGAAGATTGCTGCCTTCAACTTCCAATGCCTCGTAGATTTGGTCGGACGTCTTTATAACTGGTTCCATGTCTGTTGATATTGTAAAGCTGCTAATTGTTGGTAGGGAGACATTGATTGGCACAGGTTTTATAAAGGACGCGATGACTGGTGTTTTCAGTGAGTATTCGGATTTGAGTGTATTTCGCTTCGTTTTTATTGTACATTCTTGCGAAATTCTGATGATTCCAGTGCCATTTAAAAGGACGTCCTCATGATTTCCATTACACTGTATTGCTGCTGTGGTGGGTTTGTTGGCAACAAATAACCAGGTGTTGATCATGTGAAGGTGCTTCCATAGAACATTTGTTAGTTTGAATTGTCGGATTGGACATTCACTGCCTTCGTGTCGGTGATATAGCTCATCTATGATGCAACTCGGGTGATTCTCGATGCTTCGTATGACTCTTGGCGTGCATAGTAACATATTCTTTTTGATATTTATACAACTATCCAATTCCATCTCAGTTAAACTAAAGTAAGACTGTGTGTTGTAGTTTATGGCTAGAATAGGAGTCGCAAGATCTAGCACCAGGTATTGGTTGTCTGATTTTCTTTGAGGTATCGCTGTACATTTTATCAGATTGTACTGGGATAGTTCGGCTATGTTGAGGTATGCTAATACCTTAATCTCTTCTGCTGAGAATTCTAGCTCAATTTTGGCGTTGTGGAATGGCAGAATGTCTAAACTCGATGGTAGATTTCCTTTAGCCTTGGTTCGTATTTCTGATATTTGGGCAGGTTTTAGGAAGTCTATTAGGCTTCCATAATGGAAGTACACCCTTGTGATCTTGTGATATTTTTCTAATAATTCCTCCAGGTAATTAGCTGCAGCATGGTATGCTGCGAGGAAGTGTATGTTTAGTTTGTTTGTATCGGGCCCTGCGAACCATTGTGCTTGCATCTTTTTAATTGCTGTCAATCCCTGGTTCAACCTATCGGTGAAAGTGTTTAATTTTTTCACTGTTCTTGCTTCTGTCTCGTTGGCTGTGGCGATAGTTGTAAGCATGATGTTCGTTTGATGGTTGATCGTTTGAAGTAGGAGTTTTTGGTTATGATCTAGTTCGTCAATATTTTTATACACCTCATCGTTAACTCCGAATACCGTCTCTAATAGCCTCCCCAGAATTCCTCTTTTTATCCTTTTATTTGTTTCGGATAGCAACATTTCTATGTGGTTTTGGGTTTCCGTGTGGATTTCTTCTAGATGATGTATTAACCCTTGGCAATGCGTTTCGTCGGATATTTTGTATGTCTCGTCACAGAGTGTTTTTATTTGACTCATTGTCTGTTTTAACATGCTGCTATCATTTCTTATCTCTGCTGAGGACAAGCTCAATTCAATTCTGAAGGTGCCTCGCTTCACTTGAACATCGCCCATTTGCTCAACGTACAAGCCTGCTTTCGGTTGCGTTAGGGTGTAGGAACAGTGCCCTACTTTCACAAATAGGAGTAGCAGGAGACAGAGTATGGTTGGATGTATTGTCGTCCACCATCCTCCACGATAAGTCGACCTTCTATACTCTTCAGAATAGTATCTTTTGGCAAAGTTAGGTAACTGTGTTTTATAGCGCATTTCGTAAGCCTTGACTGCCTGTAATTGTTTTTCTATAGGTACTAAATTTTTGTACCCAGTTGTTATAGGGTAAATGCGAACACCATTACGCTTACGTTGCATATGATCGCGTCGAAATTTATATACTTGTGCCTTATAATTTGATGCCGTGTCTGTGCAGGTGTCTCTTTTGTCCTGCTTGTCTGATGCTGAACGGCCTTTGGTTTCATTTCCATTTGCTTCTAGATCCCGATGTGAGGGTAGCGCGGGGACATTGACGCATGCTCTGTTTACTGCGTTGAACTTTTGAGTTGGTTTTGATGAAACTGTGTTTCCTAGTGTCTCGTTTTCACCGGCTGACTGATCTGTGAAGGAAATGCTCACTTTGCTCACTTTCATTCTCTTAACTGACCTCTGGTCTGTGTGCACATCTGGAGCTGGTTGTCTCCTTATTAGCGTGCTCATTGAATGAGCAGCTATTTTTCTCTTTACGCAGCTCTGGGTTAGATCATTGTCGTCGTGTTCTACCACAGGCAATGGACAAATTTTTGCTATTGGACGTTTTATGGTATGATCACCTTTGTACTTTAGTGTTACTACTCTCACTAAGTTGTCCGATCCTGGGTGTACTTCTGTGATTCTTGCAAGTGGCCAATTTGTGGGAGGTGTACCCTCGTCTTTTATAAGTACAACTTGTCCTATTTTAACGTTGCTAGTCTTGCTTTTCCATTTTGACCGTTGCTGTAATTGCTTAAGGTAGTCTTTCGTCCACGCTTGCCAGAAATCTTTACTCATCTTTTGGATATGTTGCCATCGAGAGAGACTGTGCTGTTCCTTCTCCCATCCTGTTAAAACTGGAGGCACAATTAGTGCTTCTCCCACAAGGAAATGCCCTGGAGTGAGTGTGTTTATGTCTGTTGGATCGTCCGTCAATGGGCACAGGGGTCTGGAATTGAGACAAGCCTCAATTTGACAGAGTAAAGTTGACATTTCTTCATATGTAAGTGTGGTTTCCCCTATGACTCTCTTCAGATGATACTTAACTGCTTTAACACCGGCTTCCCAAATTCCTCCGAAGTGAGGAGCTGCGGGGGGAATAAAGTGCCATGTCGTTCCTTTATTTGCGAGATATGAAGCCGCGCTTCTCACGTTTTCTTTATTAAGTACTTTATTAGCACTAACGAATGTTGTGGCATTATCACTGTAGATGTCAGTGCACGTGCCTCTTCTTGCACTGAATCGCTTGTAGGCTGCGAGAAAGTCCTCTGTTGTCAAGCCGCTTACAATCTCTAAGTGTATGGCTTTAGTGGCAAGACATACAAATACTGCAATGTAACCTTTATAACTTGTGATTCCTCTGCCTTTAGATGCCCTGATTTTTATCGGCCCAGCGTAGTCTATTCCTGTGTGGCTGAATGGCTTTGATGGTGTGACCCTTGGTGTTGGTAGTGCGCCCATTTGCTGAGATGGGTTTTGCGCTTTAAAACGGGCACAGCGAATACAGTTTTTCAATACGTTCTTAACAGTATTCTTGCCTCTGATAATCCAAAATTTTCTGCGAATGAATGCTAAGGTTGTCTGGTTTGATCCATGGAGTGTCCGTTCGTGGGATTCTTGAACAATTAATTTGGTTATGTGATGACTCGAGGGTAGGATTATTGGGTACTTTTCGTTGTAAGGTACGTTGGAGTTACCGATGCGCCCTCCTAATCTGATGAGTCCCTCTGTGTCTAAAAACGGGTTGAGTGATAAGAGTGCACTTTTTCTTTCTAGATTTTGATTTTTGCGTAATTTGTGGATGTCAGAGGTGAATTCATTTTCCTGAATGATACGGACTATGCTGGTGAGAGCATTCAATATCTCTGCTACTGTAATGTGCATTTTGCTTATTGGTTTCCGTCTGCAGGCGTTGATAAATCTTTGACAATAAGCCCACACTCGTAAGAGTTTAGGTAACTTGCTGTATTTTAAGAAGATTTTTTCTAGGTACGCGTCCTTTTCCGATATGTTTCCGCATATGACTTGGCGTTTCATTTCTTCTCTTGTCGACAGTTCAGGTGATGCAAGGGATGGCCATTTGCTCTTTTGTTCCATCAGCCATGTAGGCCCATGCCACCATAAATTTAAGCCAAGAAGTCTTGATGGGTTGATTCCTCTAGATGCCACATCTGCAGGGTTATGCTCTGATCGAACGTGATACCAGATGGTAGGTGTTGTTAATTCTACGATTTCAGCTACCTTATTTGCGACAAAGGTTTTCCATTTTTCTGGACCTCCTTTGATCCAAGCTAACGTGATTGTTGAGTCTGTCCATGCGTATGTGGTAACGTGTTGAAAATGCATGATGACTTTTACTTGGTGTAGCAATTTCGCCAAGAGTGCTGCACCGCATAATTCCAGCCTTGGAAGTGTTTTCTTAAGTTTTATGGGTGCTACTTTGGTTTTAGCCGTTAGTAGTGTTGTTTGAATTGTTCCATCTTGCTTAATAACTCTGCTGTAGATTGCCGCAGCATACGCTTTTTCGGATGCATCACAAAACCCGTGTAATTCTATTTCTTGATTTAAAAGGGTATGCTGCATCCATCTTGGAATGGAGATTGACTCAATTTGTGGGAGCTCCTTCTTGAATTTTTCCCATTTTTGAGATACATCTGTTTGTATTTTCTCATCCCATGAGTTTCCTTCCATCCAGAGTTCCTGCATCATTATTTTAGCTGTTATCATTATCGGTGCAAGCCATCCAAGGGGATCGAACAGTTTGGCGATATCTGACAACATGGTTCGTTTTGTTTGTTGTTTTCGATCACAAAGATTGACTTTAAAATGGAACGTGTCTGTTGCAGGCGTCCAATATACTCCCAAGGTTTTAATTGTTTCTCCGTTGCTGATCTCAATTGGGTCTTTCTCCCGTAATTCTTCTGGAATTGTTTTGAGGAGGTTTATATCATTACTTGACCATTTTCTTAGGTTGAATCCCCCTGCTTTTAGCAACCCAATTAATTCGAGCATAGTGGTCATACTTTCTTGTATTGAATCTCCTCCAGACATTAAATCGTCAACATAAAAGTCTTTTAGAGTGGCGTTTACAGCTTGTGGGAATCTGTTATGCTCATCGACTGCTAATTGTTGTAATGTCCTAACTGCCAAGTACGGTGCTGAGGCTGTGCCATATGTAACCGTCGTTAGAACATATTCCTTAATAGGTTCGTCTTCTGAAAACCTCCACAGTATTCTTTGCAGATTTTGTTGTTCATCATCGATTTGTATCATCCGATACATCTTCTCGATGTCGGCTTTGAACACATATTTGTGTATCCGCCAACGTAGTAGGATGTCGAATAGGTTTTCTTGCAAGCGTGGTCCGATGTACATTACATCATTTAGACTCAGTCCGTTATTGGTTTTAGCGGATGCATCAAACACGACTCGTAATTTTGTCGTGATGCTTTCCTCTTTTATTACTGGTTGATGAGGTAGATAATAGGTGATACCATCCGCCTTTGGTGAAACTTGCTTCATGTGTCCTAGATTGAGGTATTCCAACATAAATTTGCTGTACTCCTTTTTTAAAGTCACACTCTTCCGAAATCTCTTTTCAAGTTGAAGTAATCTGGCCATAGCTATCTTACGGGAGTCGCCAAGATTGTGTGCGTTTTCTTTTAGTGGCATTGACACTGTATATGTCCCATTGAGATTCCGAACGTGTGATTCTTTGAAATGGTTTTGGACAACTTTATCCTCTTCCGACAGGCTGGAGTTTGTTGGTAATTCCTCTATCTCCCAGAATTTTGTCAGTTGTTCGTTCAGCTTGACCATTGATACCATGCTAATTACATTTTTCTGCATTGTAGTCTTTTGAGTTTCGATTTTCCCAGTCACAATCCAACCAAACGCTGTATTTTGAATTAGCAACTCATCTCTTGGTTTCCGTATACCCTCCAGTAGAATAGATCCGTATACGTCTGCACCCAGTAGCACATCAATCGGCCCAGGTGTGTTTAGGGTTGGGTCGGCCAATATAAAATTGTGGTTCTCCCATAACTCGCCAGGCGATATTGGTGTGCAGGGTAACATTTGTGTTAAGTTGGGTAGTACTAATGTTTCTACTGCCAACTTGTAGCTAGAGGGAAATCTAGGTGAAAGATTTAGCAAGACTTGGCTTCTTGATGTGCTTGCCGTTGTGTTTCCTACACCTGAGATTTCGATTTCAACTTTATTTCTTGGTAGCCCAAGTGTTTGAACTGCTTTTTCTGTCACAAATGAAGCTTGTGATCCTGGGTCTATTAGTACTCGAAGTAGCTCATAAGTACCCATGGCTGTATGTGCTTTTACCAATGCAGTAGCTAGCATCACTTGTTTTTGTAGTTTGATATTGTAGCTTGCCTTCTTGGTTTCTTCTATGCTTTCTTGTGTGCTTTTGGTTGATGCCGCATGTGAGGATACTGGTTGTCTTAACTCATCGCTTTGTCCTGACGTTGCTTGGTGCATGTGTAGTAAAGTATGATGATACTTTTTACATTTATTGCATCGTTGTTTGCTTAAGCACTTGATGTCTTCTTTGTGATTTAAGCAGTTTGGACATAACTTATTGTGCTTTATAAATCTGCATCTCTCGTTCACGTCTATTGCTACAAATTTCTTGCATTTGTAGATTGAGTGAGCTTCATTGCAGTATTTACATCTGACTTCGATTGCATGAAATGTCTTGGTCATTGATCTCGACGTCACGCTTAGCTTGCAAGAGTCATAAGCTTTCTTTTGGTCTTTAAAATTCTCTAAAGACTGAAAGCGGGTCTCGATGAATTTTAAAAATTCATTCAGATCTGGGATTTCTCGTGGTTCTTTAACGGACTGCTCGTACCAGCGTCGTGTTTCTCTATCTAACTTTTTTAAAAGATAGAAAACGATAATCGGTCCCCAGGTATCAGTGCTAATTCCTAAATTGTGTATAGCATACATGCATTCACGTGTAGTGTCGTGAATATGCTTAAGTCCGCCTGGAGTTTCTATGTTCTGGTGCTGTTGATTGAAAAGTACTTCAAGTTGACTGAACAGTAAAGCTCTTTTGTTGTTGTACCTTTCATTCATTAGCTCCCATGCAGCTTGGTAATTTGAGTCGGAAATTTCCAAGTGCTTTATAATTTTTGCCGCTTCGCCCCTTATATTCGTTTTAAGGTATTGGAGCTTTTCTGCATTGCACAGCCGTTTGTTGCAATGAATTGTTTTTGAGAAGATATCTCTAAAAGCTGGCCAGTTATTATAATTACCTTCGAATGAAGGTATTGTTTGCCGTGGTAGCCGTAACCCCGCATCTTCAATTGTGTGCGTTTGACTGGGTTCATCTGTTTTTTGTCGTTCATGTAGTAATATCATTACTTCTTGTACTGCTGTTTCCAAGTTCTCGTAATCGCCTGACTGGAAGTACGGGTCATTGAATTCATTCTCGAATTCGTTAATTTCTTCGTGCAGTTCTGTTATATTGTTGAACTGCTCATGTAGATTCCATATTTTGTATTCATAGTACATTTTTGTGTGAGGGCTGGTTTTGTTTCGATGTATGTCTCCTATTATTCTCCTAATGGAATTTATTTTTAACTTTTGTCTCTTGAGTCTGCCTATCTGCTCAATATTGTTTTTCGGGGTGACTAATTTAAAGTCGTCTTCTTCTTCGGTCGTGTCACGGTTTATATTACCATCTATTGGCGAAGCTCCAACTGCAGGTTCTTCGTCTTGATCTTTCTTACTTTGATCATCGTTTTCTTCCCCTTCTTCGTTTACATACTGTTTGTATGTACTGATAAGCTTCATAGCTTCCTCATAATAACACTTTACTTGACCGTAAAAGTCGTTTTTTATGTAGCTGCGATCGGTTGAAATATTTGATGCCAAAATCTCGTGTCGAGATTCAAATTCCGTCCAGTATTGTAGAAAAAGCTTCTCTTTCTCTGCAATGTACGTTGGTGTTTTTCGACTAAGGCCATCTTTCTTCATGTTGATCAGCGTATTCTCGATAATCCCAGCAATTTGCTTTTGATCTTTCAAAAGCTGCTGTAATTTTGAAGTGTCCATGGCTGGTTCTGGTTGTTCTTCTCGAAGGACCAATCTTTCTTTAGCTCGTATGCCTGGAATTCGGCGTAGTGAAGTGGACCTCTGGTTAGGCTCAAGAGCTGTAAATAAACGTTAATAGTGACTCAAGCTTACCACTGGTGGGGGCTTAAGTGCTGGATACTAATAAAGCAAAAGGCAGGCTTCTTTGCTTGAGAAGTTCTTTACTAAAACTTAACAATTTCTTACATTACTACTGCTTTTATAATACTCCAAAATTACTAACTAAGCAATTTAGTGTAATGAATTTAAGGTGGTATGTAGTAAGCAATATTTGTCTCGAATTCAATAATTATTGGGGGCAATTGCTTACTTTGCGTAATTTGCCTAGTAAGCAAGAGTTCAATAATTATTTCGAGCAATTATTGCTTATTTGTTTTATGCTATGCGGTTTTTGACCTTTTGAAATTTCGTATACCTACAGTCAGATTTATTGTCTTACATACAAATCTGAACAATTTTGCAATTATGTAGATCTACAGTTATTTCTAGTATTTTATGTTCAAGTTTGAACAGCGGCCAAATCGTTGTGACAAAAAAATTAATTAATTACGAAAGTGAAAAAAATAAAATAAATAAATTAAACCTACGAAAATGAGTAAAGATCTGTGAAACGCACGAAATGTCACTTCATTCACATTTAAAGATAAACTGAGTTTAAACGCTCAATTTTGGTATTTTAAACTAAGTTTAAATGAGGTTTAACTTACCACTGTGAAACTGTGTTGAAGAGATAAACTGAGTTTAAACCACATCTTAAGTTTAAACTTGAACTGTGAAACCGGCCCTAAATTTAGCTTTTCTGGCAACATATGCTAAGGTACACGGAAGTTTTCCACCGTATCCTTATTGGTCCAAATACATTTATCCGCTATAACTTCCATATGTTTTTTAATTAACTACTCTATTTCAAATGGAAAAAACTATTTGCAAAGGAAAAAATCTTTGAAAAAGAAATTTCTTTTGCAAAGGAGGAGCGCGTTTCGTATCATCAGGAACCGTAAACTCATCAGTACGGCTTGGTTTCTACCTGCCGTAAAGGTCAAAGTAACAAACAAGCTGACCTGATAAGTGTGAATTATATTTGAGGCTTAAAAATTCTAAATCTAATTTACTTTTAGTATCTAAATTTCCTATTTGAAATTTTGTCGGAATTATTCAGTGCTCTAGAGCAACTTGTAGTTCGATTTCGCTGATTGTTATTAAGTACTACAATAAAAATTGAATTTTTTGGACTCTAAATCATCAAATTTTAGAGAAGACCGAGATAAGATAAATTTTCTTTGAGTTCTCTTCCAATAACTAAGAATCGGAATCAGTTTTGATAATTCTCGAAAAACAAAAAAATTCAATTTAATTCTATTAAAAAATAAGAAAAATTTGCAAAAATGAATCAAAAATTTCAGTGACTTTAATTGCAATAAGACATGAGCGAAAACGAAAAAACAATTCAATTGAAAGATGATTTTGTTGTTGTCTGTTATTGACCCTATCTTTGCATTAAAAACCTCGTGAGATACTAAATTACGTGCTTTAACTAGATTTTGATAAATCATAGAATAATTTTCAGATGGGCGTATAACTACTTAATGCAAAATAGCATTCGATTGCTGACATGCATAATAGAATAGTTTTTAGAACGTTCTCTTCTACGTGATCAGCAAAATAAAATGAGTTGAGTTGAAATGACGACGCAAGGGCTCGCACGGTCCCAATGTCTTGCTTAGTCACCATATTTCTTGCTGCCTGGAAATTATAATTTCCTCATTATGATCTATTCAAAGATTTATTCTGAACAACTAAAGAATGGTTCCACACTCCATTTGTACACAAAACCGCATTCATTGTACCCTGCCTGAATTAATAATCAAGTAGAACTCTCGCCTGAGTTCTGTACAGGCATTTAGTTTGTTAGTGGATTGTATGTGCAGTCAATTTTGTGCCTACTTATATCTTCTAAAGTATATGCAAGATAGCCTTGGATTGGATTTATGCAGATATAATAGAAGAAAGGAGCACATGATTTGGCTTGTTGCATATACAGGTGAATTAGCATAATCAAATGGCACTCAATCAAAGGATTTTCTGTTACGATCAGTTATACCACGACGGCGATGTCATGACAATTACTATGAAAGAAACGAAATGAAAGAATGAAAAAAAAAACTAACTGACAACAATCAACAACAGACTCACCGGAATAAACGGAAATCATAGATCCACCTGTAAGTTAAGACGTATCACGTACCAGACATATAACCTTGGCTTTGGGTTCTGTTTACCTCTGGATAATATCCTTGACACATAATAGATTGTGACAGTGCCCCGTTAGGTCTTGTGAATGTACCTGTTACCTGCTTTCCACGGGTTTTCCCAACATTATTCATATTTGATTGCCATGAGCCTACCTGTTTTCTTGAAAAATTTTGAATTCCAGATATTATTTGATTTTTGTGATCTTCATCATGTTGACTGGAAGGAGATTTTCAGGTGTTAGCTATTTACTTAGGATCATGATGATTACAAGAGATTGAAAATTGAGTAATTATCACACGCATGCATTTGGGGTTTTCGTTTTTTTTTTTGTTTAATTCAAAGAAATGTTTGATGTGCGTGTGAAATCAGTTTCTGTATTTTATGCCGTTCTCGGTGAAGAGACAGTAAATTAAGCAGTGATAGCTATCATTAGCATAGTTAATTCTTGCTAATCCCTGAACAGATATAGATAGAGCGAAAATGGTAACTCGTTATCGAACACTGCTTTATATACGTGGTAGAGATGTAAGCTTAGATTTAAACGTTAACGTTGGAAGTGTAATTGACTTAAATATTTAATGAGTAATCTATTTTGGAGCGAATTTTGAATTCGTCGGAGAGTTATTCTGTTTCTTGGCTCTCTATCGTATTAGGATCAGATTTGCTTCTTTAGATAAATATAGGGGTGACTTTGAAGTCACAATCAAACACTAATTAGAGCCTCATTTAAAACTAAGAATGTTCATAACCACAACACAAAAATATTTTCATGAAATATATTTCCTTTTCCAAAATAAAATTAATGGCGCACTCCTTTATTACGCTTTTACCCGCAATGATAAGTCGTAAATCTTTAAATCGGAGTTAATTTAAGATGGCCTTTACATTTGAGTCGACTTAATGTTAAACACCTTCCGTTAATTGTATATTATTCCAGGTAATTCGTATACCGTGTGTATAACTACTGATGAAAGTGAACATTTCTAATTAAACGCTATCCAGAATTATTATGGGATATTGAACGGCGCCATATAGAAAGTGCGTAACTTTGCGGTTTTTGTGGGTTATTTGCTCATAATCATCTGAAGATAGAAAATCAAAACATTTATGAAAAGTATACATATAGTATCGAATGTCGTTAGCGCAAGAAAATTTTCTCATTTCTAGATAAATCTGTTTAGTGTTATTTGCAAGAAGAAATTTCAATGAAAATATGCTTTCGGTTTTTATTTGTTGTTTTTCTTTATTAACTGTTATTGGCATCTGTTTTTATTATGCAGGCCTTAAAAATTAATGGCTAATGTAAAGAGTGATTAAAATAAAAATTTTGCCGAAAAAAATTAATGGAAAATAAGAAAAAATACCAAAAATTAAAGTTTAAATAATTTTATTTTTAGGTAGTTACCGAAGTAGGTAGGGTAAATGTACGAGTACCCGGACACTTTTAGCAAAAAGAATTTTTAAAATCGGCTGGTGTTTGGCCGAGGAAAAAGGTGTTGGCTTTAGTAGCACATATACGTAATTATTGAATCTAATTTAGCGTACCTTGTAATGTCATTTTATTACTTATATTGCCGGGAAACGAGAAGACTAACGGGGAAAGATGTTTGGTGGGTATTTAGGGAATGGGGAGCGGCAGCCCTTAGAGGGGTAGAGATAATTTTCAGGGGAAGTTTAAGGGGGTGGGGGAAGAACAAATCGTAATTTATTCAGTTTTTTTTCAGTGAGATCTCCCCCCTTCCTCCGAAAAAATATTTGTCACCCATAAATGAAGAAGGATTAACAGCCGCAAGTATGAGGAGTATTAATATTGCGGGGATAGAGGGGAAATGTGTGAGGAAAAATTAAAAGGGAATGAATTTTAGCACCCGTTGGATATTCCAATTTTTTTTTTTCACATTTATTAAATCCATTAGTGCGGGTAACTTTTAGCGGTCTGATATGTTGGAATAGAATAATTAGTAATAGCATCTACAATTGTACGTGGAAAAACAAAATTTAGTTTTGCGTAGAAACGTGAGGGGAAAGTGCGGGGATGTATATAGGGATATATTCGGGGTACGAAGGGGCAATGCATAGAGGGGTAGGGTGAATTTTCAGGAGAAGTATAAGGGGGTGGGGGAAGGACAAACCGTTTTTTTTACAGTTTTTGTTCAGAGAAATTGTCCCCTTTCCCAAAAAAAAAATACTCCTCCTTATAAGGGGGTGGGGGAAGGACAAAACGTTTTTTTTTTACAGTTTTTGTTCAGAGAAATTGTCCCCTTTCCCCCAAAAAAACATCCTCCTCCCCGGAAAAGATGCACCTTAAGCAGGCGCATATAGAACGTATGAAAAATTGGAGGTGGGTGGAGGGGAAATTTTTCAGGAAAATTAAGAAAAGCACGAATTTTACCACCCTAAAATAAATTCTCTTGCTCTTGCTTGATGGTAGAAATTTTGATTTTTTTTTTTCGATTATGAAAACCCGTTACCTTAGGTAAGTTTTAGCGGTCCGTTATGTTGGAATTGAATAATAAGTAATAGTATAATCTTGCGCTGAAAATACCTCTATTTTTTCTAAAAATCTCAAGTTCAGTAGGTACTTCGAATTTTCGAAATTTGAAAACCCAAAAACGCCGAAAAATGGCCACCATTTATGTATTATGTGTTTGAATTTTATTGAAATCGGTTTATAATTAAGGCAGTTGTGAGTATATCAAATTTTAATCATATTTGTTTGCAGTTTTCTTTTAGGAAATTTTTCCCCTTACCCCGCGGGCACTGAACAACTACTTCAAACCATAGGGGAGGGAAATTTACATAGGAAAGGTGGAAAAAAAATTCGAGGGTAGTGTGAAAATTTTAGGGGAAAAATCGAAAACCGGTTTTTGCATCAAAAATTTGGTAGTAGTTTCATTCGCGCCCCTCTTCCTCCCCCCCCCTAAAGTTGAAAAAAGTTAAGTTTTTTTCCAGATTCAGAAAGATTAGTCTTCGAGTCTTCCATAGAGTACCCATATTTATATATTGTATGAAAGGAAAATACCAAGTGTGGGAGTGTGTAAAGAAAAGTGAATTTTTTTCGAAAATCGAAGGTTTAGTACTAAAATATTTCGAAAATTGAAATTCCTCGTACGCAGAAAGTTGCGCACTATAAATGTGCATATTTGTACGAAGCCGGACATCTGGCAGCATAGAATTGGAAAATTTATGATGAAATTAGTGATTTTGTGATTTCGAAATTCAAACCTTTGTAACTTTTTCGATGAAACTTTCGCTGATGAAATGAGTTTGTAGAACTTGCAAATTGAAAGGGTCTATCGAATAGTAGGGAGGGAAATTACATAGAATGTAATTAGATATAAAATTTTGAAGAAATAAAAAAAAAACATTTGAAAATTTTCAAGTTGCGAATAGTTACTTAATGGCAATTTCGAAATTCTAAAATTGGAAAATGCGAAAAGTTGTATCTTCGATTATTTGGCACATACCCTAAATTTCATTAAAATTGATTTAAAATTACTCGAGTTATGGAGGAAAATATGTTCGAAATTGGCCATTTTCGAACTCGATTTTCCGCTCTCACTGAAAATATGTTAGTACGAAGTTTCTTGAGAAAAATTATACATCCTTATTCTTTACAAAAATGAAAAAAAATCTGAACATAAGTTCAGGATATCGACCTAACTTTCCTTCTCCAAATTTTCGAAAATTTTCAAAACTCGATTTCGAATTTACATTTAGTAACTGCGTAGCTCTGTTACGCGTCCAATAACACTTCAGTCATTGTTGTAGGTTGTGTAGTCTCGGAGGAGATAGAATTCTACGAAAACACGAAATCATTTTTTACTTATACTGGAACTCTTGGTGACTGAGTTCTGGAGAAATAGCTTTGACTAATCAGTACTCTTACCAGTTGCAAGGGACAGAAAGTTTTCTTTTTTGTTATAAGTTGGCCAACATTCTTGACTGCCATTCTCGAATGATGTTTTCTAACTGACGTCAGCTGACTGCATCATATGAGTGGTGTTTGGTGGCAATGCATATAAAATTAAACTTTTCTTTTGTGGCCGTCTGTGAAAAGGGTGCCTGCGGTCTGGTATTTTCTTATTCCTCGAAACACTTATTAACTCCGCCATTAACAACATGTTCGAAAAAGATATCGCTCCTCATCCATCCTTTTTCTGTTCCCAAAAATAGTTTCGCTGGGATGCTATTTACAATAACCTTTAGTGACGCAAATATGAAAAGACTACCATTGGGGAACATTTTTCTGCCTGCAGAAAATAATTTTTTTTTCTTCTCCGGTCTAAGTTTGTTAAAAGTATTTGAATCCACGGCATGTAATTACTTTACTGGTTTTCGGACAAAGAAAAAAACTCGTTTTATCCCCATTCAGTATTCGGGCAGGATCATTTAATATGTCGTCCTATCTGATACCTTTTAAATGTTGATCCAGTTCTTAAGTCATTTTAAAAACAGCAATCACTGCTCTGCCTTTGGTAATACTTTCTGCTTATCTTGCAGTAAATTGGGTGTTTCATTTAAATAAGCAATTGAGCCATGTTCTTCCTCGTCGACGATCTGCTTAATATGTTGCACAGACTTGACCAAGTTATCTTCTTTAAGTGAAAGTCCACACTTGCCAATTACACTCCATAATTATTTTCAGCACACTTCATAATGCTCAATTTATTTTCTCTGACATCGATATAGTATAGCTTAAATCATCTCTACATCATTATTAGCGGATCGTTTTATACGCTTTTTTCGGTTTGTATGCATAAGTACTGTCATCCATTATTTTGAAAATTATAATGATTATTTACTACTCAGGTATCTTTTATTTTTAATTAATCGATTGCGTATTAAATATATTTGTCCGGACACTGAAACTGCCATTTTAGTAGTCGGATAGCGGAAATGGAATTTCTTAAAATGAGTCCGAATATTAAAGGTTTAATAAAAAAAAACATGTTTAACTATTTCTGTCCTATAAAAAACATATTTTTTAATTGTATTAGAGAGTAAGCAGGAAAGAATTTCTTTTGAAGCATGCTTTCAGTGTCCGGACAGCTTGCCCGGAAACTAAACAAAATTGTTTTTTTTCTGTTTTAGTTACCGGACATAAAAAAAAATTATGAATTTAATAAGAAATATTTCATATTTTTGATTTAATACTAATAAAATACAATATTCAATCAATACAAAGGCAGTTAAACTAAATAAAACAATACTTAATAATTTTACCTCACAGTATCTGATGTCCAATGCACTAATTGCAATTTACATAAATCACGTGTTGAACTTACTGACGTGAAGTACATACACAGATATAATTCCCTCATTTGGGTAAGACTGGTCGCACAGCCTCAGCTTTATTGGATATTGTCCAAAAGAGAGCATTCAAGCTCATTGACGATTTGACAATTACTTCTCAAATCCACTCACATGACCACCGCCGTAATGTTGGATGCCTTTCATTTTTTTATTGCTACATGCATGGTTAATATTTCGATGAAATATCTAGTCCGATCCTTTGTATACTGATTCATGGGGACAATGCTCGCGTTGCAAGCCACGAACATCCTTTTACACTACAAAATAAAGGGTGTTCCAATAAGAGGTGTTATTTTAGCCCGCTATTTCGGTAGATGTCACTTTTGGAGCTGTCATTTTTTGACATTTGACAAGTAGAAACTACGCCATTAATAAAAATGGAACGACACACGATTCAACAACGCATTGAAATTATTAAAATTCACTATAAAAATGGTGAAAATGTGGCAGAGACGGTTCGTAAAACTCGAACATTTTTGGGTCGTCGTGAAGCACCTTGTCGGACCGCAATACAGAAATTGGTAGAAAAATTCGAGCTGTCGGGACAAGTTAGTGATGTGAAGAATAAAACCCGTGCATGTCGCTCAAGAACAGCCGAGAATATTGCTGCTGTAGCCGAAAGTGTTGAAGAAAACCCAGGTTTGTCCATTCCTCGTCGTTCTTTGGAATTAGGCATTCCACAAACGTCATTACACCGTATTTTGCATAAAGATTTGGGTTTTAAGGCTTATAAAGTTCAGTTAACACAAGAACTCAAGCCGGCAAATCATCAACAACGTCGAGTCTTTGCTGATTGGGTCCTTGAAATGCATGGAAATGATCCGGAATTCCATCGAAAACTCATCTTGAGGGATGAGGCCCATTTCCACCTCGATGGCTTCGTCAACAAGCAAAATTGGGCTCGGAAAACCCAAGAGTTATTGTTGAAAAGCCTCTCTTTCCTCAACGTGTGACTGTTTGGTGCGGTTTATGGTCTCGCGGGGTCATTGGACCTTACTTTTTCGAAAATGAGGCTGGAGCAACAGTTACGGTGAATGGATTGCGCTATCGGCAGATGATTAATAATTTTTTATGGCCGGAATTGGATGATTATTGATCTGGACAACGTTTACTTTCAAGAAGACGGCGCTACGTGCCATACAAGCAACGAAACCATTGATCTTTTACGGGAAAAGTTTCCGGACCGTGTTATCTCTCGAAGAGGGGATCACAATTGACCACCGAGATCTTGTGACTTAACACCTTGCGACTACTTCCTTTAGGGCCACGTGAAAGAAAAGGTCTACGCCAACAGCCCAGCGTCAATTCAAGACCTCAAAGATGGAATTCGTGAGGCTATCGAGGACATAGGGCAGCCACTTTGCGATTTGGTTATGGAAAATTTCATGAAAAGGTTATGGTCCTGTAGGCATGGTCATGGTGGTCATTTGGCTGACGTTATATGCCATTATTAACAGCATACCTTCCTCTTTATAATGAAATAAAGATCCGATCATTTATCTAAAAAAATGGCACTTTTTTTTGAATATCAAAATAACACCTCTTATTGGAGACCCCTGTACTTTCGGCTGTAAAGTAAAATTCTGTCTACCATCTTCTATCTTTCCTCCGGTCTACAATCCGCTAAAGTTCAGGAATGACATACATCAGCACATGCGTCAATCTACTCATGTCCCCTAATCCTTCCTCAATCCCCTTACCGCTTTGCATTAATTATAGGGTATCCCCTGAGCTGGCCATAATAATATTGTTACGAGCGTGGCCTTAGTTCGTTATTTAAAAAACAATATCTCAGATATAACTCACAAGCCCTATATTTATTTAACTATACTGTTTACTTTTACAAACTCAGAAACAATTATTTTAATTATCGCTAGTAATTCCAAGTTATTGTAATTTAAATAGTTTACTATATTCACTTGACTGTCTGAGCCAAAACTGCCTCCTGGTTGTGACAAGAGCTGCATTTATGTTCTACGATTTCCGCAGAACCTTCCCGCAAATTTCAGTCCAAAAACATCGATTCTTCGAACCTAAAGTTGTTTACCGTCCAAACCAATAGATGCTGCTTGTCCTAAAGTTGTTTATATCCGAACCAATAGAGGTCGCTTGTCCTTCTCTATTACGTGTAACAATATATGTATATAAAAAAAATAAAATTAGTTCGGAAATACTAGTAGTTCAGAAAGTCGTAAGTGTTTTTTTTAGTAGAAAAACCTATTGGGCACTAAAAAGGTTTGGTTTGCTGATAGTTAGTTAAAGTTGTAGAGTTTTTTACTTATCGGAAAAAATTTTGAGTATAAAAGATAAATTTAAGATGTTTCTATTCTAGAAGCTCTATGTTTGTATACATCAATATCAGGCACTCAAATCAACGTTCATAAAGTCGAAACCGATCAGAAGTCATTTCACAAATTTCACTCAGATAAGGACCTAAACACATTACGTTCATATTCCTTGCCGCAGTCAAAATTAAATTGCTGTGAAAAATTTACAATTTAAAATTTTGTTTGAAGCTGACCTCCCAACTTACATTCATATATGGAAATGGAAGGTAATAATAAGTGTAAGTACCCATTCGTCACGGTGTCCATAAGATAACCGGTAGTAATAATCCATGATAATTTGTGTACCTTCTGATAAGGTACTTTTCACCACTGTAACTAGTTGCCGAAGAATTCAGTATCTAGTCTGAGCTCTATGTAGATCTACTAGAGACTAATATCGAGAATGTAAATATACTTTTGTTAGTCGAACGTGTGTGGGCTTTCGTTTCCATACATATACATACCTACCTATATTCTGGTAAGAATATCATACTCGCAATAATCCACTGTACGTACATCATTTCGCTCGGTATCATCTGTATTATGGTATAAAACTGATGAGTTTATTTTATGTTTGCCTAATAGCAAACTTGAAGATGGTAATTACTTTCTTATATCATCAATTCACGCCTCCGAAGCAATCAACACAGTCATAATATGCAAACCTTTTACACACAGAGTACTTATCGGTAAGATCACACACTTTCGTCTTTTGAGGAAATGTTTATTGTACGGTGTTAATGGATTTTTACTACATTTCTTATAGCCTCGAGTGCAAGGAAGATTTGTTACAGACATGGCATAGCTCTCCTAGTAATTACTTTCAAAATTATATGTTTATAGTGTAGTCCTTTTGTGGGAGTGTTTGTTGCCGCAAACTACTTTTATTTAATATTTTTATGCTTCAGGGACTATGCAGCTGTTCGAGAGTATCTTATTATTATTATTATTATTACATAAATGATATTTTCCAAATGTATGTAGATACTCCATTTGAAGAGAGAATTTATGTTTAGATTTTATAGTTGTACAATATATATAGAAAGTATAAACATGAATTAATCGTTTTTGCCTATAAACATTTATTGAGAGAAGTTTTATTTACATTGGAAGTGAGTGTGATAAGAAGGACGAATGAATATTTATATTAGTTTATCAAGCACAAGCATATTTAAACGACTATACCGAACAGCACTATTGGGATACTGGAAATATGAATGGTATTTTGTATGTTTGAGCTTTTATTCTGAAACATTATGAAAAGTATAAAATTTGGAAAAATAAGCTTTTCACCAGTCATTAGTGGCATTCCTCAAGGCTCCATACTGGGCCCTCTTCTCTTCATGCTATTATATTACTGATCTTTTTTACGTCGTTATGGATCATAATATTCATTTATATGCATCTGATGTACAGCTATATCTTACTCGGTTAATATATTACCAAAAGGATTACATTGAACGTATCAATCTAGTGCTTATCAGTATATCCCTGTGGTCTTCGCGCAACAGTCTTGTGCTGTGAACCTGACAATGATACTTTGATTTACCTTCTGTAAACCAGAATGGCGCTATGTTACCTTCTATATGAATAGCATGAAAAGTCTTCTCTCAATCCATTGCTGTATGAAGTGCTTCCAACATATCTCCGAGTGTGTGAAGGAAATTAATTCTGGGCTTAGTAGACTATGGCTGGCTGCGTCTATTCTACGTACAGATACTCAATTGTTACGTGTAAAAAGCTTATTATTGATTCTCTTTAATTTAATTTAAATTTAATTTTTTCTAAACTGGACAGTAGTTGCTCAAAAGGGCTGGATATATCCCTCAACAGCTGTGTGCGTTTCATCTACGGTCTGAGTCGGTTTAACCACGTTTCATGTCTTAGAAAGTCTCGTCCTTGACACAATCACTGGATTTATATTTTTTAACGGAATATGTACACTTATTTTCTTTTTAAAATTCTGCAATCATGCATTTTTAGAATCTCAGCAGCAGTGTTTGATACAGATTCCTCAGTTCTTTGGCGTTGATTTTAGAGTTTATTCTTTGTTATAGTTCCCCCCCCCCCCCCGCTTATGTAACCCCTTACCAGTTGCTAAAGGGTTTTCCAATAAGAGGTGTTATTTTAATTAGCCCGCTATTTGGATAGATGTCACTTTTGGAGCTGTCACTTTTTGACATTTGACAAGTAGAAACTACGCCATTTATAAAAATAAATCGATACACCATACAACAATGCATTGAAATTATTAAAATTCACTATAAAAATGGTGAAAATGTGGCAGAGACGGTTCGTAAAACTCGAGCATTTTTGCGTTGTCGGGACAATTTAGTGATGTGAAGAATAAAACCCGTGCACATCGCTCAAGAACAGCCGAGAATATCGCTGCTGTAGCCGAAAGTGTTGAAGAAAACCCAGGTTTGTCCATTACTCGTCGTTCTTTGGAATTAGGCATTCCACAAACGTCATTACACCGTATTTTGCATAAAGATTTGGATCTTAAGGCTTATAAAGTTCAGTTAACACAAGAACTCAAGCCGGACGATCATCAACAACGTCGAGTCTTTGCTGATTGGGTCTTTGAAATGCATGAAAATGATCCGGACCTTACTTTTTCGAAAATGAGGCTGGAGCAACAGTTACGGTGAATGGATTGCGCTATCGACAGATGATTAATGATTTTTTATGGCCGGAGTTGGATGTTATTGATCTGGACAACGTTTACTTTCAACAAGACGGCGCTACGTGCCATACAAGCAACGAAACCATTGATCTTTTACGGGAAAAGTTTTCGGACCGTGTTATCTCTCGAAGAGGTGATCACAATTGGCCACCGAGATCTTGTGACTTAACACCTTGCGACTTCTTCCTTTGGGGCTACGTGAAAGAGAAGGTCTACGCCAACAGCCCAGCGTCGATTCAAGACCTCAAAGATGGAATTCGTGAGGCTATCGAGGACATAGGGCAGCCACTTTGCGATTTGGTTATGGAAAATTTCATGAAAAGGATATGGTCCTGTAGGCGTGGTCGTAGTGGCCATTTGGTTGATGTTATTTTCTATTATTATCGGCATACCTTCCTCTTTATAATGAAATAAAGATCCGATCATTTATCTCAAAAAATGGCATTTTTCTTTGAATATCAAAATAACACCTCTTATTGGAAAACCCTTTATATTTCAAAACATTGAGGTGAATCAATTTGATAGAAATATTTGCAAGATTTTATATATGAACTTTTCTAGCTTTTTTCGCCACGAATTAGTTTATAATATTCTCAAAATGACAAGCTTTCTTGACATTTCTTTTTCGGTTTATAAAACAGCCACATTTGACAATCTTTCTTGACTCATTGTAGATCACAGTAAATTTTTTATGAACTTCGATTTTTTGAAATTTCGTTCACATGAAGCTATCGTCATTGGTATTGTCAGAAAAACTCTGAATGCGATTTCGACATTTAGATAGGACTCTTGGAGGCTATAGTCGTGAATTTATTGAAGCAAATCCAAAACCGGTTTTTCTCAGACTATTAGTATACATTTTGCTAACAAGATCGCCAGAAAGGAATCTACAATCTTCTGAAACTTGTTCCAACATTTCATACCTCCTCGTCAGTTAGAATAAAAGAACATCAATCGATTCCAAAATTGGTGTACGAAGCTCTTGTTTTGTGGCAAACATCACTCATCATTTTGTGATTCAAAAAGTTCTTTTTTCTTGTTTCTTTAGCAATTCTGGTATAACAATATCTTTAGAAAATGTTGGCAAAAATTTCTTCCATGTCAGGATCACGAATCAACCTCAGCCTTGTCAAGCAGGTAAAATCAAATCGAGAGCAAGACATTTATTTAACAGTTAAAACTTAAAAATAATTATATTTGTCAAAGGAAAATGTTATTAAAGTTATTTTTTTTCGCCCGCAAATTTTTTTTTTTAACGGGCGACGCCCCTCCGGCTCAACGTCTGCTTCACTTGCCTTACTCTTGTTACAGCTGTGTAAGTAAAATTATTGGTCTCTCAGATCCTGCTTCCACAGAGAAACCCTGTTTTATTATACCCTAGATGAAATCTAAAGGGTATAATAAGTTTGTCATTCCGTTTGTAACACCTCGAAATAATGATGGCAGACCAAAATGGATTGGACACCCACGCATAATATTAAAAGTTATTTTGATTTTTGCATGTCCGTTCGTCTGTCCGTCCGTCTGTTCGTCTGTGCGCACGATAACTCGAGAGCGCGTATAATTAGAGAGCTGAAATTTCGTACACGGACTTTAAAAAAAAGTTAAATTAAGTTCGAAAATGAGACAAATCGGGCAACTCCTTCGTGGGGTTGCCATACAAAACTTTCGTTTTCCACTATTTATTTGCACACTGCCTGAGAACGCATTGATATAGAGAGCTGAAATATGGTACATGGTGTTTTCATAATAAGAGCAAATAAAATTTCAAAAATGGACTAAATCTGGCAACCCGTTCTTGGTGTTACAATATGAAAATTTAGGTTTTTACATATACTGTGAAAACGATCAGTCCCAAAACATTTTTAATGTACTAAAAACTTCTTCAGAATACGAAATCCTATAAAATTGTTTATAATCATTTTTTCTGTCCGACGAACCGTTCTAGAAATACATGCAAAAAACCACTTCAAAAATCAAACTTGCATAGATCGGTGACCATATCAAATTTTATATGGGCATTCATCTAGGATATCATAAGAATTGGTCGTAGACAAATTCTAGCATTTTTACTTGTTCAGTTTTAATTTGAAGTGTTAAACGGCCAATCGCTCTTACACATATTCTGTGCATACATAGGTATTTCCTGTATAAATTTCTTCTTTCTTTCTTCTTATTTAGTATGGAATTCAATATTCATAGAAAACGTTGTCTTGCTCTCCTTGTGCTCAGCCTAATAATTTGGGTTGTTTGCCTCTTATAAAAAATTCATTTTTGATGACCCTTGGGGCCTGGCTTGTCATTATTTGCCCGGATCGATTTGATGACCCAGTCCGTCCCTGATAAAAAGTTACCTAGAGTTGTGGTGACCGTGGAGAGTTCCACAGCGGCTAATGTAATTGCTTCGAAGGATACTATTGTCGAACGAGACTTCTATATTTGCAAATGTACATAACGCCATCTCTTTTGCTTCCAGATTTTTTTGGAGGTTTTTGACTAATACGTGAATGGTAGTCTCAAGTTGCTAAGGAAACTAATTAATGCTGTCCCTATTACAATAAAAAGAATTAGAAGTCCTACTGGTCAAGTAGAAGTACTTATATATAAAAATGATAATTTATATACCTCGTCCAATATGAATGTAATGTAAATACAAATAAAATGAAAATGAAGCTTCGGTTAGCGTGTATAGTTCGAATTAATTAACCGTATAGTTAATATCTCAATAAATATTATTGATTTCTATTAAAAGCAAGATTAATTTGTGTATAATTAAACAAATTCATAATAATGAACCAAATTTTCTTCAGACTGAAATATTAATAGGCACAAGAAAATCAATTTTTAAGCATTATTTACAATTTTTATCAAGCGATGTCTATTTCGAAAAGTTTTATCTATTAGTCAGTGATTTTAGAAGCTGCTACTAATCTAATTAGTAATTAGCTAATTTTTCAGATGGTAATTATATTAGTTGAAAACTTAAGTTTATTTTCTAATATAAATCTTGTCAATAGATTAATTTTTTGTATTACGTTATTTTCAATATGTAATGAAAATAATTGTTTATTTATTATAATTATAATAAAAGTTATAATTGTTATAAATATAAAAGTTGAAGTTGTACTTTTGAAAATAAAATTGTAACATCTTTAAGGCATTCGCAAATAATCCAAATATAGTTACATATATTATTTCGAGGGGTCAGTTTAGATATCTTTGAGCTCTTATACCAATTTCAACCGAATAAAAAATTGTTGTATCATTACATAGTTGGCAAATACAATTTGCACATTCTTATTGTGTGTACTTGAAGTATGCTGAATACTTTTGGAGGTTTCCTTGGATGTTCACAATAATTAACTGCAGTAATCAAATGTTCGCCTATGTTGGGAGTTTATAATCTAAAATTTATTCATATTTCTAGGATTTTTTATCTACTCATTCGGTATCTTACTCGAACTAAGACTGGGAGTTTATAATCTAAAATTTATTCATATTTCTAGGATTTTTTATCTACTCATTCGGTATCTTACTCGAACTAAGACTGACTCTACAAAGGCGTAAAAGCATTTTCACTAAAAAATAATTCCATCAAACTACACTAGGTGCAGAGCTGGGCAAGTACCAAAGAAAAAATACTTAAGTACAAGTACAAGTACCGAAGGTCTGAGTACTTCGGCGTAAGTACAAGTACCGCATGTATGAAAAGTACTTGTAACTAAGTACTAAGTCTATAAAAAGTACTGAGTACTTTTTGAAGTACTTTTTAAAGTACTTTTTTAAAATCTTTGTACATTGATAGTAATGTAATGAAGTTTATAGAGTTCAGTTAATAGATATCAATAAATAAATACCTTTTGAAAACTATAATATGTATAGTAACCAGTTGCTACCATTTATAGTTTTTTATAGTTTTCGGCGCTGCACGTTGAGTAAAACTTTCACCTCTCATTGCTACACGCATTAAAACTATTAGAGATCCGCCCAAGCACCCATTGTCCCCTCCAATAATGCATTAAAATTCTAAGGAAAAAATTTCCAGTAAATTTCCAGAAAAAAATTGAGGCCTTCCCCACGTCAGATCGAGGCATCGTTGATTTTATATTGGAGCGAGGCATTGCTTGCTTAGCTTTGGTTATGTCATCAAGTCGAGGCATCGTCGATTTTATATTCGAGAGAGATGTTATTAGTTTTTCTTCCACTTGCCCAGTCTTGTTTGTGTGTTATTAGTTTATCTAAGGCTCTGCCTTAACGCGTGAGTGCGGCAAATACTTTGACAGTTCTTTGCGTGCTTTAAAACTCAACAAAAAAGTAGTTACGCTAGAGATTGTGTTTGCTTTTCTATGAAGAATTAGATATTTGTAGGTACTTAATAGACTCAGAAATACTTAAGTAAAAATCTTAATACTTAAGTACAAAACTAAGTCTTAAGTACAAGTAAATAGAAGCAAGTACTTATGTTCAAGTACTAAGTAGGGACATTTCAAAAGTATTGAGTAATAAGTCTTAAGTAACGAAAATGTACTTTAAGTAGTACTTAAGTCTATTTTACTTAAGTATTGCCCAGCTCTGACTAGGTGGTAGGTATATTACTGGTCTAATATAGTAAATTGGTACACGTTCGAAATCATCATTAGGGTTTTCCAATATTATATTCAGTGACGAAAAATCTCATTTCCTGTGTGCAGTTATAGTTTCTCTGCTCCAATGTACCTGATTTAATTCGCAAAAGTTCACAGCACTTTGATCTATTCAGAAGAGTTTTCTTGTAGACACGGACGGCAATCTTGAAAAACTCATTATAACCTTCAATGAAGTATACTTCTTTTCATTCATAAAAATACAAAAAAAAAAAAAACAATCCTTTAATTCTCTTTTAAAGGAGCAAATTACATTCATTAAGTCATAAAAACAAAAATAATGAACAACTTGGAAAATTTCAAAAGCCCTCAGCTTCATTACCATTATCGTCGTCATTCTCATTCGGGGCAGCCGCATCATTGCTATTGTTGATAGCTTGGTGGCCGAGCACGAAAAAGAGGAGCACTAAAGAAATTACCATAAGAATTATTCCTTTAACAACAGTGTGATCAAGGGCTACTGGCATTACGCATGCCAAGTCACCGCAGAGTGCTCTTAAGTCATGCTCGAACTGAAAACCTTTTATTTTTGTTTTTGGTTTTATGTTTTTTTTTAATCCCAAGTGTATTAAAAATGTTGCTACTACCTTCATCATCCTACACCACCTCCGCATACAACGTTATTCAAACAGCAATAAAGCGCCATGCTCTAACTTATATTAGTTCGCCTGTTTGTCCGCCGTAGAAAATGTCTGAGCACCTCTGAGCCAGATTCAAATGCAAATTGAGAAAATGAGAAATTTTTTCGTCGTTGTTTGCATGTTGTCTGCACACTCATGGCACGCCTGCCATATAGTGACCATTGACCAACTACAATAATTTTACTTCTGGACGTAGAGATTTTTCATTTTCTGGGCATGAGTATGGAGTCTAATGGAAAAGAAATCAGCAGATTTAATGAATTCGGATTTTTCGGTCGCACATTTCCTCCAAAAAGCCTGACGAAAATGGATTTTATTTTGATTTGTATTTTTTATGAAATTTAAATTCCATCTATGTCGGATGACTAACAACCGATGACCAGCAGTGACCAATGATCAGACCTGGGATAACAAACTGCGAAGCATAAGGTATTCGACAAACATACTGACAGAAACCATAGATAGATACATATAGTTGGCCGCCGGATTCCTCTATAGAGGTTCCATACTCCATAAAGGTATGGACAGGCCAGTCCAGTCCAGTAAACTATTGGAGCTATAGGCGCGATAATTAATTGCTTGCCATTCGGGTTGAGCTCGTTGGCAAGAAATATTCCAGCGATTTCCCTGTCTTATATACATATATATATATATAGCGACATAACATCGTTACACAGGCCCTCGAATAATTTTCTAGATATTATCATCGAATGAAGAAGTTTTGTTTTTTTGTCGTCGTCGTCGTCGTTGAATATCATTGCGAGGCCCTTTCCCAGATTTATCGATAACTCATGAATCCGATCTTGAAATGGAAGGTTTTTTTCTCCTGCATTTTTTGGTACCAGTCAAACCAACTGCTAACTTCTTATCTTACCTCTGTTACTCCTGTGTTAGAGGTTAAAAGTAAAAGTGATTGAATATCTCTCATTGATAAAATACCAATTAGGCAGACGATGGCGGTCTGTCCGTATTCAGATCCAGACAAAACTGAGTTTTTTAAAAAAATTGGTGAAATTTTTCGGTTCAGCTGAAGATTATCGAAACATGATTTCGATTTTAGATGATTCCACATTTTTAAGCTATCGGAAGGGTATATCTATTGAATTTTTAATAATTATTCACTTTTCTTAGAATCAGTAGAAAATTTCCGCCTTTCCGAAGGGCTTTGGTACATATATAGTCTGCGGATAGGTAAGCTTGCAACAGTAGCTAAACAAATTAAATTCAAATCAGAATTTTTTTTTCGCTATTGCATTTCTAAGATATTTAAAGATGCAAATTTCAACGCTAAAATTTATAAAGACAATATAATTCGTTGCGTTATAGTAAATTGTTGAGTCTTAATGCAAGAGTCTCACTATGTGGGAGTTATTCCAATAGCACAAGAATCAGATCCCAGACGAGAGCCTTGAAACTCTCCGTCGACGATATGGTTAACATCCTATATCGACTCTATATATAACTTTCGCTCTTTTATTATTACTCTATAATCATTGTTTTGATGAATTTCCTAGTTAAATCCTTTTAGAAGTCGAAAGTGTTCAGAATCTAAAACATTCTTCGACTGTACAGTGAAAATGATCCCGAAATGCGCGAATGTGGAACAATTTGCCATCTTCTTCTTTATTCGCATTGACACTGCTCATTAACATTTTCATTGCCTGGGATATTTTTGGATGCCTGGAGATGGATGAGGGTCTTCAGGATTTTCCTATTCTTGCTCATTAAAGTAAATGGAAAGACTGGTTTTATTAAGAAACTGGCATAAGCCTGGCTCTCCAAAAAAAGAAGATAGATAGCTACATTATTGCCGTCTATGTTAGAAAATGCCTAATTGATTTAATTTTAACCTGGAAAACAGTTATGTGGTTTTAAAGACAATAGTTTTCTGCACCCAATGTTCTACACAGAAAATGCTTTCCTTAATGTGGACTTTCGACTTTATGCTCTTTGTGCATAAATAGTGATACATGACGTGATCGCACGCTCATTTTCTTATTTCGAGTCTTGTTGGAAACTCTCCTCCAAAGTTGCCTATAGGTGGGCTCTGAAAAATGTTATCACTCTTCATTTCATATGCCTTGTAAGTCTGAGACTTCGATTCAGTTATCCATAATATTTTTCTCCATAAATTTCGCTAGTGCTATGGAGCATGAATTCTCCTCAACTTCTAAGAATTTTGTCAGAAATGTCTTTTTCTGCCTGAGTCCATGTGTAAAAATTGTTTCATTCTAGAAGGCTGGCAGAAATGCTTTACGACTCTTTTACAAAGAACGTGGAACACCGAAGTCGGCAGCTTTTTGAATGTTGTTGTTTGTTGTTTTCTGAAAACTACTAATGGCCAATTGTCGTCACCGCAATTGCCACTCTAATATGGGATTGAAGTCCTTAAAATTTCTGAAATTCCTTGTACGACGAGTTTTTGCTTTTTACTTTCGATATATAGATCACGCGGTATCCCTGATAGAAGCAATGATGTACATATGTACAAAAATGTTGCACAGACACACATATAACGTCACTATGGCTAATTAACTATACACTAATTACATATATGAGATTCATCTTACATTTTGTGATTCCTGGTTTTTGTTGTAAGAAATCTTTTTACTGAGATCCAGAGGAAACTAGCAAGAAGTTTTGCGAACTTAGAGTTAAATTATTCCCCGTCAATTAAAGTTGTGTAGTCGTGTAGTATGGGTAACTCTTGCTTTAGTACTGTAGATCTTGGTATTATTTGTGGAACTGCCTGTCGAAGTTCTTAGAATACGACCAAGCTAATTTTAGAGGATATTGCCCAACTATTTAATCCCATCAAAATTTTTCTTCACTAATGTATATATGTATGTGTCTCAAGGAACTGCAAGTGTGATTATTTCTCTAAAATATATTTATATAATGTAAACCAGTGATTATTCAAATGAACGGAGACCAGTTTCATCTTCTGCAGAAGTTTGAAGCAACATATATATGAACATTGTACGCCAGACATATCTTCTTAATAAAAAACCGAGTTAAACATGAGTTAATTAGTGTGTTGTAGCCTCAATCTTATGTCACTTGACATTACTCGAATTAACCTTGATGGAATGCAAAACAACTTCTGGCTGTGCAGAGCTGCGTTTCATTACCTACCTACCTCTACTATACTCTGTGTATAGCACCAAAAAAAACTTGTCCTTATGTAGTTGGATCACGATCAGCGGTCAAGTTGTTTTCTTACAAAATAATTCCAAGTTTTTCAGAGACATTTTCGTCACCCTAGTTGTGTGGTAAAATATTTTTGTACCACCGCGCACCGGGTATTGACTCGTAAACCAGATTCGGTGAAAAGGCATTTCCTATGGGGTTTTATTTTTTTTTGTTTCTTTTCTGTTTTGACTTGTTAAGAATGTGCACAAATGCGAAAACTCATATCAGTAGAATTCCCAGTCAAGGTGTGTAACCAACCAGTCAGCCTCCACGAAAATATGTATGAGGCGGCCTAAGCAAGCGAACGAAACACTTGATTAGTCACATACCAAGTGTAGAAGTTGTGACTATTTTTAGAAATACGATCCGACAGCTTCGATCAATAAAATGTCGATCAGATGGTTGGTTGGACGATGCTGTTATAATGTTCTTCTAGATGACTGCTATTGCGCTGCTGCTGCTGCTGGTGCTGCTACAGCTACAGGGAAATGAAAACCTTTTCGTAATGTTAATGCAACACGATCTCAATAAATTCTACTTCTTCCCAGCCAGCAACCTTATCTAGCCTAGCCTGTCCTAGCCTGGCATTCCTTTTATTATGGACAGCTTATGAGACAAGTCATGACCTTAACACACGTTACATACAATGTTCAGACTTGTCATGTCTATGCGACGGAGGATCTTATCATGTTCCGTGTTCATTTAACTCCCTTTGAAGCAATTGTGGATAAGTTGTTTTCATTACTCAACTCCTATAAGAGTTTCTGCATCGAGGAACTTTTCACTTCTAATACTTGTATTTATTCTTCTAGGTATATACATATAAGTTGACAACGTTCATAAGCCAACCAATGATTATAGAAATTGCATCGGAGTGCCTTTATTTTGTTTATGATGGTTTTTTTTTGGGTCTCCCTATAAGTTGGTAGCCGCAAAGTTTATGACTCACACGATTTATTATGTGTGCGCGCACCACAACGTCTTTGTGGAATTATTGAAATTCCTGTAAGACAAAGGAATAAACGCTTTAAATGTACATATAACAGGAGAAGCACTAGGAAACTTGATTTTCTAATCATCGGTAAAACACATTCCAATAAAATGGTGGACGTCTTAAAAATTTTTAGCATTGTTGGATTGTTTGGTATGATGACTAATAACTGTATCTAACCAGTTTCAACAAATTTCTTGCACAGCACGTTTATGTATAAGTTGAAACCAATCATTTCTAACTGCTTTATAATATGTTCGTAGACATAATTTATATACAGGTAATCATTTGTTATAATATGCTAATCGTTTTAATTTTGAAGTCATATTAATTTAGACTTCAGCACTGAGTAGAATAGTAATACAGAGTTAAAGGAAAATTTAAAAAATAAATAAGCTAAAAATGTATGGAAAAGAAAAAAAAATTATAGATATGCATGATATTTAAAATCCGGCTGGAAGGACCAGAATCAGCTTCTATTACCTTTACTACTTGAGGACTTTATACAGTTGTAAGTCTAGCTTATGGGCTTAACTTGGCGCCTATGGAAGACCAGACAGCTGCTTTTCAAAAATCTGATAGGCGATCAGCTAAGCGGGGTAATAATCTTGATTGGGGGGGGGGGGGGTTTCTAAAAATCCTCGAACACTTTTAAGATTTGCGATGTGGATGTGTTCTCATCTGTACAATGGCTCAAAGGTACATTGGCTCAAAGGTGATGATACCGCATGGCTGGTCTCCCTTTCAGTCCGATCAACTAACGACACAGTGACACAATATAACTGTACTTGTTTCGTGAATATTTCGAAACTCCTGGGTATAAATCTAGCGTTGTGCAACAAGAGCATTGATACTGTAATATGTTCCCATCTATGTAACTATAACGACCAAAACGAAAATAAATATATAAGTTTACCATGAAATTTCCACTAGGGCTCCCAAAAATAACATGAATTTGCAAGGATTAACTTGTTTTAGTTGATTGGTTCTCATCCCAATGCATACTGTTAGAAGCATAGATGGTACAAGAACTAGATGTCACTTGCAATACCAGAGCAGGTCAATTTATATGGCTGAGTAGTCCATTCTATAATGGACACAACATTTGAAATGATGAGTATGTCGAGTGATTCATATTTTCTTGCACGTCTGTCATATTGTGGACGTCAATAAAATATATACAAAACTGCTGTTAAAGAAATATTTGCTCAGGACACGCTTTAAAACATGTTGTGGAATGCATTACCGATTTTCCAATCTGTATACTCTTCTCTAGTAAACATTACGATATCTAGTTCTTGTGCTATATATGTTAGAAGTAATTTCTTTACCAGAACTGCTCTTATGAATCAGAACATACATCCTTATTGTCGTTGTCACTTTAAGTGAGAAATGGCGTTACGACACAAAAATGGTATTATAATTGTCGTTTAAAGTGACATTTGTCGAAAACATACGACTTTGGACGTATTATTGTTGTCATATTAAGTAGACAAATATCAGTGTAAGTAATAATTGAGTGACAATTTAATTCACTTGGTTTTTGTAAGTGACAGATGTTAGATGTGTGTAAGGAAAAGGAAAATGTAAGTGGAAAAAGATGAATTTTATGGTGGCTTTATAAGTTGTTTATTAAAACATAAAATTCAATAGTTTTCTATAAATTAAAATTTTTTTTCATTTTTAGTCTAAAAATTACAACAACAAAACAGTTTGAAGTCATGATATATTTTATGGTGAAATCCTTTTGTAGCTAAAGAGCTAAGCACTTTCAAAAATAACAACAATACCATGAAATAAGACAAACCTCACTTTTGTCTACAAATGTAATTCATACACTGACGCTATCTGTCACTTTAAGTGACAACAATAATAAAGCTTCGAAGAAAAGAGTCACGAAACACGGTTCGACAACGACAATACGAATATTGAAGTGAAGTGAGAGTGACTGCGGTGCTTGGCACTTCGGTGATACACTTTTCCTCTATAATGGATTTTGTCCGAAACCTATATGCATATAAAATCAATTTACTTTCCACAGTAGGTACCGTATATGTATTAGTGATCTACATACTCATTTAGGTACCATGGCTTTATGATTGTTGAAGATTGGTAGTCCACTGGATGTGTAGAACGATTGTAAGACTCAAATTTACTTATGGCTCTTTTCTGTCACGGCTTAGATTGCGACGTACTTTAAGGTTTTTTTTCGACTAAAAGAATAGTTTGCCTATGGTTATAATAATTATGTAGCGGAAAAACGTTGTATTTGCAGAATGCGTTCGGAGAGGTCTTTCTTCAAGCAGTGTTAAAAACTCAACGAGCCTAGAGTGTGAATAAAATCTACTCGAACTTTTGCAAATGAATTATGAAAAACCCCTTTTAAGATACAAATCTATTACGAAAACTCCAACAACAAGCGCAATTTAACTTTACTTTTTTGATCTTTTAAGATCCTCACATGAGTTTATTAAAAACTCTCTTCTTCTTTCTTTGTAATTCAGCACTACGCGATGAAGACCTGCACATTATAGTACTAAAATATTCTAAAATTGATTATTCAACACTGCAAAACATCGTTTTCAAGCGTTTTTTACAATAAATGCTGTCTAAGAAATGTATAAGGGTAAAATTTGTTAATAAAAATTGTCGCCGTTTTCAAAAGAATTTTTCTCATGCACTTTGACATTTTTGAGTTATCTGCATCTTGATGTAAGATGTAGGATAAAGCTATCACTTATCGGGGAGAATACCTTCATTTTATTGTCGAATTAAATAAATATTCTGGCGCTTCAGTATGTCGGGCGATTTGAGGTAGGAATATAATTTCGTTGTAAAAATTGCAAGTAACGTGAGGAACCTCAAATCGAACAAAATGAATATTAAAATCAGATGTCGACCTCTTCCTATCGGTGGAGTAGTAGCATACTCTGTCACAGTCTAAATATCTTCTATATTTACAGCGTCGGCAGAGCTTCGGCAAAGTTTGATGAACTCCCAGTACCTGCTCCAAAATTAAACAACAGAGAGCGACTACTTGAAAGATCGTATGGATTTTGAAATGCAATTAATATAAGAAGAATTTTAAATAACTTCCCCATGGAATTTGTAATGTCTTCACTTTAGTCGCCTTTAGTTGCATTGCTTATAACTAAACTGTCAAAACCATTTGCAGTCACAAACACGCTGAACAGTCTTGTTAAATATTCATTTATGGCTCTCCTCATTATTTAATTTCACACTACTCATAATTATTCAAAAAGAAAAAAAGGAAAAAAAAGAAAACAAAAACAAAAATAAATAAATAAAAACAAAAAAATCTATAATCGCGAAGATTTGCACATTCCACGCGAATTGTTTTTTTTTTCCAATTCATTTTTAATTTTGCAATTTAGATGCTCTCCCCAGGGCCAAACTTGGTTTTGGATAAATTCATATTTTTACGGTTTTCAATTTCCATCTTCAGGCGTCAAGAGACTCTGGACAGAATTTTTTCCGGTATTATACCGTCTAGATATGCCTTATTAACTGCAATTTAATTGAGTAATTTCCGGAATCAGACATTTAAAGTTATCTCTTTGGTATTACAAAAATTTTTTAAGATGACATCCGATATTTTTAGATGAAATTTCTATACAAACAACAAACATATACAGATTACTTTAAGCTTAACCAGTTACAGCATCCAACCGTAAAAAGTGATCTCGTTTATTACACTGAACTCATCACGTTTTTTGCGCTCAATTTATTTAACTGACACGCTGGCTTTATGCAATCATCGTAATTCGTGAACTATTGTTGGCGCGCTGTTCCTTTTGAATTTTACTACTTTGTGCTGCGGGCAGATATTATTAACAAATTTTTCCGTATGATACGAATTAACTCTCCAACACTTTTTATGGTTATGGTAGGTGATAAATCGTCTTTGCAGTAATGCCATAACATGCCAAATATGACGAAGTTCCGAAGTTTTCTGACCTCTTTTCGTCGTTGACTTTCATTTCATTAGTTAGAGAAGGGATTACAAGAGATCTCGATTAGCCAAAAGCAGTATCGAGACAAGAATGACAAGGCAACAAGTCTGATCTGAGTTGTTCTAAGAGATGAGAAAAAATCGTCATATTCTTGTTTCAACTAAAACGTGATCTAATGAGAGAATTCACAGAGATTTTAGGACGGAAGTGAAAGCATGCTCCGTCCAATGTTGGTTTCTAGCTGGTTCGCTAAACATGAAATTCTATTCTATTTTGAAATGCACGTAAAACGCTCATATATATGCGCTGTATTTTGTAGTTTTTTGTGTAGATTAAAGAGAATTTATGCAATAACTTTCTTACGAGAAGAGAAGAATACTTTTAAGTAATGCAAACGTCTTAATATTCATGTCACATCATGAGAAAATTATTTTGCACGTTTACGATCTCAAAAGTTCAATGAACGGATGAATTTTGGAAGAAAAAACAAAACAAAACAGCACAAAAAATCACTTAACTACACTTTTTTGTTGCTCTTGGAAATAATTTTATTAAGCAAACCAAATTGGGAGAATCATTATTTATTTGGGGGTCCACTAGGTTACTGTACCATTTGGAGAAACCTTTCTCTGCATCCACCCACCACAGCCATATCATAAAAAGTTTGTTGCTTTGAAGAAAAATAATTTTTGCTTTATTCATGTTTTCATACCTTAAAAGCAGTCTGAGAAATTATGAATACAATAAAGGTTTTCGCATTAATATGGGTAATGTGCGGTCTTGATTTTGTAATTTTCATGAGATTACAGTCTGCAAGGGCATTGTATTCGCCATCGCGTGAAAAGGTGAGTTTGCAATTTTTAAATATTTTAGTTCTTCTTCTTCTTGTCAGTTTAACACTTTTTGGAAAATCATTTTTAATTTTTTCGTTTTGGTTAACTTCAAAAAGATTTGATTCTATTTCAAAAACAAAAAAAAAAAATATACAGGTGAAGGTTTCTTTAAGAAAAGGTTTTACATAAATATCACGTCTTTTGGGGCCATACACTAAAAATACGGTGAATATAAATTTTTTAAAAGACAAGTACCAAAGTACTTGTCAGTTACTGGCATTCTAGTGGACAGTCAAAATTTCATAAAGAAACTTTAACAGCATATTTGATCAGCAGAAGGTTCAGTCTTCAAACCCCGGACGAGGTGGTTGTTTTTATACGACGCGCTTCCAAATATATTAAAAAACGAAATTTTTGTATAGCAACCGTACAAAGAAGTTGCCCGATTGTTTCCATTTTCGAACTTAAATTTTTTTTTTTTTTTTAAATAGGCTTGTGTACAAAATTTCAGCTCTTTACGTCGACGTGTAAGGGAGTGTCGAAGAACTGAAGTTTTGTATGGCAACACCAAGAAAGGGTTGCCCCATTTGTTCCACTTTTGGACCTGTAGTTGCAATTTTTAAGAAAACGCCGTGTACAAAATATGAGCTCTTCACGTCGACGGCTTTTCAGGCAGCATCAAAGTATATAGTGAAAAACCAAGGTTTTGTATAGCAACACGAAGAAGAGATATCCTGATTAGTTCATTTTTGAAATTTTATTTACCATTGCTATGAAAACACCATATACCAAATTATGACTCTCTACGTCGAAGTGTTCTCAGGCAGTGTTCAGATATATAATTAAAAACGAAAGTTTTTTATGGAGACCCTACGAAGAAATTGCCCGATTAGTCCCATTTTTGAATGTAAACTTAGATTTTGTTTCTAAAAAACGCCGTTTGAAAAATTTGAACTCCTTACTTTGACGTATAGTGAAAAACCAAAGTTATGTATGGCAACACCCAGAAGGGGCTGCCGGTTCCAACTTTTCTTGCCCTAAGAACCTTATTCGGACAATTACACACATTAAAAAAAAAAAAAAAATTAGCCAAGCTGCTGCAGCCGTTCTCAAGTGATACGATTACCAACGAACAGCATTTCATTTTTATGATGTATACTTCAAAAGTAAATTTTATTTTTTTTTGGTTCTATACATATTACACTTTTAGTATTTTTGTTATTTATTTAATTAAAAAAAAAAATACTGAACTGCACTACAAGAAATCACAATTCGTAATGCTGTGCGCTTCAATTCCGTAAAATTACAAATACAAATATAATGTAAAAATACAGGAAATGTCGAATTCGTAACGAAAGTTAGTAAGAAATTGTTGTGAATATTTGCACTTCCGACATTATCAAGAATTCGTTAAGAACCAAAGTTTTTTTTACTTTGTTTAGTTTTTCGAAGACTTTCAGATTTGTCTGAAGTTCGGAAAGTAGTGTTTGCTGTGTTTTCACCCGATAGTTTTTTTTACTTTGTTTAGTTTTTCGAAGACTTTCAGATTTGTCTGAAGTTCGGAAAGTAGTGTTTGCTGTGTTTTCACCCGATATGCCGTTTCCTTGTTAGTTATTTATTCAATGGCTTAGGCTGACATATTTCGAAAACTTCTATCTGAATAGAAATTATTAAAAAAGAACAACAGGACCAACTTCGTATTTTAAACGCATGCACTGTTATGGTCATAGCGTATTGCATATAGCATGACATGACATGACATACTGAAGCGTGTAGGCCGGTTGGCTGCTGTCCATAGCAGAAATTTTGAACGCACCCCGACCGAGATAGATGCATTTCCTCAAGCTCGAGATGACATGCGGATACGACAGGGAAGAAGAAGACTGATTACATCTGTCCATTTTGGCAAATCGTTCAGCATACTGATCGGTCCAGGAAAATTTCATCGGCTCATTTTCGCGTCATCGAAGCTTGGAAAATAATTATTCACGGGATGCGCTATATTTTCATCCATCCACAAATTATTGGTGGTATCATCCTTGTAAATTTATATTGCAAAATTTTTGGGAACTTGCTGTAGTAAATAGGGACTCTGAATAATTATGCCCCTTAGAGTCAGATGGGAGGATGGGGCCGGCAAAGAAATCAAAATTTCTGCGCCTTCCACAAGGTATGCAGGTAAGTGACGTAAGGGTCCCTTCAGGACCGAATGTGTGCCGGCTTTTGTTTGATAGGCACGATATTTTTTTTGATTATGGCTGACGGCAGCGGCAAGTTTTTCGTGGAACCTCCCCACAATCTCCGCCAATGAGCCGAGACGAGCTAGCGTGCCGCCCTGCAGTTAACGCTGTCCGTCGAGTGATCTGTCATCTCATGCTGATAGTCTGGACTTTACGTCCAAGTCAGTCACTCTTCATAATTTCATAACAGCACATATATAAATATTGAATTGCGACCCAAGTTTAAACCATACACCGGAAAACTTTTAATATTGGGCATACCAGTCTGTATACTGGAGCCGATTTAATCAAAGCAAAATAATATTCTCGACAATCATAGCTTTTAACTATTGTACATTCCAAAATCATTAATAAATCTTAAAGTAAATAAAGAAAATTTGGAAATATAAAAGAGAACAGTTAAGAATTGAAAAGTAAAATATAAACTAGCGTTTAGCACAAATTTAACTCTTCATATATTTTCAAACCTGTTCAATGCATAGAACGAAATGGGCGTCAGAAATTGAAATAGTCTGCCAAATTAAATAAGACTATATCCATAATTTCAAAACCCAGTAAGTGGTCGATAAAAGATTTCAGAATCAATGCGTCGTGTATATTGTGTGCATAAGTAGTCCAGTAAGTCCAGAAGTATCGTGTTTCACGAAGATTTTTTTATCGTCTTATGGTGTTGTAGAATACTTTTGCTATAAGAGGTTGGACCGGTGAATATTAAAAACTTTTAGACTAAAATTATATGGTGGCAAAACTATTTAGTGATGACATCATATAAAATAAAAAATTCTGCATTTAATCTTTTAATTCACACCTTTAATTGAAATCTAAATTAATCTAAATTTTTTCTTTTTTTTTTCCAGGTAAGGTGTTATGTGTATTTGAAAGTCTTGAAGTGTAAGTAGAAAAAACTATTAATTTGAAATCAAAGAAATTGAGAAAAAAAGTCAAAAGTTGAAATTTGCTAAACAGGAAATTGTGGCATTGTGTCGTTTGCTTGAATCGAATTCACAGTTTTGCATGTGCACAGAATTTAGTAAAAAATGCAGTATGGCAGTACCTTTCCTTACCGACTGAACGAAATATCGAAACCATGTCTAATTTTTTGTGATAACTGCTGGAGATTGAATTGAGAAAAAATTTACAAATATTTTTTGTTTTGCTTGCTTTTACCCAGTTTAGACGGGTCAGTATCCTGCCTCTGTCGGACGACATCTATTGGTGGGATGAAGCTTCATTCCCGCCTCCAACCTTACCAACTAGTTTTCGTGCGGTGGAGGCATTATACTGACATGTTTAAACTAAGTTTATGCAATATACTTGTAAAATAATTCATTATTTTGCCAATTATAGGTCCTATCATTACCATTACGAATAATTGCAATTTTTGTAATCACCATTACCATTATTGTATTGATAATCGTAATAGTAATGGTAATGCTGGATCAAATACTTAATTATATCTACCTAATTAGTTGATAATGAAGTTTCCATTACCATTTCGCTGTCATTAGGTACATGAAGTAGGATTGAGGATTGAGAGTGTGTACGTATAAGTTCGATAGGGTAGTTTCTAGCGTGATTGCGTAGTTAGGCCTTCTTCTAAGTAATAAAAAGCTTCTTCATGAAAAATCGCTGTGATTTTTTTACCCATTCATACTCTTAACAACATGTCTATCAATGTTTTCTTCACCATGCATATGGTCATCGATATCATTAATGAATAACGCAAACAACAAGGTGCCTGCCTGAGTCTGGTATTGGTGTAAAAATTTTCTATTATACATATATATATAGGTAGGGCCTGTAAAAACCTGATAAATTTTTGGAAACCCCAAGATGATACAGCTTGTAGAAGAGTGGTGTTCTGTCAATGGTATCAACTGTTACCTTAAAATTAATAAAGGATGCGTAGACTTTTCTTTCTTTACTTCCCAGGTTGATTTTAACAACGTTAAAAAGGTTAATAATATCTATATCGTTAAGTACCATGATCTGAACCCAGCTGGTGATTTTTTTGATATTCTATGCCTTTGTTTCCATTAGTTAGTTGGTTTCTTGCTATACCAGTCAGAAGTTTTACAACCACATCCATTAAAGACAGTTCTCTATATTTTTCATGAAGATTTGGATTACGCTTGCTACAGATAGAGATGACAATAGAGTTTGAAAAGCTTTCCTGTATCTTCCCACTGCCGAATATGGAGTTGAAAGCTCTTGAAATTTAAGAATTCTACCGGAGCATATTTATTGAATTCAGAGGGAACTCGATCAGGTCTTCTTGCCTTGTTATTTTTTACTTTCATTAGAGTCGTTAGAAGTTCACATAATAAAATTTAGTCCTTCAGGATTACATTCTTAATATTTGGTGCTGCACTAATGGAACGGTTCATAAGCTCTTTGAAATGATTTTTGATGTTATTATTATTATTAATAACGGGAGATGCAGACAAGATTCTCGCCTCTCATCTTGTCACTGTGACCTATAAGATCTTTTGTGACATTACCCCTAAATCCCCTAGGGCGCTAATTTGAAATTAAGGTCTTTGATGAAGCCTACAACATTCTTGGGGGCCATTTTCCCGACATCCTCTGGCAGTGGAAATGCCTTTCCTAGACGTCTTAGCCTTATGGGGCACAGAGCTTCACAGTCACACAGGACATGTTCAGCGGTTTCATTGTCTTCCATACAGAATCGACAGGTCTCATCATCGACCAGTAAGTAGGCCCGATATGAGCCTTCTGCTGAGTGGATGGATTCTTTTGACCTCTATTGCGAATACTTTATAAACTTCTTCGCTTGTCTCAGCCCCGGGGTATTTTCCCAGTGTCCCTTCTTAGTTCTGTCCTCCCAACGACTGATCTGAGTTGAGAGGTGACTCTTTGAGTGTCCAAAGACAGGCTCAGGGGCAATAAACGGAAATTTGGCTCCTTACTTTGCAAGGTGGTCCGCAATCTCGTTTCCCATAATTTCATCATGTCCTGGTACCCAGATCAGGGTCACCCTATTTGTCTCGGCCAGTTGCTTCAAGACACTAAAATAGTCCCAAACTAGCTTAGACTCAAAGGTAAACGAGTTTAACGCTTTAAGTGCTGCTTGGCTGTCTGATATTATGTATATTTTTTCTCCGATCATATTCTTGTAGATTATTTCTCGAGCGCAGAGCTCTATGGGGTGTATTTTTGCCTGAAAAATGGTTGGTGAGGCACCCAGTGCCTTTGCGAGATGGCACCTTAGCTCATATATGCCCACGCCTGCTTTACCTTCCATTTGGCACCCATGCGTGTACCATTTAAGAGATCCTTTTTCAAAGGTAGATCCCCAGTGTGCCACTGTTAACGGATTGATGTTAGTGATGGAAAGCTTGTTGCCTGTTATAAATCTGGTACCTCAGATCTTCTTAATTAAAGATTAGCATTCTTATAGGGGGTGATTCCGCCATGGCGGTACACAACATAGGAGGTGATTGTACTCATCACATAGACAAAAAAAATCATATTTCGGTATATCTGAATAGGTTATGAGCTAATAATTTTTTAATAGGTACAGTTAGGACATAGGTGTACTATGTCAAATTAAACAGGAGAGGTCAGAGCTTACAGCTTCTATAAAAAAAAATATTATGTTAATCAGCTTTTTGTAACAAAGAAATTAGGTCAAAATAGAAAAAATAAGATAAGAATGGAGAGTAGACAAGTGCAGGGCTGATTGAGCAATTTTTGGAAAGTTTATGAGGTTCTTCATACAATGTTTACGGTTATACTCTGTACGTTTTAAAATACAGGTTAGTTTGTGAAAAACTACCATATTTTCTTAATCACCCTGTTATTCCGAAACTGTTGAGATAGCACCCTCCCTGTCATGCAATTTTTTGTTTTTCTGGATGAGCACTATCGCCTCCTACTCTATGGACTACCATGGCGGACATACTCAATGTATATAAGCAGGAAAATTCCTTTATAGAATTGACTCATAAACCTCCCTACCTGCTTCATGCTGTTCATTTAGGAGGTGTGAGCAAGGAATCTGTAACGTTTAACGAAAAGTGCCGCACAGTATCAAAGAAAGTTAGTCCCCGTTTTGGTATCCTCTTCACGTCCATTGAATATAAGATTGTCAACAAATTCCATCCTTTGTAAGAGACTCTGAGAAAAGAGTGTGCAGTAAGAATTGACACGAGATTTCTCAGGGTTGACTTGATAAGTCCCAGTAGCTTCTAGTTGAGTTTGGCTAGGGTTTTCCCCCACAGTCATTCACAGTTGACTCGACTCAAATGGCGAGCTGTTTTGGTACAATTCCAATTGTTTAAAGAGAGGGCTCCAAGGCAGCTCCACCTTTTCATTTCGCTTATATTGCTGTGACCTGGTACCATAGGATGAGTACTTTATTACACCGAGAAAGGAAATTCAGGATGGTTTTACATTCTAGTGACAGGTTGGAGGTTGTAAAAAGCTTTGACAGTAGATCAGATGGCAATCTCCTTGTTAAAAGTTGAAAAGATAGGATGGCGTTGATTTCTGTCTGGAAAACCGTGACATGGTTTTCGGGGTATATGTCCATTTCCACATTAGGATCCCCGCAGAAAACGCCTGTTCCGGTATTTTCCTCTGATATGGAACCATCTGTGTATAGAATAGGGTGTGGCAATGTGTACGATCTCTGGGAGGTGATCGCTGTCCCTGTTGATGTCAGGTTCGATTGCCTGCAAAAAATTGGATCCATGTTGAACTTTTGTTCCAGAGTGAATCTAGCTCTGGTTGAGATGCAGTCTTAGCGCTATGATTCATGTTTTCTTCCTGATGTAAATTTGCATGAGCTGTATGTTGCTCAAGAGCCCAAGTACCTGAGTGCGACACTTACGCTAAGGAAGCACATTTTCTGAACCTTTCTAATATTTTACGATGATTGATGATGATACGGTCGACAAAATTTCTAAGGAAAAAATGAATTTTTGTTTACATTGAAAAATATTTTTACTGGGCCGAGCACGCGAATCAATTGTAATAATATACATTTTGGTTTAGCCGATATCAGTGAGTTATTGAAGTTTGCTACGAGCTCTTCACTTGTTAGTACAGCCGTCGATAACTGGATATTTCTTGTCTGTGTTGGTGGGTTCGAAATATATTTCAAAACAGACAACAGCTTGCTGATTCGTATAATTTAGTTAACGAAATGGTATTAAATGACAGACAATAAATTGAATTTATTTTGTGAAAATTTAATTATAAAAATACAGTACATTATTGGTTTTTGCTTTTATCATATAATTTATTAATTTTCTTTCGTCAAAATTTGTAAATATTAGTGCGAAATGTGTTAGATACCTGAAAGTTTTCGAAACTATTCGAAACTACCAATTTCAGATTGGGAATTGTTCAAATTTGACACTACTTTTTCAAATCTACTCAGGTAGGAAGCGCGAAGAACTTATATTAAAATGCAAACTTGAGAAAAGAAGAGAAAATGCAATTTGGTGACTTCACTCTACTCTGTTATTGTAAACGCTCTTTAAAGTTTGTAATGGATACCAATTTAAAAATTAGAATCTAGAACTTAGTGAAAATCTCAAAATTTAAATTAAATAATATTAGTTTTTCCATGTTTTTGATTGTTCTTGTAATTTTATGATTTTTATACCATTAAATCCCCTAAAAAGCTACTTCTCCGAAACTTCCGTATAATCTCGTTGAGACATATATATCTCAAGGTTGTATATCCACGACACCGGAGATCTAACACCCAAGGAAATACATAATGCTCTTCTATTCTGGGTTCGATATGATCAACAAATTGCTTTTTCTAAAGAATATCAGAACCTTTTAAAAGGGCGAACTACATATATCAGCTAGTAGTTCAATTCTTCGATTATCTCCATATTTTAAGACAGTAATTTCGGCCCTTCGCGTCGGTGGACGATTGCAAAAAGCTTTTATGCTTAATGAATCAAAATATTAATTTGCATTAACTAAGGGAAGTGAATTATCAGCTCTTATCGTGCGTGATGCTAATCAAAAGACATTACATGGAGGAGTCCAACTAACTAGGGATTGCGATATCATGTATCATTTTAAAATTACCGATAAATCCTCTAAATATTATCGATAATTCGATAAATAAACGAACACACATTTTTTAATTTCTGAAAAAGTTTTAAAAATATCAACAGTATGCCATGATTTTTGCTTTGGTTTATGTTGCTATTGTGGTTGTTGTAATTCGAAAATCATTCTGGCTTTGTCTTTACACTTAAACTGTGAAATTTAATGGTTACTAGAATATTTGTAAAAACTTGAAATTGTTTGTTTGTAAAATTGTGAAATTTGAACTTCTCCTACATTTTGGTAAATTTTATAAAAGGTAACGAGTTTTGTTTTTTTACTTTAATATATATTATACGTGTTGAATACGGTTGATATTTTTCAAGGCATGGCGAATAATACAAATGTAAATGATAAGAATAAAGATCCGCTGTGGAAATACAGGTATATGCACAATTCAAGGTTGCTCGAAAATCATAAAATCTGCAGGCGGAACGACTAGTGGTTTACGTAGCCATCTTAGAACACATCATAACACAAATTTATTAAAAAGAGATCAAAATTGTGGAACTTCGGGGTGAAACGGAATAAAAAATGTAAAAATATCAACAGAAGCGAATTTTTCTGGTAAAATTAGAAAACTTTTCACCAAAACCATAGATGGTTTTTTACCTGCAATAATATCTCGGATGATAAGCAAAGACGACCTGACATTTAAAACATTTTGTACGTCATATGATTTTAGAGAGCTATTAAAAAGTAAAGGTCATCAGTAAATTCCTAAATTATCCAACACAATTAGGAATATAGTTTTATCGTATTCCCAAAAAATACGTGATGAAATGATAAATGAGTTATCTTCACGAACTGTTTTCGGCGAAAGATTTAGTTTGACGTTTAACGAGTGGACGTTGTCGGTTAAAAATCACCGATATATGAATATTAATATTCACGCGAATAACATATTTTGGAATCTTGGCTTAACGGGAGTGTATGAATCGATGTCAGCAGAGAACTTGATAATATTATTTCAAAACAACGGACGGTGCTTCCGTGATGACGAAAGTGGGAAAATTAGAGTAAATGCTGACCATCAGCTTTGCCTAGCACATGACATACAATTAGCGTTGGTAAAAGTCCTTTATAGAAAACATATCGTAAATGATGAATTAAATAATTATGAGAATCCAGATAATGATGAAGATGATGAAAGTAAAGAAAGTGATGGTTTTGAGGTAATTAATGGTACGCCCATAGAAAAAGTTTCAAATACAATATTGGACTCAAAAATATACTCGATAGTTGAACAAATACGAAAGATCGTAAAAATTTTTCGCAGATCACCTACAAAAAATTATAGTGTTCTCAAGGAAGAATTTGGAAAAGTAATGGAATTGAAATTGGAAACACAATGGAATAGTTTACTAGATATGATCGAACGATTTCAGCTAATTAAAAATTCGGTAAGAGAAAGTCTAATTGACCTTAACATAGATATTAGCTTTTCAGATGAACAATTTGACTTATTATTAAGTATAATATCAGCGCTGCTTCCAATTAAAGTGCCGGTTTAAACACTTTGTTGTTGAGACACAAATCTATTTAGTGCTGACATCACTTTAAAATTTATGCTGAATGAATTGTCTTAACGATTTTACGTATCAAACAAGTAAAAGTTCAATAACTATAGCTATTGTAAAATTGGTGATGAGTCATTGTGACAAAAATTATGCAAACTTCGTTGAAAACATCATCCGAAGAACTCTTAGAGGTGTCGCATACTCCTGTTCCTGATGTTATATTTTCAATGAAAGAAAAACTTCACTGAGCAATACAAGAAAAATCTAATTTAAATCTCGAAAGTCCACAAGGACCACAGCAAAGAACGTTAGCAGATATAAATAAAATTATCAAAAGAGAAATGATAAACTTTAAAGATGTCAGAGTTTGTGGTAAATTCTTAGAATTGGCCTATAACTACCTTAGATCCGTGCAACCAAAAAGCCTTGAATCAGAAAGGGCGTTTTCGGCTGCAGGGATTTTCTGCACAAAAATATGGTCACGATTAAATGATGAAAGCCTAAATGCGTTATGTTTTTTAATAAGTTAAATTAAAAAAAAAAAAACTTTAATAAAAAATTTATATTGTTTGATTTTTATCGATAATTATCGATAAATCGATAAATGATAAATTTTTTATCGAATTATCGAAATTAAATTTTTAAGATATTTTGCAATCACTACAACTAACCCCTTGTGCTACATTCGACAAAAGTTCTTGATTCTTGGAGCCAGAGTGCTTGTTCGGAGTTTTGCTCGTCGCTGCATGACGTATTTCAGGAAAAGATCATCTGCCCAGCAATAAATGATGGAAATCCTTCCGCTTGAGCGAGCATAACCAAGCCGTCTCTTTCTGCAGAGTAGATTAGATTTTGCAGGACCAATTCTTGTTGGTTATGGTCCTGAACGAAGACGCCCAGCGCATAAAGCCTAAATTGCTTTGTTTATTTGTATGGCTACTAAAATCGTTCATTTAGAATTTGTATCCGACCTAACCAGTGACGCTATTATCGTCGCCTATAAGCGATTCACAGCCCGACGAGGATACTGCAGACATATTTTCAATACCACTACCTTCTTTTGTAGTTCGAAGGAACTTCAACAATCATTCTTTTTGTGCCAGTCTAAACTGCAACCTTAACCAACTCATTTACTAACTTCATACGGAACTGATTGGTATTTAATTCCGCCAAGTGCTCCAAACTTTGGAGATCTATGGGAAACAGAGGTGAAGGCCGTAAAGCATAATTTTAAGCGAGTCATCGGAAGATCCACTCTCACTTTTGAAGAGCTCTATATATTTCTCATACAAATTGAGGCGTGCCCGATGCAGACGACCTTGAAGTCTTTATACCCTGGCACTTCTTCTTCTTCTTCTCAGCGTTCCAGAGCCTACAGATGAGTTTATTAATCCATATCGATTGTCATGATGGAAACTGGTTACGACAACATCATAACCTTCAGCCTGGGTTTTTTAGTTCTCATACAAGATGACAGACTTTCTTCTGCAACGTGGGATCTTGGTGGTATCAAAGCAGTCAATCCAGGCTCTGATGGACTTTTTAGTGTTATTACCATAAAATCTAAAGGACATCTTCTTAAACGACCAATTAATAAATTATGTGCGCTTCCTCTTCCAAATACCGATGAATTTCCTTTCAACCAGGATACTTCAGGGCGTGCGGTAGATTTCATCACACCCTCCACTAGCAATGGCAGCCATTAAATCTTCTTTCATCTCCGGACTAGGCTGGCGGTCAGTCTCAGATCTGTTTTTGTGCACTTTTCATTTCAAGATAAAATATTTTTCTCAACGAAGTTAAATTATTTTCTTGAATTAATTAGAGATTAGAGAGTGTTTCCCATTAGGAAGCCAGTAGAGCGGGAGGTGATAGTACTCACATAGACGAACCAAAAATTGTAATGGGGGGGGGGGGTCATATCAACCGTTTAGGATTTACAGGGTGATTAAGAAAAAAGCTAGTTTTTCAGTAAATTATGTTAACGACCTTTTTGAAAAAATAATAGAGGTTAAATAAAAAAAAAAGGTAAGAAAATCCGAAATTTTGAGTTTAGACAACCATAATTCTTGAGGTGAGAGGGCTATGGGGCTGATTGACAGTCGTTCGAAAGGCCATGGAGTTCGGCATACAATGAGCTCCTAACTGTGACGTGACGATGCACCCTGTAGTTTTTAAGATACGATAAGATGTGAAAAACTAGCTTTTTTTCTTAATCGCCCTGTAATAACTCCTAAACGGTTGATATGCCCCCCCCCCCCCTGTCATACAATTTTTACTATCACGCCCGCTCTACTGACCTCCAAGTGGGAAACACCCTGTATAGAGACACACACAAATGACGACGTTTCCATACTAACTAGTCAAGATATGATCACTTTAGAGGGCAATCAATGTGCTTCGATCTATTAAACTCAAGTCAGTACTTAAAAATTGCATTAAATTCGTTCAAATCATTGTCAAAAGAACACTCTTAACTACTATACATGTATACATAGCTAATAATTCTAATCTAACTTTCATGAATGCCTGTTCTTTTCTTCTAAATAGTATACTTATCTTTTTGAAAGCTTAGAATCAAACAGAATTTCTTCGCGGAACGCTAATTAAGAAGGCGCGCATTCAAAAACGTGCGCATTGAGCTATATATAAATGCATATACATATATACTATACTATGAGAATTGGTATTACAGAAAATGATCAACTGATTACCTTACAACCCAGAGCAGAGTTATTCACATTGTATGCTCGTGTCTCAGTGAACTCTTCCCGCCAATTGGCCCCGATAATAATTAATTTCACTTAACAATGCAAACGTAAGGCGCAGTGATTATTACACAATTTAATGAGCCTAACTATGATTACATACACATACATACATACATACATCGACAGAGTGCGAGTATGCCGGCCTGAAATGAGTGAACAAGTTATATTTCTTTAGTCATGTTAATTGACCACAATACATTTTCTAAGAAATACCTCCTCGCTAAATTATTTTCTTGGTATTATTTCTTGCGTGCTATAAAAGGTTTTTTTCCTCTGTTCAAATATTCCTTAGTGATGGCGCGATGCGACGTTCCTTAAGCCGCACTGCATTATATCATATGTACATAAAAATATGTATATATACATATGATTCTGAGGCAAAGGAATAGATCCCTAAGGATTTTGTTTTTGTTTCGAAAAAATTCCTGCATACTCTTCTATACTTATACTTCAAACAAAGAAAGCCGCCCAAACTCTGATCGGTGCGGCTGCGCAGCGCAACCGATTAAACAAATTTCGAACAAAACAAAAATTTTCTACTTAAACATTTTTGCGTTTGTGGTTCGAATGGTTTCTGGTCTTTTGAAAGCTCGATCACAAGGATGGCAGATAGAGAGCTAAACACAATTCCAGAACAGAATTTCCAAGTCAAGAAGAAGAATATAAAATTTACCAGTGATTAAATGATGACCTCTAAACTCGTCGCTGGTATTATAGAGACCAAAGAAGAAGTCCGACTTTTAAGGGACTCTCGCAGCTTGAGTCTCTGACATGAATTTTGATATCCATTTCCTTGGATTTTGTGACTCCGACAAAGAAGTGACCGCGAAAACTTTTTTTTTTTGCTTTGTTTTTTTTTTTATTAGGTTTCTTTGAATTTTATGTTTTCAAAGTGTTGCCCGAAACACATACTATATCTATGTAATTGAATGGCTATCCAACTGGTAAGTAGATACAGTTGATCAGGTAGTTTGATCAATTATTCTTCTTCACTGTCCGCACAGGTGAAATATTCTGTAATTTACACCAACCGGTTAAGTTTCTTTCGCGTAATTAAGTTTTGTCATTTTTAAGTACCCAGAGGCGGAATGTGAAGACATTGTCATTACACCTGGGTGTACTACATAGGTATATGTACATCTATGTATATATACTTCCGTTGATTAATTATCGCGGTCCGCCGAATGTAACACGTAACTTGCAATCCTATAGACAGACATCACAGTTATCGTAGTCAGCAACATAGTTCACTTTGGAAGTGCAAAAAGTTTTGGAGTGGTTGAAGTTGGCTGTCAATGTCACTTAGGTATTCGTATGTAGTTTGTCCGAAACCGGATATTTATGGCCTTTCAGACGGACTTCAGCGATTACCTAATGCAATTTTTCACAAATATTCTATATCTGTGTTAATCTATGCAAGATGCTACCGGTCTGTGGAGTAATCAGAAAGTTTCTGCTCTTTGATTTGTACATTTAAAGAAATCTTTAGGAATTATGAAAGATTAACCCCCGATTCTACATAAGAGATAAGAGCTCTTATCCTCTTAACTGGGCTGTCAAAGCCCATTAGCAGACATTGGTATTCTACGTAAAGAATTAAGAGATGTCAGACGTCAGCTGATCTCTTAACTTTTGTAGAGACTGTTTTTTAAGAGATTTAGTATTTTAGCAAATGAAAATATCTGTCAAATATCTCCTCACTGAGATACGCTTAAATCTCTTATCGTGATAGTTGCCGAAATTGTATTGTTTTAAAAATACCGAAATGTTGGATAAATATACTGTAAAATAAATACATATTTATATAATTTGTATATATTATATAAACATGTACAAATTTATGAAATATAAAATAATTATACAATTTGAGCCATGCACAGAGGATAGTTGCGAGCAATATGAGAGACGACTTGAATCACTTTCCTATATCGGCGGTTGTGGAACTCTTTACCTGCGCTTTAGGTATTAAAATAATAATTCAATTATCATTATGTGCTGGGAAATTATCATACAATTATTATTTATATCAATAATTGTAACTTAATTAAAGACGCACACAATTATAGCTACGTGTGGGTTGGTCATATTGCAATCATCGCCTCGCCAAAAACATTATTTCTTCTTCTTCCTTCTTGAAAAGTAACCGTCTTTAATAGCTGGGCTGACTGAAAGATTCTTCAAACCCTCTTAACCTCTTAAAGTTAGAATACTAATTCTGCTAAAATTTCTTACTTGCTACATCTAAGAGGTTAAGAAATCTCTTCAAAGTCTCTTATGTAGAATCGGGGGGTAAGCTGACAAAAATATTATGAATATAATGTCAACACAAGTTTTGAAAAAGTTCAGGTACTTCGTTTATTAATTACGAGTACAAGAATTTTGAAGTACCAGTAGAAGTACTTACACGTGAGAAGAATGAAGTTCTAAAGTCAATGAATAAATGAAAGTATGAACTTGCATTATTCATCAATTTAATTTTATTAATTTACCCATGAAAGATAAATATAGTACACAGGATGTCTCCGACATCGTGGTCCATAGGGCAGTAGGTGATAGTACTCAACTAGACAAACAAAAATTTATGTGTCAGGGGGGGGGGGGGCATCTCAACCGTTTCGGAGTTACAGGGTGACTAAAGAAATAACCAAGTTTTTCACAAAACACCCTGTATCTAAAAAAGTACAGGGTGTACACTTACCGTTAAGAACGCATTGTATGAGAACCTCATAGCCTTTCCAACGACGGCTCAACCAGTGCCCCGTACTTCTCTCCACTGTGGATTTATGGCGGTCTAAAATTAATATTTCGGATTCTCTTACCTTTTTAAATAATTTTTATCTACTTACAAGCCCCTGACTAAATAACCTTGTCCGTAAGAGCGACGTTCGTGACGAAAGAATTTTAAGGTAATAAACGTAGCTTTACATGGGGTTTTTTGATTTAGAATCATTTTGCTTTTCTTCTGTAAGAAACTTTCTAACAGACTTTTCTCATTCGAATATCGTTAAAATGCGTGATTTTCGAATTTATGTACGAGGACGGTGTAGGTTGGTGCAGGGGAGGATTTTTCTTTTAATCGCTTTAGTATAGTGTTTCACATATTCATGGGAACATTTCAATTTTCAACGTTTAACCGTTATATGGGTTTTAATGTGAAATACATTTCCCCAGATTTTTCATGTACACTTTTTTTGACATGGAAGTAACTTACATTAAAGTGCGATAATCTTCTAAACTACTTACTACAGAGAAAAGTAAATTACCGCACAACATTCGCAAGGGAACGTAGATGCGAATTAATATGCATATGTCAGGTGGATTATATACCGTATAAGTTATTAGCGAAAATGTAATGACTAAAAAGTAGAAAATATTGATGCCCAAACTTTTAAGATTTTTCTTGTGTATATCATTGAGAAAGAAAAAAATTATTTTTGACTTTTTAGTCCAATTTATTTTCGAAATTTATTTATTTTAAAAGTTTTTTTTAAATATATTTTAGTTTTTGATTTTACCTCATTTTTTTATTTATAAAAAAGCTGATTGTTTGTCTAGGTGAGTGCTATCACTTCCTGCTCTATGGGTCACAATGGCGGAAACACCCAGTATTAATAACACTTTTCTTAAGAAAATAAATATAGAAATGTATGCATTTTCTATAAGTTTATAATATTGTGTGCAAATATACATTTATAGTAGTATATTACATAAAATGTAAGCAGGTACCCACGTTATTAAAATATAAAGAGTAAAGTATTATTGGATAAGTAATAATAACAATAGTAGTAATAATAGTAATAAAAAATGAATAATTCAAATAATTTTTAGTCAACAATGTATTGTTATGAGCGTGCCCTTCGGTTCGTTATTTAAAACACAATATTTCAGAAGTAATTCACAAGTTCTTAATTTTCACTTGTACTGTTTACTTTTATAAAATTCACAAACAGTTACCAATCAACTCTACTTTAATTATCGCAAACAGAAACAGTTTCGCTTGTTTATTACGTTCACTTCACTGTCTGATACCGAATCCGCACCTAGAGCTGAAAAGTTCTATATTTATACTCTACAAATTGCCCAAAACCTTCCTGAAGATTCCATTCCAGAAATGTTGATTCTTCGAATCTAAAGTTGTTTATTATCCGAACCAATAGATGTCGATTGTTTTTTTCTATTACACGTTACAGTATTATTAAATATTATATTACGCATCAGATATCTGAAGTTTTTAATTCGTTGCAAAGAGAAATATGTTATAAATTTTTTTTTGGAAAAAATTCCATACCATAATACGCCATTAGCCGCGTATAACAATCCAAAAAGGATTTTATTAACATACTTCAGAATGAAATTAATATTTTGTCGTACAGATGCCTCTGGTATGAATTCTGTATTTTAGAGGTAAAGATATGCTTGTATCCTTTTTGAAGGAAGGAAGAAAGAAGAAAGTCATATAATTGTCAGCTACATGTTTTGATAAACATGTAGAATTTTGAAATACGTAAGACTACATACTATTCCTGCCATTCTTCACGAAAATTGTTTCTTCTATACCTCAAAACTGTGCAAGCTAGAGTTATCTAATATTTAATTGAATGCAAAACTCTTCATACTTTCCCACTATTGTAGAATCATTCCAATACACCTCCCCACTCAATAGTAATACCGGAGACAGATTTGCTGTATCGATATTGAGGTATTGATATTGCAATTGTGTCATATTGAAATATTGAATGTCGGAGACACACTTGCAGTTTACGATACTGAGGATTTAATTAGAGAACTGACATTTGATTTATTAATTTGGTTTGTTATTTGACTTAAGAAAGTTTTTTGAGTACGTAAAATATGCGAAGAAATATTGTAAGATTACTTGTCTGTATGGAATATAAAATAGACACTGTAACTTGACATGTTTCAAATATTAAATGGAAGAAAAAGTTGTAACCAACTTTGCAATATAAAATTCGGCTCTAAAAGGTTCGTGTATTGAATAATTATGGATTATAAATAGGGTCAGATTGCAATAAACTCTCTGCACTAAAGTCCCATCGAAATCGACATTAGTTTTTATACGAAGATAAGTTACAAATGCAACTTAAATATGTTATTAACTAAGGAAACTTTAAGAGTTTTGTATAAACACGAACAACGGATTTCTTGTCAAGTACCAATACTTTGAAGGGGGAAATGGGAGCGACGCATATAAATAAATATACAGTAAAAATAATTTCCCTTAAGTGAATGGCAACAATTTATGACACTAAGCTTAGGTATTTTAAGGAATGCTCCATGTTGGAAAAGGTGGAATAGGTTTTCATCCCTAAAATGTAGGTACTTCCAAGTGTAGAATAATACCTAATTTATTGAATGTTCTCTTTCTCTCTTTTCTTTCTATCCGAGAAAGCTTCGCATTTCGAGAATTTTACGAACTTCTTAGGTTTTCTGGTGCCACATGCCAGATATACAAGGTATTCTCATTAAAAACCACGTTCCGCCATTTGTGTCCGAATGTCATAGGCTATCAGCTGCAATGTTTAAAAATTTTAATGAGAATACCTTGTCTTCTATATACCTTGCCACATCCCTACATCCATTGAATGTTCCATTTATTTGGGGAAATTAAATTGATTTTCCCTTTATACAAGCGAAAATTACATTTATTTTCAGGACAAAACGTGTCTTAAATTTAGGCGATTGTCCTGCTTTTTTTTACAGTGTACCCAGTATATAATTTAATGACTAATTTTTTTCGGTGGTAGGAAAAATTCAGTGTTTTGTTACTAAAAATGGCTAAATTCTTAATTTTGCTGTCAAGGGACTATAATATAGAATAATCACATAATTCTGTGATATGATGATTATCTTCCCAGCGAGAAGCACTCAAAGACGAATGTAAGAGCACTTCTTTAGAAGCTCTTAGCGCCTTCCCAGCGGATCCTCGTTCATATCTTTTTACGTATGCATATCCGTAGATGGAAGCGCTCACTTAGCGATTCTAAAGATGCACCCTTGGAGCGCCTATAGGGAATTCTGAGGGAATCAAAAGAAAGCTTTATTCAAGATTTAAAATCTTTTGTGTTTTCTGAATGCGCTCCGTTTGATTGTAAACTTATTTGAATTGTAAAGACATGTTAGTTAGAAAAATAATATGGTCAACAATTTATTAATCAAATGAAGCCACACACTTTTTCTGACTATTTGGGGATGAAATAACTCTGCATCTTCTTTTTTCAGATGCATATGAGTCATGTTTTCATGAATAAGCCTAAGATCAGTGAAATGGTTTCCTTCTAGAAAGATATCTTTGGATATGTTAAGTGAGGGCTTCGAAAAAGATATTTTCTAGTTTTGGATTAATATCACTTTCCTTTTAGAGCGCTTAGCTTGTCATATTTCTCGCTGGGTAGTACTTCAACACTAACACACTTGAGAGCTGTTTTTCATTATTTTATTGAATAATATCTACCAGGTAATTATAGTATCAATTTGGTAATTAAAAAAAAAAACAAAAGGGTTACAGGGGAATTTTAGTTTGTGTGCTTAATCTATTTCGGGATTAAATTTATTTTCATGTCTCATACAGAAATGGATATCAATTTTCTACGCATTAAAAAGAACAAAATCGAATCATAAAGAAACAAATAATATTGACAACATTAATTCATTTTCAGGAACCAGAATGATTGCTCCTGCTGCTTTTATAAAAAAAAAAAAAAAAAAAAAAAAAAAAAAAAAAAGGAAAGGTCTCACGACTTAAGTCAAATGTTGTTCGAAGTATTCTACTAAGTATGTTACCTACTTCCGTCTGCGCGGGTGAAATTGAAAACGATTTCTTGTAAATTTTCACATAAAACAAGCGTGTGGGTGGGTACGCTGCCGGTTTGTAGAAATTGGACCTTTCCTTTCAGCGATGTTATGTAAAATCGATAATAATTCTTCAAAGCAATTAAGGAACGCTGATTGAAATGAAATTTGTTTTCCCTCCAAGATATTACCGTAACCATCTTAAGTAATCACGCTTTGAAAATCATTGTGTGATCGAGCTTTGATCGTTTTCGTTAAATTTTTGGGTATTGCTAAAAAAAAAAAAACAAAACAGAATCAAATTAACTATTAGAAAACTACTTAAATTGCCATTTCCCCCTTTAACCTTCTTTCATATAGTCCTCTTTTATAATGATTGAATGGTGGTAAAAGTTTTATTCGCTAAAGCCTAAATGATGCTAAATCATGTAAGTTTCGACATACATAAGTTGTATGCGGCCCTTAATGAGCATTTCAAGCTTGAACCCTATTCAGCAGAGGTAAATGAAAATTGTGGTAACAGGTCAGTTTTAAATAATTATGTAGTGGCCGTAGGCTTTTATAATTGCAGAAACGCAATGATTACCTGTTTACATTATAGGCGCCGAAAGATTAATTTTCTCAAGTCAATATGGGGTAGGTATCGCGAATAAACCACACCTGAGTGAATGAGTGATACGTGATCGCTAAGCTTGTACATATAGTAGGAAAAGAAAATGGGTTTCATGCTTCTGTCTCATGTATTTTATGCCATTCGACCTCCACCTCTTTCTTGGGCGCGCGCTTGATTTGCTTTGCTGTCCGGACTGGACGATTACTATCAGCTGGACACAGCATAATCGCTTGAATTATGTGTAACATAAGCCCCCGACTTGTAATTATGCAATCGATTCAAAGATTCAAGATGTTTGCACCGGGAACAGGAATTGTATGTGCTTAACTTGTTTAGCTAGGTTAGATGTTTACGTAAAATACCTTCGACGCCTGCATCAATCAGCCATCATCGTTGTACATACTTACATAGGTACATTATCAATGAAAGGTGTCTGTCGACGTCGTTTCATTTGTAATTGAAGTAATTTTATCGCGCCCAAACAAAATGCCACAAATCCGGTCGAAAGCGAAACGTTAAGGACAAAGATTTCTGATCAGATAAGTTTTGTCAGTTTTCTTGTTCACAAAAGGTGGCACCTCTTGCTTGCGGCGTGTGATCTATTTAAGATAAAAAAACAAAAAAAAAAGCTGTTACGAAAATCAGCGAAAAATAGATCTATTTTTTACTCTCGTATTATACTGGAGGGCGTACATACATACATATGATTGTTGTGAATACATAAATACATAGGCTAAGCGAATGAGTCTGCTTCTCGGATGATGAATATATATTTGAGATCATTCGTATCGAATTAGTCATTGAAAACAAAGAATATTATGGAAAAACTTGGTCTCACTGCGCTTCATGGGCACTCAACTCATAAACTAAAAAAATACTTTCGCCTTTGAGTTCACGGAACGAAGAAAAATGGCGAGCATAGCAAATGGCTTAATATGAAAATAATGAAAATAAATCTCGTTGGACGTTTTTTGTTTTTTTTTTCTTTTATACCTACTTTAGAGAATGCGCGCTTGCGCTGCCTGATTAAAGTCAAGCAATAAGTGTGTTGCGCTTGCGATACAAAAAGGTGGTGCGCGATGATGTAATTTTTCGGAATATTCGTTAAGAGCTCTTAATTTTGGCATCGATGGCATGATGAGGTAATTTATTGGATAAATGATCTCCAGAAGTTTACTTTTTATTAATTCACTTTCAATTTATTGTTAATGATATTAAATAATTGAGATTGTTAATGGGTGCATTTTATTGACAAGAGATAGGTAGTGAAAGGTTTTTTCATTATCATAATCATTATGGCAATTATGAAAGTTCTTAACCTTCTCTCCATACACACTTATAACCATAGATGGGACAAGAACTAAAGGGTTTTCCAATAAGAGGTGTTATTTTAATTAGCCCACTATTTCGGTAGATGTCACTTTTGGAGCTGTCATTTTTTGACATTTGACAAGTAGAAACTAGCCATTCATAAAAATGGAACGATACACGATTCAACAACGCATTGAAATTATTAAAATTCACTATAAAAATGGTGAAAATATGGCAGAGACGGTTCGTAAAACTCGAACATTTTTGGGTCGTCGTGAAGCACCTTGTCGGACCGCAATACAGAAATTGGTAGAAAAATTCGAGCTGTCAGGACAAGTTAGTGATGTGAAGAATAAAACCCGTGCACGTCGCACAAGAACAGCCGAGAATACTTGTATTGCTGCTGTAGCCGAAAGTGTTGAAGAAAACCCAGGATTGTCCATTCCTCGTCGTTCTTTGGAATTAGGCATTCCACAAACGTCATTACACCGTATTTTGCATAAAGATTTGGGTCTTAAGGCTTATAAAGTTCAGTTAACACAAGAACTCAAGCCGGCCATTCATCAACAACGTCGAGTCTTTGCTGATTGGGTCCTTGAAATGCATGAAAATGATCCGTAATTCCATCGAAAACTCATCGTGAGTGATGAGGCCCATTTCCACCTCGATGGCTTCGTCAACTGTTTGGTGCGTTTTATGGTCCCGCGGGGTCATTGGACCTTACTTTTTCGAAAATGAGGCTGGAGCAACAGTTACGGTGAATGGATTTCACTATCGACAGATGATTAATGATTTTTTATGGCCGGAATTGGATGGTATTGATCTGGACAACGATTACTTTCAACAAGACGGCGCTACGTGCCATATAAGCAACGAAACCATTGATCTTTTACGGGAAAAGTTTCCGGACCGTGTTATCTCTCGAAGAGGTGATCACAATTGGCCACCGAGATCTTGTGACTTAGCACCTTGCGACTTCTTCCTGGGGCCAACAGCCCAGCGTCTATTCAAGACATCAAAGATGGAATTCGTGAGGCTATCGAGGACATAGGGCAGCCACTTTGCGATTTGGTTATGGAAAATTTCATGAAAAGGATATGGTCCTGTAGGCGTGGTCGTGGTGGTCATTTAGCTGATGTTATTTTCCATTATTAACGGCATACCTTCCGCTTTATAATGAAATAAAGATCCGATCATATATCTAAAAAAATGGCATTTTTTTTTTAATATCAAAATAACACCTCTTATTGGAAAACCCTTTACATATCGCATGGCATACTAGAGCAGAGTATACAGATTTTGAAATGGGTAGTACATTCTGGAATGGATCATAACATGTTTTAGAGAGTGCCGAAAGCAAATGTTTTTATAATGGCAGCTTTGTATACATTTGATCGACTTCCTCGGCACTTCAGATACGAAAAAATATGAATCACTCGACGTATACATCATTTGAAATGTTGTGGTCCATTTCGCAATGGACCAACCAGACATATAAATTTTGTATACTTTTTTGGTACAGAATGTGACATCTAGTTCTTGTGTCATCTATGATATAACATAACTAGCTAAATTTGTGAAGGACTTTTTGTTATACATAATTTAAGTATTCAGCTTTTCTAAGTATTTATCGGGATTGAGACGATATCACATAATTTGAATTATTTATAACAAAAAATATAGGGTTTAAAACATCAAATGGGGCACAACTTCTCCAGCGCCGTAAGTGGCTTAGTTTAGCCATCGCAGTATTGTAGTGAGGTACTAGGAAGGTTTCCGCATTAAGCGGTGTGGATGATCTGTCATTTTTTAGTATAATCTTTTTAAAAAAGTCATTTTTTACTAGAATAGTAGTTTAGGGTGCAAGTAAACTGCAGGAGTCATTCAATCCAAACTCAGTTTTACACACTGGCATATACTATAATATGGAATGCTCGATATGCTCTTTCATGTGGGTACAATTTTTTGTGGCAAAGATAGTTCTTAAGTCGGTGCGAATATTGAAAAAATCAATCGCAGGAAGTTGAAAAGTGATTTTAATGAAACTTTTCGAATTTCTATTGAATACCTATTAATGTATTGCCTTTGGTAAAATACTTTTTATCACTAATTAACCCAAATAATTGTTTTAAAAACATTTATTTCGACGAACCCACTTATTTATTTGTTGTTTACAATTCTCTCTCAGTTGGCATTTGGTTGCTTAGACCGCAAGAGAGCGCTATATAGAAGTGAGCCCACTTTCTGCAATGTATTTCTATGGACGTAGTCAGTCCATATTATACATATCAGTGGTTTTACATAAGAACGCTGCAACTATTTTAGAATGTTAGACGTTAGGACTAAGTTAGAGCTCTGATGTGGTACTGAGGGAGTCTATTTCGTGGCTTGGGAAGTGTTTCTGGAGAGTTTTAGATCGCCCAATGTTGGGGTCCCAAACTGAAATTCTAAGGAAAACCTATACATGTACATCACATACACACAATAGTATTCAATGAAATAAATTGTAATTTTTTTTAACTTTGGAAGAAAAATATTTTGTATAACTTTTCAGTTGAATTATATAAAAAAAGAAAGTTTCTTTTTCAAATTACTCAATTAATTAAATATTTTTTACTTTAATTGAGGGAGGGGGGGGGGGGACCCCACGTATCCGCCACTGTATCCTACAGTTTCCATAATGAGATTTAAGTCCTAAATACAGTGAGCGCAAATGAAACACATGAAATTATTGACAAGTTTAGCATAATAAATTTCAATTTTGTTGCTAATAGTTTTTATACCCTAGATGGAATCAGAGGATATACCAAGTTTGTCATTCCATCTGTAACGCACAGAAATAATTCCAGTAGAGCAAATTGGACACCCACGCATAATATTAAAATTTATTTTGTTTTGCATGTCCGTCCGTCTGTCTGTCTGTCTGTCTGTGCGCACGATAACTCGAGAACGCGTATACTTAGAGAGCTGTAATTTTGTATACGGATAAAAAAAAAAGTAAAATTAAGTTTGAAAACGAGACAAATCGGGTAACTCCTTTGTGAGGTTGCCAAAAATGGTAAGAAAATCCGAAATTTTTAGTTTAGAGGGGGCTAGTTGAGCAGTCGTTTTAAAGACCATGAAGTTCTGCATATAATAAGCTTTTTACGGCGACCGTACGCCCTGTACTTTTAAAGAAACAGAGTGATTTGTGAAAAACTAGCTTTTTTTCTTTATCACTCTGTAACTCCTAAATAGGTGATATTCTCCCCCCCCCCCTGCCATATAATTTTTGGTTTGTCTAGGTGAGTACTATCACCTCCTGCTCTATTGATCTCCTAGGGGGAAACACCCTGTGTATTTGTACACTGCCTGCCTGAGAACGCGTCGACATAGATAGTTAAAATTTGGTAAATGGTGTTTTCATAGTAATAGCAAATGAAATTTCAAAAATGGAAAAAATCGGACAACCCCTTCATGGTGTTGCCATATAAAAATTTCGATTTTTTACGTAAACTGTGAAAATGATCAGTCCTAGATATTTTTATTGTACTAAAATCTTCTTCAGAATACGAAATCCTATAAAATTGGTTTATAATCATTTTTTCTGTTCGACGAAACGTCCTAGAAATATATGCGAAAAACCATTTCAAAAATCAAACTTGCACAGATGAGTGACCATACGAAATTTCATACGGACATTCATCTAGAATATTATATAATTTGGTCATAGACTAATTCCAGCATTTTTACTTGTTTCATTAACCTTTAAGGATAAGTACAGTAGTTTTCCCTAACTATGGACCACTTCTAAGGAATATTTGGTTCTAATTTCTTAAAACATTTAGATTGTGCCATTTACTTTCAGTATTGGGGACTTATGTTGTGTATCTTCACTAAAGAAATGAAATATTATTTTCTATACTTAATGTCTTTTATGCAGTATATTTAACAAAAAGTGTTGTTGAAAATTTGGGCTCTAAGTTGCCCAACTATGGACCATTCATAATTTTTGTCCCAACAACTTAAAATTGGGGATATTTTTTTTTTATTCCGTCTTAAGTTTTTAACTAATACATATACTGAAGGTATGTAAGATTTTAATATAAAATTCAGATTTAATTTTTTTTTTTATTACGGTTGTTCTTAACATCATTTACCTGAGAAAGACCAAGTGCGGCAATAGCATCCAGGAAGATATGCGCATTACCAGAAGATGTACTGGGAACCAGGAAGTCATCATCATCAGAAACTTGTCATTGAACAGTAGGAAGATTGAAATCACCAAGGAATATAATATCATCGGAGTACCGCACCAGCTAGAACATATATTCTACAGCAACAGTAACGGCATCATATGAAGCAGACGGACTGCCAGGAGGAATATAGATAGCTAGAATGTACAGTATTTTTGTCCCAATTGTTATACTATTGAAGCATTGGAACAGCTGTAAGTAGTCTTTACTACCCCGATTAGAATACCTCTTCCAAGCACAGAAATGTCATCAGTCATACTTATAATTTTTATAGTATATAATCAGCACACCTCAGATAATTCGAACTGTTAAGTGTAAAAAACCGCGAGGTTGTCATTGTATCTTAAGCACAAAAAAAAAAAAAAACGCGTGATGCTCATTGTATTTAGGAGTCAAAAATGCAGGTTTTACACAAACGAGGTGCATCAAGGACCGTTTTTTAACAATTTCGAATTATAATTTCAAATGGAGAAAGTATTACTTCATGTTAGTGAAATTGCATTAACAGTGGCACCGATCACCATTAAAATTAACTGACTGTATAGGAAAGTCGAAAGATTTTGTAATAAGGTCAGCAGTTAAAACCATCAGCTGATCATGAAATTTCTGTGCAGCTTTTCTTCTTTTTTTATTTTTTAAAAAAAATCTTTTGTCTAAATGCTTTGCAAATTGCAACTGCAACAAATAGTTCCAAATTTTCTTAATAGTATTTTAATTAAGTTATTGAACTCTGGCTCTCCCATGATCTTTACTAAAAGTGAGGAACATGTAAATGTCAATGGCATTTTAAAATGAACTAATTTTCTTTAACAGTCTAATCTGCCACATCTTCATTTCCTTGAAATGACTGAATTTTAAATTAGTAAAATTAGTTTTATGAAATTTGTTGTTTCCGGAACTGTTTCGACCATACCAAAACTAATGTTTACAAATTATGAGGAAAAGTGATCGAAAAAAGTTCCCAAGAAAAAATTATTATTTTATTAGTAATTACCAATGCTCATAAAAATGGTTAGCAGACCATGGGCTGGATTCACTAACACGGAGAGTTGTGCACAAGAGAGTTCTTTTCACACTTAACTCTCCACTCGGAATTCTGTAACTCGAGGAATTTGTATTGAGAATTACCTTAACTCTCTATTCCATTCGACAAAATTCTCAGCTTTTTTAGTTGTGGAAAAGTAAGAAGAATATTTCTCAACTGAAAGTTTTTGTTGTATCTTGTGACGGTAACTAGGTACCTAGGATTTTTTAAATTAAATTATGGACTTACCACTATATTTGCAAAAACAAATTATTATGGAAATCCTTGCAATATTTACAGAGAAATAAGGATTTTGGTGTGTCAAAGGGTACCCCCTAAAAATTTTAAATTACACTAAAATGGTCAATTTGGTCATCTTCTTCTTTTTGAGTATGATAAATGGTTTTGGAGATAACTGCAAGCAAAAGAAGTGAGTCAGTCCTTCTTAAGATGAAAAAAAAAATCGGCAAAGTGCGAGTCAGACTCGTACAAAATTTAACACTATTTACTTTTTATTTATTTTTTCAAATGAGAGTAGGTGTCATTTGAAAAATAATGCTGTCATTTGCAAAAAAAAAAAATAATGCCTACTTATGACGATACTAATGAATAAGAATAAAACGAGGAAAAAAAAGGCCGAAAAAATCACTTTTCTTGATGGGGCCCCCTTTAATTTTTAATTTAATTTAATTTTTATTATTTGTTGTTATAGCAGCAATTTCAACTGTCTACCTATTACTGCTCATGAGATACAGCCCGGTGACAGACAGACGGAAGGACATCGGAGGCTTAGTAATAGGGTTCCCGCTTTTACACATTGGTTACGGAACCCTAAAAATGGTCGTTTTTGGTACAAAAATGAGCATATTTTCAAATCATCATTATAAAGAACTGGTAAGTCGTGGAAATTCACTTTCCATGAGAAAAATGTTCACAACAGAGTACTAATGGATGTGAAACAAAGAACAGAAAAAATATATACAAAATATAGGAAGTGGGTGTATATGACCCAAGTGCAAAAATCCTTGGTATTTTGGATAACCCCCAATGATGTGTGGTACAACCCCCCATCCCCAAAAGCCCTTCGCCCAGAAGTTGTTCACTGTACTCTAGACCTTAACCCTTTCGATCCCGCATTGTTCTTGGAAAGCTTTTTAATTACAAAGTTACCAGTATGATAATTGCACTCAAAGTCTATAAAAAATTGATGGGGAAGTTCTTGTTTCTTGGTTTCTTGTTTCCTTATATAAAATGCAAGCATTTATCACAGCTAAATCAAGAATGTGGAATAATACTTGGATCAACGAGATTTAGATTTTGTGCTGTACTTTCTAGCCATTTGATCCATCATATTAATGCCAAATTTAGTGTTACATATCATAAAAATAGTTTCAGGTGTATATTTACCTGTTTTTTTCCAATTTTTACAAATTTATGCTTCGAACTTAGTAAGAGAACTTTTTTTTTTTTTTGGTTTCCTTTAATAAATTTTCATAGTGCAATTATTTGATGCGTTGAAGAGCGTGCCATATTGTCTTTCTTCTGTTTGGTAGGTTTGGCTAATTCCCTCTTGTTTGCTCGAATAGTTACAACCAAGGTAGTTCTTTTTGATAGAAGTTTTGTTGCTAAATATGTACTCGTAAAAAATTAATCGGTAGTTATATTTCTTCTGCACCCTGTAAATGGTTCAGTGAGTTTAAGAACAACAAATTCACTAAGTGGTATTGCTGATGGTCAGATCTCATCTTTTCCCAAATATGGAAATCTATTCACAATATATTTACTCTCAATGTTCGATGTCGAAAATAGCTGGTCATCACAGTAATATTTGCATCTGGTTTGTAGCAGTTTTGACTATTTTCTATGAATGTATCCCATAACTTCGATATGAGAGCAAATTTGTCAATCTATAAACTCTGGCTCCGTTCGTTTCTTCTATCAAAATGAATAAATCGCATAACTTATGTGAAACGATTTCTGCACATTGTTCGTGAAAAAAATGCAGGGTACCCCATTTCTTATTCCATAAATATGAAACGTTCAAATTTATTCATATGCTCCATGCAAGAAAAGCGCCTAAATCCGCTGAAGTTAGACTCCATTCGAATTCTAAAACTCGACGTGCTTCTAATTCCGTGCACATTTATATATGATTCATAATGCGATAGTCAAGTATTACTGAAAATGCACTCCTTACTTTGCCCTTCATAATATTGCATTTCGCATATCCTGTTGGATCTGATATTTCTCTGAAAATAGTATATTCACAATGTTCTCTTCCTCGATATCCGTGTCGAATAATTCAGAGTCAATGTCCAATAAATCATTATCATTCTCAAATATACCATGTTCATTCTCAGAATTCTCCCCTTCATCGATTTCAGATAACAGCTCGTGTACATTATTTAGTTTTTCCAAGAATTTCCTTTGCCTTGACATTTTAGAGATAAATTTTTGAGTTTGGGTTTGAAAAAATCCACTAATAATAAAATATAAATATTCCTACTAACTATTTTTATTTATTTATGTAGGTATTACCCAAAGTTTGTAGCATATTATTATTACAAATAGAAAATACACGTCACAAATATTTGTAATGCCACGTGCAGAGCCAATGACCGAATTAGAATGGTCGCTATGTTGTTTCGTGGGTTACGACCAGCCAGCGCTCTGTACATAAGCATAAAACAAACTGTACATAAGTAAGTATATTTCCAAATGGTTTTTGATGCTGCTGTCTTTCCTTCATCTTCTATTAAACTCTCTGCCAATGGCACCAGAAAATCAAGAAATGGTTGAACCTTTCCGTTGAGAAAATCCTTGTACAGAACTCAAGAATTTGCCACAGCCGTCATAAATAAAGGATAGAAAAGTTTCTTACACCAAATCGTTGATATCCTAGTACCATTCTTAGTATCATCACTTCATTATTATCATGCCATTTTATTCTAATCACGCCCTTACTGTTAGCACAAAACTCGTATTCCCCACGCTTAATTATTTGAAAATTGTGGAATGTTTTTCCTGTTGGCCATACATATACCTAACGCCGCAAGAATTACCAGTAAGCGGACGCTTGTAAAAAATCGGCCAAAGTGCAACGTAACATCAGAACTATTAGAGGTTCGCCCAAGCACCTATTATTGCCTCCAATAATGCGTAACAATTCTAAGGAAAAAATTTCCAGTAAATTTCTAAGATAAAATTGAGGCCTTCCTATTCCTACATCAGGTCGAGGCATCGTTGCTTTTATATTGAAGCAAGGCATTGCTTGTTTACCCTTGGTTATGTCCACTGACGTATATAATATGGACTGCTTACTTTTCTATATCACATGAGCACAATTGCTTTTGTCAAAAAGAGTTCTTACGTCGGTGCCAACATTGAAAAAATCATTGGCGGGAAGTTGAAAAAGTGAGCATGTAGCTCAAGGCATCGGCGATTTTATATTCGAGCGAGACGTTACTGGTTTTTGTTCTACTTGCCCAGTATTGTGTGTATGTTGTTAGTTTGTTTAATGTTCTGCCTTGACGTGTGAGTGCGGCACATGCTTTGACAGTTCTTTGCCTGCTTTAAAACTCAATAAAAAAAAGAGTTGCGCTAGAGATTGTGTTTGCTTTTCTACGAAGAGTTAGATATTTGTACATACTTAATAGATTCAGAAGTACTTAAGTAAAAATCTTGGTACTTAAGTACAAAACTAAGTCTTAAGTACAAGTAAATAGAAGCAAGTACTTATGTTCAAGTACTAAGTAGGGGCATTTCAAAAGTATTGAGTAATAAGTCTTAAGTAACGAAAATGTACTTTAAGTAGTACTTAAGTCTTATTACTTAAGTAATGCCCAGCTCTGCTCGAACATTAGTGACGCATAGCAGGAACACGATTATAAAACCCATTACTAATAGGCAAACAAGTACTTATTTTTATTTCCTCTTCATTTGTATGTAAGATAACTTGATACGATTTGGAAGAATTGCGATATATTTCCAGCCTCTCATTCGTACATTGTGTAATTAAATGATTACGAGTTTTTGGAAATATTTTATAAAACACTTCCAATGGAGCTTGTGAATTTATCAATCTTTCACCTAGTATACAATGTCGTTTAGATAAAATAACTTTGTTCGATGTAAGTGTACAATCAGATGTTTCTAGTTGAAACCAAATACAACTAGGTAAATGCTCAGATTCAGGTACAAACTCTGAAGGTTGATCAGAGCAATCTGTAGGAGCATATGCATTCTTCTTATGTGTTGTCCTCACAATATTCGTCATCTTCAAAATATTCGTTATCAGTCGGAAGATATTCACTATCCTCACTCAAGAAGAAAGCTCCAACTGGCGCGGAATAACATGGACTGCATTAACTTTCAAAAGAATGCCAGACAAAGTAATACGCATGAGCAAAGCACTCTATGACATTGCCGAATCTACAATTCTCCGCAATGGACACCTAAGTAGTCAAATAACAGTAAAATCTGGAGTAACGAAGGAAGGCGTCTCCCCGCCCCCTACCTACTAATCATAGGCATATTAGTTGATGTACTGATAGTAGCTAACATAACAACAAAAGAAATTAGATGTACACGAACAAGCCGATTAGATGGTTTAGACCGCACAGATGATATCTCCTTAAAAGTTCATCATTCAACGATTAACACTCTTGAGGTATTCGTAAAAGAGGTTGGCCTAACAAACAACAAGACATATACTAGCTAGGTAACCTTCAACGACACTGTAATAGTATAAAGCAAAAATTGAGAAATTAAGAATGCATTTCGGAAGAATCTGGGTAGTTTGGAAATCCTTTTCACAAAGAATACCAAATTCAGAATATTCAACTAGGTTAGGTTAGGTTAGGTTACGTTAAATTAGGTTAGGTTAGGTTAGGTTAGGTTTGGTTACGAGTAGAGGTGAGGCGAGGTTGTTAGAAAAAAGCTGGTCTTCTCACAAGCTCGATTATTGCCCTTGGGGTTCGTTTGCAAACCTTTTTTTGGAGAGATAGGTCTTTCTGAATAGAGTTGCAACCTTATAGCTGCAATCGCAGTACTCTGACATGTAATATGCTTCGATATTCCATCTTCCTCTTCCCACAGTCAACGCAATTGGCTGTGCGATTCGCCTATCTTCTGCTTTTACCAATTGGTTTTCCCGTCTGGAGAGAAGAGAGGATGAAAATTTCCTAGGTCTGCCTCATACCGGACACACTACGCTAGAGGAGATCCAGTTGCCCGTTTTCTATTTATGTAGTTCCCTCCTAAAATGGCTTTATGATAGGCCAAATTTTGGGTAGGGACCAGTTTGCAGGTTGTTGTCTCTGGTTTTGTCCAGATCGTCCATTTCTTCATTACTGTCCACTCATTCGTATTCGGGAGCCAAAATCAACGTTACTGTCCATAGACAACAGCTGGAGTTTCAAGTGCCAGATAGACACTAGTTTTGGCTCAAAGTCTTGAGATTACAGAGCCAGGAGGCAAGTTTGGCTGCCTGAATAAATGTAGATGTTAACTCTTGCAGCCTTTGTTTAGGCTTTCCTGAGCTCCAGCCTCTATAGCATAGAATTCTGCTTGAATAATGGAATGGAGAGCTCTACTTCTGGACCAACCACCCCTGCGCCTGTTTTGCCGTCCTCTCTGGAGCCTTCAGTACACGAGACATGGGTTCGTTGTGGGAACTGATGGGTTCTCCCTAATATCAGGCTTTTCTCGTTTATGGTAGCCTCTTTTTAGGTCTTTAATGTTATTCTGCTCAAGGATGTTAAGAAATGCCAGAAGTTTGATTATTTGACCTTTTCCTTCGAAGTAGCTTACCAAGGGTTCTCTTGTTGGCAACGAACTATGCGAATTTAATTCTATTGTTGTAGGATATATTTATATTGTGGTTAACATAAATCATAAATTCAGAACTCAGTGTAAATCACTAAGATAAAACTAAAACGTAATAAAATGAAAATGGAAAGGGCACATACCTACTTAGAAGATCTACACAAGCAATTATGTACTCGTCATACATGAGAATGGAGTTCGCAGGAGAAAATGACCAAAAACTGTACCTGAACAAGGTCGGTTAACAAATAAATAACATTTCCTTCTTCTCGCATATATAAACTAGCAGTAAATCATAGTTTTTGTTATGTTCCTATACTCCATAAATCTTTCAATATCTTAGTTACCAGGCATTTAATTCCTCTAATATATTTTTATCTTTTTGTCACGACCCATGACACAATATTTCGAGAGTGACTCGCTTTTGTTTTTTGACACTTGACAATTTTCTTATATCGTCATAAATTCAAGTGACTAACAAATAACAAAAAAAAATGTAACACCTAAAATAGCCATACAACGTCATACAATTGGATTCCAGATTCCCAACAGGGATCAAAATCACTTTAATCATTCAATCTAAATTAATCGAGTGATTTCATTGCTATTTTCCAAAAAAACATTTCACTTTTAACAATGTCAATCTCGATTCCAAAATTGAAACCGCAATTAATAGTTTTTGCTTTCCTCCCTACATATATGTATATTTATATTTATGGATGGTATGTATGTGATTCCATGGTAATCTTTTTCCAGATTAAAAAAAAAACCATTGACAAGATTAACGGCTCTGGATCTGGACGGGTTCTCTTCACAGAACACAAGCAGCCCGAAAATTCTTGATTGTCTTGCATTCTTAGAACCGAAATCTTGAATCCACAGAGATTGTTATTGTTGTCTTATTCCCTCTTATTGATGACACTTTTCAAAATCACGTGCCTATTTATTTTTAGCCAAGAGAAAATAATAAAAAGTGGACAAGAAAAACATTTTTCTGTGAACCATTAAACCCTTTCCACACTTAAAGTGAGTCGAATTTCAAACCCATGTAAAAACCTGTACTCACTACCTGGAGCAAGACTCATATAGGTATACAATTTCTTTTTTTTTTTAATATTTGCTTTTTTTTTTACCTTGGCCTGTTGGTGTCCACTATGTCTTTGCTAAATTCTGGCTGGCGCGCTTTGTCAACTTCCACCTAATCTTGAAGAGATTTACAAAAAGTGTCGCCACAAAACAAAGTTGTCGGAGACGACTGACGACGTCATCAAACTCTTGTAAGACCTTCGAGGGCGACTGAACGGGCCGCATACCACTAATAATAACAACAACAAAACCAACAACAACAGTAAACTGTCTACAGGTTTAATATGGGCTTTGTTTAGAGAAGCCGCACAGTTTACTTGATGTGGAACAAATTTCTCATCTCCAGGTGACTGAAATTTGGGACATGACCTGGAAGAATGATATCTCTTCCATACATGGCTACTTGATTGCGTTGGGACTATATGGGAGGCAGTACTATCGCATAACCATTAAAAAAGATTAATATATACACATACATACCGGCGGATATACATACTTATCCACATACATATAGAAAATATAATATTTTCTGCGGCTGCCCAAGATGATGACCGGAATGCTGTATAATATGCCGTGCTGGATGCTCCGCCATATACGGGCCGTCCGTCCGTCGTACTGGCACGGCACAATGCATTGACCCAATACAGCATATTTGCACGAAATCCACTTCGTGATGAACGGCCTTCACCATCATCTCGAACTTTGTGGGCGCTACTGTTGCTTATTATGTTGGAAAAAATCTGGTTTTTCTGCTCGAGGGATTAAATTTATGAGGCGACTTGGAAGTCGCTTTATCTACGAGAATATGTATGTACATAAGTACGTGCTGGTCGTGTGGTGCGCCAGTATGTTATCGTTTGCAGTGTGTAGGTCGACAAGCTTGAGGTGCAGCCATGATAACCCGCAATGTCTTTTGTCATTAGATGACGTTTTTGGCAAATTGCTTGAGGTAATATAGCGTTGTGAAACCATTTCACTTTTCTTACGATCGACAATAAATCATCTCAGCCACGCATGCAAAATACTCTTGAGTTTTACTGAATGAATGGAAATGTACTTACGGTACGTGTTTTGAATTGGTTTTTTTGTTTATTTTCGGTGATAGAAAATTTTAATTTAGTTGTTTGCTGTCCGGGCAGTCATGGGAAATTACGCCTACATAAAAATTTGCTGCTGTAATGGAAAGGTTTAGATTTTTTGTGTGCCCACGATTTCAAAAATTATAAAAATTTTAGAATTAACGGGCTACAAAATATTAATTATTACTTTGAAATTCAATAAAAGCTCATCGTCTGTGTAGTTAAATGCTTGTTTATTCAAGATTCATCCGGCTCGAATGACCAACACTTGAGAACTACAAAAAAGTTTAATTGATTCTATTTTATTGGATATAAGTCAGCACTTAACCATCGTTTCTATATTGGCTGCTGTATCATTCCACATCTCCTTTGAATATTTAATTAATATAGTATTAATGAGGTAAACAATATTCATTATTTTCAAATTCTGCTAAAATCCATATCATGTTTATTTAAATTTAATGCCTCATCCATCCAACTGACATTAATCTGGCTCGAAGGACCAACATTTTTAGAACTTTAATAAATATTATAATTACTACAACTTTGATTTTGATTAATGGGATTCAAGCTAGCACAACCACAACATTTCTAGTGCATGGATTCTTATTTTCATTCCATGCGTTTCCAATTTACGTCATTTAATATTCCAGCGCACATATGGGGACGGTTTTTTTTCGTGGTGTCCTTGTCGTTATTTTATAACACCTAGAAAATATTTTGTGAAATATGATGCACCACGAAATTTATAAGAAGAAAAACTCTGATAAGCAAGGACGATGCAAGTATATCAAGAGTTAATATACATATTATATGCATATTTTGTTCAATATGTCTGTGGTGTCATAGATAATACTTTGGCTCATGATTCATTTGGTTTGATTTTATTCCTATTAGCAACCACAAATGATGGAGACTTTCTGCTGTCAGTTTTTATCTGATTGAAAACCTATAGAAATCTGGTGTGATCATTCTACTTATAGTTATAGGTCCAATTACAGAATTTGTCAGAAAATATATGTATTTCTCCACCTACCCAAATATTTAAGTTAGCCGGCGAAGAAGACCTATTATTTATTTTTTCGATCAGTTTTGACAGAGCTAGATCTGGGGCATTTAGCCGATTAAGTCTCTCGAATTTTGGAAGTTGCCTAAAAGCCTTTAATTGTGCTAAGGGTGGCTCCCTTTTTTATTCAGAGAATGCAAGGGTGGTATACATAACATATCCCATGAGCTGAGAAATGTCAATATGCCTGCATCAATTAATAATTATAGTTTGGGGCAATTAAATCATTTTGGGAATTACGACCTATTTCCCATCAGAAAATTCGGGTTTTTCTGAATGGCTTTTAATTTGCTTAATATGACAGTTCAATGAAAAGAGACTCGGGAGGTTATTGGCAACTAGATTCTGATGTCTTATTTATTTCCTGATTATGAAAAGTAAGAAATACATTAAAGGAAAATTATTTTGAAATTTTTTTCTTCAAATATTCCTATACGAAAATGGTTTGCAAAAAAATTTTGCTTAGAATTCTTCATTAATTTGTTTGGATTATTTCGGGGCTTTAAAAATCAAATGAAGAGGATGATCTGATATTTTTCTCTCGTCAAATGCATCCAGTTGATTTTTTTCGAGGATATAACTACACCAGCAAGGGTAAAATCTAATACCCCTTTCTAATCACATTTATGAAAGTTAATCCGGATTTATCATAGATATTTTAATTGTAATTAAGAAATCTAGAAGAAACCCTTTTAATTCAAGTTTCCTCTGTCCAATGCCATATTGTAGAGCATTTTTGTCAATGCTGATTATGAAGTGCATGTTTCTACCATATGGAAGTATTTAACGAGTATTCTTATTTCATTCAGTAGTAATACATTCTCCACTTCTGCGGGAAAATACGCCGAAGTTGTAATAATCTTTTACGTTCCTCCTGTAGAGGATATTTTCGTACGCACTGGTATTTTTATATCAATCACTAGTACCTACCCATATTTCTCTATCACTAGCTACCATACTAGGTAGGTAGATCCTTAGGTTATGAGGCTGTAATATAAGGAAAATATCAAACTGATGGTTTAGAAACCGACTTTTACAGTTTTGCAGGTACGAGGTGCATTTGTAAAATTTTCGGAATTAAAAAAGTGGTAACACAAAAATATGCTATTAAAATGGTTTAGTTTTAAATTTATTCCTCTTTAATATTAACTAATGCATTTGGTCATATATTTTCTAATAGTTCTACTCCAATTACCTAGTGGTTTTCTGGAAGGTATTCAAAATACATAGTCGGCCGCAACTGTTTCTACCTCTTCGTTTGATAGAAAATGCTTTCCAGCCAGAAATTTGTTGAAATTTAGGAAGATATGGTAAGTCTGAAGAAATCAAACCTGGAGAAATCTGAAGAATAGGGTTTTTCAACCAATTCATACCTGAAATTTACAAGTTTAGCTATCGACAAGGCGATCTTGAGATGTTGCCTTGTCTTGTTGATTCACAATTTTCTTCATCACTAAACCTAGTCATTTTTCTTTACATTTTTATTCAAACTAGTCCAGAAGCCTTGCATAGTATGGTAGTGTAATTGTTAAGGTTAAGATTATTCTTAAGGTTGTCAATTATGATAATTTCCTCGACGTTCCAAAACACGAAGTTTCATAAATCATTAGAAATCCACGCATGAGTTCCTCATGTATGACCACGTTAAAATTTTGTCGCCAACTTTAACATAGTCGAAATTGACGATAAAGTTTTCTTTAACACTTTTATGAGTTTTGGTAGCCGATAAAATTTCCCAAACAAAACATTTAATCAAAGAGCGACTTCATTTTTTTTTTTTTCAAAATCATGCGAGACCTTTATTATCAACAAATTGTTGAGCAAAACAAGTGCGTTCATAAAATAAAATGATATCTTGAAAATTGTCATTTGACAGCTAAAACTATAAAATACGACAGAATTCGTATGTAATTAGCTCTGCTACCAGATCATAGATGTTATTCTGAGAACTTTCTATTTGATCTACGTATATTCAAAGACAACTGTGGGATTTACTTCTTATCGATGACATCTTCGTCTTGTCTTATCTGGTGCACATTTTATCGATCTTTAAAAAGATTCTTACATACCCTCATAGGGAAAGTTACTAATCTTGTCATTCCGTTTGTAACACATAGAAACAATGCTGGTAGAATAAAATGGACTGGATAGCCACGCATATAATAAAACTTAATTTAATTTTTGCATGATCGTCCGTTGAACGGGTACCGTCCAACCTTGCGATAACTCAAGAACGCTTTTACTTAAAGCTCTAAAATTTTAAATAACGCCTTTCAAAAAAAAAAAATCAAGTTCAAAACAGGTAATCAGGTAATTCCTTCGTAAGTTTATCATACAAAAGTTTGGTTTTTTACTATATATTTGACGCTGCCTGAGAGCATGACGAAATTTTTTATAAGGCATTTGCGTGCAAAGTTAAAATAAAATTTTAAAATGGACTTAACCGGCCGTGTTGCCATACAAAACTTCGGTTTTTCGCTTTATTTCACTTTTTTTTCATCTAGGTATGATATGATATTATTGATCAGAAGTCAATTATAACTGCTTCTTTTGTTTTGAAGAAGGTCTTATATAGAGGCTAGCATCCTGCCCTTTTAGTTAAACATCAGACATTAGGTCTTGACCATCTTTTCTTAAAATGGATTGAAAGCTTTCTCTCCCGTCGTTCAATTCAAGTCGCATTGGATGGAGTTACTTCTGACCGTTTTATAATCCATTCCGGTGTGCCACAGGATTCTGTTCTTGCTCCTACTTTCTTCCTGATTTTTATTAATGATCTGCTACCTCTAACTTTCAATCTTATTCATAGTTTATCAGAAGACATCACTTTTGATTTCATGTATTTGTTCGACTCAATAGTTGATTACTGTGGGAATGTTATAGTTGTCAAACGAAGCCATATGTTCGGTACACTAAACTATGACTTTATAACAATACTCAAACGCACTCCAGCATCCGCTCAACACATTTCCGTCGATGGAGAAGATATCTCGCACTCGCCATCTCTAAATATCTTACGTATTGAAATATTCAACAATCTTAGTTGGACCGATCTTATTTTCGGTATTGTCAATAACGCAATGGAATGCCTGGGCTTCTTGCAAGGATGCAAGAAATATTTTATTCTATTCCCATAATTGGGTAGGGGCTCGTCGCACTGCATTATCTGCATTAGACAAAGTCCAGAAGAAGGTCTTCCGGCCTATTAGCAATGATTTATTAATAGCACCTATTGATTCCCTAGAGCATTGGTATAATATCGGATGTATCTCTCCCTTTTATCACTTCTTCTATGACTATTTCTCTGACGAACTCTATCTTTGTAGAATGCGCTATGTGCTCCACATAAGCTGTAACCTGAGCTCACTCTCACACCTTTGACGTCAAATTCAGCCGTACTGTGAAATTCTGCAAATCGTTCATAAGCAGAACAGTGTAAATGTGGAACAGTTTGCCATTCTCCATTTTCCTCTTCAGCTAAGAGCCGAAAATATTCAAGCGTAATAACCTTTTTGGCTTACTCAATAATCCTCAATTCCCTACCCGTTCACCGTTTATTTCCAAGGCTGTATTACGGCATCATAGGGTATCCCCTGAGCTTTGGTAACATCATAAAAAAGAAAAGAACAAAAAAACGATTTTTTTTTATTCACGAGAATTAAACTCTGTTTTACGATGGCATAATTTTCAGTGCATCTTCCTTTAAGGCTAAGTTGTTAGATTTTCTGGAAATTTCTAATTAAGCAACGTCCTTCCTTTGCACCACTGAGGTCTCTGATATTGGCAATATGTTGCGCCTTTTTTTTTTGTTCTTTTGAAATCGTGTTTTTGGTCACTTTTGGACTTGTACCTTGTGTTCACATTCGTAGTTGATCTTCTAAGTTTTTTAACTGAATCATAAAGCTCTTTCTCGCTTTTATAGCTCGTTCTACTCCCATGCCTACATCGACAGCAATGCTACAGCCCTTTTTTCAGTCATTTATCTAAAAGTTTGTCGGTGTATAGTGGGTAGCTTGCGCTCAATAGATGTCGTCCTAATCTATAATTTTCCTTTTTCTATTTTCAATTTTAGCACTGTCTCTTTCAGCCAAATAATTTTTTTTTGATTTGTATTTAACATTTCAAAAATTATTTATGCTGCTGATACCGTTCTTACTATGAATGCATTAAAATAGCAGATACCATCTGTACTTACACTTGAAAGAGATCTTTAATCAAAATTTTCTTTATTATGACCATCCAATCTTGTCAGCTCGTCGACACTTACACTTTCTCTTCTCGACATGTACGAAACATCTGGACATGACTTGAAAGAATAAATTGGTAAATCCCCAACTAGGAGGTATACATGCTGCAAAACTTGCAAAAGTAATGAAATTGTTGAGAAATTGTTATTAAAAAAAAAAAAAATTGTTTCTCCAATATATTTCTACACGGAAACCATTTTTCATTATGTAAATTTCAAGCCAGGCATAAATCGACAATGGAATTGAAATATGTTTTTTGTTTTTGTTTTAATAAAATTTCAATCTCCAGAAGTGTCACATTCATACATGATGACATACGCTAAAAAAACCGAAAACATACCTAATTACAAAAAAAAAAAAAAAATAAAACCAAAAAAAAATCGTTGTAATCGAAGAAGACCATAAGTGAAAATTGTTTGTCGCACGTCGTCTCTCATCTCTCACCTGGCTTGTTTGGTCGTCGTATGTTCTCCCTTTCTTTTATTATTTACTACAACAACACAACATTGTTGCTTTCAGTAATACGGAACTAAAAATGTTAATCACACGAATTTATCATCCGCCCGTATGATCTCGTAATGTCCGTAAATTATGCTGTAAAAGGTGAGCCAAGAGCAAGAGGTGGCACGAAATGAAACTAGTCAGGCCGGGGCGTGAGCACCAAAACGATCAGAATGAAAGTAAACAATTTAAGAGAAGACAGTAGTGTGCCTTATGCAACAGCGGAACGAAAAAGTCATTGGGAAAAACAATAATGTTATTCATGTCGTTGTCAAAAATGACAATTTTTTAAATATTTTCAGAATTCTTGCGATTTAAGATGCGCACGCATATCAGTTTTCAATTACATTGTACGGATGGTGCGAACAGAGTTGGTGGGATCAGTTCATGTTATGTATATTGGCGAATTTTTTCTTCCAATCGTCTGAGGTTGTGTGAAGAATTTATTTGCTGTTCTGAAAATGGGTGCTTTTGATGAGTGACTCAATGATTTGGTCATGAATTCTTTTTCTTTATGAATATTAACGGTTATAACTGGTCAAAATGGAAACTCATTGCAGATTTAAGAGCCCTCTAACTTTTCAGAGAAAGTGAAACTTTGGAGGACCGACTAAAGGTCATACGTCACTTCTTATTTTATATTCAAGTTGTCTTAATGAATGGTAATTGTTATATGATTTTCAAAATCGACAAATGTTACCACATACCTACATAAAAGAGTATGGTAACGGCCATGAAAATTTACTTTATTACAAGGGAGAAAATTCTACCTTGTGTTGCTGGACTACTCAACGTATATGATGTGAATATATAGCTTAATAGATTGACGTAAAATTACCACACAAAATTTGATTTTAATTGGAACGTAATTTATGGTTTCTTATAACTCTCTAGAGGTACAAAGTAATTCTCTAGCACCTTAAATAAGAGGTGTGCATTGTTCAAAATAGTAGTGCAGTACTGTAGTCGAGGTTAATTGGAACATTAAACTAAATCATAATATCAAGATATTTGGACGAACTACTTAATTACCGTTATGCCTGATCTCCAATGGGCCAACCAGCTTCCAAACATAAACGTTTCTGTGTAGTTGTTAACATGTGGGTCTAAACGTGCATTTATCTGTTAGTCATTGCAGTGTTGAGTAATGGTGCGCCACAGAGATACAGTGGCGTTTAAGAAAAGAAGAGGAAGATAAAGAGATCGAGATGTGGGACCTCTTGAGAAACTACATAAGCTGCAAACATTCGTATGTTTTGACATTTACGTACATACATACGACAAAAGATCATACTCTATCACCAAAGACTGGTGTCCATATTAGTCAAGACTAGACTAAAGCTAAAGTCTTGATGGATTATGAAAAGAGGTTGAGATTCATTAGACCAATACAGGGACCATTTTTAGCCTTCTTCAAGATTTACTAGACATTGCTTATGAGATCCAGCAAGACGTTCTAATGAAATTAAGGATTAATTCCAACCCTCCCTTCCTGATTTATGCAGTTCATCTCGGAGGTGCCAGCCCAGGAATCTGTAACCTTTACTGGAGAGAGCCAGACAGTTACAGAGAAAGTGAGTCACAGGATGGTTAACAAGTCTCATTTTGTATAGATGACCCCTGAAAAGTGTCCAATAAGAATATAAACAAGGATTTTGACGATTAGTCAGCTTAGTCCCAATAGGTTTTCGTTGGGCATGAGTTCAGTTTCCCTACATAGCCTCCATAGTTCTTTCGTTGTTCTATCCGTAGTGTCAGGTGTCATCTAGCCAAAGACGACTGTATTGGCAATCGCTCTAAGTCAAAAACTTACCAGTGAAGTCCTTTGGTGTAATTGCCTTCAGGACTGCTCTAAGGCGAGGGAGTTCGCCCACCTTTTCATTTCCGAAATCTAAAGGTTACCCGATTATGTAAAATTTTAAGAACAAGCTTTCGCTACTCAAAAATACATCTAATACAGTTAATGCTGTCATTGGATGATCCGAAGGCTTGCATCAAATTAAAAAATTATGTTAGTTGCGAAATTGAAGATAAATAAGATTACATTTACGGCAACAGTAATAATAATGTGGGAAAAAGAAAATAAATTATGTAAATCTATACTTTGACTACCTGGAAAAAAAATAAAGAGTCAGAGCATTATATATTGCTTTTAGATCCCTCTTGGATATATCTGTAAAATCACATTTAATATTAAATATAAGATTGGATGTTTCTATAACTCATCTCACTGATTTCAAACACTTCAGCCTATATCTTTAGTTAATTTCATGCACAGTCTTCCCATAATTTTTTAGAATTATTATGCGAGCTAAATACGCATTTTCTAATCTATGGATTGAGGATGCCATCTGCCGGCAACTAGAAAAACTGTCTAATATTAAGGGAAGACTTGATTGTTGTCATAGATATTTCGGGTTGTCTCCATTACTCATAATTACCAATACCATTACGTTTATAACCTTAAATATATTTTTGGCTCCCTAGGAGACAATTTTGACTATTGTTGTTTTTGTACATTCTATCAACTATTGCCGAATTTATTTTGAAGGACTGATATTTTTTTTTTGTAGATAAAAGTGCAATGAAATATTTTAAATTCCTATAAAGATGCAAAATATTGTTTTGTTTTTTTTTTGCGAATTTTGCTCTTATCTACAAATTATATTTTAGTCTAGATTTGAAGCTCTTTCATAATGATCAGGCATAGAATATATGTTGTCTTGAAACTCATTGCTGACAAAACATTAACAGTAGCAATTGAGCACCGATGGATCGAGCTGTGATTGCTTTTCTGTGCTCTATTGTTGCCGTTTTTCTGTTCTATCCTTTTGCTTTTAGCGATTTTGCTCTTATTATAAATTCAGCATTACATGATACCAACAATTGCTCCTCACTTTACTTCAATTATATTTTAAAATTCCATAAATTCTTCGTGTCTAAATTGTGCAGATGTTGAACATTTTACTATCTATAATCACTTCTACAGCCCAAGTTTGCGCAGACACTCTTTTAAATTCCATGCCTTCCAAAAGATCTGCAACCCATTATATAGAATAGATCTTACAAACATTCCAGAAAATAAATTTTTTCATTGAGGCCTAAGAAAATTTTGCGTTTCAATCACGTTACAGTGATAAGTGGTACAAAATTGCTAACTATATATGACATATTATTTTGTTTAACTGATAACAAGCTGTCGTCTTTTAAGCACCTTTTAGATCTATACCCATAACTCAAAGGTAACAGGTCTTTACTTTGAATAGAGAATCATTCACTAAATTCCGAGTGATCGTGTTCCTGTTTTCAAATCTCAATCGTTATGCCATTTATATTCGCAAATTAAATGGATCATATCGACTTCCTGTTTCCTATATTAACCTCCTCTTTCACATGATTGGCTCACTGTTCACAAAAAAAAAAATAATAAAACTGAAATAAATAATAAAAAAAAAAAAAAATAATAAAGAAATCCGCCATTACTTTTGAGTATTTATCACCTCGCTGTTGTTCTGTTCCGCCATGAGCCTTAGGAGGAAGCATAAATTGATTCCAGGTTAGTGTGCTTTAAATGCTAATGATTCCGGTGTAGTGAGTCCTCTAATAAATGAAGAATTGAACATGAGAATTGCTCATTCAGAGATAGGTAGATAATGCTTCCAAGTCTTACACTTTGATGAGTAATCTTGCTTGCTCACATTATTCACATATGCTAAACAAGCGATCGTTAGTCTTGGCTATGTTTTTTTCTTGCTTATAGCTTGTAATGGGGCATTTTATGCAGCCAACACGATTAAAATGGATAAAAAAAAACTTCATTGAAAATGCACTCAAGAGCTTAATTTTGAATTATGAGGTAATGGAAATATTGCATAAAACCACAGAGCGCTTTATTGAAAATCGTACTCAGACTTTCTGCCCCTTTTAATGTCCATGAGATTGGCATAAACAGAAATGACCAACTTTTCAGATAGGATGGACACGGATTAAATCTAAATCGCACATTTCGCAGAATATTTCATGAAATGCAATACTCACTACTTAAGTGCGCGATATGGCATTCCTTACAAAAATCGAAGCACTCAACGGTAGCAATATGCAGCAGCAGCAAATTATTGATTTTTTTTTTAAATTATTTTTCATCTAATCCAAGGCCGTGAGCGGCGCGGTATGCTTTGCGGCCAGACCGCTTGGACGGTTGATTTGAATAGATACCTTTTAATACTTGGTTGTGGTATTTGAAACCAACCTTTGTGTGCGACCACCTTTATCATAAATTTTTCTATGCTTTTCTCAAATGAACCGACTAAATCGAGTTGTAGTGACCTCCATCCGGCTGTAGACTCCTATGTTATATTACAGATGCTTTCTGCAGCACGGCTGCTGTGCTGCTGCTGTTGCTGCTGTTGTTGAAACGCACGAATTTAAATTACTCCCATATGGTGTTGATATTGTGGTCGCCTCATTTTTTTTTTCTTGATTATTTTTTTTTCTGCAGTAATTTGAAACCGATAAAAATATTTTTTAGGACAGCTGAAAGGGAGGTGATCGATTGATCATGTATCAGAGGAATTTTTATTGGAACACTGTCCAGAAGTAGTATGTACGTACAAGGTGGTCTCAATGTTGTTCGATCAAACCAGGTATCTTCAATCAACTCATCCGCACTACCTATTAAATATAAATTTACTAATTTTTCTTTTTGCCTTTGTGATAACATGCGGGGAATGTGGATTATTATTTTACATGTAACTGTAAAAAAAAAAAAGTGAAAGTAGATTAGATGGGTTTATGTTTTTATGGGGTCATTATTTGTGTCATGAAGATGATAGATATCTAATTTGTTTTTTAATTATTCAATCGCTTTTTCTTATTGGAAGAAATCTTTGTAAGCGAATATTTATGATTTTAGCAAGCAGAATTTATTCAATTTAAATTTCTCTATGTAGTAAAATGCAATCGTAAAGAGGTAATAAGTTAAAAAGAATAAAATATTATATCGTATGTAAGCTAGATAATTTCACCGGGAATAGGATTTTTTTAAGAATATCTAATCCGGCTCGAAGGACCAACTCTAATGTTTTATTCATTTTAAATTGAATGTATTAAACTGCTAAATATTTAAATAGGTATCGATAAATTAGAGCTGAAGAAGAAACTTCAGGTATTAAGCATTTGTTCATATAATACATATGTACATACATGCCTATAACTATTGTTTGTTTAAAGAGTACTGCAAACAAAAATTATCCTTAAATTTTCATATCCAAACAATTGAAATTGAATTATGACTTAAGTCATAGTAGGTTCGCAAAATGACAAGACAGGCTGTTATTTTCAATGATTTATTGGGAAAATGCGTTTTTACATCTTTTGAGGGATTAAGATCATTGTCAAATATCTGGGGGTCATATTAGACTCAAAACTGATCTGGAAGGACGTGTGAAGAAGTATTATAGTCTGTCATTTTACATGTGCTAGAAAATATTTGCCAGTTAACTATGGACTTAAACAAAAGGTGATATTGTAAATGTACATAGCTATCCTCTGGTAGTGAATCGCATTGACGACAAAACATAATTTGGTCAATCTCTCGCAAATTTCAAGGAGTGCCGTATTTGGGTATGACCAGGTGCATGTACACCACCCTGATGGTCATGTTTAATCTGTTACTAATTGTACAAAATTACAAAGGAGATCCAATTTCTCCCTATAATTCGTTAGAAACTAAGAGGTCACTGAAATGATTGAATATCTGTGAGAAAAATGACATACTTTTCTTTGCTATTTATTTCAAAGGCTTTAGTTTCATTACCGTTTCAAGCAAGTACGACAACCAAGATGCCGCATGGAATACAGAAAGATTATAAAATTTCCATCCCTAGCCAAACCATCAACGATATCTGACTATTCCCCAAACCGTAATACCCAGGTAACCTGAGCTAGGCTCAGGATTAAAAATTGGCATGTGTGGTCACATCACAAAGAGACATACGTTAGAATTTTCCTTTCTGTGGAAGTGCTGCCATATACCATATATTCGGTTTCATACCTTATTTACAGCCAAATATTCTTCTGTTCTGGGACACTTCGAGACAACGAACACAGCCAATTGACTTTAGGTTTAGAAGCTATGCTAATTTATGTTTTATAAACTGTCAAACTTGGGAAGAAAAATATCTTTCACCACTCTGCTCGTGCTGCAGTAACATATTTACAACATATAAAAATCCTTGAAGATTTTGTTGAGACATGGAGTTAGCCTGGTCGTACTTGATCGTATAAGATAAGTATTATTTCTTCGTTTGACACAATGATTTCAATATACATCACTAATTTATTGTTGTTAATGTTACTTGGTTTGAAGCATGGATACCCCGCTTACAAAACCTACGTGGATTAAAATAAATTAACTGAGACTTTTCTTATGAAGAAGCACTGGAAAAGGTTTTTTTTTTTATATCTTTTCATACAATTCTGCTCTCATGAGTATTGTGATAAACAGAATCTATCTGAACCAGAATATCGTTTTATTCTACACAGGTGTAAAGTGAAACCATATGGAATCTGACAATCGGATTCGGTGTTCTAGCTGCTGTTCTAGGATCCGATTTATATAGAATTTTTCTATATCTACTACTTGCATGTCTTGGATCTCTTTCAAAATGTATCTTCAATTCGACATTCTGTCCACAAATAGGAAAGAAAGCTCACCGACGATACATCGGAAGTGGATCTTAGTACATTAGGACAATTTCACGTTATTATATAACTGACCAATAAAGTAATTATCATAAATATACGCCTACTTAAATTAAAGTTTTGTGACTAAAAAACACACACAGAAAACACAAAAATTACGAGAATAATCGACAGCGAAGAAAGTAAAGTGCTTTTGTGTGCCTATTGTTGTCAGCATCAGCACAAATTACCTGACTGTCCAAGCATTTAATTAGAGACCGTGATGTGTATACTTAGTTGCTGTAATATTTAAAAAAATTTCGACGCACCGGTAGGCTGACAGGTTGTCGCAATAAAAATGTGAAAGTGTTTCCAGAAAAAGAAGAAAGCTGTAACGCAGAACGATAGCCACCACAAATAATCTTCTTATGCAAATGTGATGGCGGCGCCCCATAATAATCAAAAATTTGACACCATAATTCACAACAGTGGGAAACCTTTTCCATGAACGTTCCTCTGTGAAAAAAAATCTATCGAAAATAGCAGAAGAGTCCCAATATAGGAAGATACGAAATTCGTTTACACATCCTACATAATATAAGAGAACCTAGTCTGCGCGAGCAAAGTCATTAAGATCATTTCTTAAAAGTGTTTTAATACACGACAGATACCAGCGGATAGTAAATCACGACAACGGCCTCGTTCACCGATGTAATCTCTAGTGGCGGCACATAAATCGATTTAGAAGAGATTTCTGGACCGTTCCAGTGATTGCAATTAATTTCAATATTTATGAGGATTGTCAAGAATTCCCATCGATCTTAATAGCCTGAGGGGATATCGCGAACCAGGAAAAATACTTTATCGGGTAGTATGTCTTCATTATTGCACAAACCATGAAGCATGCAAACTTCTCTATTCGGAATGCTAAAATTATTAACGATTTGGAGTTTTTGCACAATGCCAATAATATATAGCACCACTGCGGTGTATTGCAGAGAAACTGGCAAACATTTCTCCCATTTAGTTCAGAGGAAAATAATTGGGTTAGTTAGCATCCTAACAATTAGTAAACGTTGTCATTCCTTTAGGGTAGATGTCATTCACATTCCTAATCCAATTATAATGGCGGTAAATCGTCAGAACAAAAATTCGACCGTCATCAATAAATGAAACGGCAACACCCTGAAATGTAAGCGGAAAAACCGAATAAGTTATAAATCAAAGGAATGAAAAGTTATAATTTCGTTTGCGTTGGTAGAGTTGGAGTTCTCATTTCTAGCAGAAACATGTTTTTTAATCTAGACGTATTAAGTACATGATGGCGCTACGGTATTATTGTGAGTTCTGAGTAGAAAAATAGCGACAAGAACAACTTTATGAATGTCTTTTGTTAACTCCAAGTCAAATGTGTTCGGCAGTATTCCTACTTTAATCTTGAAAAAAAGTGTAATTGTCTCAACCTCTCAACTGTCTATGTAGGAATGGCTTCAGTTTTTATTTTTATGCAGAAGTAATTTATGTTGCTTCATAAGAGATTGTTCTTTTGTGTAGATAATACAGTCCGTGAGCTCCGTATTACGTTGATTGAGTTATAAAGTAGTTTAATGTTTTCGTACATAGCTTTCTGTACAATTTGGATATATGTCTCTAAATTGATTTTTCTCATCCGGATTGAAGGATCAAAATTCAGAAATTCGAACTTAAACTGAATCCGAAATTAAACCGGTGACAATTAGTATTAAAATCTTAAGAACATTTTTGGCATTTAAACTCGGGCTGTAGACTGTGTACCCGATTCCTCCTTCCACCTTCCTGATGTTCCAGCAACAAATCAGCGACCTACATGTCAGGTGATAACAAGTCGACCATATCTTCTATGTACGTAGTGAGTGGCTAATCCACTGTCAAATTTAAATCTGCACGTCAATTGGTTGCTGTAAAATGCCCCAACGCAACGATGCAGAATTTGTCCTATCGTCTGCTCTAATATAATTTTTAATGTATTGTATTGTCAACACAGGAATACCCGTTCCTAAAGCCAATCTGCTCTCTCCTCAGTCCATGTCCCTTTGTTTATGTGCATTCAAGTATCACCTTTGGAATTCTTTGAGTGACGATGGTAACCCCATACCTCTACAGTTGTCACATTTATGCTGGTCTCTTTATCGGCAGATTTATGATTAGGAAAGATTTTTATATCCCAGGCTTTTTTGAAGAGGAGATGCAGAATATCGATACTAAGCTGGGGGTCAGCTTTCAAATGTTCCGGGAAACTTTTTGTTATGGACATTATATCATTTTTGAATGTTCAGCTGTTATTTATACGCTTGTTCTGATAGATGAAGTAGTGTTGATGTTTTGTTTTAAATGCTAATGAAGCTCCGTTTCGGTGTTTCTCCAGCTTTTCGTCTAAACAAGTGAGAAGAGAAGTATCGTGCTTTTTTTTAATAGGAAAATTTTCTGTTGATATACTGCTCGCAACCATGCTGAAATTGTATCAGTTTCTTTAGTAAGATGATTGAAAAGTACTTGGAGATCCATTAGAACTCTTCTGATATGTGTGTTGTAAGGTTAATGCTTGTCTGCAGGCCTTCTTTGGAATTATTTCGTGACGCGTATAGTACCTAATAAATGATTATCACTCCTAATATTTACATCTTTGTTAGTTATGGTATCTAGATGGGTTTTGCTAGCACCAACTTATTTTTATCTGATCGATCTAATTTGTTGCTCTTCCATCGATTTCTGACGATTTGCATATCACTTTGTGATATGATTTTTGTGGAAAAATGTTCCTGCTGATAACTAGATTAAAGATGTTACATAAGTTTATCAGAATACATCAATTTTCACTGGTGTTATTACTATGCCCATATTTCCTACAGATATTTTCAGAACCAATCTTAGGGGGGCCATCTCGGAATTTATGTCTTCCATCAGGACGATATGCCTTTGAGATTTATTAAGCTAATATAATTATAAAGTTGGGCAAGATATTTTACTTGGCGGTAATGTCGTGGACTTCAGTCAGTGTGAAAGATTGGTAGAGTCTGACATTTCTAACGTTATTTTTAAGATGAATATAGATAACTTTTTTCTAATCATATAGCTGTATGAAAAACGAGCTTCGTCCATAGCGAAGCAGAGAAGGAAAAATACATCAGGATCATATGTAGTTCGTATTTCTCACCCGCCGAATTGCGTCCTATATTTAAATTAAAAATCTCTCAACGTTTTAGGTTTCATATTTCGAGTATTCCTGTTGCTTCGTAATCTACTGATAGTAACGCTACCTTCATATCCACTAAACTAAACACAACCATTAGATGTAGCCGCTCCACTTGAGATAGATATCTTTACAGTTGGTCTAACCTGAAGAATACAAACGCCTTCCTGAACAGCTCCTAATATGAGAGACATGTCTGCACCTAACTGTAGCTTATTATAAGAGTATTCGTATTAAACAATTAGATATGTCTTGACGATAAGTTTTTTAAGACTGTTCCTGCTCAAAATTTTTTGGTCCTTCGAGCCGGAACATAATGACGAATATCTCTTCATTTCATCTTTGCCTTGAATTTTAGCTAGATCTAAATGATTCTGTTTTTTGTAGTGCAGTTTAGAAACTAGCAGAATGCCGGTAATAAATCAAGCCATTTGATCTGTCATGTTTGTCTTCTATATAACGTTAAAGAAAGACAACCCGAAACTATTTGCATTGTAGGTACTGGAAAAAGTCATCTACAGGAAGATATACTAGCATAAAGAGCGCATATCAATATAGTACTCTTAAGGCAAAAATTGAGCAGTCTTAGCTTTATCTTATCAGTCAAATAAGGTACAGTTTAGAAACGCATGATAAAACTCATCATAATCTAAAAATATGATAAAATATTAACATTTTAGCATTTTCTGGACTAATTTTGAATATTAAAAATCTGTTCAGGTTGAAAGATCCAAAGCACATCTTTCTATGCAAGGTAGATTCAAAATGCAAGCCACATGTTTTTTCTTCGAAATTACTTTGCACCTGTAGTAAACATGTTCAACATTTAATTGCTCCATCTAGTGTTAGTTTAAACAACTTTAAATATTTAATCGTGAAAAAGACAAATTTTTAAATTTTGAAAAAAAAAAATACAACTTTTTTCTCAATTATAAACAAATTAGACTTCAAAGAGGTAAACTCCTGGCACATATTTCTTCACTGTCGGCTACCACACAGACCCTATATTTTACTATAAAAAGAAAAAGAAGTAATTTCCATATCTTTATAGCATATCAAACGTATATAGTACCGAAATTGTATCTCTGACAAAAGCAGCACAAAGTACGATTTATGGGTCACGATGCTATGAATCCTATGAACCTCTGAGCACGCTCTAGATCAGGTAAATCGTGATAATTATGGCGGGTTCATCATTTCCGACTTCAAGATCACCTTGATCTTCTCTCAGAGAACAGCTATAGCTGTACTATGAAAATAAACTACTCATGATGTATTATACTATAGTTGCGAGGATGCACACCTTGGTAAGAACAAGATAATTACGGGTAGCCACCGAAATACGTCATTCTCTTGATAATTATCCATTTGGATCTAGTTCCTCACGTTGTTATTGCTAAAGTCCGTTAGACACTAGAGTGCAAGAGTTCACGAGGTGCCTTAATAAGTTCGCGGTATTATTGTATGTATGTATGCAGGCATACCTTGTGCTTGATAATCTACTTCTTGCTCTTGAATGTATACTCTTCGTAGTTTGTAATGATTCTGATTATTGGAATGAGCGCCAATTACTATCGATTAGCTACGAGGAAATTACATGATGAATTCATAAATCAGGAAATACAAGAGTGCGCCGTGGTAATAATAGGATTGAGAGATATGTCATTAACTGTTTATTCGTAAAGTAATAAGACAAAGAAGCAATACTTGTCGAGAGTAAAATTATGTTATAAAACTTCGATCTGCATAAATTTATATGAAGTCAGTTTAGGTTTTAGTGGCTATTTTTTGAGAATTTCCTGTTTAGACTGTAAAGGGATATCAACCTAGAATGTCATGAAAGTAGTATGTAAACACATCTGGTCCATTAAGGCATAACTTCAAATTATCCGAAAAAATTACTTGCGATCCCAAGTCTGAGTCGAATGATTCTTTGTCAGGAGATTTCGTTGGTGCAGACAACATCGGGTTTTCTTTAAGCATAGCCTTTTAAGTTAGGAGATTTTTTTATAACTCACTGAAACACAACCAGCGGTATCCACTTTATGTTTTATTGTCCGAGCAGTCTTTGCAGAGTTTGATGCTTCCATTAATATCAAATGTCGTTCTTTATCTATTGTTGCCCTACTCGGTCTCCCTTTTTAATTTTTACCATAATTTTTCTTATTCTTAAAACAACTGTTCCCAATATTTACACTTCTACCAATTTCATGTGTTATTAAAAACATCGATTTTATCAATGTGTTCCTTACTTAATGTTTTTCCACGTCCATATTTAAAACTTAAGATAAAAGTAAATTCAGCAACTAATTTCATAACTCCACAATAATTCACTCAAAAATTTATCACAAGCTTTTGCATATTAATTACTTGAAATACAAATTATAAATAATGAATCTATCCTACTGTCGCATTTGTTTTGAATTTATATTTAGAATTTTTAACATAATGAGAAGAATTTTAAACTTATAGCATCAGGTAAAAATTCTTAACAACAAAAAATATTGGTCACTTTGTTCAAGTGAAATTTTTTCATTTACGGTTATTTATTTAATCGAACTTATCCTATTATCCATATTATAATCTTAGGAAAACACCAAGATTTAACAAATCAAATTTGCCTTGGCTTATACTTAACTATAATTTGTGGTTTTAACTATTTAATTGGTTAATTAATTGATTACCCAATCGATAGTCTTGTTACAAACTAGGAAATTAAGTAAACAAAAATATGGGGACCAAAGAGGGATCTTTTTGGTAACAATAAATTCATGAATTACGGATGCGCGCATGTCTGAAGAATCGGAGGATTTTATCCCTGAGATCTCAACATTCATGGAAAATCTCCTCCTGCAGGGGAGCTTGGTTGATGAGCAACTCAACTCGGGCGGGCTAGCTGAATCGAGTCAGAGTCGAAAAGCGCTGATGGTAGCAACCGAAGCTGACTTCCCGACGCACGAGAGTTGGCAGAATAGAGAGGAAGAGAAGGAGAAGAGCTAGGGAGATGGCTAATGCCGCCTACAGGTATTCTACTTCTCTCTCTTCGCAGGTGGTCAGTGATCCGGCTGGCCTAGCGTTGCTGGTGATATGGGTGTAATGACCCATAGAACCCATCGCGTTAGATCTGATGGTTCTGGTGAGTTGGGAGACAACACACGACTGGACTTTTCTTCACCCAGATTAAATTGCAATACAGTAAGGCGGCGTCTGCTTTGTAAGGACGATGCCTGGCTGACTTGCGTTCAATACCCCAACAACAAAAAGTGGTGCTTGTGCAGGAGCCTTGGGTCTGGAGCGACCGTATTCGCGGCCTAACGGAGGCGCATGAGATTCAAATCCTGTATGACATCACGTACTCTACTCCTAAGGCTTATGTTGTTGCGACAAAGACATCTTGTTGACCTTACTGTCTCATCTGTGCAACAGGGACGCTACAACGATCAAGCTGTCATTCAAGAAGGATGGAGTCAATAGGAAACTTCTTATTGTCACACCAGCATATTTCCCGTATAACTCCGCTGCACCCCCTCCTACTGAGGGAGAAAAGCGAGGTCTAATCGGCTGGTGGCTAGGTTGGTTGTGATGCCAACTATCATCACATTGTCTTGAATCAGGGCAACGAACCAACCTTTGCTACCAGCCGAATACAAGAAGTCATCGATGTAACTTTTGCGTCCTTTGACGCTTTTCACCTGTTTTCCGGTGCGATAGATCGACCAAATGTTAAGACGACGATATTGAACTGTGGATATGGGCGTCCGAGCCTCTCAGTGTGCTGGTGGAGAGAGGCTGCGCGCAACATGGCCTGCTTCCTCAGTACTCTGGTATATGTTGGTTGACTCACTTATCACGGTGCTGAAAAATGTAAGATTCTTATGTGAAGCGTATGCGGATGACATCACTCTGTTCATTTCCAGGCACAGCATGGCTGCTGCCTGTTCCTTCATGCAACGAGGCCTCAACATTGCTGAGGACTGGTGCACCCGTCATGATATGACAGCTAACCCAACAAAGACTAGCTTGGTGCTCTTCTCCAGAAGACGTAAGCTTGGGCACTTTGTCCTTCCAAAGCTCTTTCGATACTCTCTGCAACTCTCTCCTCATGTCAAGCACCTTGAGTACCTCTCGACTCGAAGCTGACATGGGATTGCACGTAGAGGAAAATGTTAATGCGGCTGAGAAGGACTTCGCTCAATGCGAGGTTGTGCACTGCATGTACACCTCGATCGTCAGACCCATGCTCACATATGCATCCTATGTATGGTGGCCGAGGACGCTTGTGTGGACTGCGATCTGGAAGCTGGGTGCCTACAGAAGCTTGCCTGCTCGGGAATTACGAAATCCATACAATATACGGCTACTGCTATTCTTGAGGTCCTACAAAATCTACCACCCCTGGATTTTGTCATTTAGACAGATGCCAAATGGCTGTGTGCAGATTGCGTTCATAGAGGTGTTGGGAGGATGTCTGGATTGGCTCTTCTCATTGTTGTCTGGCGTATGGGCTGGACTTGGGAAACCCTCTGGCCAGTATGCCACGTGATGTGATGGTATCTGAGCTTCGTTTGTCGCATCGCATCTCTATGAGCTTTCCTGTAAGGATATTGTGGACTGAGGGAAGTGCCTTATAAACCCTCCCTCGGCGGATATCTACTTTCCTGAGCCTGATATTGGGACGGAGTACTCACTTGGAAGACGCACCACTGTCTTCCAGGCTGAAGTCTTCGCCATCTCAAGGGCAGCTTATCAAGGGATAAGCATATCAAGGGGAAGGACATTGCTATCTTTTCAGATAGTCAGGCATCTTTTATGGCTCTGAGTGAGCCTCGGATAATAACTAAGTTACTGGGGGATTGCAGGTCATCTATGGATAAGTTGTGTATCCACAACAAGGCGTCCTTTCTGTAGGTTGCTGGTCACACGGGGATAATGGGGAACGAAAGGGCTGCCCTTTTAGCTAGGGCTGGCTTTGATTCTCCTTTCCTCTCATCAAAGCGGATATTCATAGGAAACATCTGCAGTGATGGGCGAACATGAGTACTTGCAGGTGTACAAAACTGTTTCGTGATGCGTCCAATAGAAATATCTCCAATTTTCTTAAGGGGCTCGGAAGGAAACAATATAGAACTGTGGTTGGCATCAACACCGTCCACAGCTCACTTCACTCTCATTTAAAAAGGGTGGGAAATGATGACAGCCCTGTGTGTCTGTCCTGCCTGGACGGAGAGTCTGAGACAACCGAACACTTTTTATGTGCGTGTCCGGCCCGGAGCAGACTACATACTCTAGGGTCTCCACTTCTATCTGTAGATGAGATGAAAAACATTAATCACCAAGATATGATGCGCTTCATTAAGAGGACAAGACAGCTATATTGAAAAAAAAACTCAGCAATTTATCTCAGTCATTCAAGTCAATAAGACTAAAAACGTATTCGAATTAGTAGTTTGGTGAAAATCACGAAAAAAATCATAACTCGTAAACTTCAAAAAATCGGAGAATATACGTGCGGGTGATTCGGGTACCCCTGGGGGTGATCTACCTCTGGACTTCCTCTTTACGCTATTTCTTGGGACACCCTGTATATGTGCAAAATTCGAATTTTTTATAGCAACTTATCGAGGAAATTGCCCAATTTTTACCTTTTTACAAAAAAAAAAAAAAATAAACATTTACAAAATTTCAGCTCTCTACCTTAAAATTTGCAATTAGTGGCTGAATATATTGTACAAAAGGAAAATTTGGTATGGTAACACTGTGAAGGATTTGCCCGATCTGTTCTTATGAAAAGCAGTGTTCTAATACATGTATATAATTGAAAATCGATATGTTTGTAGGACATTTTTTTCGAATGTGTCGAATGAAGTCGCTACAGACTTGTGATCGGTTCTAGTGTACTGATGTTGTTAGACTTCTCAAGGGCTTTTGATTATGTTGTGCATTAAAAACTGCTACGTAAGTTGTATGCAAACTTTTATTTCTCCACTTCTGCTGTTAAGATGATAGCAAATTTTCTCTCAGGTAGGTCGCAACAAGCTAAATGGAGTTTCATCCTCTCGAATGCATTTAACATGTGGAGATCCTCAAGGATCAGTCTTAGGTCCTATCCTCTTCAACATCTACATTAATGATTTATGTGATGTGGCACATGATGTCCAGTTGCACCTGTATGCAGATGATGTGCAACTGTACTTATATAGACCTGTAGGACTGTTCTGCAGAAGAAACGATGGTCTTTTAGAAATTTTTTGGTGATCAATTTATAATCAACTGCTTCTTAACTCCAATAGATCATAATGCATAGCCCTCCCTAACTCTGATTTTAATATTGAGGATTTTGCCCCCATTATGCTTAGTAAAGTGGAAGTATCTTATGTAAACTCTATAAAAAATTTGGGGGGGAAAATTAATAATCGTTTGAGGTGCTGTGATCATATTAAATCTATGGTAGGCAAACTTATGGTGCGATAAGGAGACTGTAGCTATCTACCAATGTAATTTCTGCCATATTGCGTTTGAGGCTAGTTTAGACTCTTTTGGCGCCTCTGTTTACTTATAGTAATTTAATCTATTTGAGTCCAGACTCGGTTTGCAATCGAAAGCTTGAGGTTGCTTTCAACAACTGTGTACGGTTTGCTTTCGGTTTGGATCTTTCTGCTCATACCACACCTTACAGATCATCAATCTTGGGGTGTACTCTAGATTCGTACATAAAGGGTAAAGCACTGATTTTCCCTCATAATCTTATTCGTTTTAGATGAGCCAGAGTATTGATTTTGAAAGTCTAATTTCTGCCGTTCCTGAGAGGGCGTAAACTTCTGATTTCATGGTTTAACTCATCCATCCTTGAAGGAACTTACTTTGTTCAGGTTGCACGCCTTTGGAATTCCCTACCTCCTCATGCACAAATTGTTACGTCTGTCAGTGAGTTTAAGAAACTTATAATATAATTTTATTTTACAAATTACTAAGTTGATTGTGTCGAACTCTTTTCTTTTTATTTTTTTTACTATGTTTCTTTCTCTTTCTATTCTTTCTATTTTTCTAATATATTTTAGGTATTACGTTTTTTCTTTCTTTTTATTTCGATTCATTTTGTAGTTTATTAGTTAACCTAGCCGTACTGTAATTTGTACTATTACAAGATTTCCAACCTTCGATAAAATAAATGATTGATTGATTGTCCATCTCTTTCTATACTATTATCATTATTGAAATATACAGGAAAAATTTAATTTTTGTGTACGATAATCCTGCGAAAATGGGTTGCTCGATTTCGTCCTATTTCAAACTTGGATCTACAATTTTACAAAAAAAGCTGTGTACAAAATGTTAGCTGTCTAAGTCAACGTGTTATCCAGTTATCTTGCGAATGGACGGATAGACGGACAAACGGGCAGACATGTAGAAATCAAAATATCCTTTAATATTATACATATGTGTCTTAGCCACATTGTATTTCTATGCATTACAAACGGAATAATAAACCTGGAATGCTATGATGTCATCTTGGGTATGACGGAACCTGTGAGTTCAAGCAACTCCACGCTGGACAGCAGGGCAAATCAAAGAGAGAATGCAACAACTTAACTAAGACTTCCAAGATTTTGGCATGAAGATCCAGAGCTTTAATTCCTGCAAATAGAGGTCCGATTTCATACATGCAGGGTTACAAATGATAAGGACAAATTTTATGCAGTGCTCGCAGAGTTGGACCTAACTGTGCTCACACAGATACCCAATGTCATCAGAAATCCACCGTCTGCAGATATGTATAAAACAATTAGAGAACAAATTGTATCCTGTTATGAAGTTTCGAAATAAAAACAAATAAACAAGCTCCTTACAGAATTAGATTTGGCTGACAAAAAGCCATCCCAGTTGTTGAGAGAAATGAGGAGCATAGCTCCACCAGGCATAGGTAAAAAAGTTATGCGATCGCTGTGGATGAATCGCATGTCAATTAGTATCAAATGCATCTTATCGGCTAGTGAGGACGTTGAGCTTGACAAATTGGCAAACATCGCAGATAAAATTTTAGAAAACAGTGATTGCAGAAAAGTTATGACAATTTCTAATAATCCAGCAATAAATGATACCACACAAAATCGTATCGGTGTTTTAGAACAACAAATGGATAAATTAACGACGAAAATGGAGCAATTTCAATCCATAATCACGAATCTCAACAAGCAACTTAAAGTACAAGGACGTAATTCGCGCTCGCGAGAATGTCAACAGCCAGCGATTGAAAATAAAATGTGTTTTTATCATCGTAGGTTTGGAGGAAAAGCTACGCGTTGTACATCTCCTTGCAGTTATAAAGCTAAATCATTTTTAAACTAAGGTCGCTGTCAGTGCAAGAGGTAGCACGTGACAGCGAACCATCAACTCAAGCCTCAATAACGAGAGTCATTTGTACATCAGGGATGTCAAAACTGGCCAAGAATTTCTCATCGATACAGGATCATCTTTGTCAATAATTCCGAAACATTCTTTCCGTGACTTGCAGCCAAGATTTCTTACGCTTTTCGCAGCAAATTCAAGTGGAATTAAGACCTATGGTTTTCGAAGCATGGAACTAAATCTTAGCCTCCGAAGATCTTTCAAATGGACTTTCGTCATAGCAGACACAAACACCGCCATAATTGGTGCTGCTTTCCTCAGTTATTACCACATACTGGTGGATCTGACAAACAGCAAGTTAAGGGACGAAATAATGAGATTATCAAGGGGTGTCAGGATTGGAAAATCACGTGAGTATGGAATAACTGTTCTTAATAATAAAATTAAATTTCACGATATCATAAACGAATTTCCTAATATCACCACATCGCACACCAAAGCGATCCGGAAGTCTAATAATAATAATTTAGTGCAACACCACATTTGCACCAACCCGTAGCAGAGCGTCATCGTCGACTAATGGATGAAAAAACTATTGGCCGCAAAAAGCGAGGTCAATGAACTATTAGAGTTAGGAATTCTTCGAATTTCGAGCAGTTCCTGGGCAAGCCCGATTCATCTGGTACCCAAGAAAACAGGCGGCTGGCGCATGTGCGGGGATTATAGAAAGTTGAATGCGCAAACGATTCCTGATAGATATCCGGTAGCACATATTCAGGATTTTTCTGAAGATTTCGTTGGAAAAACAATTTTTTCAACCTTAGATTTAACTAAGACTTATTATCAGATACCGGTGCCCTCAGAGGATATTACAAAAAGACAGTAATAACTACGCCAATGGGCCTTATTGAGTTTGTCGCTATGGGTTCAAAAATGCAACGCAGACATTTCAAAGATTTATAGATTCTATATTTAGAGATCTTCCATTTGTTTTTTGCTATGTAGATGATATCAACATCGCATCTGAGGACCCAGTTCAACATCGAGATCATATAAAACAAGTTTTTAAAATATTGCCAGAGAATAACCTCTTGGTTTTTCAGTAAGTAAAAATGTTTTGCGACCACCACCGGACCGAGTGGCTGCATTGAGTAATTATAAAAAGCTAGAAACGTTATTAGAGCTTCGACGTTTTTTTTGGGAATAATTAATTATTACTGGCGTTGTATACCGCAGGCTGCCCACATGCACGCACATTTGAGTTCACTTTTGCAGGATTAAAAAAAAAATGATGAAAGACCAGTTCCTTGGACTACGGGAACTGAAGCGGCATTTACGTCCTGCAGGGAGAGTCTACTACACGTGACACAATTGGTTTTTCCGGATCCAATAGCAGAACTCACACAAACAACAGATTCGTCAGATACAGCGACTGGTGCGACATTGTAACAGTTGCGGGAAAACCATGGTCAGCCATTGAGATTTTTTCAAGAAAGTTAACAACTGCTGAAAAGAATTATAGCCCCTAACGAAGCAATTCTATTTTTTAAACATTTTTTGGAAGGACGAAACAGACCATAAGCCACTAATTTATGCCTTTACACAAAAGCTAAATAAAGCATCACCTAGGTAGGCTAGACACCTTGGTTTTATATCTCAATTTTCAACAGAGATAATACATATTTCTGATTCAGAAAACATAGTAGCTGATACATTTTCAAGAATCAGTGCGATAGGTATGCCCTCCATGGTAGATAATAAAGTGCTTAAAGCAGAACAAGACAAGGACGAAGAGCTGACACAACTGTTAAAAGAAAGCTAATCATTAATTCTAAAGAAACGACTACTTGATCCAGAGACAAGAATTTACTGTGGTGTTTCAACAGGATACAGAAATACATCTGACCTAGCATTAAAATGGATGTGCTAGAATGGTGTCGCAACTACATCGCTTGTCAGCGATCTAAGGTTCATCGTCACCATAGGAACCTTCCTGGAAAAATTGAAGTGCTTGATCGTTTTGCACATGTCCATCTGGATATACTAATAAATGCCTTTCTACAAAGATTACAGGTATTGATTAACTATGATAGATAGATTTTCTAGATGGCCCGAGGCTGTGCCGCTTAAGAATATTTTGGTAGAAACAGTTACAAACCGCTTTCTATTCCTCATGGATCTCGCGTTATGGGACTCCACAGACGTTGACTACTGACCAGGGTACGGAGTTCGAGGTTGTCTTTTTACAACTTTAACAAACTTGTTGGGAACAAAACGCATACACACGTCTCCATATCACCCTTTGTCGAACAGTTTGGTTGAGCGCTAACAGTTCTTCTGGGACTGAGGACATGTTATAAGGAGGATTTACAAACATCTGCTGCAGAATACCTGTACGGAGCACCATTGAAGATTCCAGGAGAATTTTTTTGTAATGTGGACATGCCCGCAGAACTGCGAATATTCCTCGATAAATTCAAAGAACACATTCGAGCTATACGACCACGACCTATGGCACATCATACTAAAAAGAAAATGTTTAATCTCACAGATTTATTCAAATGTTCTCATGCATTTGTGAGAACAGATGCAGTTAAAAAGCCTTTGGAACAACTTTACTCGGGGTCTTACAAAATCATTAAAAGAATAGACGACTAAAATTTTATTTTAAAAATAAATAAATAAAAATATTACTCTTTTGGACTTTTTACGGGGTTAAACTTAATTTTGTTCAAGAAAGAATTTTTTGGGATTTCTCCGGTATATAGCAAAAGCTAAAAAATGTTCCAATTTGTTTTTCATCACACAACCCATTAATTTTTGGTGACAAGTTTCAAGTCTTGGTTTGACTCATCAACAGGTCCCAAATAGCGAAAGAAATGAAAAAAAAAGAAAGAAGAAAGAAATGAAAAGTTTGAGAAAAATAGAAAAAATAAGTAAAAAACGAGTTTTCAAACAAAACTGAGGCCAAGCCGCATGAAAAAGTAGAAAATAAACTTTTCTTCACACACAGAGGTGGACTCAGATTTTATTCGCTGACAATCACTGGGATATATTTCAGTATGATCAGTCAGAGGTGGACTCAGATTTTTTGATTGGGACATTTCTTTTGAATATTCTTTCTCTTCATGAATCAAATCACTTATTACCTCTGATTGATCATACTGATAGGTGATTGTCAGCGAATAAAATCTGAGTCCACCTCTGTGTGTGAAGAAAAGTTTATTTTCTACTTTTTCATGCGGCTTGGCCTCAGTTTTGTTTGAAAACTCGTTTTTTACTTATTTTATTTTCTGCCTTTTTCACATTGGAAAATTCTGCATTTTTCCTGAAACAGATTTATCACTAATCATATCGATGAAAATTTTTCCGATGATTTTCCCGCTTTTCCGGGTTTTCCATGGAGTATTCCACAAAAGCAACTTTATGCAACTCATTTCGCTCTACAACTTTGTCTTAGGTTGTAAAACGCTCAAACGCTTCCTTAGTCGGAAAACTCCGGAAACGCGTTTTACATGAATTTTCCTCGATTTTTTCTGCAAGTTTTCACCATGTCGGAGAGAAAGTAATGATGCCAGTTGATAGGGAACTTGATCCTGCATAATTTAGAAAACTTTTTTACCGGAAAATTTTCCGGAAAAGTCGGAAAATTCCGGAAAATTTTTTCGGAAAAATCGGAAAACTCTGCAATTTTCCTGAAACGGATTTATGACTAATCAAATTTGTACCAAATTTTCAAATGATTTTTCCCTATTTTCCAGGTTTTCCATGGAAATTTCCGGTTCAAATTTTGATAGATTCAATTGTCACGCGACATGAACCTGTGTGCCAGATTTCAGCTCGCTGTGATGACGAAAAGTGGGTTTACGAGAGTGTCGAAAATAGTAAAGAAATAGACAAATTCGTGTACGAGTTAAAGGGAATGGCTGGCCTCAAAAAACAATTTTTTTATTTATTAAAAAATTAAAATTTTTTTTAAAAGAAACAGATTCATTCGAAGCGAATCGAACCTGTATACGCCACGCAAATAAAAAAATTGTTTTTATTTTCTATTTTTCTCAAACTTTTCATTTCTTTCTTCTTTCTTTTTTTCATTTGTTTTTCAAATCACCCAATTTCGCTATTTGGGACCTGTTATGAGTCAAACCAAGACTTGAAACTTGTCACCAAAAATTAATGGGTTGTGTGATGAAAAACAAATTGGAACATTTTTTAGCTTACCGGAGAAATCCCAAAAAACTCTTTCTTTAACAAAATTTAAAAATAAAGGAAAATGAGGTCACACTATTGACGGAGATAGCACACCTGATGACACAGAGAAATAAACTTCTTTTCATAACATCGACAAACATAACACGTGGCTTCAACAAGATCATCCAATAAGGACATACAGAAATAAAAAGCCCGGGAAATTTACGGGGAAGGGAGTAGCTGTGGCAGCCCAAATTGTTAATTTACTCAACAAACCATAAGAGGCGCTGATATCAACAGAAATAAAATTCTGTCAAAAAAAAAATACTGATGATGTAATGTTGTGAAATTCACTATGAGTCATTTTTGTATTCGCTCTAAGGAAGTTAATAAAGAAATTATTTTGTATATTACAATTTAGTTTTACTTTAGTACTATAACTAAAGTAGTAAAGCTTCAGAAAGCATATGAAATACCTAAAAATTAAACCAATTTTCTATTATAATCTATTAAAATACCTGCAAACTTTTTATAAATCGAGTGGGGAAGATATAATTCAACACTCCAGCAGACCAGTTCAGGTCAGGACAAGAATTCTACGTCGTGGTTCAAATTCATAAATCATAATTACACAATTCAATTACCTAAGTTCGTCATAAATGAGTTCGCCTCATTTCACAAAGGAATTTCAAATATTTCCCAAAAACGAAATAAAAAAAAATCTAAATCGAAATGTTCTTTCTATTTTTAACTGCCCTTAAGACCCAGTAATCCAAAATCCAATTATAAAATTCCTTCATGCAATCTTATATTGGAAAAACACTCAAAGAATGACCTAGTGCAAGTCTGTTCGGTTGTCAAGACTAAGCCCATACTGTGCACTCTTGGCAGTAGTTATTCTCGGTGAATTGACAGCAATTTGGCCTCTACAGAGCAGATGCAAGATGGACGGGAATCGTGCGAGCCGTTAAGTGCCAATTCTAAAGTCGTGCTCGTATATACACCACCAACCAACTTCGGCTCAGGTTTCTTCTTTTATGTTTTTTTTTAATTTTTTATTTCATTTGTTTATTTTTTTTTTTTCGAAATGGTAAAAATTTGCAAATGCCCCGCAACATTGAACGAATTTTCCCCCATTTTGTGTTCACGTTCACAGTTTTTTTTTCCTCCAGCCTTATCTCTCCCCAACTCACACAAGTCAGTGTTATTGGGGCAAATGTGGAAATAAGAAATTCCAAATTGCGCTGCAACTCAATAACAAAACAAGTCAGCCGCTGACACTGAGATGTCTTTCGTGTTGAAAGACTCTGGCACTAGACGTGGCGCGGTATTACTTAGCTCTGTGAATTCCTGAGGCCATGGAACCATATGGAGCAGGTAAAGTATCTTCTGCGTTCTAGCTCTGTGGGATCCAACTGCAATCAATGGACTTCCTATCGTAAATAATTTCAAATGTTACTCCACTCACAAAGAGAAAGTGGCAGAAATTGTCTTAAGACTTTTGAATTTCTTCTAATGTTTCACGAGATTTGTATTGATCTGATATCGCATGGGGATTACGTTCCAAGTCGTTACCGTCAATATATTTTGGAAGATTGAGGAACTAGGGTTTTCCAAGTTGCGGAACATGAGGAAAGTCGCGATTTGATTCTCTTAGACCCGAGGAGACAATTATTTTAATTTTTACTATTGCTCCGTCGGAAATGGAATTTTTTGTTTGTTTATTTCACTTCGCTAATGAAATTAATGAAATGTTGGTAAGAAAAATGGAGACGTTTCGATTTGATTTCATCATTGAACTGAAAGTTTCGCTGAGTTTGACTGGCAATGTTTTGTTAAGTTCGTCGAACTGATGATTGATTATGTTATTCAGTTTGCAATTTAGATACAGGGTGTTTCATAATTGGTGCACCTAACTGAAGGGTTTGATAGCTGAGATGGAGATAAGCATAAAAATTATAAGGTTAAAGAAGGGGTAAGATTCGTTTTTTCGACGGTAGGGGGAGTACTTCTTCCACTTTACACCATGTAACTTTAACTTGATATACACCCTATCAAGGTTGGTGGAACTGACGATGGTAATCGCACCTACTATTATGAAATTCCACGCAAAATTACTAAAATTAATGAAATTATGAATCATAGAAACAGGAATATCTCAATAACGGTTGCATTTAGGCAGGTAAATTAAAGGTAGCATTTCGGGGTCTCTAAGTATTGTAAAAAAAAAACTGCATTTTGGCGAAAAAATCGTTAAAATTAAAAAAAAAAATTTTTTTTTTTACTTTAACGTTCTAAAGCTTCCGATGGAAGGCTGATTGGGCATTCATTGGAAAGCTGAGACGATTTGCCGTTATTTGAGATAAATCCCATAATGATAGGGTGTACATCTAGAAAGTTACAAGGTGTAAAGTGGAAGAAGTACTAAAAATCTTAAACTGCCCCTACCGCCGAAACGACGCGTGTTAAACCTCCCTTAACTTTATAATTTTTTGCTTGTCTCCACCTCAGCTATCGAGCCCTTTAGTTATGTTCACCAATTATGAAACACCCTGTAAATATATTTGAAAATAATTTATAAAAATGTTTGCTAAGTATTTTAAAATTCAAGCTTTTTATCAGATAATTAGATAATTTTAAATGTTTTCAGATCATTAAAATAGAACACGGCTAAGAAATCGTTTTTCGTAATTTCAGCTTTGGTTTTTCAAAGAGCCCGTCTCAACTATAATTCCAGCTTTGAAAAAAAAACGAATCTTTAAAGGAAAATTTCTGTTTTCATGCCCACTTGGTTTTATTTCTTAAGGTACGCATATACGATGACACTTATGAATTTAGATCAAATGTTTAGATGAAGTATATAGCCTAGTACGGAATTCGAGTAAAACAGTACGGAGTTCAGGTAAAAAGTGACATTTCCATACAAATTTTACCGCTGGTAAAATCCCAGGCAAAAATTTTACTGAGGTCTTTACTAGTTCAGGGACCGAATTCACTATCACGGAAAGTTGTGTGTGGACTTATGGAGATGAGAGATCTTTTGACACTTAACTCTCCACTCGGAATTCTGTAACTCGATGAATTTGTATTGAGAATTACCTTAACTGTTTTAGTAGTTGTCCCCTAATTAGATATGTAAATTAGTTTTTGATTCCGATAAAAGGTTTCAGAGATAACTGCAAGATAAGTGAATCAGTCCTTCTTAAGATGAAAAAATGGTCAGTTTTTTGTAGTACAAAAATTTACATGTTTTTAACTCATCATTATGAAGAACTGATAAGTCGTTGAAATTCACTTTTCATGAGAAAAATGTTCACAACAGACTTCTGATGAATGTGAAATAAAGAACGGAAGAAATATATGCTAAATATAGGAACTGGGGTGTATATAACCCGAGTGCGAAAAATTCATGTTTCGGCTGTTAAGTCACTTATGACGTTAAAACGATCGAAAACAAACTACATGACGTATTTTGAACAACCCCCTATGAGTGGTTTTACGACCCCCACCCTCAAAAACCCTTCTCCTAGAAATTGTTCACCTATATTTTTGTACTCTAGATCCTAAACCCGTAGGAAAAATCACAATATTTTACGACTCTCCCACACAGAGTTAGCCATTCTTTAATATTCTCACGTTTTCCCTAACTCCCAAAGTATTTTAGAGAATCGCGAATGGAGAGTTAGGGATTTCTAATCGGGGAAAACGAAAATTCTCATCTCCCAAACTCCCTAACTCTATGTGTTACAGAATCCGGCCCCAGTACGGAGTCCACTGGTAAAAGGTTGCCATTTTTTCTATTACTTATAACATAAATGGTGTTTTGTAACTCTCCACTCATTTTACTGACCCTTTTAATGTACGGAGCATTAAAATGCCGGTAAAACTTGACATTTCTTTGATTGTTCACAAAACGAGTTTATTTAGTTATTTCCAGTGGATTTTCTTGACGACGATACACACTTAGACCTGCCACAGCGACAATCTCGTCGTTGATATAATGATTTATATCTTTTATAAATAATAATCACTTAACATTTTTAAAAATATTTCCAATTAATTGTGATTTTAACAGCTGTCACTTCGTTTTTTCCACATAAAGCTTACGTCAACTTTTACCAGCGTTAAAATACTAATGCTAATACCCGAACTCAATAAGGGTAAAGCCTAGTATCGAGTTCAGTTAAAGTAAAATTTAACGTGGTCTCCAAATATTTCACATTAAAATTGCTAGTAAAATTTTGACGAAATGTTAATTTGGATAAAACAAGGTGACAGATGTCGTAAGAATTTTATTGCATATAAAAGTTCAAATTGTTCATAAAGTTTAAATTAAAAAAAAGATATGATTTTGCAATTTTTGAAACAGTTAAAAATGGACTTATTTGAGCTAATTTTCAACACGACTATCTGTGCGGCAGCTTTAAGTGTGGAGATTTTTGCGTAAGTTACCAGTAACAAAAACAGATTGCAATGTGTGTGAAAAACAACTTTTTGGGCTAAATTAGTAATAGACAAGAAGTATAATTAAGTGTACAGTTTTTATGCAAACTAGCTATAAGTAAGAAAATAAATAGATCAGTGAATGAATGAATAACACAAATTTAATTATTGGAAATTAAAAAACACTCTAAAAATTGTTATAGAAATGAAATCCTTCAATCAATTAAAAACACAATCTGAAAATTGTTATAGAATCAGGAAATGTCCAAATTTTACCAGCATTTTAATGTTCCGCGCATTAAAATGGTCAGTAAAATGAGTGGAGACTTAGAAAGCGCCATCTATCTTATACTAGAGAAAATTTAATTTTGTTCCAGTGAGCTCTAATAAAATCATCAGGAAAATTTTTGCTTGCGATTTTACCATCCCTAAAATTCGTATGAAAATGTCACATTTTACTCGAACTCGATACTAGGCTTAAATATCAACATAAGTACAGCATCCTAGATTAGGGTAGGTAGAAAATGTTGCAGTCTGTTCAGTCCAGCTGCATAGTCATAGTCAGAGTCTTTCTTGCGCATTTAAAATATAGTGTCCTTAATGTTTAGTCCTAACTTCCCTGTTAGGATTTATGGTAGATTTTTACACTCAGGCTTTTTATTTTGGTCTTGATTTCACGATTGTCTTGGCTTTGTCTTCTTTTTGTACATATATTGGTTATAAACTTTTATGTTTGATTTGATTTGTTTGTTATTACAGCTTCGCGCGCGACACTAAGCTGTTTCCGTGGCGGTTGTTTGTTAATTGTTGTTTCGGAGCGAGAGACGGGAAATTGTGATGGGTGCGGTTGAGGAGGATGAGGAGCTCTGGAGCTTGGACCAGTTATCCTTGTGGGGGTCTTCCTTCTCTAGGCAGTTCCTATGTGGGCATCCTGCTATGATGACCGTGAGGACACTTTATGTTATTTGTTGCAACCAATCTAGGTAGGCTCCAATTTTCCGAAATATGCCGTACAGGCAACACGTTTTTCTATTGGCTATTATGGGTCACGTGTGATCTTCCAGTTTCAAGCATTGCAATATTGCATGGCGAGTATTTTTTTTTCCACACACTATAAGGCAGTAATGGCAGCAAGTTGACTGAATGTAATTATGAAAGGAATTTTGAGACACTTGACCAGTCTTAACAGGGACTATGCAATCTTATTTTTCCTATTAAATATCCTAATATCCCTTTTAACGCGAATCGCCAAAATTTCAACGCTTTGGCGTAGTACTAATTAAGGTCCGTGCTAAGCTAAATTTTATATGAAAATTTAGCGCGCTAAGAGCTATTGGCGAAAATTTTTCATGAATTTTAGCGAGTGCAGTACTAGGGTTAACGCGCTAAAATTGGCTTTTCGGTTTTGATTAGAGATGGCACCACCAGTAAGTCTCCAAAAAATTTAGCTTGAATTTATTCGCTTGAGCCGTTCTTTAGCGCTCTAAAAATATTAATTGTCAGATTTCTGAGATTTGATAAATTTATTGACCAGATTTTTGTAGTTAACGCAGTTTTGTACGTCTTTGCTGTAAATGCGGATGAATTTCATTTCTTCTCGTGGCCATATTTTCAATATAATTGTTAATTTTTTTTATTGTATACATTATACATATTATTTTTATATTTTTTAATATTTCTAAATAATTTCAACTGCCTGTTTTTAGAAATATTATGACCGCGCGTTGTATTTCCGTAAAAAAATTCAAAATGCTTCTTCTTATTATTTTTACTATATGTTTTCTCCGAGTCTCCGCTGTCAAATTTTAGCTGCTGGTTCAGGGATTGTCAAGGTTATATTTACCTATATATTTCACATCATATGTAATTTGTATTGAAATCTAGTTTGACAATGTATTTACCTATATATTTCACATCATATCTAATTTGTATTGAAATCTAGTTTTCCATTAAGTTAAAAAAAATGGTAACGGTATTAACTACAAAAATCAGTGATCTCTGACAGCTTTTGCTATCGAAGTCGCTGCGTGCGCAGGCAAATGTTAAAATCCGTGTGTACATACCAAGTCGTACGATTTGAATGAAAGTGTGTAATGACCTTAGGGTTTTGAAAAATTTAATATTCGACACGATACTTTTATATATGGCAAATAAGAGTTCGCTGAAGGTTTCTCCAGACTTGAGATACAGGATTGATTAGAAGAACATTGGTATTGATGCATTGTTCAGTTTTACGAAAGTTTTCGTTAGTTTCGTTAATCCCTTTAAGAAGAGTCAGTACCAAGATTTGAAAGTTCATACATTTTTCAATGGAAGTTTTGACAAACTGTATGTAGCAGAATAATGATGATGTCGGGAAAAATTAAAAAAAATATATTGAAATATTTAGATATTAGCTCGGAAACTTGTAAAAAATGTTAAAAATTCAAATTTTTTAAATCAAATTCCTGTTAGGAGGTATTCTCATTTCTTTAGATTATGACTATTTTAAAAAGATAAAGCAAATAAAGTTGAATTTTTTCACATTTAGTGGAGGAATACAAAGCAAAATAGTATATTTAACAATTATGTGCAAAGAAAATTTAGGAGAGTCTTAATTCTCGTTAAAAATTTTCAATTTCTTTGAACTGCAAGTTTTTATTTTCGTCCTAAATTGTAGCATGTTGGGTTTCTACTTTTTGCGCTAGATGTCTCAAATGTGACTTGTGGTCTAGGTCTAGGCTAATTTTATATGAATTTTCTCACTTTCAGGACACAAACCTACGTACAGTAAATTTTATTGCCTACAGGCTCGCTGATATCTAAATTGAAACTTAAGCTGGTGAATAAATTATCTTCAAATTTTATTTTTTTTCGCCGTTCTCTACTAATACAACCTACTATTGCTTTTCTTCTGGAAGATTCCAGTGGATTCGCTCAATGAGGCACTTTCTGTATAGCTGCCCTTGTCTTTTTGTGTTCCTTAAGGATCTGTTCTGGGTCCGCCTTTTTTATGTTATTTATTAACGATTTGATTAATGATATTGTTATAATAATATTAATGTTCCTCTATGTATATATGATGATAGCATATAAATGGGTGAGTACTTGGAAAGGGTGTGTGACTGATCATTAAATAATAATCTGAATAAGTTAGTTACTATGACAAGTAATGTTTCATGTAAAGAAGAACAAGCATTCTAGATCACCTGCAGAAGCTGAGATATGTAAGCTCGTTATTTGGGTTCCTCATATGAGCTGAAAGAAGTTCTTTTGCCGGCGCGTATAAACATCTGCGATATTCTCATTAAACGTATGAAAAAACGATTACTGATAAGATATGGACTTGTTTACTATAATGTGGTGTGCAAACAGTCTTGTCACCGACGGGCAAAAAAGCATAAATATATCAGAGGGAGTTTATGCTCTCAGTGTGGTGAGATTTTAAAGGAGTCATATTTCTCGAGCTCCTACTAAGGAACCGAACAATTATTCTCAATATGTACAGTCGGTAGTTGTGCGAGACCACACATAATAAAATGTGATTACCCATAAAAAATTGTTGGTGCTTGGATAAGATGTTTTGTCACACGCACTTTACTCCCCTGATCTGGCCCCGTAAGACTTCGACTTGTTTCGGGTTCTTAAAGACTCCTTGCATGGTATAAGGCTCTATTCCGATGAGGCTGTAATCAGCACATTCTTCAGTTTTTCGCCAATAAAGACAGATCTCGTACAAGGATTCTGACCCTCACTGAAGGATGATAAGATGTTAAACCATAAAACGGAATATCTTTGATTAATTTTATTTATCTTTGTTCTGTATAAAAAAAAAAGAAATACTTTGGAAAAACATAGAAAAAATGCGTCGTGATTTTTCCAACAACTAATATCTCATATTATTGGCACAATCTATAACGGACTATGAAGATAGATAGAAATGCGAAAAACTACTTTGCTAATCTAACTTGTATTATTTAAAAAAAAGTGGAGAAAATGGATTTATTTAAAAGCATTCATCTACATAGATTAAGTTACCAAACTAAACTAAATTATATCTACTTTCTTATCTTTTAGGATAGACAAGTACATAGAGCAATTTGTCCCTCTAACCATTTTCCAATGAAAATTGAAAATGATCGGAATAAATTACAGATACCTCCACCCGCCATTTAATTTTTCGCGTTTTTGATAAAACACTATTTCTCCTTGAAATCTTAGAACAGAAACTTCCCAGCCATCCATTGCTAAACATGTTAACAGGAAAATTAAATGTGGATCTCATATAACAAAAGAAAACGAATGCTTGCACAAAAATCGCATGGTAAATAAAATAAATTTCAAATGGATTACAAAATCGATGACGGTAACTTTTCCTCCTTACATTTTTATCTCATTACTCAAGGAAGTTTCTCCAATTAATTAAATTTTTATTTTATTTATTTTTGTTTTAAGACATCACCTCAAATCTCATCCGTCACAGATTCTTCTGTCTTTGCCTTGTTCAGTTTGTTTGTAATTTCCTTCAGCATGTCCATTTCATCTGGGATAGTCTGAAAAACATCATGTGTAAGATTATTATAGATATGTAGACGACTAAGTATACTCGTGTAAGGTATGTGAGTACATGAAATCTCTTACCTTGGATACTAAACTTAACGTTACGAGGGCCATAAAATCATAAATTTTACGACACTTTGTGACCCAGGCGTGAATTATGTTCTTTGTGTCCAGGAAATTTACGGCACATCACTTGATGTTTATTGGTTTAAAATATATAGAGGTACAGTTCAAGGGAAATAAAATTTACACATCTCAAGATTTTTAGTCTTTATAAGCTTCAATTGCATAATTGCATCGTGTTAGGTGCAAAATATTAGCCTTGGTCTCTCTCAATTTATTCCCGTAGCTTCTGTAGGTTTATGTTAGCAGGGTTTTTTTTTTAAATAAATTTTAAGAATTTTCGTCATGCGTATATTGATTTTCTTTAACCTTGGTTTCAGTTAATATGAATTCATGAAAAAGTAAACGTTGTCTTAAAGGTCTGTTTATATTTCTAGGTCATATTCAAAATTTAAATGTTAAGGGAGTTTCCAGCCTATCGCCTCATTTATGTCGATTTGAATTGAGTAAACTTAGATAAATATGATCCCTTTATGCACCAATAGTGATTTCAGTCATATTTAATAGTAAACTTTTTACACTTAACACATGTTAAAATATAAAGATACAAAGATATTTGGATCTAAAACCGACTTAGGCCGCTAGGGGCATTCTAAAACTAAGGAGATACAACAAAATATATTAAATATGTTTTTCGATGGGCGGTAGTAGGGCTTTGCATATTTCCTGGACGAAATTTCCCTTGAAGATCATTGTTGGGATTTTGCATGTCGTCATTTTTGAAACGTGCATAAACTATCTTGGTTTACCAAATTTAACGTAATAAAAATCTTAAAGTGTGTCCCGTAAGTGGTTTGAAACCGAAAGGCTATGGATAGACGTGCAAAAAATTGTATTGGTGGAGGCGATCCTATAACGGGACTTAAAAATATTTGGGTATAGAATAAAATAGAATCTTTTTCTTAGTACCAATTTGAGTAGAATACAATAATACAAGAGAAAATTAAAAAAAAAAATCTAAATTAAATGTTAAAAAATACAACAACATCAAAAAAGATTGGAAATTGGATGAGCGAAAAAAAAAATAAACAATAATAACAAAGAATAAAATAATGAATAAATAAGTAAAATTAAGATAAAAAACCAAATAAAAAACGAAAAAATTATAGCAAATGAGAATGAATAAATACGATTATAATAATATAATAATCTACGCGTATGCGTCATAAAAAAAGAAAAGACGACAAAGCTACTTATGTCAAACAATTTTTAAGAAGGCGCCTGGAAATGTCGATCCAGTTAACCTTCTGGATGTTTTGCGGTAATGAATTCCACATTCGAGTAATTTGAACAATATAAGATCTATCAAAAACCGAGGTCTGAAAACGTGGAATTAGTAGTTTGTAACCTCTGGTATAGTTCAAGGGTTGAAACATGGTCCTCAAATAAGCGGGCTGAGAGTTGTGAAGTAAGTTGAATAGGAAGAGTAATGCTCTGCGCTTTAGATATACTTCAATAGAGCAACCTTGCAGTGTAAAGTTCCGGTGAGACACATGATCAAATTTTCGTAGCCCCAAAAGCAAACCTTACACAATAGTTAAATGCAACAAGTAATTTCCTGAAGCAGTGTGAATCTAGTATCAGGAAAACAAGTGAACCGTGTGTGAAATGTTGTAATATCAGCGACTTAACCAGATGATAGCGTACCTTAGGCGAAAGCATTCTAGCAGACAACCATAGGCAGCGCAGGGTGGCATAGACCTTTGTTAGGTTAGTGTTGACAAGATTATAATACTTCATATTAGAGTTTAAGGTGACCCCGAGGCTACGGATTTTATCCACATAGGGAATTGGAAAACCATTCAAAGGAATAACGGATTCAAATTCAAATTCGTTTATTAATATATATTACATTTGAGCTAAGGCTCTTTTGCATGTAATTACTCAGATTTAATCAATCCATCAAACTAACAATAAAATATAAAAAAAAGAAAGAAAGAAATAAAAACTATGGCTATTACTACAATCTACTAAAGCTTGGATGTGCACAATTTACTGACAACCAAATAATATTAAACAAGAATTCATTACTTGAAGAGAGAGAAAAGGAAAGAGAAAAATACAAAAAAATTGAAAATAGAAATAAGGATCACAAGAAGAGAGAAATCAAAATAAAATTAATTAATCATGCTAAAATTACATGTTCCATGCATAACAAAAAAAAAATCAAGTGAGACTTGTAAAATGATTAAAAGCTGCTTCTTTAAAACTGCTTAGGGTTGCCAAACGTTTCACATTAGTAGGCAATGAGTTCCAAAGTTTGACACCGTAAACGAAAAAAGATCTTGCACTTTGAATGAAATTGGCATATTTTCCCATGTAAATATTGTGGAACATAATTCTTGCATATCTTGAATACCATAAGGGTAGTGTGATATTTCAAATAATTATCCAATGTACAGCCCAAGATACGATAGGAGTATTCAGAAATATGGCTATATCGATTTATATTAAAAACATAGCGCGAGCATGAATTGTACGCTACATTTAACTTTCTTCGACTGATACTGTCTAAAGAACACCAGATCTGACAGCCATATAAGATAACGGGTATGATTAAGGCTATCACCAACCGCAGCCTAATAGTCTGGGGAGTAAATTTTGCATAATACAAAAGCTGACGTAGAGTACCATATATTCGTCCAACAACTTTACCAATATGCACATCCCAACTCAAGGTTTGACTAAGTAATATACTTAAGTTAGGAATCACGTCATTACCAAGGTATACAGGACTCAGATCAGACGTATTAACTGGTTTGATATTAAAAATTATTGCATTAGATTTAACTGCATTTAACCTGAGCTTGTTTACCTGCGACCAATTTAAGATCCTTTCAAGGTCATCATTCATTCTGGTGACTCCGTCAGATAAGTTAGCAATAGGAGTGGATACCGAAAGTTGCACATCATCTGCATAAATTGAACACTCATATTCTGTACACAAAGAGGTAGATCATTTATGTACAATAAAAACAGCAGAGCACCAAGGATTGAGCCTTGCGGAACACCTGAGGAAATAATTTTGTAGCCCGATTCCAAGGATGAGGTAACAACTTTCTGAAAACGATCCCTTAAATAAGAAGATATTAAGCTTATTGCCGAGCTGCCAAAGCTGAACTCTGATTTCAGTTTACAACATAATACGTTAAAATTAATACTGTCAAAAGCTTTTGAGAAATCAAGTAGGACAAGCAAAGATGCCAGACGATTATCAAAATTTCATCTGATGTAATTAGTAAGGTAGAGAAGTGACGTTGTTGTGCTATGATGACTTCGGAACCCCGACTGAAACTCATACAAAATTATATAGTTAAAGTGTTCAACCTGAACGTTAACATCGCCCGTTGCATAGATGGGACCCCAGTGAACAGCGCCAGCTCTAAGAAAAAGACCAGAAGTGTCAACATTGTTAAAGTCTCGGAACTCAAAACTGGAGGAAAGATTCGGAACAGGAAACTTAATTGAAGCAGTAACGACTTCATGGTCCGTAATTCCTGGTATGGGAAATTGTCGTAGATTTAACAGAATGTCATCACGATTCGTTATAATAACATCTAAAAGGGAATTACCTGAGGAGAAATGTCTTGTCGGCAAACTGTTAATCACTTTTAAACCACTTCCATTGATGGAATTTAAAAAGAGTCGTTTTTGACTACTATCAGACATAAAATCCACATTCAAATCACCAAGAATTATAATGGAAGAATATTGGCTCGAGAAAAGCATAAGCTCATCATAAAAACTACTAAGAGATGAAACCCTAGGTGGTTTATAGACACAAGCAACAAGAATTTTCTCAGTAGAGAAAGTTACCTCAAGGAAAAGGTACTCAACCTCTGGGCCTGGACAGCTTGAAAAGGAGACAATACGTGCATGGATGCCTTGACGAACATATATACCAATGCCACCACCAATTGAATATGAGCGATCTGCCCTATGAAATTGATAGCCCGGGAGATTCACAACATTACTATCAATATAATCTGGTAGCCAAGTTTCGCTTACTCCTATGATATCAGGCTTGAAGTTCAAAAATACATATTTAAATTCATCAAAGTGAGCTCTTAAACTTCTAACATTAACATGACAAACTTGAAGTGAGTTACCAGTTAAACGTGTTACGGAATTTTCATTCACGGTATCAACAGACTCATAACTATGGGAATTCATAACAAAAACAACCCGCAGCATGACAGCATAAGTTCAGCACAAAATAACAACATATTTTTTAGCACGATTATAGAGGAAAGCACTAAAGATTTGAATAAAATTTGAACATAATCAGAAAAAAAGAAAATCAAGAAGATAAAAAAGAAAAAATGAAAAATAATTAGAATATGAATATGAAACTCGGATGAATATCGAATCATTGAATATTTTTTTCTCCTTTTTTTCTTCTCTAATCCTTTGTAATTTTAATTATCTTTTTTTTTTAATAATTTTAATTTAATTTTTTCTCATTTTTGTAATTTTTTTGAATATTTTTCTTTGTTTATTTTTTGCAATTGTTATCTTATTTACATTTTTATTTTTTATAACATTTCTTCTTGTCATGTCTTCTTTTTCTGCATGAAATATGTTAAGAATAAATACTTGAATTTAATAATTTAACCGGTAGCTTTTAATTGTGACTTTAGTCTGTAAGCTATCGCTGTAAATTCATAAATAAACAAATAAATAAATCTTTGTATATTTCATGGAGAACAGAAGAATTTAGGTACTTTTATTTTTAACGATTCTAAATCAAAAATACAAGAGAGAAAAAACAACCGCCTCATCCGGGGTTTGAAACCGAGACCTTTCGCTTGCCGGGCAACTGCTCTTACCTGTTTTTACTGTTTTTTCCTCTTGTATTTATGATTTGATTTAGAATCGTTAAAAATTAAAGTTCTTTAAATTCTTCTCTTCTCCATCATTGACCGATTCTAACAAGTGTAGGTTCGATTCCAGTTCGAGAAAAAATGAATTTTGTATATATCAGCGTTTCCTAAAGTGTTGGTCGCGACCCGGTATCGGGTCGTAGAAAAATTTTACCTGGTCGCAAAAAAAAATGTAAAATCACAAAAAAAAAGGTTTTTTTTGACATATTATTTTTTCTTTATCAGTTTCGTTGCCAACCGAATCTTTCAGAAAAACTGAGAAGCTGGGAAAAAAACAGCAATGATATATCTTTATTAAAAACTGACTTTTTGCAAAAAAAAGGACTTTAATATGAACGTTGTGCAAAATAACAAAAAATACTACTTGAAATACGACATAAACGCGGTTAACTGGCTGTCGTCATCATAATCCCATAAGATTTCCATCTCCATCCAAGTGGGAGGCGTCTCGTTGAACAGGCAGCCACCAATAACACCACAGTGTGGTGAGGTGACGACACATAAACTTTTTTGTTAGGTACAGGGATTTAGTTAATTTAGTTATAATTTTTTAAAAACCTTTAAATGACAACATAATAAAAAATGAAATCAGAGGAAAGTTAGTCTGAAAAAGTGAGCATTTCAGGCTAAAAACTAAAAAAACTGAGAATTTCAGGCTAAAAAAAAAACTGAGAATTTCAGACTAAAAAAAACTGAGCATTTCAGGCTAAAAACTGAAAAACTGAGTTCAGATAAGAAAAACTTAATGCAGAAACACATCCAAACAAGCCTCATGCCTGGCCTCTCTCAGGCTTCCTCGCAGCTCGCCTCAAGGCTTGCCTCAGAGAAATGAAAACAAAATGATACGACCGGGCTCGGTGCTGTCATTGTAATTTTGTTAGTACATCTGTTGACAGAAGTAGGCCTGCGAGAGAAAAATTTCCAACAAAGCAAAGCGCGCTTTGCGGCTAGGCCTTGAGGCTAGCTGCTGGCTTGGTTTTATGTTGCATCATTTAAAAACCCGTGTTGGAAATTTTGACAACACCTTGAGGCCTGGATGTGTTTCTGCCTTAGTTTCTCAGCAAAAACTGAGCAGCTGGCAACGCTTAGACACTAGGAATAGTAGCAAAGTGTGTATTTGTACTCTTTCATATAGCTTTATCGCCGGCGCCCGCGCGTTGTGCTGTTAACATTGCTAGATCTTCCCCTTCAAGGGCACGCACATTTCCTATTGTCCACATGCTTGCGATTTCATCATTCAAAATATTGCCTTCTCCGGTACATGCACCGCAAACTCACGTGTGTCAAAAGAAGCTGATATATTTTAAATTTTTCTGTTTTATTTGACAATAGTTATTGAAATTAATTATTAATAGCAACTTCATATTGGTAAGTAATAAAAATACTTTTTCTTACAAATCATCACTAAAAAAAATTCTTATAAAAGTTGCCGACCATTTTTAAAATGGATAAATGTGTAATCAACAAAACCAGAAATTTAAATGTTGATCAACCAAGTACGAGCAAAGTTAAACATCATGATCATGAAGATACTTTGTCTGAAGCCCCTAAAGGAGATATACAGCGCCAAAACAACAAGCGTAAAGCTAATTGGACTCGCAATTATTGTGACGAATATTTACGGTTTGGGTTTATTGCAGGAGGCAGTCAAAATAGTTTGCCTCTATGTGTTATTTGCAATGAGCAACTTTCAAATGTAATTATGAAACCGTCAAAGTTGAAACGGCATTTAGATACATTCTGAGTACTCTGATAAGCCAATTAACTTATTCGCTGATAAGAAAAAGGAATTGATTGCTGCTAAAAAAAAAATGGAAAATGCACTCTTTCCTCACCAGTGTGATGAAGTGTGTTGGTCTAAGTAGCGACAGAGCACGTGCAATGGCAGGCTGTCATAAAGGTTTGTTTAAACAAATTCAAGAAGTAGCCATTAATTGTGTATGGGTGAACTGTAGTATCCATAGACAAGGGTTGGCGGTAAAACGCTTGCCTGTAAATTTAAGCGTAACTTTGGAAAAATGTGTCAAGTTTGTAAACTACATAAAATCTCGTCCATTAAATGGCAGACTTTTTACCGAATTATGCAAGGTAATGGGGAGTGATCATAAACACATCCTTTTTTATTGTAATTCACGATGGCTTTCAAAAGTAAACGTTTTAAAACGTCTGTTTGAACTAAAATACGAAGCTTTGTTGTTTCTGAATGAACACACACACCATCTAAAAAAGACGTTTTTTTTCCATTTAAGGATAGATTCCACGATTTCGAGTGGTTAATAAAAGTAGCACTTATTTGTGCGACATATTTGCTACATTTGCAAGGTTTTGGTTTAAATATTTTCAAAGTATCGGAAAAAGTCGCTGCAATAATTAAAAAAAAAAAAAATGACTCTGTGGAAACAACGACTTTCAAAAGGAAATTTTAAATTTTTTGAAACATTACATAAATTTATTGAAACCCATGCAAACTATGATGAAGGAGATTTACATCTAGAAACACTATCAGTTTCAATTCGAGACCATGCTTCGGAGCTAATAAATAGTTTTAAAGACTATTTTCCGGATATTCCTCCAATAATAAGTGGATTAAAGATCCTTTTTTTGTTGAAATTGAAAAGGAAGAAATGTTTAATCTTAATGAACAAGAAGTTTATAATTTAATTGAAATTTCATACAACACCGATCTGAAAAAAAGTGTTTAAAACTGTACCACTAATTAATTTTTGGTTGCGCTGTCAAAAGAAGTATCCAAGCGTGAGTGAAAAAGCGATACAATTTTTAATGCCTTTTGTCACCACTTATACGTGTGAAGCTGAGTTCTTAGCCTTGGTGTACTTAAACAATAAGTATCGAAACAAATTGGATGTCGAACCTAATTTGAAAATAAAATTAACATCAATACCTCCTAATTTGAAATTGTTATGTGATGACAAACAAAATCATCCTTCGAACTAAGGACAAAATATGTGGAAACAAAGTTTACTTCATTTACTTAAGTTTTAAATGAATATAATCGTTAGTTTTTTAATTACTTACATTTTTCTTATATAATTATTTTGCAATTTTTGTGTATGAAATAAACAAACAAATAATTTGATTTTTATTAAAAAAATAAAATTTATTTTGAAAATAAATGGTTTTTGTTTTTTATAAGGTGGGTCGCGAAAAATTCTAAAACCTCGTACCGGGGCGCGGTCAAAACAAAAGTTTGGGAAACGCTGGTATATTTCGTTGCTAGTATCTCAAACAAAAGCACTACGCTTCTAATTTCAAATGACACGCGACAATTTGACAGCTCGTGTGCTTATGCACATACCTAGCAGTAGTCCTCATGACGCTATTCAGATCGCGCGTCTTGAGGGGAGAATGCCAGACAAAATTGGTTCGTGCCTTTTACTCGCGAGGAGCTCGTGTGTATAGTTCCCATTATATGACATACTATCATGGCGCGCGATCTAAAAAGAGTGTAGCATAAGGCGCTCGTGTGGCATTGGCCTTAGTGCCATCTATTATCAAATGTACTGACTTATTAAAATAACTCCGTACAAATGAAGTTAGTCTTTGGAGCGCACGCATTTATACTTCTTCATATGTTACCATAAATTGGAACAAGATAAAAAGTGGTAAATTTAAAATTACTTCACAAAATTTAACGCTATTTTTATATTTAAAATGAATAACTCATTACTATTTTACAGGACCTATGTAGAATAGTGTATGTAGGATAGGCGCAGTGTACCTGCCTAAAAAGTGAGACTGTAATTTTTTCATATTTATCTATGTTTCAAGATATGCTGAAACATTAGCCACAAAATGTATGATCAGGATAAACGCAAACAACTCAAAAGTTTAACCGGCGATGAAGTTTAATTTGCGAAAAATTTGCAAAATCGCTTTGATGGCGACGATAATTTTACAGATCCCCAAAAAAATAGTTCATTAGCAAGGGCATTCAGGTTATAACAAGAACGGGAAAGAATTTAATTTTTGAATGAAATCTTATTTCTTGTAGCTTACATCATTCAACCTAATCAGAATTATCTCTCCACTATCATTACAGTTAATAAAAGATAAATATCTCTTGGAATTTCAAACATTTTATAGAAGCACTGCTGTTCTACAGCATTTTATCTTGTCCATTTCTCTGTCCGTTACATAAAAAAAAAAGAAAACTGTTTAGTGAAATGAGCTTAAAAATTAGTGACAGAGATGTTACAATCAGTAAAAAAAGAAAAAAAAAAACATATAAAAAACTCTCCATTCTAATGGCATTTTAAATGCTCGCAAAATGTATCTTTTAAAGTCGCCCTCAAAAATATGCAGATAGCGAAAGATCAGTCCGGTCCATCAGGCGTTGTCATAAATGCCCTGAGTGATTGCTGCCTCTTGGAAACGTCGTAAATTTCGTGCTGGCTTTAAGAAAAAAGTTGATTGACTACCGTACGTATAGTGGTTTTTGGATATTCTTACTTTGTAAGTTAGGATCTACAAAACAGAAAAAAACTTACTCAGCATATCTTAAGTAGATGATCACTGTGTCTATATATGTACACAGATCTACGAAGATACTTATACATATGCGCTATCTTGGTGATTCTGGAATGCAGAAAGAGAAGAGATCTTGCACAAGGTACATGATCAACATCTTTGAAACTTTTGTATATCGCGATGGACTGATCGCCACACCTCATAAGGTCAGAAAATATATCGAGAGTACAGTAGCCTCGTCGCTTAAATGAACAAATGAGTTCTATAGCTCATCAATCAAGCATTCATTTGGCACCTGGCTAAACGGTGACCGTGTCTAGTTTGGAAATTATCTCTTCCGAAAATTCCCGGATTTTATCGTCGCCTCTGGATGTGATGGTGATTCGTTCGACAAAGAGTTTCCAGTGATTTAAATCAGTTTTGAATGCTTCTTGATTTATTGCCATTTATAGGTAGAAACGTATATGAGAATTATGAAAGAATAATCTTTCACGGTAATTCGTTCCATTTTTTTCTTGTATCATGTAATCTGATACAAGAGCCGTTTGTGTTTTTTATGCGTACTCCTAATTAATATTAGTTAATTACTATTGTTCCCTTAAAGAAGGGAAAGTGGTTTTAGATGTTTTGTTTTTTTTTTGTCTTTAAAGAAACATGACAGATTGTGGGTTAACAGATCTGAATGTTACAGCAGTAAATGAAGCATACTGTTCTACCGAGTTCATTCATCGCCTAATTACTTTTTATATATCGTTGAATTTTGATGAAGCGTAATAGGTCCTAATGGGAATACTACATAATCCGCATATAGAAAATTAAACATTTATTTTGGAACTGGCGAACGCGTAACATTAATCCCTAACCTGGTATAGTAGCAGAACTGGGCAATATTTAAGTAAAAAAAGACTTAAGTACTGCTTAAAGTACATTTTCGTTACTTAAGACTTATTACTCAATACTTTTGAAATGCCCCTACTTAGTACTTGAACATAAGTACTTGCGTCTATTTACTTGTACTTAAGACTTAGTTTTGTACTTAACTACCAAGATTTTTACTTATATATTTTTGAGTTTATTAAGTACCTATAAATATCTAACTCTTCGTAGAAGTACAAACACAATCTCTAGCGCAACTCTTTTTTTGTTGAGTTTTAAAGCACGCAAAGAGCGTCAAGACAGAACCTTAGAAAAACTATGTATGTACAAACAAGACTAGGCAAGTAAAACAAAAACCAGTAACGTCTCGCTCGAATATAAAATCGAAGATGGCTTGACTTGATGACATAACCACTGACATGTACAATTTGGATTGCAAAAAGTGGTCTCACTTCTATATTGCTGACTCTTTCGGTATAAGCACCAAGTACCAACTGAGAGAGAACTGAAAACAACAAATAAATTAGTGGATTCGTCGAAATACATGATTCTAAATTTATTATTTTGGGGTTATTACTAATAAAAACTGTTTTACCAAAGACAATATACTCATTAGATACGCAAAAGAAATTCTAAACATTTTATTAAAATCACTTTCCCAGCTGCGTGCTCATTTTTCACTTTCCCGCCAATGAGTTTATCAATGTTGGCACCGACGTAAGAACTCTTTTTGACACAAGCAATTGTGCCCACGTGAAATAGAAAAGTAAGCAGTCCATATTATATACGTCAGTGGACATAACCAATGGTAAGCAAGCAATGCCTCGCTCCAATATAAAATCAACGATGACTCGACCTGATGTAGGGAAGGCCTCAATTTTTTCCTAGAAAATTTACTGGAAACTTTTTCCTGAGAATTGTTATGCATTATTGGAGGTGATAATGGATGCTTGATCGGACCTCTAATAGTTTTTATTAGTGTAGCATTGAGAGGTTAAAGTTTTACTCCTACCTGCAGCGCCGAAAACTATAAAAAACTATAAATAGTAGCCACTGGTTACTATATAAATTATAGTTTTCAGAAGGTATTTATTTAATAATATCTATTAACTGAACTCGATAAACTTCATTATATTACTGCCAACGTACAATGATTCTAAAAAAGTACTTTAAAAAGTACTTCAAAAAGTACTCAGTACTTTTTATAAACTTAGTACTTAGTTACAAGTACTTTTCATACATGCGGTACTTGTACTTACATTGAAGTACTCAGGTCCTCGGTACTTGTACTTAAGTACTTTTTCTTTGGTACTTACCCCGCTCTGTATAGTAGATATTTTGAAGACTAACTAGGATCGATATCGGATACTCCTGCAAAAGGAAACCGAAGCTAATCTGAGTAAAATTTTGACTGAGTCCTTTGAAGCACTTTAAGGAGGAACAGATCCATGAACAGAGTTTCTTGGTGGATCTGTGATTTGTAGAATTGAGATTTGTTAAGTTAACCAGGATGCTTCTGAATACAGCATTAAAGATTCTGGAAAAATGTGAATGTCATACTATCGGATGGGAATAGAGATAAAATAATATCACATATCCAGGGAATATACATTTGAAACTATTTTTTCAGGACTTCCATCTTGGTTAACAGAGGATCTCATTAAATTGAGACTAGCATAAAATAAAATAGGGGTTAATTTAAGACAAGATAATCTATTCCTTGGGTCCATTTTTGAGAGTTACAAGTCGTTTATACTAGATAATATATAAAGGGTGATTAAAAAATCTGAACACAAAACCATAAGGCGTAATGGTGCAATTGGTTCAAACGGAGAATTGTAAAAAGCAGCCCACATATTTCAGACATGTTAGAATTACAAGGTGACCAAGAACACACTTGATAGAGTTATACTTCTCCTAATTTTACATACATGTAAAATAGATTTATTTATATTAAAAATAAGAAAAACACTAATAATTCTTAATTTTTTCTTACCTTAGTCCTGATATTTTGTGGAAAAGCGCCACAAATATTTCGGAAATTTCTTGCGAAAGGTAGCGTGCATCTAAATGCGATTCATAGATTTTATTAAGGTAATAAAATATTTCTTCAGAGATATAATTAAATTCTCAGGTAATAACGGAAAGTTTTCAGCAAAACCAGTTAATCTACAAAATTCTTAGTGAAAAATCTCAAAATCTCAGTTTTCCTCCTTAAATCACCTGTGGCATCACATCAATTTTGTATAACAATTTTTGAGTTACCCTGTATATCAAGCAATACTAAATGTTTAAGATAATATGCCGACGCTGGCAGTAAAAAGAATTTTAGGGCCTGTATTACAGCTAATGGAAATTTATGTAGAATTTATTCATGTTTTGATTGGAAGAATTGTGAAGGCGGTCAGTAGCGAGGATTTTACTCTGCTGAGTGTAATTCTGTTAATATTCGAACTTTTTTTCATTTTAATCTGCCAAAACACGTGAATTAGATACAGTTTTAGTAACATTGATCTATTCCTACTGTACGCAAGCAATAAGTGCGCACTACAAATGGAATGAGCTGTTATGTAGTTTTACTTTTATTGTTGGTACTGTTTGAGGACTCACATTTGAGTTAAACAGGTGATTCGTAAAGAAATGTTCCAACACGTGCCAATCGATTTTTTACAGTGTTGTGATCAGCGTTCATGATGAGAAATTTTTCCATAAAGCCCCTCTTTCACACCATTTTTGACGTATAAAGATATTTGGGAATGTTTTCATTGATCACCCTGTAACATCTTAACGTAACAGCTTATGATGATTATTTAAACTTTCGTAGATAGATGGTCGTTGAACCTTTCCAACGGTCTTTAAATTTTTGCGCCGTTTCCTCTCTGTTTTGAAGTAATTGGGCTCAACAAATTTAAAATTTCGGAATCTTAGCTCAGTTTTTTATATTTAACTACAATTTTTATTAAAAAAAAACACGTCATTAACACAAATTTTTAATGTTGGATTTAAAAAGCCCAAGAACTTAGCTTTAAAACGAGTCATCACATTCTCTACCCAAAATGTAACTCTTTCTGGATCAGAGACTGGCTCGATAATTTAATCCGCTAATGGTGAAAGATTGAATAATTCCCCACATACTATATGATCAATAAATGGAGTAGAAATGATTCTGGTTATATATGTACTGGCTGTGCTAAGTGCCTAAAGGAGCTGATACGAAAATACAAAGTACCTTTCCATCCCGGAAAGATGTCATGGTCGTAGCGTACTGCAGGCAGCAGTATGCTACCTGACGGCTAGCAGCAGCACACAGCGTGGGCCACACGGCGAATGTGCTGCTGACGAGACTCGACCAGACGTCTCAAGTCTGACTGGGTCAGGTGCTCGAAAAAAACGGGTGGAGAAAAGGAGAAGAAGAAGAAGATGAAGAAGAAGAAGAAGAAGAGAAGAAGAAGAAGAAGAAGAAGCTGAAGAAGAAGAAGCAGAAGAAGAAGAAGCAGAAGAAGAAGAAGAAGAAGAAGAAGAAGAAGAAGAAGAAGAAGAAGAAGAAGAAGAAGAAGAAGAAGAAGAAGAAGAAGAAGAAGAAGAAGAAGAAGAAGAAGAAGAAGAAGAAGAAGAAGAAGAAGAAGAAGAAGAAGAAGAAGAAGAAGAAGAAGAAGAAGAAGAAGAAGAAGAAGAAGAAGAAGAAGAAGAAGAAGAAGAGTCGAGAGATGCTAGAAGACGAGGATTTTTTTTGACACATCACAAGAATCCATAGTGAAGTTAATTCTGAAAGAAGTTTTTATTAAAAATTCTAAAGTAAGGAACCTCTAAGAAGGTCATCCTTTTGTTCCCAAAAAGTATTATCCCGCGAAGGGTGCATCAGATAAAGCTACGCAATTCTAGAAGAAACTTTTACTTCGTCTACTTTTATTTCGTCGAAAATATATATATTAATTAGATTTTGAAGAAATATTGTAGCTTGGAGATTACTTTAATCCTCTAAGGTGGTTGGAAATTATATTGCTTATAATCCAATAGCCTAATTTATTGAGATAAAGTGACCAAATAAAATCTTGAAAAAGTAAGGTTAAAATATCTGAGGAGATAAAACCGAAAATGTTAAACAGGAAATTTAGTCGAATTGCGTAACATCACAACAACGGAAGTAAAACATCATAAAAAAGGTACTAGTGGCGGCAATTATATGTGTCACTTAAGAAGGCTATCCACGTTACGGTCTATATCTGGTGGGTTCAACAAAGTCCAGATTTGGAGCTGATACGTCAGATGTCGATACGTGTCTTGTATGGCGAAATACATTTAGAGTGGTCCAAAAATTGAAGCATGATCACTCGCAATCTGATGTTTTTGAGCAGTTCAACCTAGTAGAAGCAAAGTTACTATATTGAGATTTAAAGATGTTAAGCATAGATTACAGGTAGAATTAAATCTTAACAACTGTGTGAGCATACGGATCACGCATTTACTTCATTGTTAACTTAAAAAAAAAACCTTTTAAAATAGAATCCAGCAGCAGGTTGCCCTGCAGTCGACGCTGTCCACCGAGTGATCTATCAGCTCATGCTGACAGTCTGGACTTCACGACCAAGTCAATCACTCTTCATACGTCCATAACAAAGGTTGTAGAACTATTGTCCGGTCAATTTCTGGGAACAGTAAATTTGGTGACCATAGGAGTTATGGGCGATCCGACCTGCACCTTTTATTTGTAAAGTGAGGACACCATAAAACATTTTCTCTTCAATGTTCTGCAGTTACCCATACGAGGATACGATGTCGGGAAATGATGAATTTATAACAGACGATATCTGTTGTAGCCTTTTAACCAAGATTTAGGAATGGGAATGACTGAAATTAACTCGATTGACTTATGGCTGGTTTCACAGTCAAGGCTTAAGCCACAGCGATAGCTTAAGCCAAGGATTAATAAATATTTCGGTTTCTCAGTCAAGGCGTAAGTAAAATCACTGGCTTAAGGCAAGCTTAACTTAAGCCCGTTATCTCAAAGGCTTAAGCCTCAGATGTTGCTGTAAAATACATATGGAGATTATTGCTAAATATATATTTTGCCTAAATATTATAATTTTGTTATTAAACGAACGTACATATTTCAAAATTTATACTTTAAAACTAAATTGAAATTTTCCAAGCGAAAAATAGTTATCTAGTTAGAAGTTTTGAGTACTGCCTGGAAGCTATTGTCAGAATTCTAATTGACGTTTGAAGAAGAAACCAAACAGTTTAAGACAAAAATAAGTCTTTTATCTGATGCAGAGGAATAAGCAACGAAGAAATGTATAAAATAATATCACAAAGTGTGACTCGTGAAAAAATTATAAGAAGGCTCCAGCAACATTTCAAGAAATGGGATGACGTTGATTTCAATTCTCGGTTCCGACTGTCGAAAAATTCGGCTATGATGATTTTTGATCTGATACATTCGCAGATAAAAAGCTCGACTGACTGGTAAAAATTGCGCAGAGTTTAAACAAACGAATTTTGATGTCTTCTTCTTCATCGGGATTCACAATTTAAAGTTTTCTTTAAAAATTCACAATTACCGCAGTGCTGACAACTTAAAATTTTTCATCTGCGGTTTAACTAAGCCTCTGCTTACTGAGTACTGTGATACCTAGTAGGCTTAAGTTGTGAGCTTAAGCCACACCCGTGGCTTAGTTAAGCTCTAGCTTAACCCTGGATTGTGAAACCGGCCATTACTCGCCAAGTCCTCCTCAAATAAATATACAAAAATATAAAACACACTCATAGTTATTAGCCATAAACCTCTATATATCCTAAGCCTGATGCTGTAGTACGGAAAACATTGGAGCTTAGGTCTCACTGTGTGACTAGACACAGGAGTTTAACTCGGATCCCTGTTTAATAGCATTTTGAATCTAAACTGGCTCGTAATATTACTCACCTGTCATAGTGTCGAAAATTGCTTTTGTCTGTATTGGTTGTAATTATCAAGAAAGTTTTGCTTCAGTTAACTGGCGATGGAAAATTTTCTCGATTTAATTCTATTTTTTACTAAAATGACATTTCTTGACCACGTGGATAAAAACAAAACCAACCATGTTTTTTTATCTGTCAACGTTGTTAAATTAAAAATAAGATATGGAATAAAAAAATAGTATTTACAAAAACGACACCTTGCAGGAAATAGCCTAACCAAAAAACTTAAGTAACAATCCTCAATGACGTTTTCCATAATTTTTTTTTTTATCAAATTAGGTTAGGCAAATAAGATTAGGGCGCCATTCTTCTATTCGCTAGCAATACATGAGGATATTTTCAGAATATATTGCGGTTAGGCATGAGGAAGCATAGTTCAATCGAAATTTTTAAAAAAATTCATGTATAGCTGCTAATTATTTTTTACTAAAAACTCTCCTAGTGTATATATTTACAGATTCTGCAAGTGCCTGTAGAACGTTTGCTTTTATTAATTGAACAGCTTGTCTTGTCTTTATTTGAGAAAGATAATAATTTCTTATAGTTCTTATGATATGAAGTTATGATGGCTTATCGAATATAGTACATATGCCATCCGATCTTAAAGTAGGACTAATCTTTGTGGTAAGAGCACCACCATTATTGAGAAATAAATGTTTTCCCTGGTCGGTTCTTCCTTATCACACTATACATGTTTCATTACCATGCCCATTCGAATGAAGGCTATTTCTTTTACCTGAATCTGAATAATTGCATGGATGCCGGAAGTGAGATCTTGCAACATCTGTTAGCAGCTTTTAGCTCTCACCACATTTCCACTGTGGGCTTTCCATAGAATATTGTAGTTTTGTTTTTGTAGCATTTTGCATCAGTACTACGAGATACCATCTGGGCTGACATTTTGTTTAATTGATGAAAAATGGGGATATTGTTCGTAACATATGATAGTATAGATAGTAGATAGAGCTGCGCGTTACTTCTTTATAAACCTCTAAACTGCCAGAACTTTCGATCACGTTCTTTAAATCTTTACCCCAGATTACGAGTAGTCGCATGAGTAGTCGACAGTTCACATGACAGCATATGAAGATTTTCTGGATGGGAGTATGCGGATATTCTACCGTACAGGGATCTTTCCGGTTCCCCAGTTTACGACAGCAACATGAGATGGGAAGGTCATGGATATATCACTGTAGTTAAGTTCAGGTATTTTGGGGTATTGCAAATTATTATAGAGAGCCCTTGTAGTGACCTTATCATATGTATCTTGTCATATGATGCAACATAAGACTCCGAAAGATTACAGCTGATATTCCTCTCCACTATGTTCTAAATTAGTTTATATTTTCTCAAGTCTTCACAATTATTTTTTTGTATAAGGAGAAGTCCATAAATTCATTGCATTCCATGTTACTACAGGGCAAGTGCATTCAAGTAGTCTTAAGTAAACTTTATTTCATAATTTTAATGCAAATTGATTTTCCTCTCTTCCAGGATGACAACATGAGTGACCAGTGCAGTTTAACGCAAGCAGGCCTCGAGGAATATAACAGTCGTTCCTACTATGATCAACCAGTGTTTCATCACCAGAAGCAATCATCTTATGCTCAGTCTGAAGGCTATCACAGCTATGTGTCCAGTTCAGATTCAAGTTCAGCAACACCATTTCTTGACAGGTAAGCACAAGCCTCAAGCAAATATTTATGTATAGCAAGATATCGCTAATCTCTTGTAAATCTCTTGTCACATGCGTGTATAGTGCAGGCAGAAAAGGAAGTGAAGCGATTAATAACGACACCGGCTTCAAAAATTTCTTCATTTGCTGCTCACCTAAATTTTTTAGGTCTGCGCACTAGTATTAAATGAATAAATATCTGTTATATTTACATACCTTGCAGACATATATGTTCCGGTTTTTTTTTATATAAACTATTATTATCAAATTACACAGTCATTTATCGCCACTTCGAGTGTACTAATCATATAGAGCTCTGCATGTCTTATGTTAATTTCGTAACTCGAAGTCGAAGTGTTTGTTTGGTCACTCAGTCACTCGCGTCTCGATGGAATTTATGTTGCGCAGCAAAAGCGACAAGTCGCCACAAATATAATATTGTTTGTTTTCATATAGCCTTACTGACAACGGACCAATTCAATTCTGAATTTCTGTAGGCTGTCCAATATCCTAGACAACGCATTTCAACTTAGACTATCTACTGTCGTGTGTCAGAAAAGGAATGGAATGCAGATTGGGTTTCGATTTTGGTCTGCATAGAATGGTAATTTTAGATTTATCGCTGCATTTAATTATGGAGGCCAGGGTGACATTTTACGCTCATTTGATAGGCGTTCTTTTATGGTGGATGCGGTTGTTATGCAGAGATATGATGCAGAACAGATAAAAGTATTAATTTCAGAATAGCATTAAGATGTTGTGGAAATATTGAAGTTTTCTTAAAGATAGATAAGTAAAATCAAATATAAAAATTTTGAAAATATAGTTTTGCCGCGTCCTACATATAGAAAGGTATAGTCATTTGACCAAATTTTAAAATGGGTGTCTTACCTATGAAGAAATACTTAGATTTTTGAATGTACTGAGAAGAACTGCATTTTGAATGTGAGTTGACATAAAAAATTTCATTCAAAAATTGCCTGGACAAAGTATGAACTCTCTGAATAGTAGCAATTTTAATCCTCTTGTCGAATGAAGAAGGATAAAAAACTTGCTTAACTATAATGCTTGACGACAATATACAAAGATGGCCTCTTACTTATATAAAATAGGTGGACAGTGAACAGTCGAATAAAGTAAAACTGTACATAGTTAGTGAAGTGGTGGAACCTAGGTAAATCAATAACGAACTTTATGCAAACATTGGAACTTATGGGATAATGAATAGAATTTAAAATAAGAGGCGGAAGAGACGTCAGATCAACTTAATTGAATACATGCTAATACAGTGGGATTTACTTAGATTTAAATTTTAGTTGATTATTTCGAAACCCTTCTAGCATTCTATGTGCATTACAATTTATGCACTCTAGTCCTTATATTAACATTCTAAATTATACTGAAAAGAAAATTAATATATCAGCAAAATAGTAAAGGATCTAGTACAGAGCTCTGAGGTACTTCATATGCTAGATATAAGACATTGGATTAAGCTTTTTCTAGCAAAAATCTATTAAGAGTATGAAACCTTAAAGCCAGCTGGTAAAGTATTCAGGCAGAAAACTAACTATAAAATCTGACTTATATGAGATTTTGATGCATAATATGAAGCAATATCCGGTTTTTGAATCGCCGTATTGAGTATTGACTTTCTTACACTCATGTGGAATCAGAATTTAAAAGTATAATAGTTTTTAGCATCACCTCTTTCTACTGCAATTTGAAAGATTCTTTGTTTATGTTAAGTTAAAATTAGGGGCGACTAGGCCTCTAGGAGCATACCGACTTCGCGACCAGAGTTGATCTATTATGCCATATCTTTTCTTTTGAATACCCTTTATTAAATTTGTCATACTTTTCTTAACATCAGCATTTTAACTAGGAGCTGCCATCTTAATATGCTCGAGAGATTATGTACTATGTTGATGCATTTTGATACATTTTTCAGCAAATAGTCCAATGGAATTCATTTCTCTTTGAAACATAGACAATTTCGTGCCTAAGATCTCGATATCTCAGGCCATAGATGTTAATTCTAACATTCATCATCCATCTTTGATCCGGCCTTGTATCATATGTATGTCTATGTCTGATTCTTTCGTTATCGGCAACTTGGAGTTACTTCTGATCAGTAAGTGACCAGTCACAGAGTGCTACCAGTATATGGAACGGATGAACCCTCAAATGAGAAATGTACTCATTAAGGTATACCATGGATGGATGGATGGATTAAAATGAGGTTGAGCCCCACGGAAGGAGGATTCTGGAACTTAGGCCACAGAAAGGACCATTGTTCACCCCCTAGACTTATGAGCAATAGCTCACAGGTCCCAGCGGGACGATTTAACAAAATTCACAATTGGCCCCCAATTTTCCCTGCCTGCCTCGTGCAGTTCTAACAGGAAGTGTGAGCCAAGGAATCTATAATGCTTTCCGGAGAGGGCCAGAGAATGACATAAGAAGTGAGGCACCGTTTGAGCTCCTCTCTGCATCCTCTACATATAGGAGCATCAGCAAGTCTCATCTTGTATAGGCGACCCCTAAGAGAAGAGTGCCCAGTGAGAATTGACACAAGTGTTCTCAGAGTTGGCTTGCTCAGTTCTAATATATTTATGATCAGATTTGGGTTAGGTTTACCCCATACTTCCTTAGTAGTTCTGCCCAAAGGATCATCCAGTCGAAGGCGACTGTGTTGGCAGTCAGTCCAGGCCGAAATTCTAGATGCAAGAATGTATACCATAAATGAAAGGAATAATCCAAGCAATGAAAGTGCGACGATTGTCCTACTTCCAAGGAAAGCAAGATCGTTATTGACTGCTAGTCGAACAAACGAATTATAACTGGAGTTGCTTGGTTAACTAGTTTAAACATATTTTTCCCTTTTTCACTCCATTCGGCCAACCCACACGAGTATTCCTGATGCAGTACGCAAACAGGTTTTCTAGGAAAAAGTGTAGAGATTTCTCTTTGGTTCTTCTCTCCTCTTCCCCAGAAAACCTATTTGCATACTGCATCAGTAATACTCGTGTGGGATGGCCCATTGGGAGCAAAGAACTTCCAACCAAGTTTTTAACCTACAGAAGCTATGAGGCTGCCATCTGTCTGTGTACTAGGGAAAGCCCACTGTACTTGGGGGACCTCTTTGATTGTTGTCATAAACCTGCTGCTCCTTTTAATTGACAGTTTTGGAATTTGAAAAAAAAATGCTTGATAGGATTATTTTTATCAAATCAGCTTCAAAAAAGAGGGCATACTAAGGTTGGAACATCGTATAGAAAAAAAATTGTGTAAAAAAGAATTAATTTTTAGTAAAATATGCTTCTATGATCAACCGCGAAATTTTCAAACGTCCAGCTGTAAATCCCCGGTGTTTGAATAATCATAAAGACCATGTTCGAGAAAACTACTCTCATGACATACATTTTGCCGTAAGTTTCAGATAAATCAGTCAGCTGTAATCGCAAAGTGGCTATTGGAGAATTTTATGTTTCCAATGAAGCAACAAATAGCCATGGTCAGAACTTCTACTTCTATTAATACATGGATAAGGTGTCTGTTATATTGGCGGGGGGGGGGGGGGGGGGGGACAAAAACTGATATCTATTAAAGTTGAATGAACTTCATCATCGCTAAATGATTGAAGTATATGTGAATTATATCCTTCTGCTTATCAAATGGTATTATCTCAACGACGGTGCTATTACATTCAGATTGTGTTACCCTGTGTTACCCTAAAATGTTTGCGGGTTATGTGCCTGCCCGTCAATAAATGGTTGTGAATTTCACAAAGGGCCCGTATGAAACTGGTGGCAGCATACGGATGTATATCTTTAGAGTAAGGTGCACGCTTCCAATTCCACTTGCTAGTGGTTGTTGAGGACATAAGTTATGATCTTGAATCAATGGCGGGCTTGTAGACAGTCTAGAGATCATAAGCTACATTCCAAATACAGTCTCAGGTATTACTTAAGTTGTCGCCCCTATTCAGGTAGAAAACAAATCTGCTAGAGTTATAGGATGTGTTGTGTAGGATGTTTTTTGGGAGAGCTGTTAGAGTGGCTTTAGTAATAGCAAAGAACTTATAACTTAACAAGAAGCTTCATCTGGCCTCCAAAAATGCACAAGTTGTATGGTTATTAGATGATGCAGTCGGGAGGTAATAGACGGGAAGATGCAAAGATTTGGGACTGAGAGAATATTGCTCTGTTCTCTCTTTTCTCCACCACACCAAAACTATACACACGCCCGCCAACACCAGCAGCCATACATAGTTTTATGTTTCACTATGCTGCATGGCTGAAGAGGCGAGCCGGTTTTTCTATTAATTTAGGTACTCGAAAATTTTTCATAAGAACTTTTGCACAGCATATTTTGACTACCTACATTCATGAAAATGTTTAGCCCAAGTACAGGAATTAGTGCGACTGACAGTGATTGTGACTAGACTGCATGTCGCCCACCAATTCCTATCCCATCTGCTCATCTTACTATTCTTCCTCTGTTTTGCTGCAATACAATGTAAATGAAAATTCTCTCAAACAAAGTATTCTTGATGAAACCGGTTTCTTATGGCTGGAACAGAATGAACGGATCAATGCCGGAGTAAAAACGCAGGTAACTGTCAAAAAACGCAAGAAATAAAGTGCTGCCCAGAACGAAATTGCCGCGACTGCGTTTAATGACAATTCAATGCAATTTTCATATTTTCAATATTGTGCTTGTGGATATTTTTATTATTTATTGTTAAAACCTGTGCGAATAATAAGAGTAACATTTGAAACATCCCGCAGCTCAGTAATTAATTTTACATTACAAATTTCATTCAAAACGAACGTTTCGTTCAGCTGTCAAAAATTTTCAATCCGGCACTTGCGTAAAAGTTGAAAGTTGACCAACTTTCTTGCGGCAAATGCGGTAACTGCGTTCACTGTGTGCGCATTAATGTATTTCAAATGCATTCAACTTTTGCGTGACATTTCCATCCGACATTGATCCGTTAGTTCTGTTCCAGCGGTTAGGGAAGAGGTAAAAGAAGCAAAGAGAACACGCAATGTAATGCATTACCCTCTTGCTCTTGTGCTGGGCTGGTGCTTACTCGATGTCGACCCGCAGCCGCTACTCACCACTGGTGATTGCGGCGGGCCGTCATTCAAAGTAGAGTTTTCGTAAAATTTGCGAAAGCGGGTCGTAATATCACCACCGGTGAGTGGCAGATCGTTAACAAGCAGAGAGTTTTCATACAATTTGTGAGAGCGGGTCATAATGGAACGACCCGCCATATAAAACTTTTCAATATACGAGATGCGTATTCTTTCTGTTAGATGTTTTTTTGGTAATAGATAGGTTTGAGGGAAGGCTGTAATAGCGATAGTGAGAGATTAAAGGAAAGCATTGGATATGGCCCTTTAAGTTACGCGTTATTTTTGCGATGGATATCTGGGAAAAAACATATCATAATGAATTAAAAAACAGACACCACGACCACGCCTACAGGACCATATCCCTTTCATGAAATTTTCCATAACCAAATCGCAAAGTGGCTGTCCTATGTCCTCGATAGCCTCACGAATTCCATCTTTGAGGTCTTGAATCGACGCTGGGCTGTTGACGTAGACCTTCTCTTTCACGTGGCCCCAACGGAAGAAGTCGCAAGGTGTTAAGTTACAAGATCTCGGTGGCCAATTGTGATCACCTCTTCGAGAGATAACACGGTCCGGAAACTTTTCCCGTAAAAGATCAATGGTTTCGTTGCTTGTAAGCACCATCCAATTCCGGCCATAAAAAATCATTAACCATCTGTCGATAGCGCAATCCATTCACCGTAACTGTTGCTCCAGCCTCATTTTCGAAAAAGTAAGGTCCAATGACCCCGCGGGACCATAAACCGCACCAAACAGTCACACGTTGAGGATAGAGAGGCTTTTCAACAATAACTTTTGGGTTTTCCGAGCCCCAGATGCGACAATTTTGCTTGTTGACGAAGCCATCGAGGTGGAAATGGGCCTCATCACTCAAGATGAGTTTTCGATGGAATTCCGGATCATTTTCATGCATTTCAAGGACCCAATTAGCAAAGACTCGACGTTGTTGATGATCGGCCGGCTTGAATTCTTGTGTTAACTGAACTTTATAAGCCTTAAGACCCAAATCTTTATGCAAAATACGGTGTAATGACGTTTGTGGAATGCCTAATTCCAAAGAACGACGAGGAATGGACAAACCTGGGTTTTCTTCAACACTTTCGGCTACAGCAGCAATATTATCGGCTGTTCTTGAGCGACGTGCACGGGTTTTATTCTTCACATCACTAACTTGTCCCGACAGCTCGAATTTTTCTACCAATTTCTGTATTGCGGTCCGACAAGGTGCTTCACGACGACCCAAAAATGTTCGAGTTTTACGAAACGTCTCTGCCACATTTTCACCATTTTTATAGTGAATTATAATAATTTCAATGCGTTGTTGAATCGTGTATCGTTCCATTTTTATTAATGGCGTAGTTTCTACTTGTCAAATGTCAAAAATGACAGCTCCAAAAGTAACATCTACCGAAATAGTGGGCTAATTAAAATAACACCTCTTATTGGAAAACCCTTTATCACCGATATAGGTCACATATATTTAACGCCTCTCTATTGGGTGCCGTTAATATACGTTTGCCCTATCTAGATGCAGAAATAGCTGAGACGAAAAAACATATTTTCTATGTTTCTTACGATCCTGTGTAGCGTTCATTCCAATAGACTTTATAAAGGGGGGAATTTAGTACTTGTGAATGAACGAATTGGTCACCGATCATAACATCTAAGAAATTCTGGTCCTTCGAGTCAGATCTACAGTCGAAAATACCTTCGCAACCTCTATTTGCTTTGAGGCTATACTCTTCACTTCACTTCTTCACTTCACTTCTTCACTTTTAAAGATATTTCAAGATCTCAACAAAAATAGAATTATACAATACAAAAAAAAAAAAAAAAAAAATACACACATATTTCTTTTCAGACTTCGTCAAGAAAGTGAGTTGCTGTCTCGTCAATCACATCATTGGTCACAAAATGATCTTTCGTCATCTTTGAATAATCCAGGTGAAAATAACAGCTCCGAAAGTACATCCTCGACAGAAACACTTAAGTGGCTGGGGTCAATGAGTGACGTTTCGGTAGCAAGTCATTCATCTTCAGCAATATCTGGCTCAGGTAAGAATTGAAATGTTTTGTTTTACTAGGCTAATCTTAGTTGCATACATACATGTAAATACACGGGATTCTTGCATTGATTGGAAGACGAAAAATAAATTTTGACGAATATTTCGAAATTGTAATGAGATTTATGTTTTAATTGTGAATATCTCATAAAATGGATGAAGTGAATAGATTACAATTGATGTGAAATAATGTGAATCTGATGGAATGCTGACAATGGACTTACAAAGGGGAATTTAACCTAATTCAAACTTTATTTCGCCTTGGCAATTTGTTTCTATATAGTCGAAACTTTCAATTATTGATGTCAAGATATTGCATCACGGGTTAAAAGATTTGCCTTAGGAGTTCTCTCGATAATAATTGCAGATAATTGTGTTCAGTGTACCGGTAAAAAACTTTTCTATTAAATTTTGGAATTGTTTATAGAAATTTTTTAAGTCGTACAATTTACAAGTCGTGAATTTTTTTTTTTTTTTTTTTTTCAAAAAAGACCAAATGCACAATTTTTCTGTAGGAGCCTTAAGCGAAACACATACCAAAGACCAAAGTATCTTTGTAGTAGAAAAAAAGTTCTAACCGCGCACAGTCAATCTTCATAAAAAAATCCAGAAAAGACAATTTATATACACCACACCTCGACTATATGCACAAAGTGTCAGTAAAACAAAATTTATGACACAAAGACCTTGACACTGGTTGGTGCTTGAATCACATTCAATCAAAAAATTTCCGACTTCTTTCCTATTAATGTTCATCGAAGATTGTGGCAAGACTATCTTAGATAAACGATCTCTGTTCGTCGATGCCACCAAACTCAAGTACCGTTCGCAGTATGCAACTCGCGAGTGTAATTAATCAAGATACATCCAGCTGTGAATTAGTAAAAAAAAAAAATCTTTAATTAATTTCCTGAGGAAAAGGTCTAGCCTAGCCGGTTGAGTACCTCCTCAACACCCATATGTATGCGATATGCATACATATACAGTATAGACTCCGTAAGCCACATCGTCTTGTTGTAGTAGGCGTTATGGTTCTTCATGGCAAATATATTGTCACCAGAATAGTTCAGACATTTGACATAAATATTTGTTTTGACGGGTGTTATAGACTGTAAGTATAATGTCGCCAGGTACTTAGTATACCTACTACCTTTTTAGCGAGTGGGTAATTCACCTTCGCAGAGGCATTTTCCGACTGAATCGGATTTTATTGGTGTTTTTAATTGTTTACTGAGCTGTAAATAGTAACAATAACAACACCAATAATAACGAAGCACACACCCTTAAACAATAACTTAAATCGCAGTCAACCCAGTCTAGGTTGGGTTCTGTAGTTTTATGTTAACCTTTTTGGGGAAATTATTAAAATTCTTATTACAAAGTTTATTGAAAACGAAAATGATAAACTGAGCACTGACCTCATTATACTTATCCTGTTTAGTGCATTTTAGAGGACTTTGTTTGTGCCTGTTCATGAAGTTCGCCGGGTCAATGAGAAATGGTTGTCAACTGATTTGCATGAGGTCTATTCGATGAAAACACCGTGTAATTTTTTCCCCTACAATTTTCCCCAAATTTACCAGGGGTTTTATGCACTCATCGAACAAGGATTTTGCAGTTAAGGGTAAACCTAGTATAATGACATTTCTTTGACAGTTCTCGAGTTTCCAGTGATTTGTGAAGTGAAATAATTAAACATTTGAAAATAAATACATATTAAAATCACAAAAATGTATTTCTCGTTTTATTTTTAATTACATATTCTTTTATTAGCTTTTCTACATTGGTACTAGATATTCCATCGCCTTTTCTGTAACTAAACTTCGGAAAAAGGACGATTGTTTCATCGGCGACCAGATATATACGTATATAGCTCCATAATTTCTGCATGAAAAAGTTCTGCTGCACTATTTTCACTTTTATCATCGGATGTTTTGTCAGTAGATACAAAATTACTGTTTGGATGATCAAAATCAACAGAAATGATTTTCTCTATCACAGTGGCTTCTTTTCGAGCCACTATTAAACACTTTCCTGACATCTCATTTAAGAATTTAGAGAATTTCTTATATGTTGTTTGCTTCAAATCTATTTGCTTGGTAGCTGCAGGGATAACGTGAAGACTATAAAAAGTACTTGTTAATAATGGCAAAGAAACATTTTTACGATCAAATTTCTTACTAGAAAGGCAGATCTTAAGATTTCATCCATGTTCTTTGACCTTAACCGCCTCCTCAAATATTTCCTTATAATTTTCATTCGAATTTCCTATGTGCATATTATCGATGGGTATTTTATTGTCATCTAATTTCTTATCCAACTTCCTTATATAATCTGAATTTGGTATGAGCTCCACGATTTTTTCACTTTTATATACAGCACTCAACCGCAATCACGGAACAAATTCCATGTGACAGTTCACAAATGACGAATATCAAACGTTTACCCCAAAAATATTTTAGTGCAAGTTCGAGGCACGAAATCAGAAACACCGGGCTTTCATCGAACGAGTTGCTGAAACCCCGTGTAAGCCCAGGGTTTTCAAAAAACAGGAGAGTGTAGCCCGGTGTAGCCCCGGGCTTACCCGGTGTTTTCATCGAACAAACCTATGCTCAAAAGTGAATTATTAAATATTTTAATTTTTCGTAAGCTGGACATGTATGCTTTTCGATCATTCTGGATTATTAACTATACCGATTCCTGACAAATGAGGATGAAACACGTTTGTGCCTTGTCTGATGAAGATTCCTTTATCTAGCCATCATTGGCGAACAAGTCATTTACGTTCATAAAGCATGTGCTCCGCTGGTTTTACCTCTATAACTGCCTCTATCATTTGTTATATTGCCCATTTTTTAAAACATGTTCTAAAGTTGGCTGCAACTAAATACTAAACTAGTGAATAGCATTATCTAGTGTTTATCACTGATCCCTTTTTTAGAGTCTTTATATGGGTAGAATTTAGTGGCCTCGGTAGCTCAATTGATAAGCACGATGACTTCCATTCCAGGGGTTGTTAGTTCGAATATCACTTCGGCAAGGTTCTGCGCTCTTCTTCCTACCTAGTTTCTTTTCGACTTTTATAGCTTTTTAACTTTTCTCAGCTGGTTAGCACAATAGGTCGCCTTGACCTCCATGCTCGGGATCCTTCGTTCCCAAAAAAATGGGTAGAATTCTGGATATTGTAAATCGCTTCTGAAAGCTTAGTGAGAATTGAATCCTGTTGGAATTTTTCAAAATTTGTTACTACCCGACTAAGTCTGGCGGCTTTCTGAAGTTGCCACTCTGAAGTTGATACTATATATTCCGTAAGATTCTGTATTACTGTAACTATATGTGCACTGTTTTTCCTCTAGTTAGATCCACCATGTAAGCACCAGTACGTATAGGGGTCTAGCGATAGTGGAATTGGGCCAATAGCTTGTTTTTTAATTTAAAATCTATTTCTTGGTCATACAGTCTTTGACATTTACAAAATGCTGTAATGGCGTTCTGTATAATATTTTACAAATGTCTTCTTCCATCTAAGAATTTGTAATTGTAATTTTCAGAATTGGGTCAGCCTTTTTAGTTCATCAGCTTTCTATGTATATCAATCTCAGAGAGGTTCTTGAAGGTCATTGAATCTGTAACACTCATTTTTTGTGCGCTCTTCTTCTAACTTCCATTAGCCTATACCAGGGGTCGGCAACCTTTCTGGAGTTAGGAGCCATTTTTTTCCCGATGTGATAAATAATTTTTTTAAAGAGCTAAATATAAGTATATACATCGGTAATATGTATTACAAAAATTAATATAACCGTTATCTGCTGTGAAACATGTATTTATTGTGAAATAAAATCATTCTATTTTGCATAATAACAGAACATATAAAAGCAACGTATTTAAGAAAATTGAAAAACTTTTTTTATAACTTAATTTCAGTATGTTATACATATAGCTTTGCTTAAAATACAAATTAAATGTAAAAATAATATAAACGCAAATATGTAATATTAGTGAGATTTTTGGGATTGTGTACAGACACAAAGATTTTCCAAATTTGATGAATATTCAGAAGTTTTTAATTTCATGCAACTTTCGAGGCTTTCTTCATTCAGCGAGTTCTTAATTTATTTTTAATAATCATCATATTTCAAAGTAATTGTTCACAGTAGTAAGTAGATCCGAAAATTATCAAGATGCCAAATGCATGTTTTCACTTGATCATAAAAATGAGGAAAGACAGTTCCATGTTCAAATATAATCATCCTTCCTATATTTTGAAAGATCCGTCTACTGGTGTCTGACAGACAATTTTCATTTCTCTCTAGTTAAATTTTCTAGTTCTGACAACAAATTTGTGAATTTTTCTGTCCATATATCTTTGTTTTTCAAATCTAACAACTATAACAACTCAAATTGAGCTCTATCAATAGTTGGGAATGGCTTAGAGTAGGGTTTCCTGCATTTTTACAATGGCGGTGACAAAAAGTTCACTGTTAATATTACAACCGGAATACCTCCATACGATTAAGAAGATGGAACTGGGCTCTGATTTCAGTTAATTTTTTTGCACAAAAATTTCTTTTATCGGATCATTTGAATCAGTTTGAACGAGAAAATTAATAGAAGTTAAAGGTAACTGAAATTAATTTGTTTCAAATTAAGGAATTTTGTTAAGAAATTTCAACTTAAAAGGCGCTTTTTTAAGGTCTTTTCGATTTGAACAAATTGCAAATTGCATGATGGGTTTTTTCAGAAAATTTGTAAGGCGCACTTCTAAAAGGCGCTGATTTTTAAAACTCAGGAATGTTCTTCCAGTGCCCTCGTAGCTCTTCTGTTTCTATTCACTTTAGTTTTGAGTGTGGAGAGTAAGGTTAGCTGAACTGGGTTTAAAAGCATGCGATCTGCCGCACATTTTGATGTGTGAGCAGGATTATAACATTTGTTTGGCAATTGCAATATTACAATATTATTGCCGCAGGTTGCCGACCCCTGGCCTATACGATTTGTAAGCCATTTCTCTGCCTTAGTTCGATTTGCTAAAATTCAGAATAGAGTCATTATTAGCGGTTTCTTTAGGGACAGTCAATATGTAATCAATATCGCCATCTTCTGCCAAAGAAAGTTGATCTACGTTTTGTTAGAGCATCTTAGTAATTATTCTAGTAGTATCCCGCATGTCATGCTAGGTAAAACCTTTTTCGAGGTTTTTTTTTACTTTTCTAAAGCTTTCCGAAAAATTTCTCAATCTGCGATTGACATCTATGTATATGGTCTAACTATATATTCAAGCTGATGTAAATAATTTCAAAATTCACAATGGCTTAATGGCTTATACCTTATTCTCTAACAACATTTTCAGGACCCGTGTTGTCGGAGTCATTTAGAGAATTCATACCTCTCACCAATACGACGACATTTCTTCATGGAATAAGTTAAAGCAGCTCGTTCAGTCGATTATGGAATTCATTCATTCTTCAAATAAAGCTTATATCTAGCATTTAACTATTGGTGAGTTATTGACTTCACAATCTCTATTAAAATTCATCCATTACATTATCCAAATCGTTTTATAAAGCTTAAATCCGTCTAGGGGGATCTTAGACACTACAGAAGTAGGAAATCATAATCTGGTGCGTTCAGGCATGTCGAAGGTTCAATGAAGTCAATCATTTGAATCCTCAAAATATCCTGCTCGTAATTTTCATCTGTCCACTCTTCCCTTTCGAGGTTATGGCTTTCCACAAATACAACTAATTTGAAAATAAAAACCTAAAAACGTCTACCGCAATCCTGACCTTTAGTTCTAGTATCCTGCTATCAGGGGTTCCCAACCTATGGGTGTCGAATGGTGTCGCAACGGGTTTTTTATGGGGTCGCCAACTTACACAGTATACTAAAAAAAAACTATTCACTATAATGCAATATCAGACATGTCCGTAGACGTTAAAGAGTAGATTATGAATTTTTTTTCAAGTTGATGAATCAACAGAGGCTTGTCTTCGTGAAATATATTCATTCAGATGATATTAGAGAAGAGTTCCTATTTTGTAGTGGACTTGAAACTACTAAAAAAAGTGAAGGTATTATGAAGAAGATAAATACGTTTTTTGAAATTGGAGGATTAAAGTGAAAAAATGTCTGCGGGGTTTTTACGGATGGTGCACCATCTATGCTTGGGTGAAAATCGAGCTTTATGGAAAAAATAAAAGAATTAGCTTCCCAGACAAGAGGAATCCACTGCATGATTTACCGGTATGCCCTTGCCAGAAAGACTCTTTCAACTCCTCTGCAAGAGATACTTGATTTGATGATAAAAATCGTAAATTACCACGAATCTGGAGCTCTATTTAAAGAACCTCCTTGCAAAAACGTGGACTCTGATCACGAAGCTCTTCTTTTTTACACTACAGTACGCTGGTTGTCCAAAGGAAATATTGTGAATCATATCTTTGAATTGAAAAACGAAATCAAGTCATTCCTGGAAGTGCATGGGAAACATTGTATACTTTAACAACAAAGCTTGATTGACAAGAGTAGCATATCTAGCAGGGTATCCTTACTTTTCTTCGCAAAGTTTTCTTCGAAAACATTTCATCGACAAACTTTTCTTGAAAAAGCGTTTCTTCGAAAATTTCGTTTATTTGATAACAAATTGTTCACTTTCACCTGTTGCGCTATCCGAGGGCAACGATGAGGACGTAGTGAAATTCTGTCCGCATTTCTTTTATTTTTGTTTGATTTTGTTTTTTCGTTTTTTTTAGGCGCCATTTTATGCATGGTTTTAAAAATAAAGTTTTCTTCGAAACGACATTTCTTCGAAAACTTATTTCTTCGCGGCCTCCTCGAAGAAATATGTTTCCGAAGAAATGCCCCTTCGAAAAAAAATTTTTCGAACAAATGTCGTTTCGGAGAAAAGTTGTTCGAAGAAATGTTGTTTCGAAGAAAAGTAGGTGAATCATCCAGCAGATATAAAGGGTTTTCCAATAGGAGGTGTTATTTTAATTAGCCCGCTATTTCGATAGATGTCACTTTTGGAGCTGTCATTTTTTGACATTTGACAACTAGAAACTTCGCTATTAAAAATGGAATGATACACGATTAAACAACGCATTGAAATTTTTAAAATTCACTATAAAAATGGTGAAAATGTGGCAGAGACGGTTCGTAAAACTCGAACATTTTTGGGTCGTCGTGAAGCACCTTGTCGGACCGCAATACAGCAATTGGTAGAAAAATTCGAGCTGTAGGGACAAGTGAGTGATGTGAAGAATAAAACCCGTGCACGTGGTTCAAGAACAGCCGAGAATATTGCTGCTGTAGCCGAAGTGTTGAAGAAAACCCAGGTTTGTAATTAGGCAAGAAAACCCAGGTTTGTCCATTCCTCGTCGTTCTTTGGAATTAGGCATTCCACAAACGTCATTACACCGTATTTTGTATAAATATTTGGGTCTTAAGGCTTATAAAGTTCAGTTAACACAAGAACTCAAGCCGGCCGATCATCAACAACGTCGAGTCTTTGCTGATTGGGTCCTTGAAATGCATGAAAATGATCCGGAATTCCATCGAAAACTCATCTTGAGTGATGAGGCCCATTTCCACCTAGATGGCTTCGTCAACAAGCAAAATTGTCGCATCTGGGGCTCGGAAAACCCAAGAGTTATTGTTGAAAAGCCTTTCTATCCTCAACGTGTGACTGTTTGGTGCGGTTTATGGTCCCGCGGGGTCATTGGACCTTACTTTTTCGAAAATGAGACTGGAGCAACAGTTACGGTGAATGGATTGCGCTGTCCACAGATGATTAATGATTTTTTATGGCCGGAATTGGATGGTATTGATCTGGACAACGTTCACTTTCAACAAGACGGCGCTACGTGCCATACAAGCAACGGAACCATTGATCTTTTACGGGAAAAGTTTCCGGACCGTGTTATCTCTCGAAGAGGTGATCACAATTGGCCACCGAGATCTTGTGACTTAACACCTTGCGACTTCTTCCTTTGGGGCCACGTGAAAGAGAAGGTCTACGCCAACAGCCCAGCGTCGATTCAAGACCTCAAAAATGGAATTTGTGAGGCTATCGAGGACATAGGGCAGCCACTTTGCGATATGGTTATGGAAAATTTCATTGAAAGGATATGGTCCTGTAGGCGTGGTTGTGGTGGTCATTTGGCTGATGTTATTTTTCATTATTAACGGCATACCTTCCTCTTTATAATGAAATAAAGATTTGATCATTTATCTCAAAAAATGGTTTTCTTTGAATATCAAAATAACACCTCTTATTGGTAAACCCTTTATTAGAATATCAGAATAGGCTTAACCTTAACTTCAGGGAAAGGAAACGAATATTATCGCATTTCATGATAGTCACTGGGCAGTTTTATCCAAGCTGCAAAACTGGCGAAGAACCAAACCGAACTGCCATATTTGAGAAACTCTGTGGTAGATGAATCTGAAGGTGAAATAAATGAAAATTTGAAGGAGAAGATTACTGGGCATCTCGAATCTCTTGAAAACGGGTCTCAGCATTACTTCCCTAACAAAATCCATTCTCTGCTTTCCTTGGTGTAACCAGCATTTCCAATGAATTACAAGATTAATTCTTGAATTTTCGGAATGATCGGAATGATTTCTCGGCACGAAACTTGTTTAATGAAAAATTGCTCACACAATTCTGGGGTGGTAATTATCATTCATACCGAAATTGTGAGGATGCTTACCTTTCTATTTTTAGTTCCATTTGTGTCTACATATCTCAGCGAGTGTGGATTTTCAACTCTTCTTTGTTTAAAAACAAAATAAATAAATAAATTAAATATTGAAAATGACATGAGGTTGGCGTTAGCAAAAACCTACACGAGAATTTTGAGGCTGATTAATAACATGTAATTTTAACCATTGCATTAAATTAATTATTGAAGATAATTTAAAATATAATTATACTACAAAAAAAAACTATTTTCGTTGCTGTTTTTTAATAACCTTATTAAAAATGGTTTTATAAAAAGGGGTCGCCACCCAGAAAAGGTTGGGAACCTATGTGCTAGATGTACTACAGTCAAACTTGTCTTGAAAATCAGCTGTTTTTGCTGTTTCCCAGAAGATCTTATAGTTATCCGATGACTTCTTCAAACCATAAGACCAACAAGCCTATCTCAGTGAATAGCGATATGTTGCATCTGGATACTCAATTTAAAAGTTTATTTTTCTGCCCTTGTAATAGTAAAGATCACATTTTGAAAACTAGTTCGATGCATTCCATGCTAATATGTAAACTTAGCCATTATCAATAAGGAAACATCAGCCATGATTGTTATATATATTGGTGATCTATCCATTAAGTTCTGCAGAGCTTTCTGGCGGTAGTCTAATCTACCACACTTCAGTCCATATTTCCATATTCGAAACGCTGATATTTATTCGAGAAGTGTTCGAAACTTCTGTACCACAATATCACAAATGAAATAACCTAGACCAGTCTAAACATTCTTGATTCAGGTTCAGCTCAAATCTAGATCACCTTTTCACGATCATTTGAGTATAATATAGAAACAAAATATTAGACCACTCCCTAAATTACCAATCATTTTACCTTTGCATGATTTTCAGTCAATTTAGCAATATACAAAATTAGCTTCGAATGCCACAAAATATAGCTGCAGAATATATCCAAAAAACATTTGTGGAACCAATTTGCGAAATAGTTGGCTGCTGATTAAAACTGCTTTCTTCTTTCTTGATAATGAAACCTGGCGATAAGCACAATGATATAATTCCGATGTCCTTGAAATAGGGATCCATAGCTTTTAAGCGACATGATTCATTATAGTTGAAGGGAAGGTATGCAAGGCAACTCAGGGGCAGATACAGGATTCTCGTGAGGAGGGGGCGCAACTATGGTTTAAAAACGGTATAGCCTGGAAACATGTCAAAGTTCCAAGACACTCGCCACCACTTGCAAATATCAAGGGCACAAAATTTATCATTTAAAATATCCGGGTCAAACAGATAAGCTACCACTCTCAGCGAAAAAAGTTGCTCAACCTTCAAGTTTTGCCACTGTCGAAAGTCAAACGAGGTGTTGAATTATTTATTTTGCTTTGGTTTGTAAATGGTGGAAATGTAAAGTTTCCGTATCATCCATTTTGGTTAGTAAAAATAGCGAATAGCAAATTAGCGAATAGCGTCTATTTAAAATATCAGTCACAGAATAGATGCTATGCAGACCTTGTAAGTATATAACTTCATGCAAAAGTTAAGAAATAATAAGCCAAGCTAAGATACCATATGATGCAAAGCACAGCATGGTAGGAACAATATAAGGAAAAGAGCGAAAGCCATTCGATATTGCAACGGCGCTCGAGTGAGTTGATCAGACAAATTATTGCCAAATCTCCAATGAGCTTGAAGGCTCTAAAAGCTAAAACTGTGCGACCACTCCCGACTCAGATATAGGAATTGTATTCCATTCTAGGTCTGATGAACGACTTATAGAGTTAGATTCGATGGGATGAAATATTTCTTATACATTTTCAGAAATCTAAGACATTTTGAAACTTCTTTGGCAACAGAGAAGATGGGATCTGTCCAGCTTAATTTACAGGAAATATTAGTGCCAAGAATGCATAAAGACGGTGTACCGTAAATCAGTGCTCCATCAAAATAAATCGGACTGGAAGAATTATGATCCCGTTTTAAAGAGATGAGACAGCTTTGGGACTTAGATGCCATGAATTCGACGCACTTCGCTTTACCTTAAGCGATGATATTACGAAGGTCGTTAATCAATGATCTAATCATACAAACTCAATTGATATCTATGGAATTCTCTCTAGATTCCATAAGAGTGTTAAAGCAGTCACAGAAATCAAGGGTACTGTGATAGGCAAAACTATGGATAAGCTTAAATGTAAAGAAAATCAGATGCTTAAAGAAAATTAAAAAGACGGATGGAGAGATTACAGAGCCCTGAGGCACACCGGCATTTATAGCATCAGGTTCTGGTGAAACACTATCTAGTACAACCGGTATTAGGCAATCAGATAAGAAGCTTTCAATCTATAATAAAAGAAGAGGGAGAGACCAGGTGCTTTAAGTTTAATTAAAAGGGCTGAATGACAGATTCTATCAAAGACATTTGAAATATCTAGGGTAACGATTATGGACCACAACAATTGTGGTGACTAGGGCTCCAACCTTATTTAAGAAAAGCCAGCAAGTCTCCAGACGAGCGTCCAGTCGGGAAGCCATATCGGCGATCATTGATGAGTTGTTTGGTTTCTAGATACTTCATTAATTTGGAGTTAATAAAAGATTCAAAAAACTTTGAAAGAATCGAAGTGATTGATCGATAATTTGAGGGATCGCTACCTTCTTCTTTCTTGGGAATAGGTTGCACGTGAGCTACTTTCCAATAAGTTGGAAATTTTCTTATCGAATAAGACAAGTAGAATAGTTTGAGCAGAAGCTTAGCCAAGGGTGAGGCACACCTTTTAATTAATAGGGGTGAGAAACCATCAGGACCTATGGCTTTAGAGACGCTTATCCTCTTAATGATCTTGAACACATCTCTTCTAAGGATGTGTATGGGATCTTGTATACATCCACACGGGAGATGTAAAATAGGTGTCTGTGAAGTGAATAGAAAACGAGAATTTGAGGCGAATCTACCATCCAAAATATTAGCTTCATCCAGGGAGTCAACAAATCACTTCACAATTGTTAAGTAGGGAAGGTATAGAGGAATTGGTGTAGTTGTTCCTGATGGTTTTGATCAGGGACCAGAAGTCTTTGCTATCCTTGATTCCAAGATTCTTAGTCTAACATTTCTGTTAAAAAGAAATTTTTCTCTCCGCTTAATGGATTTGAAGGTGTTCTGTGCAGTCCTGTTTCAATTTTAGACATGAATACAATCATAGATGACATAAGAACTATATGTCGCATGGCATACTAGAGCAGAGTATACAGATTGTGAAATGGGTAGTGTATGCTGGAATGGATCATAACATGTTTTAGAGAGTGCCGAAAGCAAATGTTTTTATAATGGCAGCTTTGTATGCATTTAATCGAGTTCCTCAAAACTTGAGATACGAAAAAAATATGAATCATCAACGAATACATTATTTCAAACGTTGTGGTCCATTCCGGAATGGACCATACAGCCATATAATTTTTTATACTTTTTTGGTACTGCATGCGACATCTAGTTCTTGTTCTATATTACAATTGATACGCTCGAAAAGCAGACTGGTTCGCTTTTATTACTTGGTTGAACTTATCGTTAAACCAAGAGCGACTTTGGTGTTGTTGAGACCTGCTGTAGGAATAAGGAATGTATTCTTGCATGCTAAGACTTAAAATGTCACTAAGTTCTAATATGCATTCATCAATATCGCTCGAAGCAAAACAGACCGACCAATCAATTTGTCTACGATACTGATTGAAAATTTTCCAATCATCATTTATATTTTCTTTTTATTTAACCCATTTGTGCCCAAAGTTTCATTTTCGTTATATTTTGAGAATTCGGTTATTTTTGGTCATTTAGGAGTTAAGAATATATAAATGAAAGACAATTTTTTTTTCTACTTCTTAGAATTTAAAATACGGGGCGATGCGAAAACGCACCACTGGGCTTTGTAAGAACAAAACAAAATATAGTTTTTATATTTCTAAAAAATTATACTTTTAGTCATCTTCATTCAAACTAAAATTTTTAATAGTAAATAACAAATAACCAAATTCTATGTAAAAAACAAAAACAAAAATGATTTCATGGCACATTGTGAAAAAAGTTCAATACAATAATAATTATTATTTCAATTTATGATGATATGATTTCAAGCATTTGTCGTGCAAAACGATCATATGTTTCACATTTCATTATTGTGTGACTGACATTGCGTACAGTCGCTTTTGTCTACTTATAATATTGCGAATTCCAGGCCTCAGTGACGGATATGGCCTTGCGGTATATCCTTGTATAGACGTTCCCATATTTTTTCAAAAGGACTTGAGATAATTGGCGACGAAATTTTAAGCTATCTAGTATCAAAGAAACATAAAGACATGCCTTTATGTTTCTTTGCTAGTATGCACCCATAGGTTTTCGTAATTAGCTATGCATTGGTTACTGTTAAGTCAATCATCCATCTACAAAACGATTGGCGTATACCATCTTTTCCCCGAACACTTACTCGGTAGTTAGATATATGCAGAGCTGGGCAAGTACCAAAGAAAAAGTACTTAAGGACAAAGTACAAGTACCGAAGGCCAGAGTACTTCAGCGTAAGTACAAGTACCACATGTATGAAAAGTACTTGTAACTAAGTACAAAGTCTATAAAAAGTACTGAGTACTTTTTGAAGTACTTTTAAAGTACTTTTTTAGAATCTTTGTACGTTGTCAGTAATATAATGAATTTTATCGAGTTCTGTTAATAAATATTAATAAATAAATACCTTTTGAAAACTATAATATGTATAGTATCCAGTGGATACTATTTATAGTTTTTCATAGTCTTCGGTGCAGCAAGTAGAGTAAAATTTTACCTCTCCTTGCTACACTCACAAAAACTATTAAAGGTCCGCCCAAGCACCCATTATCGCCTCCAATAATGCATAACAATTCTAAGGAAAAAATGTTCAGTAAATTTCTAAGAAAAAATTGAGGCCTTCCCTACATCAGGTCGAGGCATCGTTGATTTTATATTGGAGCGAGACGTTACTGGTTTTTGTTCTACTTGCCCAGTCTTGTGTGTATGCTATTAGTTTGTCTAAGGTTCTGCTTTGACGCGTGAGTACGGCACATTCTTTGACAGTTCTTTGCGTGCTTTAAAACTCAACAAAAAATCAGTTGCGATAGAGATTGTCTTTCCTTTCCTATGAAGAGTTAGATATTTGTTAAGTACCTACAAGATTCAGAAATACCTAAGTAAAAATCTTGGTACTTAATTACAAAATTAAGTCTTAAGTACAAGTAAATAGAAGCAAGTACTTATGTTCAAGTACTAAGTAGGGACATTTCAAAAGTATTGAGTAATAAGTCTTAAGTAACGAAAATGTACTTTAAGTAGTACTTAAGTCTTTTTTTTACTTAAGTATTGCCCAGCTCTGGATATATGGTTCTCTAACAGGTCGACACCTCTCATATACATATTGTACATTTTAGCGGTACATCTATCTTTTTTGCTCTTTCTGTACATATTTTTTCACGTGACCTATAGGATTGACACCATGACTGTTAGATAGGATAGTAACTACCTGATTGTCTTTCCATCTAATTATTATAAGCTGGTTATCTCTGTCAATAAAAGATTCACGTTGTTCACGTTTCATTTTGTTGAACGATTTTTTATCGCTTAAGTTGATGTTATTTTATCTACGCACGTTCATAAATAGATTATCTTCGTGTCTTTTTGTCCAGCTCTGATTTTTTACTCTGAATTTTCTAATTTGTTGCTGCTCTTACTGTCGATTACATCCAAAAGTAAGATCGTCGAATACGACTTCAGCTTCCGCTTGAAATTGATGATGACTCAATCGATTTCGGTCGTCATTCTCCTCATCACCGGAGTATTCATCTGAACTGTAACTGACTACAGGAGGTGCAATTATTATCTCATAAGGAGAAGTGTCATTTTCTGCTAAATATTTAAAGACCTCCAAAATTTCCGTAACGGAGAACCTTTCTGTCGTGAAATGTTGCTTATCAAAATTTGAGACAAAAAGCGTTTTCGCACCATCAACAGAAAACGGCTAAGAAAATCTAATGAATATTCAATAATGATCACGAGGCGTTGAAAATACAACTAAACTAAAGGATTTCGAATAGGAAGAATATACTGAAATTGTTTTACAGAAAGAAAAAAAGTAGGACTAACTAGGCAGTCATTTCACGATGGTTGATAACAGCGAAAAATTCATAACTGTTTTCAGAGCAGAGGACACTTGCAGCTAAGTTCTCTTTGTTACGGAAGCAATAATTGCGGTACGAGGAACCTTTAATCTGCCTACTGACCGCAGAATCGCATGTCGCACTAAATCCGGTGAAAATAAAAAATAAATTTTTCTTAAAATATTTATCTGGTGCATTTTTGAACCAGAGGGCATAAATGGGTTAACGTATAAGCTACAAGCATTTTAGTAAAACTATTGCATTTTACGAAATAAAAAAGAAATATATTCCAAAATAAACTCACTACACCAATATACAATGATTTGTTTGCCGTTCTGTTTTCAATTAAAACAAACCTTCCGTCGCTTTTACCCGAATTAGCTCTATCCTGCTTCAAACACCCCGAGAAAAGCCACGCCCATGTACATACATGAATTTTACTTCCTGTTTGCTCTATAGAATTTAACAGCCATGACTTAAAGTGAAGCGAGGGCTGCGCCGCTAGCCATAAGGGGTGCGTTGTTATCAAATTGAACGCTTCGGAAAATTTTTAATTTTTTTAACAAAAAAGATAGTAGAATAGATTTTGTTAGGAAAACTTTAGAAGGTCTATTTGAATTTGTTGTTTTTGTGGTCTTCAGGGAAGGGCGCGACCCCCCGCGGCCCCTAGCTGGATCTGCCACTGAGGCAAATTTGTGAACGGTACTATTTTACCAAACCTCTGAGTACACTTCGCAACTATTGTGCCATAAAGCTAATGAAAAATTCCTGAATTGTCTTTTTTAAATGATCATATCCAGGAATGGTATTTTTCTTAATTGCCTTCTCTTACTTAAATGCTCGAAAATTTTAAGAGAAAAGCTTTTAGGTATATGTGCATCAATAAGCCTCCTCATACTTTTCTAGAAGAAAAATGTCTAGCTAAGCATACTACTCTTCTTTGATATATTGTAAGCCATCAATTATTGCATAACTACCCTTTTACTATTTTTTATATTAATTTAAATGATAAAAATTATCCCTACATCAAGATCTTCAGGTCAGCTTCCCAGGATGCTTTCTACAGACTGAAACCGACTTTCTTCGATGGCATTAAGAGGAGTGAGTACTCAGCAAAAATTTCAATTTAGATGCCAGCGAGCCTGTAGGCAATAAAACTTACTATACTTAGGTTTGTGTCCTGAAAGTATTAAAATACATATAAAATTAGCCTAGACCTAGACCACAAGTCACATCAGAGACATCTAGCGTAAAAGACAGAAACCCAACATGCGACAATTTAAGACGAAAATGAAATTTTGCAGTTCAAAGAAATTGAAAGTTTTTTTAAGAGAATTAACTCTCCTAAATTTTATTTTACACATAATAGTTAAATATACTATTTTGCTTTATATTTCTAAAACTTTCAACGAATTATAGCAATTTCTCGTCGGTGAAATATCGAGAGAAAAAACAAATACTATTAGAGTTAAACAATTTAAAAATGCGCCAATATAAATGAAAAAACTCGACGTTATTTGCTAGATTTAGGCTTTATCTATCTAAAATAGTCAAAATATGAAGAAATGAGAATACCTACTAACAGGAATTTGATTTGAAAAAAATCAATTTTTACCATTTTTTACAAGTTTCCGAGCTAATATCTCCATTCCAATAAATTTTTTTTTTATTTTTCTCGACGTTATTTACTAGACCTCTTCGTTACCTTTAATTTAAGATATAAATCCTTATTCTGCTACAAATAGTTTGCTAGAAATTCGCATTGAAAAATTTATGAAGCTTGCAAATCTTGTACTGACTCCTCTTAAACTGATAAGAAGTAAGGAATAGGATCGCGTTTTATATCACTCATCTTCTTGGTGCTTCTCCACTGGATTCCTATTCGATTAGTCTTGCTATAATCTTAGGGCTGAAGTTAAGAAAAAGGAAGAATTAATAAGGGTGCGATTCATTAAGCCCGCATTAACGTTAAAATTGTACAGATTTCTAGCCTCAATATATGAAGAGTGCTGCTGGCTGGAGTGAAAAGCAATTCCAATACTATTCTGTAGCTAATTATAGCATATATTTCCTTTAAAATTCCTTAAATTCACATTACTACAGATGCATTCATCGATATGTAACAGTTTCAGAATTGCAAGTAAAACAAAACAAGAAAGCTATGATCTCAGATTCAGATCACGTTGAAAGTACCACGAATGCACCTATATCTCGCACTAGATGTACATAAAATAAATTTCCACAGCATTCCAAAGCCTATTTCCATCTGTAATGGGTGCCGTTCAATTGGCATAAATTTTCACTTGAATAAAAAAAAACAATAAATAATAAAATTATCCGTAGCGACACAATCGACGACCACTAGATAATATCAACCCAGAGTCAAACAGCGCAGTCGTAATCTACTTACTTCAGATCCATGACATTTTGCGCATACCAAATTAAAGGCAATTTTCCGGTTATTTTATTTATTACATCTCGCCGAGAGTGAGAAATAAATAAAGCGAATATATTTGCACACTCTTATTGCCGCATTTCGAAAAGAATATCTTTCAAGTATCGTGTGTGTATGTAATATCGGTGGGCGTCGTCGTCCCAAACGCACCACCTGCTAAGATAACCCGATTAATGAAATGCAAGATCAGGCTATGATCGTATAGATAACTGATTGCGCATTATGCATATTGCAAGCCTTGAGAACTCTCTTACGGATATCTTACCAGAATGTAACGTATCACATGGGGAGCAATCTTTTAACGTCATAAGTATCTCATATCTCTTTAATATCTGAACCGATCATATATGTATAGTTACTAAAAATTGATCTTTTCTTTTCTATTGCAGTTTCGTCATCTTCGCAACTGATAGTGCACAGCTCAAGGGTGCGAACACCGAAACGTCATAACAGTGAAAGTGTTCTATACATGAATGACGATCAAATAAGTGTGACGAATGATGTAAACACTGCGAGCAGTCCTATTAGCAACAGCAAGGCCCAACCGATCTTTCCACAGCATACGCATTATCATCAAACTCCGTCTATAGTTAAGGGACCATCAGATCTTCAGAGTAACTCAAGCGTAACATCTACTTCTGTTTCTGGATGCTCACAATCGTTGCCATCTATGGGTGCTGCAAATTCTGTTGTGGTGACGACAAGCTCGTCGACATCTTCGAGCTCATTTTATCGGAGCAATCATAGGCTTTTTCCGGTTAGTACGTACACTGAACCGGTTAATGGAAGCAATGATTATCAGCCCCAGCCTCAGACTCAATCTCATCATCATCAGCATCATCATCATCATCAGTACCAACAGCAGCAGCAGCATCAGCAGCAGCAACAACAGCAACAACAGCAACAACAACAACAACATCAGCAGTCTGCTCAGCCGCAACAGCAACCGCAACACAATCAAACGTCGGTAGCATCACCACAAATGCCCGGAATGAAGTAAGTCGAGAGATCAAGATGTATTTGTCGGCCATTGGTATTCTTGAATTCGTTTCTTGCTTTCAAACGCTCCTTCTCTTCAGTAATTAATTGCTTTTAATTGATTTGTGGATTTTGCAGATTTTATGCTAATTGGTTGGCTGATAATATTGCCGCCATTAGATGGTATTAGAGTGCAGAGTGCTAGTACCATATTCCCCCCCGCAGAAAATTCAAAGGGGCTAAGCGTTGAATTTTGTGTAATATGGGAGCTGTTGTCTTCAAAGCATTTAGTCATAAAATGGAATTGAATTGTGGTTTTACATAATTGGCTATTGCTATCTAATAACTTTTGTAGAAAGCACTCAATGCTGAATGGCCGCTTTAGATTAACTTTTATTTGAGTAAATAATGCGTAATTTCTTGTAATGTATTTTACTTAGCTGATATCCAACCAGGAAAACAGAGGCATATGGTGAAGGGCGAACCCTGTCATAGAAAGTGTTGACTACTCATCTAATATACTTCTTCTAGGAAAGATATTCTTGATTATCAATTTTGACGCTGACCCCAGATAAAAGTCAATGAACTTTCTTTTAGTACACCTACAAGTTTCTAAGTTCGACCGTCGTTATTTATGTTTCCTGTTTTATATATTCTTCAGAAAATAAATTAGGTGTCCTAAATATTGGCAAATTTTGGTTTCTTAGGAGGATGCCATCATTGTTTACATCAGTTTCATCCATTTAGGGTTTATATTCAAGGCAGGACAACTGTGCTGGGATATCAATGGAGCTCATTTAAAAAAAAAACCCCAAATAAAGTCTTCGATGGGAAACATTAGCACTGAGTATATACTACAGAGCCTATCCGTTGTTTCCCTGCAGTCCATTAGTAAGAATGACCATAGACAAGGGCACTTAACAGCACTTTTACTGAGAGGATTGCGATATGCTCTTCCTGGATACTCACGAGTAGACAATTTTATTGGTAGGATGAAAAGATTTGGACAAACACAGACCTTATATCTGTCAAATTTCAAGCGATTTTGGAGGACGTTGTACCTTTGCTACTCTTCAAGTCATGTATACGTAATTATACTTTATCTCTTTCACCTTGGAAACAGGCGACCTGTGCGAATCCTATAAGTCCTAGGTATGGATACCTACGTGCCTAACGGATATCCTGTGTTGTAGCAAGTTGAGGGTGACTGAAGTGTGTCGTATTGAATGCGTACAGCAGTCTCGAATTTTCAGTGTTTCGGCCCACACTAGTTGTCTTTACGTGGGAGTCCCTAGCCGATTGTGGCTTGTCGTATAGTTTGATACACTGAACGTCTTAAGTGATAACCAGTATATGCATGTAGCTAGTGCCTGTAGTGCACGTAACAATATCTGAAAAGGCAATAAGTAATCGTAGCAATGAAAAGATGTGAAGCATGCTGGCACGTGGCTGCTTCCTATAGGAGACCAATGGTATCGCAACTAAGGTACCGTGGTACTAATTTGGTCGAGTGCTTTTGGGCAGATGACGACGAATCTGAAACTGACGGGAAAGAGCGTAACCGACCAGCTGACCTTATGTCGAACTGGCCACTACGTTCTATGATTGATCTTTTGAGAGTGGTCAGTTAGGGACGAGACTGATCCATGGGGCACACAGTCCTCTGTCATTCGTAGATGTTTGGCGTCAGGTTCAGATGCTTAAAGTGTCCCTTATCTGCGGCAGACGAGCTAACAGTTTCGGTAAATGTATCCAATCGTCCACCATTTAACTGCCGTATTGTTGTAGCACGACTCGAATAGAGGCTGTCCTAAAAGGAAAGCACCTGAAAAGAGAAACGAGGTACCGCTATCTGAGCTGTAATGAACATACGCTTCTTAAAATACTGCGACGGAAAAAGAAACATCCTTTGTTGCTGGGTGCTTTGAACTAGTCTTCTTTATTAAATGGCTTTCGCTGAACTTAGCGCAAAACTTTATAACTACGTATGGGGTGCCCGTTGTCGTTACCGCAACGTAGCTGGCAATGTGAAGTCCCATGCCCATCTTTAGCCAAGTGGGGGCCCTGGGCACTTTAGCATATAGGCTCTAATGTAAATACGCGCATGAAGTGACCTGACAGCAAGATAACTTTTTGGGTCCTCCAGATAGCAACTTTTGGGTGACGAAACAATCACCACGCCTTCACATTTATATGAACGTGAATGCACTGATAACAGACGTTGTAGAGCTAAGAAGAAACGTACGCAAGTTTTTTTTGACAAAGGATGCTGCATCGATGGTGTAAGAGGAAGATATAAATAATGAAGCATTAATACAAGAAATACAAATGAGATGACCCCTATACAACAAACATTTTAAAGAATACTCTGAAAGCAATTTGAAGATAAAAATGTGGTAGGAAATATCCATGAAAGTGTTATAGACCTTAGAGTTATACCAAGTCTCTTTTAGGGCTCAATTGATGATCGCATATTGGTACTTTGTAAGTTCTAGCAGGTCTCATCATATCTTTCAACACTCATTCGGAAATATCAAAGGAATTTTTCAGGATAGGATCGCAGTTTACCCAATATTAAGTGAATTTTTTCGTTAAGAAGCCTTTCGTTTCAATTTGAAGGACCCATTAATGTTTCTTTCATTGATATTTTCTTTACCCTTATGACAAATGCACATATCAGAGCTACCTCCGTGAAATTTATATTGATGAATAGTGATATAAAACATGAGGTTTTGACAGTTACTCACTGTGTGCGTAATAAATTAGCCCATGGTGACAGAACGGTGATAGTTACCAAAAAGTTGCACGACAAAAGTCTCCAGTGCGCTTTAGGCCTAACATGAATTAGCAGTATAAAAATTGTCGGTGATTATCAAATAAATTGAGCTTGGCTACTGAAAGTATACCATGAAAAATACTGGGACTGCAAGCACCGTCACGTTACTTTGTATGACAATTTGTTGCCATGTTTAGAAGTTCGAATAAATTACACTTTCAGTAGCCACACTCTAAAAGCTAAATTAACTTGGAATAGATTGTCTCATTGTTTATTGGTTGGTCTACTATCGCAGGGGCTAGAGGCCTCATGGATCATGGACCTGGGCTCAGGCCCACTGGGCCCATGCGTAAAGATGGCTCTGCGTCGACCACACTAACCGGTGCAGGTTAGTAACTTGAATTCATTAATAAAAAGATAGCCTTCTTCCTGCTGCAGCATGGGAAGCTTGTAGTTTTTAGAAGATGCCTAACATCAAATCTCTTACTTGACTGCATAGTTTCGGGAGAGAGTGTGGAGTTTAGTTCAATGTGCAATCTTCACGAATCCGTCCATCTGCGAATCGTATATGCGGCTGCCTCGATCCCTCGTCAGTTCGATTGATAACAAAACCTGGTTTATTACTCTGACCCAACTAGAGTGAAACATGTTAAAGTAATGAAATCCCACATTTGCTTACCCAAGTGGTTGACATTCATCATATCTATAAAAAAAAAAAAACACAAAACAAGCCACTTAATTTTCACGAACTGAATCTGCTGCGTCCGACAACTGTAGTTGGCGCAGTCGCCATTGTCCTAATATCGGAATAGATGTCTTACTGTTTACAGATTGTTTGTCTTCCGAAACAGTTCGTTCTCTCCATATTCAAGAATAAACAATTTCTCGAACGCTCGATCGTAAAAATGTAAAAAGCATATGTGGGGCCTTGCTGGATGGATGAACAAACAGCAGTAAGGTTAGGCCTGGTGATTTCAGGTTAGAACATGCTTTATTTTGCACAACTTATATCCACCAGTACAGTAGTTTGGCTCGGTAGTGAATATCCACCTCCAAAATTAATTGTTTTTACCTTAGAAGTTGACACAATTTTGTTGGATTTATATACGGACGATTTTCGTCACATAGAAAATCATAAAAAGCATAACTAAATTCTTGAATGGGTTGAACGTATTTTTTTGGAACACGCATAGGGTTGGTTGTGGTTCCAATACAAGAAGTATGCGTATGGAACGGTATCTCGGGTGAGAGTTTATCTACCGTAAGCAGCAACTTCTTATGTTCCTTTCCGAAATAAATAAAGTCTCCCATTTGGCTTCGAATCATCCCATCATGTCTATTGATGGCTAACTGTTATATGATGCATTGCATACTACCTCAAATTCGCGACTGGAATATGTTCTATATCAAAAACCCTTCCATAGCCGAAGTAATTTAGCCTTGTTTCAGTTTTTAATCTTACTACTCGATTTGAGTTATCAAGATACTTTATAATTTCGTTGATATAAATCTATGTATCAATCAACAAATGGGCCGAAATCCCAACTGCCCTGCCATCAGGAAAGTTCCCTAACGTATGGTAAGAAAAACGAAGTCCCTTCACAGCCTATCAGACTTTCCATCGGCCTCACTAGCTATACCTACAATCTTTCATTTGTGCACCTACTCTCAATGCGTCGGATGCCATTGAACAGCTCGCATTATGCTGTGGTGAAAAGCGAATTATTTTCCCACAAATGTGTTCCATAGTCTCCTCTAGACACGACAACATAGTTATTAGTAAGCAACTTAACCTCACAACAATAGGGAGAGCCATACACCTTGAGACCCCGTGAATCTGCGTCTAACAGTCCTCGAAGAAAAATTCTACAGTCCGAAAAATCCTTTCGACTATCCACGAATATGCTTCAAAAGATGCACCTGTGCATAGCTCAGCAAGAAATCTTGGCAGTAAGTTTATTTCAGATAATAGTTGGCAAATTATTTAAAAAAATTTATACAATCTGCTTGTCAAAACAGGCATCCAATTCCTATGAAAAATGAGTAAGCTTTTATATATTATATTAACTGTGCCATCTAGCGGTTTATTCTGAAACATTTAAGTAATCAATCTCAGGGTGCTTAACAAAGCATGGCTAACTTTTAATAAGAGATGACGATCTTACATTGTTCACAGCTGTGTTGCCCGCGACTATTCGTTCTTGGGTCACAAATTCTTCCACTATTTCCGTCTCCTTGTTCAGTAAAAGTTAGATTATGGAGGAGATAACCTTTGGTCAACTTCTGGCAATTATTTTCAAATTTACTTTAAAGCAATAAATGCCGATTTAAAATTCGGAAACTTTCTCATTATATCTCCAAAGAATTTTTTTAAAATCCAATCTTTTCTTTTACAGACTATCATCACCACAACCTAGCAATTGGCAATCGGTAGCTGAACGTATCAATGACTTTGAAAGACAGCAACAACATTTATCAGTTCATCACTATCATGCACTGCAACAGCAACAGCAAACGCATTCTACTCAAAAATACTCATATATAGATCCCAGTAAGACACATCGTGTCCCGAATCCAGCCTTAAAGGCATTTCAGAAAAATGCAGTTCAATCATATTTTGAGCGGCAGCAACAAAATGCAAAAGAAAACAGTAAGAATTACGTCAACTCCAACAATAATTTATCTAGACCGCAATCTCTTCAACCACTAAACTCACCAAAAGAAGTTCCAACCCCCTCATTAAGGATTTCGCTACCCAGTAATTATGTATTACCAGTTGCCAATCAAAGAAGTCCCAGAGCACAGCAAATTATAAATAATAGTATTTTACCGACACAAATAAGCAACACGACTGATGTATCATTTTCTGACTTCAATGCTCCTCCACCTCCTCCACCACCGCGCTCTCGATCCTTAATGCCAATAAGAAGATCTTCTTCTGCTTCAGATTATGCTGATTTTCGGGAAAGTTTCATTCGTGCCAAGGAGAGGCAAAGTATAATTAAAGAGCAACAAATTAGCACAGTAACAAGTCCTGAAAAATCATCATTTAATGATTGTGGTGTACCCCCACCACCACCACCACCCAGAGGTCGAACATCAATGCCGGTTAGACGAACATCCTCAGCTTCAGAATATGCAGCCGTACGTGATAAAAATATTCAATCTAGACAAAATCTCTCTAAAGACTTATTGGGTCCAATTATAATGGGACCAATAATATCTGTAGATGATTGGGTCCCTGAGCGACCTCCCAAGAATCCACAATTACGAATTCCAAGTCCAGATTTACCTCCTCCACCGCTTCAAATAACTGATAATGATGTGAATTTAATAAATCAAGATGATCCACTGCCTCCACCGCCACCAGAAATTCTTCGCCATATGAGACCAAATCCTGAGTTCGAACCGAAGCCGCCGTCACCAAATCGTCGTAATAGTTTTGCGGGATCACCTAGTCGAAAAGCTTTTTATAGGGCATCAACAGTTGAGAATTTATCACCACCATCTGTGCCGAAAAAACCACCATCCGTAGAATTATTACATTGTAGACCAGCGTCAAGTCTTGCTCAGTCCAATAAAGCTCACAAAGTTGTTCTGAATGGAAAGCTTGAAGGTCTAGGTGCTGTTAATGGTCATGTAATGGCTAGTTCGGCTCAATTATTACAGGATCATCATTTTGTAGTTCCAAGAAGTATAGATACAAGAATGTCAGTCCGTAAACGGGCGCATAACTCAAATCCACCACATCCACCTTCGCCATCTTTAGATCCTGCAAATAAGTTATCGAACAAAAATAATCTTCACAGTATGAAATCTCCGCCACCATTGAAACCGAGAATGCCGATCGTTGGACAAGAAATGCGTGCAACATCTGTAGCTATCAATAGTAAATTAAGGTGAGTAAATTTTACCGTTTCTGTTTTTAAATTTTGTTTACCATTATGATTAATTATGAGAATTCTAAAGAATATGGAAAATAATGATTGAAGGTGTTCCTCTATTAAAGAAATTTCAGTGAGCAATTGTTTTTCCAGGAAAATTTTAATGTATTTAATAAAATAGGGAAACATATGAACATGGCATGAAGGAAAAAGTAAGGACTGGAGTTTGTTGGTAGCCAAATAACTAACCTTTTTCACAAAATTATACCATTTACAGTTAGTACCTTAACGTCACTTTTCAATAAAACTATTTAGATTATTTTTTCCTTAAGGCTTTTCTTTTAAAATTCGTTGTTTGGCAGTAGTGCCACCTATAGGAAAGTGGCAGTAGTGCCACCTATGGAATGGTGGCAGTAGTTCCATCTTTGGGAAGGTGGCAGTATTGGTACCTATGGGAAGATAGTTAACAATATTCATATCATTTTTATTATTAGTATGATCCAGTTTGGACGGGTCAATACGCTGCCTCTGCCGCACGAAATCTGTAAATAAGGTGATGCTTCATTCCTGCTCTCAACCATCATATTACCAAGAAGTTTTCGTGCGGCAGAGGTAGTATAGACCCTGTTTAGCATGACGTGCGCTGTACGGTACCTCAAAATGCTTTGCATGATTACATCAGTCAACCGGTAAACTTAGATTAGATTAGATTTCTAAAGGGGGTCGCAATAACTGCGACCTGAAAGATCTATTGTGAATCCCCTTTGAATTTACCCCCTTTCTAGGTTCAGACACTTAATAAAGTCTAGAATCATTCTGGGATTGACGTTCTACTCATAGTTTTGTGGAAGAAAAGCATATTCGAGGTGGAGTGGTCTTCGCCTGGCCAATCCTTCGCAGTTGCAGAGCAAGTGCTCCGAGGTTTCGTGAGCATCCTGACAAAAGTGGCAAGATGAATATTCAACCAAACCAAGCTTGTTTAGCTGATACCCTAAGTGACAATGGCCTGAGAAGAGCTCAGTAATCATTTTGAGCTCTGTCCATCTAATAAGTAGGAGTTCTTTTGTTTTTCCGCCGGAGGTGTCGATCAACTTTTTTGCTTGATGAGGTCCTTGTAACCTTTCCCAAAACAGGGATTTTTGTTTATTCTCCCTGCTATTTAGGGCAGTTCTGAGGTAACTCTTTGAAGTGCCACCAAATGACTCCGCTCCTCTTTTGGCTAGGCCATCAACAATTTAGTTACCCTTGTGGCCATCATGTCCGGGTACCCACATGAGGATAACTTTGCTTCTCCTTGATAAGTTTTTGATGGTTTGTAGACATTCCCAGAGAGTGTAGAACTTTAAGGCCTTAAGGGCAGATTAACTATTCGAGAGGATATTATTGGCTGAGCCATGGCTCTTTTAATGCAGGTACTGGCGCATTCTTCTACGGCCAATAACTCGGCTTGGAATACGGTAGGGGTAGAGCCCAGAGTATTTGATATATGGCATCTGGGCCGTTTATGCCCAATCCGATTTCACTGTTCGTTTTTGAACTGTCTGTATACTCACCATCGATCCTTGTTTGAAGGACGGTTTAGTGTAACGCATTGTTGGCGGTCTCCCAGAACAGCTTGGAATGGTCTTACGAAATCCACCCTGGGTGTGATTATATTTTCCTCATTTGCTCGAAGCATACCTGTTTTAAGATACTTAAATGACCAACCAGATCCCCTGGCTTTAACTGTTTCTCGTTTTGTACTCTAATAGCACTGAAGATCACTTCCTTTTTCATCTGCAAATGTAGGGAAGAAGGCGTCCATGGCTGCTGTAGGACAGATTCTCATGGCACCAGTTATTCCTAGACAGGCAAGCCGTTGGGTTTTTTTAAGCAGAGCCTCAGCCGTCTTTTCATTACTTTTTGACCACCATGCGAGTGCCGCATAGGTGACCATGGGTCTGAAAATCGTGGTGTACATTCAAGATATCATTTTCGGCGTCAGACCACATGTTCTGGCAATGAAGCTACAACATGTGTAAAGAGATCCCACCGCTCTATCCATCACTCTGGGCAGATGCGAATTCTAGGAGGGGAGTGGCAGTTACCCTTCCCTTTTAACAATGAGATCCTTGAATAGTGCTCACCAATTTTATAATAACCTGTATAATTTCTAGTAGCGAAATTGTATCTATCAAGATTCCGATTCCGAACTGGAGTTTCAAAAGCCTGGAAGTCGGAAAATCTCAGAAAAGAATCGAAATCCGGGAAAAGTCGATGATGAACTTTTTTTTTTTTTTTCGTTCTAGATTTTAGACCCAAATTATCCAATCCTAATTTCCAACCCATTTTAAGTTGAATTGAAGAGAGGTTGCGCCCTCTAAGCGGCGTTCAAGGTTCAGCCTTTACTGGAAATCGAATTTCCAAAAAAAAAAAAAAATTTTTTTCTATAAAATCATTTCCCAATTTTTCTATGGGCCACATGAAGTTATTATGAAAGGCATAAATTTTTATATGGGACACATTAAAAATTTTGCCGTTCATAAATACCAACCTCACCCCGTAATGAATTTAAGAATTGGCTCGCAACTATGTCTCTTCCTGCTTCATGCAGTGCATTGAAATGTGTTTAGATGCCAGCCAAGAAACTGTTATCATTTAAGTGGTAGTGTCAGACAGTGACAAAGACAATGAAGTATCATTTCGTGGTGTCATTGAGCTAAGATTTACTACCAGGACTCATGTTGTAACAGGTTTTCCTTGCGAGCCCTTGTTAGGCGTTCCAGGTGCTCGTGGGTTGCATCAGGGTCAATAAATAACAAGGCCCATTTTCATAATCAAATTATCAATTAAACATTCTTGCTTAACATCTACTTATCTATAAAATTTCACTGAATGCAAATTATTCTAAAAGGTTCGTGTATTACATTAAATAATTATGGTTTATAACTTGGGTCAGATTGCAATAAACTCTCTATACTATGAAATTTTTTCGCAATTTCAATATTGAGTTCCAATATTCTACATACTGAGTGTACACCGAGTTTTTCAGTTTTTCAGTATATAAAGACACACTTGCGGTTTATGCAAACTGAAATATTGAAACCGTAAATCTGTCTCCTGTAATAGAATGCGTACCTTATTACATCGTGAAAAAGAGTTGAGGTTAGTTTTACACTGCAATCTCGAAAACTTTACTATAGTTTCTAAGACATATACTCATTTCTATACTGAGCTTCTCACAGAAACTTCCCTCTACAATATTTTTCCTCGATTTGGAATCATCTGTATGACAAAACAGGACGCACCAATGGTTAAAGCACAGAGTGTGGTGTCCTAGATTCCTAGACTTTTGCTTTGAAATTGTCCTCTATCATTGTCTGAAGGTGGTAATCGCTATCTCTCTGTTGATCTACCGAGCTTGTTAATGATGCTTTTGATTTGAATGCATTAAATTTTAAGCAATTTATCATGCAATACGTCTGTGCATTGTGCATAATCGCGTTCATTCTATTATATATGCATTTGCTTCGAAGTTAATTGACCCAAATTATATTGAAGCTAACAGGATACCGAATATAGTTCCCACAGTACTTTCTTCACATAATTTCTTCTTTGTCTTTGCTGCTTCAGAACCTCCAAATTCTTTCTCTTTCAAATTTGGCAGATATTTTGGACTTATTTGTGGATCTTGTGATATTATTTTGTCTTATTCGGTGCATCTGAACAATTCTCATCAAAACAGTTGCTTCGATTTAATTTTAGCTTAAACTACCCATTACTTTCCTGAGCAGCCAATGACACAGAGTTTTTAGCAGACTTTGTTAGTAAGACGGTAGCTTCCTCTCATCGTTCAAGTTATCTATGAGAAAAATGCAAGTCGTTTCGGTATTCTTTTCAAAACAGTATGAAACAAGATGGAAGCGATGCCTTAACAAAAAGTGCTGTGAATCGTAGTGTAAAAATAACATACGAACAACATTTGGTCTGTCGATCAAAATGTATCAATTTGTATGCATTTTCCTTTTGCGTAATTTTTTTATTGTCTTCTAACAAGAAAAGTTGTTCGAACTATACAGAATTATCAATACTCCGGTGCCTCCCATATTTGACATCATCCGGCTCGAAGGACCAAAACGAAACATGAATTATAATAGGTTTCCATGAGCAATTTTAAACATTGGTTCCAGGCACATGAGTCGCTTAGGCGCAAGACTTTCTATTCAGTGCAACTTTTACTTGTAATATCTTTCGTAAATACCCTTCCCCGATGATTCCCTGTTTTGATATGAGGCTTGTGGAATTTTTCATGGTGCCACCTTCCATAAATCTGAAAGTGTTAGAAACAGATAAAGCAACAACAAAATTGCAAAATATTATATTTCATACCTGTGCTAAATGTTTACAATTAGTGCTAAAATTTACCTTACAGAGAGGAGTTTTTTTTCTAGTCCAGCTGACTGATTAAGATCTTTTTATAATTGCTTGCTCAATATTTATCTCGTTTATCTGAGAAACCGTACACAGTATGTAGGTATACAGTTAGACACGAAAATATGTCGCAACCTGCTATATTTATTTGCCGTGATAAAAGCATACCGTCTTACAGTTAACGGACTGCTGCTGATAACCGATGAAACGAAACGGACAAAGTATCTTAAGTAAGCTAATTACTGGCGGTAACAAGGAACCAGCTCCAAATAAAATGTGTATAAATCAGAGTAAAACATACAATCGCCTATCGCAGCAGGAAATTGCTTCAAGTTTAAAAGAAAAAACCTCCATCGGCTAACACAGCTAACCTGCCGACTTTAATCGTTAAATCACACGAGGTCACATAAATATGCCTCGCTCACGCAGAACTGATTATCTCTCGTGTGCACTTGGTGTAGATTCTACATAGCTAGCCTAGCGCTTAACTAGACAACCGACGTTACATATAGATTCTTATATCGCGACTGTTCTATGTTTCCATTATAGATGGAGTGAGGTGTAACCATTCTTTGCCCTGGGTAACTGGGCTTGTTTTTGTCAACTCGCAGTAACTCACCCGACCTGGCTGACATAAGCAGGGGCAGGCGCGCACCATACAACTCTGGGGTAAAAATTTTCTAACTTGTGGATACGAAAAAAAAATATATTTCTTGAAAATTTGAGCGTTCAACTAAAAAACGATTACAGTCTCAGCGTTCGGGGACCTTTAGTTCACGATTTATTGCCAAACATGAGCAAATCCAAGTAACAATGTCGCGAGAGCTTTTTGTTCATTTTTTCATTTTTAGTTAAAACGGAATCGAGTGCGCCGCTGTTGGTCTCCTTACTAATCGCGCTCGCGCATGAACTTTTGACTTTTTAAACTGTTTTTGTTTTTCGCTCCATTTTAATACGTGAAGAAAATCTCAGGTTAATTTTTCTAATCGCTCATTTTTCCATCCAGAAATTTGTACCTTGGTTTAGAGCTAATGCGATAAGGTGAAAGAGGAAAATTAGTGAGGTGAGGCACTTATACAAAAAAAAATATGGGCAAAGCAAAAAGACCCTGGAATAGATTTAATTAAAGAATACAAGACAAACTGTGCAGGCAGCCTGACACATTCTCCTTTTGTGAACTGCTCGCAGAAACTTGACCTTTCCTCGAGTTTTTTAATTGAAATTTATTTTATTTTCCAATTTACGGTGAAAATGCTTTGTTTGCTCTATTTGTGCTAGCGTTAATAGGAAAGGGCTTGGCTTTGGTTCTGTTTCACGCTGTATGACAAACTTTGCAATGAACCTTAGTTTATATGCTTTGATTGCAAAAGGGAGTGCTTTTCATGTATAATTATGCGGTCAATTTTTGTATAGAATGTCATATTAAAAGTCACGTTCGATATTTTACTTAATTTCACTATTTATATCGTTCCCCATCTTTGATTAGATTTCTAGATATTCTTAAACGGGATAAGCTTTAATTTGATCGAGTAAAATCGTGCCGATCGTTTCTTTCATCATCATAGGGAAGTACGAGGACAACATACCGAAATGGAAATGTATTTTTCTAGTTCGTGCACTCACTAGAACTTCCTTGTACTATAATATGTAGATAAAGTATGGTACGATTTGGTGAGATATGTTTTTCAACTCATTATTGAGTAGAAGGGCAGATCCACAAACGTCAATTCTTCATCTAATAATAGTCGAACAAACGCATAGACAATGTGCAGTCATCTCCGCCACTCTTTCCAGCTAGATTAACTCATTCGGCGTATCAACGATACCCAATTTAGAAATATGAGCAAAAAGCACTATGTAAGTAATAATGATAGCGATGCAGTCTTTCCTCCTCACCGCCAAAACAAAATCTGTAATGTTACAAAAGTTCGTATGTCCAGTCAATTCTGTTTATATCTATTTCCTGCGAACACCCTCTTTGATACCGGCCCCACTCTGAGGTGGCTAGGCATACGGTAGGCTCTGATAAAAGAAATTATATATGAGTCCAAACCAGGCGAGAAAGTTAGCACTCTAATCCTCAATATCGTAAAGACTTCTTAAAAATGCCTCTCTGCAGTTCAACATCAACTCAAAGGTGATTGAGCACCACTTAAATCTATTTGGTCAGCCTGACTACTTGACCATCTATCGTACAATTAATTCATCAACCTAATTGCGAGAATCTGCTGATAGCCACGTTATTATACGTTACCAGTGAAGGTATCGCCATTTGGTTTCTTCCGTCTTCATTCCACTTGTGAGTGTAGGTCCTCCACATAGCCTCTACTATCTACTAGGCTTGAATCGTATATTTTTACTATGCTATATGATTATCCCGCAGTAACTATCCAAATGATGTGGTTGCCATATGTCTCTCGATTGCTCCCTCAGATGTTATCTGGTTGACGTCTTTACTGATGGTATAAAAACTGATGGTTATAAAAACCTTACAAATATTCGATATCTCCCATATTCCAGCTGCTGTTGTTTTTGCTGCTAGAAAGGAGACGATTATAGGAATCGGGATAGCTAAAGGGAGATGTACAACATGTAAAAGAAGGATAGGTAGAAACATTTTCAAGTAGAAATGGGATTTAAAACCTCGACGGCTGAGTTGGTAGACAAACGCGTTTACCATTGAGCCCCCAATGATGTACAGTATCGCCATACTGTCGATTATTCATCGTACCTAAATAAGTCGACGGACTACATTTCACTACCTTGAACAGACTTACTGGATTGTATTCCATTGTTTAATGGCGCGATGACCTTTTTAAGTCATTCCTTGGTCCAGTCTTCTTTCCAGAATTTTGACGAAGTTTGTCAAGAATGCCATTCTATCAGTTTAATCCAAGCATTTTATCTATGTCCATATGTAGTCACCTCAAATCGGTTGCTTCAATACAAAACTCTTTGTAGCGGTGATCTAAGAGAGCCCTCTCTTGATACTCTCTATCCAATAAATAGATATAAAACGTCTTAGAATGCAAGTGTTACGATAATTACCAATTTTAGTGTCCCTTGTAGGTTAAATTACAGCACTGAAGTTTTTTCACAAAGGTGTGAATATTGCCATATTTGATTGACATAAATATGTTCTGGAATTACAGGATTTGCTCTATGAGCTTCACAAATTTCACGAATATGGTCCTTCTGAACCGATGGTTGACGTACAAGTGTTAATCGAAAACTCGATAAAGTCACCGAAACCGGAACAGAAATGCATGTTTACTCTTATGGTAGATAACTTTTCAGTTCCATTACAATAGAAATAGTCATATCACTTGGAAGTGCATCTAGTATCACTTGAATCAAATCTCGACAAACTTAATTCAAGTGGAATTCGAAACCCCATTTGACGTTTATTAACAATTTGCGTTTAATAAGAGAACGTTATTAGTACTTATGGCATACAAACTGACAAGGTATGCTCAATATTTATTGCAAATACAAATCATAACCTCACAGTGATCAAGTGTACTTCGAACACATCACAAATACAGTTTCACTTTCAGAACAAATTGTCTACATTTCGACGTCACAACGGCGGAAGCTGTATGCTGTATCTTGCTTTCTGGATTAACGTAATTAGTGCTCAGGTCTAGCTCTAGGACGCGCATGAGCAGTCAACATTCTTCATGCTAAATAATACAAAAGATATCATTTGACCCCAGGCTAGGAAGTTAAAAAAATTTGTTTCTTGTAATCTAACATAATGTTAACCTTAGATCTAATCAAATGTTTACAATAACCAAAAGTGCACCAAACAATAATTAAGCTCCAAGCACTGAATACTGTGTAAAACACAAAACGGCCTAATTGTTTCAAGGTTTTTTTTTTTTTGAATTATTTCCGCCTCATTCCCGCCCGACACATATTTAACGATCACAGCTGACGGCAACTAACTTAACGCCAAACAAGCCCATACTATAATTTTTGTGAACGAATCTAACCAAGAAATAATTAAATTAAATTGATTGGCCTCATAGCTACGCAGATCAGTCAGCAGATGTGAGTGCTGTGACGAAGGTCAACGAAATTCACTGACCTACTGGTGGAAAGTTATTGGTAATTCAACAGCAAGTAACTAATTTCAATCACATCAGAATCGTACTATCGTGTGCTCAACAGACTTGTCTCCATCTATATGCGGAAAAGGCAAGGTCGCTAGATCCACTGCCGGATGATGACGACGACGACGACAACGCAAAAAAGATGAAATCTCCAGAGAGAAAGACGTAAAATCTTCTAGATGTAGCTTGTAGGGGCAGTAAATGTTGGTCTGATTCAATCAATCAATGGGCAATGAATCTGCGCTTATATTAACAATCTTCTATAGCCAATAAAAAGTAGTCATTGGCTGCTTCAAGCACTGTTAAGATTGTGATTAAAATTAATTACTTTTTCGATACAAGGAATAAATCAGCCAGCGTCATCAGTAGGCTATACTTATCATTTGGCTGCTGCCTTATCTCACATAAGAAAGAGTAATAGACAAAACGAGTGAGAGAGAGAGGGAGAGGCAGAGAAGGGAAAGTATCTAATCACGGAGTAACCTTGTTTACGGAATCATCTTAATTTTTTAATTACCATGACAACCTTTTAAAAAAGAATTAAAAACAAAAAATTGAAAAGAAATAGAGAAATAGCAAAAAGCGTGATAATATTTATGAAGGTGATCGCCAGTCACTCGAGATCAAAAGGTAAAATAAGTGAACGCCTAAATGTATGCACCATGTACCAGTCTACCATATTGGATACAACATGTATGGCTACGTTGTCTGGTTTCTTACAGTTTTCTTAGTTTTTTTATTTTATTTTTTGTCCGCCTGTTCACTTCACACTTTATCAACAACGAGGATCTCCAAATGAAATGAGATCTTTTGATCCCGCTTTGACACCTACTGCTCGATAGGAGGGCAACGACGACGACGACAATAACGATGAACGGCCACAGTTTACGTATGTAATAAAAACTTGGCCAACAATGGCACCAGTCCGTAATTGGCTGACAAAGTAGCACTAGCAAGGTCTGCACGAGCACGCGCCCAACGTTTTAATTTTCAATTGAAAAAATATGCAAAAAGTACTGCCGCACAAGAATAAAAAGTTCAGTGGAGAGAATTCTTTGTACATTCTCAGGTAGAAATAGAGACAATGCACTCCTTAGTATGGTGTGACGGCGGCCGGTGGCGTGGGATTTAATTGGACATCGTTTTGGCTTCAAGGCTATACTTGAAGTTAGTTGTTATTATCGATGCTTTATTGAAAATCAATTAGCCATTACAATGGAAGTGAGTATGACAGGAAGTTAAAGTGGTTAACTGTTAAATTCAAAAACATACGCCTTTTATAAGTTTTAATTAAAATTGAGAGTTTAAAAATAAAGATTTAATCAGATTTAGATTTTAGATTCAGATATTTAGCCATCATGCGATTTTCCTTTGCACTGGAGTTACTATTTATTGATTTAAATTGCGGACAGATTTTTCTTTTGGTTCTTTCATTAGAATACTTTTGAAATGATTCTTCGGTGGGATTTAGAGCTTGGCTGTATGCTTAACACTGGAAATCTACATCGTGCAATTGTCTCACTTTCTAAGTGGACTCCTGTAGGCAGGTTCAAAAAGCTCCAGGGTTTTCCTTTGTAAGAAGAGACCTTTGATGAATCTTATCCAAGGGCATTAGTTAACCCATTCAATTTGGAAATTTTTCAATAGGATTATAAAAATGTTAAAAGCTTGTATATACCCTGCAGTAGCTCACCCCTTTACAAATGTTCTCCGAATCTAGATTGCTTTTCTTTCATGTTGTCGTTCTCAATTCGCTGAGTATTCGTATTTCGTTCAGTTTTGCTAACTACAATTGAAATCTTTTTCTTGATACGATGCAACACAGACGTTGTCCAATAAAATGTTCGAAAAGCATCTGAGACAAAGTCAATTTCATTTTTCCTTCTCTACGCACGATTGCAAATGCGATGCGTACGATTCTTTAAAAACAAAATAGTTCCTTGGTATAAGAGTTCATATTTGCACAGACAGACGGCAGAAAGTTCTAATTACACCACAAAAGAAAAAAAAAATTATCTTTCAGTTTTTTTTTTCAGTTTTCAACTTTGCTTAGAAAATACTTTCGTTTTCCAAATATTTAGTTAAAGATTCTTGTCTGTTAGTCACTTCTTGGTATATTATTATTCTATGATTTTACCAAACCACGAAAAATTTTCTATATCTTAAGTGTAAAGTGTAAAAATGGGCTTTTAAGATGAAATAGTAAATAAAAGTGTCTATCAAAAATCTTATTTACTTTAAAAACTTTTCTGCCTATCATAAACCATCCATTTTCCATACCAAAACAATCACTTTGCGCTGATTTTGGAACTGACCTTCTCCGTTTTGAAGGAAATTTTCAGAGTTTGTATATAAATACAAAAGTAGTTCACCCATATTTTTACCACTACTACGCCCCGCTGCGGAATTAGAAATTTCGAGATTTTTTGACGAAACGTCTTTTTCAAAAATAATATCTTGAGAATGGTGCAACTGATTTTTTATGCTCTATATGTCAAATGATACTAAATTCTTTACATTTTTTATAAAAAAAAATACAAAAACACCTAACTATACTACTTTTTGTTAATAATAGTTTTTTTTATGTATATGTAAAAATAGCATTATTTACTATTGAGGATCGCTTCCATTTTTTTTTTTAAATATTTTTATTAGGAACCTCAAAGCCTTATGTATCTGCATTTCAAAAATTGTGAGAGTGTACGGATTCGTTTTGGAAATATGAATTTTTAAAGTCACCGTATACACAAAATAATGCAATTTGTGTTTGTACCCAGAGACTCCGTTTTGCCAATCCCATCCACCCTCTAGATTCTGGACAGCATGTTTATATTGCATTTTTCTTCGTTAAAAGAACTTACCTAACTATAGCGGTTCATATTCAAATGGGTTTTAGACATCAGTTAATGTTAATGGTTTTCCTGTATTCATAGAAGGTCACATTCGCTTTCTTTATTCGTTCTTCAATATTCTACTCCAGTTAAGTTTAGAGTGTAGTTAAAATACTAGACTATAAGCTGGGTGTAAACCCAGGTGATTTTTTTTCCTCCAATCATCGGGATCTTAAATTCTGGTATTTTTCTTGTCCCAGTGAAGAGTACTAATTCTGTTTTCAAAGAATTTATCCTCAGGCTAATGTTTGAAGCCTAAACATCTAGCTATGACAGCTTTCACTAATCGTGGTACAGAAACATGCCTAACTTTAGAATTTCCAAATAATCTGCATAGGCAACTGTCATGAACCCTTTCCGCCTTTAATAGGTATATCCAGAATTTCATCTATCACTAGTAACCAAAGTACTGGCGACGGCATTTTTCCCTTGCGATGTTCTTCTGTATACGGTCCTTATCATACATAAGTACATCGTATATGCTAGAGATTATCATCCTACTAGATCTAGATTGATCCAGTCACATTGACAGTTGTTAATTCCAATCCTTCCCCCTAGATTACTTCTATTTCCAAGTTGTTGAATGCATCAATCCAGGAATCCTTCAATAATGGACAGCAGTGCATGTAATGTTGTCTCAATGGATTTTCCTCTGATATAAGCTAATGTTCCTCAAACCCCGGGTTTTCGAGTACCCGGCTCTTATTCGGGCACCCGGGTTTCACGAGGAGGAGGAGTCTAGCAACCTGGGTACCCGATTCTTGGGAATCGATTCTTTGAAATCGGGTAGTGAGGAATGGATTTCTTGGAATCGGGTATTGACAAATTAATTTGGTTAATTAATATGGAAAATTAAGCAGCGATTCGGAAACCAGAATTAAATTCTTTCGAGAATCGATTATATCCGGATACCCGAGTAACCTAGAATCGGGTACCCGTGTACCCGAGTAAACTTAGAATCGAAAATCTTGGAATCGAGTACCCGGGTACCCTCTTCCCCTTGAACTCGGGTACAAACCGAAACATTAGTGTAAGCATGCTAGCTTCCTGAATTCCAGTACCTCTGCTTTGAATGTCTTATAGCGAATTTTCTGGTCGATATGAAAAATTTCGTTATTGTTATTCTCATTTTAAGAAGAAAAAAAAAATTAGTAGAAGTGAGAACAACAATAAGAATTTGTTTTAGCGGAAAAAAAAATTTAGATTATTTCTAGCGACAGAAAATCTAGAAGTTTTCTGGCAGAAATAATCTTAAATTTTACTAGCAGAAATAATCTCAAATATTTCCAGTGGGAAAATCTAGAATTTATCTAGCGGAAAAATCTTGAACTTTTCCAGCGAAAAGAATCTGCAATTTTTCCAAAATAACAAGTTTCGCAATTTTCTACCGGAAAACCTCAAATTTTCTAGCGGTATAATGATCTCGACTTTTGCCAGCGGAAATAATTTAAAATTTTGCCGGCAGCAAAATCTCGAAATTTTCTAGCAGAAAAAATATGAAATTTGTTCAGTGGAAAAGTTTCCGAGTTTTTCCAGCAAAAAGCATCCCTAGTTTATCAAGCGAAAGAAACGTCGAAGTTTTTTCAAGAGTGAAAATCTTGAGATTTTTTCAGCAGAAAAAAATCACGATTTTTTTAGCTTTATATTTTTGCTTCAAATATGTAGGTACTTCTCATTTCACTTTTTAAGTTTCAGTTTAAATAGTGGTTCGTTTAACCCCCTTCCCCACACCACATACTTAAATAAGGAAAAATTCAAGATTTATAATTGCATACAGTAAATGCACAAACCAGACCTACTGTGCATCGATTTGATGATCCCATTCCGCCACTGATCACTGTATAGGAATGTCCGGATTAGAGATCATTATTTCGCTATTGTATCCGAACCTAAACATAATATGTATGAAAAAAAAAACTAATTAATAGCAATTAAAGATCCCACATCTGGTTGGTAATTTTCCCACAAACAGCAGTTTATCAAAGTCGCAAAAAAACAAAATATTTTCTGCAAAACTATTATCAACTATTTCTGCCTAGTAACATATTCGCTAGTCATCATCACACCTATCATGCAAATTAGTTTGTCGTGACGGCAAAAGAAATTCTCGCAACATAGTTAGTTATGCTGAAAGATGCGTGCTAACTAGCTTTACTATTCTGAGACAAAGAAGTCCCTTATTATTACATTGACGTTTCGGTCATCACCATTTCACTACATGACGGCGCAGCTCCTGCGGCATCTAACCAATGCTACTGATATTATATTTCTCACGATTCATTTTCGCCTCGTTCACGACGACTGCACACGATTGTACTCGGTTATGATAATTGTCCAAATAAATCGGTCGGAAATAAGCTAAAAAGGTGACAATTTCATGGTAGTAATAATTCAAGACAGCAATCGTGTGTCGTTTATGTTTTTTTTTTTTGTGTCATTAATGTACCGCGACAAATCCTTAAACTCTTAACGGCCGACTTCCCTCAGCTCGTGCTCACGAATTATATTTTTGAGGTAGATAGTTGCTGCTGGATACAGTGCTGGGCGATTTATCTTGGAGGGCACTTCATTTTGCTATAAATCTTTTCACCAAAGTGGCTCTAATGAGTGCACTTGGTGCACTTGGCAAAATCGTGTTGTAATAAGAAATGTAGTATTTACTGTAAGACTAACAACATTAACAACAACAAGAGCACATTTCTTTTTTTTTTCCCCTGTTTTTTTTTACCACCTGCTATAACAGGCTCAACCACAACAATTGGTCAAATAAATTTATCGAATTTGTGACATTGAACGCCCAGTCATAAGTTAGCCTTATAGTTACTAGCTGCCTCCGGTCATAAAATTGTTTGTATCTGATTTGTCTTTGCCGCACCCTGGTGATCTGGCAACGAAGTTTAAGAAATAATTATGTGTATGACTTCATTCGACCACCATGGGTTCTAAAAAAAAGACTGTCAAAACCCATATATATGTACCTACCTTCATGCATATATAGTGAAAATGTCAACAGACGTACAGTGAATAAAGCCTTCAAGCAGATCACCCGAGTGAGTTAACTTGTCGAATAAGCAATCACCTTCCAGTCATTAATTTCCCAACCAACTAACAATGGACAGCTCTACTACATGGGCTTCAAGCTTTCAATTTCATCTTAAGTACAATAAAATTGCAACAATTGAACAGTTTGATTGACTCCCGTGTTCATTGCGCTTTACTTTAAAAAAAAACAAACAAAAACCCCCAACTACAAAACATACTCATGTTGAAAACATCTTGGCAAAAAAAAAAAAAGAACCGTATTCGCACAATTCTGAAATAAGCCCAGCTATCTCAGCATTGTCTTCGACCGGCACTTTAGTACCGCGCATACTTACTCTTGAATAATACAAGTATGTATAATGTTCGACGATCGTTGCAACGAGCGGCGGCGGTGCATTCATGTTATGCGTCTTTTATTGGAACTTAATTTACCTACGCATGCGCAGATGTATATTTAGCAATGTACGATAAAATAGCCGTAATTTATGGGCGAAAAGCTGATTTTAGTTTTTGATAGTAAATAATTGAAAAACTGAAGTGAATTTACTGCTTGGCCCATATTGAAGACGAAAGTTTTCTGCAAAACAATGCTATGAAATGTTTGTAGTTATGCGAAGCGCATATGTAGATCTGATTAGTAGTTTACTTATTTAGTTAAGGAAGTTTCTTTTTCCTTATAGAAATGTGGAAGTTGGATAAAATTAACTATGTAAGTAGGATTAGTTTTACACTATAGTGTACCTATATCTACCAAGTTATACTACAAATGTCAAGTAGGTTGTGGCATTTTTTTTTTAGGTTGCCCATCTATCTTGGGTATCACCCAAAAAAAGTTCAGAATTTTTGTTGATATTCTAGAGTCTCTTGTTGCAGTATGCATTCTATGGCATGACGTTTTAAGTTAACCACAATATGATAAAGACAAAAAAAAAAAAAAACTTCCAAGAAAATAAACTTGCCATAATTGTAAAATCTTACTTACGACCTATTCGTTCAAAATGCCAATAATAAAGGAAAAACACTGGTTTCTCGTGCAAGGCTTTGATTTGAAATTTCCATTTCTATTTTTTCTAAGCTCGGGATCTATAGTAGACAACACTTTTGAACAAGAATTTGTTTGCGTCCTACAATACTTGTCTAATCTGTTTCATTTCTAAAATACGAAGATATCAAAATCAAGAAGAGTGAGATGCAAATTGTCGACCGCCATTTTAATACTGTGGGATAACACTTGTGCCCGTGACTGTATGGGATTGTATTATATGCTTATGACAGACATTCCGAATATCTCTTAGAATGTAGAGAGTACAGGAAGTGTGATAAGCCAAATTAGCGTAGTCAAATTCTGGTTGTGTTAGTATCTGTTGCCGCTGTAGTGAAAGCTCAGTAAAGCCATGTAGTTGAATCAATATAGAGAACGGGGCAACAAGACATATGGTTGAAAATATTGCGTTTGCCCCATCGAAAATGTTCTTATGCGACGTCACAACGCCAACATACCCTGGGAGTTTCTCAGCTGTCATAAACGTAAACAAATCTCGGTGGATGAAGGTATTTTTCAATATTTTATCGTTTTGGTTATGTATTTTTAATTTAATTTAATATAAAAAGGTGTATGAAGTACACAAAATAATATTTTCTAATTATACTTGCTTAAAAAAGGATTTCCTACGTCGTACCTTGGTGTTGTTGTGGCAATTTTTCAACGAACACTTCATTCTGAAAAAACATGAACATCACTTAGAAATTTATCACTATAATATCAACAGATAATTCCTTACACTCCTTACTTTATTTAGCACTACTTTTAAATAAAAGACCTTTCACTTTTCACAAGCTTTAAATTAGATACAAATAGTTGCAAATTAGAAAATTTCGTTTGACAGCTGAAAATATATTTGTCTCTTTCTTCAATATAATGCTGACCTACTTCATGGGACCCTGAAAAAATCCACGCTCATGTACACGAATTTTACAGGTATCAACACTTCCTGTTGTCTCTATATTCTTAGGAATATCTAGATATCAAAGTACCCCTGACAAACATAAAAATGGGATTGATGTGATGTGATAAATCGTACTTTGACATTTCAATTCAGTTCACAGATCTTTAAGTGTAACAAATTTGGAAATGGAATTGAAAAATATATTAGCTTTAACGCAAGCTAAACGGCAACAATCAATTTGAAATATATGACAAATTCAAGATTTGGAACGAAAAAAGAAAAAATTGCATTATTTTGCAATAAGATCCTCGTTGAAGTGTAAAATGTATCGGCGGATGTGGTGTTTCAATTCACAATTTTTGTGTGAAACGAAGAAAAGTGTGGTCGAAGGTTTGTTTAAAAATAACAAAATTGTAATGGAATAATTTATTAACTCTGTGGAGTTTAATATTTGCGGTTTTTCTTTTTCGCATTTTTTTTTCGTAAGCACAGACACATTTTTGCTTAATTTTACACATTATATCCTATTATTATTAACAAATAGATGGCGCTGCGCAACGTAAGAAGTGCCCATGATCAGGCTATGTCCAGTAATTTTTGAATATATTGATATCTAGTCTATACCTACTAGTTTTTCTGAGTATATTGGGAGTATCTGTTTAAGCACATGGTGTATAAATGGGATATTTCGAATATCTAGATATCTATACCCCATGTCTGTCATAAGCATTAGCACCCGGCCACTGCCCATCTACATCTTACTATACTATTAAGAAAACCGTGCGCATTAAGCTCCATGTCATTCGTTTTTCCTCAAACGAGGATGTTTTATCGCTCATCCTTCAATTTAATCATTCGAATTAAGCATGCGATCTCAATTGATTTCTACAGCATTCCTACGTGAATCTATAGCTGATCCAAAGAAATCCGGTATATATATCATAGCTACTGTCATCTATAAAGTCATGGATGGAGTTGAAGGAAGTTAAGAAACTTTGACATTATTAAAGATAATGAATAAAAGAAAAACCGGCTACTATTTGATAGGCTGTGAGTGTTTCAGGTCTGAGGGTCTATGAGATTTATAGCATGAAAAAACTCTACCGCAGCCTTCTGATTATAAATTTTAATGATTTTCTATTTTGAGATATTATCTCGCCTACTGTCTTCTTTTAAGTAATTGGTTATACAGGTGAGGTTAGGGGAGTTAGACCAATGAACAATAATATAATTAAATTCATGCCTCTCATTCCCTGGACACTCACCAATTGGTTAATGTACTTTTCTTGATAGTGTAAAAATCGAGAATATTCATACAGTCTCAAACCAACTTTGAAGTGAAGGCATTTGATTTTAGTGCATTTATCGCCCATTGACTATAGGAGTTTATAAATATGTTCATATATACATACAGGGTTATCCATTTCGAGTTACGGAAAGTAATGCGCTGCCATTTGACAGCTGTCAAATGTCAGTGTCATCCAAACTGGTATTTCTTTAGTTGAATGTTTGCCATTTTACATTAGGTCTGTTCGCGTACTAGCTTGATAGTACAAACTTCTAAACCTTTCCCCTCCGTGCAATTTATCGTCGAGTAAAAACTTCGAAAGTGTCAGTTTTGACAGATCGTCGCCGGTTTTCAGTTATTTTTAAAGTTTTCAGTTATTTTTCAAGTAGTTTTAAAAAAATGGAAAAAGCTGTTACTCCTCCTCTAATAGAAGTAGAATGTTCTCCAAGAACATTTCAACGTATTCAAAGTGATAAATTAAATTTGTTTATTGTACAATGTGCTAGGAAAATTTCAAGTCGTTATTACAGATCCCGAATATTTGCAAGCTTTTACTCGAAGCCGTTCGCGTACTTTGTGAGTGTCACTCTCAATTTCTCTCTTTATCATACATTTTGACGTTTTTCATGTTTTTGCGCTAATTTTGTTAAAGCATTCTACAAAAATGGTGACTCTGCTGTGGCTGCATTTCGAACTTTACGACAAGATTATAGTTGTCGTACGCGTCCTACTGAGCACATAATTTCAAACGTAGTGAAGAAATTCGAAGAAACTGGCTCGGTTGCAGATATTGTAAGGCCTGTGGATCATCGTTCCGCACACTCGACTGAAAACATTGCAGTTGTAAGCCATAGTGTTGAGGACGACCCAAATTTATCGATTCTACCGTGCGCTCGGAATTTGGGCTTATCATACGGCAATTTGTGGCGTATTTTGCATCTGGACTTACACCTTCATCCATATAAAGTGCAACTCATTCAAGAATTGAAGCCGTTCGACCATAGATTGTGCAGAGAGTACGCCAATTGGGTGCTTGAACAACAGGCTGCGAATACCGATTTTTCGAAAAAAATGTTCTTCAGCAATGAGGCTCATTTCACGATTGGCGGGTACGTAAAAAAAGCATAATTGTCATATCTGGGGTAGTGAGAACCCGCAAGTGACTACTGAAAGGCCATTACATCCGCAGAAAGTGATTGTTTGGTGCGCGCTGTGTTCCGGAGGTGTTATTGGTCCATATTTTTTCGAAAATGACGAGGGTGTGGCCTTTACCATCAATTCTCAGCGCTATAATAAATGACTATTTCTGGCCTGAGTTGGATCTGGACGATATGTGGTTTCAGCAGGAGGGCGCGACAAGGTACAAACTGCGCGAGAAATTTCCAGGACGCGTTATTTCATTATTTGGCGATGTTAATTGGCTACCAAGATCATGCGATTTGACGCCTTTAGATTTGTTCTTGTGGGGCTACGCGAAAGACCGTATTTATGCGAACAATCCCGCAGCTTTGGAGCATTTGAAGAATGACATACGGGAAGTTATGACCGAATATTATTTCCCGAATTGTGTGAACAAGTCATCAAAAATTACCTCAAAAGGATTGAGTCCTGCAAAAAGGCCCATGGAGAACATTTGAATAATATTGTTTTTCACGCATAATGGCAAAGCCAAGCATCATATTGAAATAAAAATTTAATCGATATCTGAATATTTAGTGTGTTTTTTTCTAATTTACTTTCCGAAGGAACAAATGGATAACTCGATATATGCGTGTCGATAACTTCTTTGAAAACTAATTTTAATGTAGGTGTCTGTGGCAGAACTTGCCCATGTCATCAGTTCTAAGACTGAAGTGGGCTAGGTCCTCAAAGCATCTGTAAGTCTAGGGCTTGGAAATCTCTGTATATTTTGCAACTTTATACACTGTTTTCCCTGGTTTTCGTCATACGGCATCGTAGGTGATAATGGTCCTCGTAACGATAGTATGTAGTATAAAAGCAATAGCCCATTTTTGAATTTAAGCTGCCCGTTTCGCTATACAGGTCATTAACAAATACAAAATACTGCGATAGCTATCTGTAATAATCTTTCACATTTGTTGGCTCCAGGTGCATTTCTGTTCACCTGTAAATAATTAAATGGTAAGGTTTTACTAGGATTTATGCGTAGCTTGTTTACCAGTCAAAGATCAAAGGTCTGAAATTTTCCATCATGCTTTCGTCTGATTATTTTGACTATGTACGTAGTCAGCGTACCTTACACAATTATATTTCACATTTTTGTGGATTTTGTAGTTTTCCTGGGCCGGGAGTACCCCTTGCTTATCAGTGATCTTTTGCAGTTTTCAATATTTACCAAAAGCTTTTAATACCCTTTGATCAAATAAAATTTTGAAATTTGTAGAGCTTATTAAAGTTTTAAACATTACAGACTCCATATATCGACTAGCTCGGATTAAAATAGGCCCAAATTGTCATCAGAGGTGCCACAAGAGGAGAGCTGATAAATATTGAATATTTTATTCCACATGCATTTTCGGGAACAAATCAAGATATTGTAACGTTTTTTATTTTTATTTTTTTCGAATGGGTTACTTTATTTGCTACAGCCATAAATTACTGTAATCATCTTACAGAATTCAGTATATTTTTTCACAGGATTTGTTATAACAATATTGGAGTCGCATCCTCCGATGCCTTAACCTTAATGTTAGACTCAATTTCAACGAGGGTTGATAACTTAATAAATGCGGAAATTCTCTTGACCGATTGGTGACGGATGAGTTTGATTTTATTCTTTTTTATTCTGTGTTTTCATTAAAAAAATTATGTTTACGAATTTCTGTTTTTTTTTCTTTTTGTTGAGGAGACCATTCATTTCTCTTAATTTTATATTAAAACCCCATGCCAGTTAGAGCAAGTACTTACCAAGGGAAAAAAATATAAATATATAAAAATATAAAACAATATGTCAAGGTCAAGGGTCAGACGGCCTTCCGGTTTCAAAGTGCCAAGGTCAAGCCCACATAAGTCAAAGTTTTCTCACGCTCACCCGTCCTAACATTCTGGGTAAAACGCTCAACCGCCCGATTAGGAGCCCGCTGAAGTGGGCAACCTAAGAGAAAACTTCAAGATGACGTCAAATTTTCAGTAGAAAATCAGCATCAGAACCAACCCCCCTTCCCCAGAACCCTTAGTGATCCAGAACTCTCAAAAAAGTTTGGGAGAAAAGTTGCCACTTTTTGTATGGAAAACGTTGGCCAGAATGAACATAGCCCTACTACTGCTAGTGATGATTTTTTTAATGTTTAAATCAACATACATACCTAGGAGTTAAATATAGAAAAGAATTTAAGCGAACAGTAGTAGTAATATTTAAAAATCAATAAAACACACAAAAATTAGAAATTAATTATAGTTTTTATGACAATTACAATATGTATAAATAAATTTTCAATTTAACTCTTTTGTGACGTTTGTCACTTAAAAATAATTTGTGCAACGAAAATGAACATTCTACGTCTACCAACGTAACAGGACAAAATTTCAAATTTTCCGCCATTTTCGCAGAAAACACGTCAGGCAAGCTTTGACATGTGCTATTTTTGGCAAGAAGAGCATCTAATTTATTTTAGATTTTTACCGAAAATAAATCCCGAAGTGCATGGATTAGATCCACCATTTTTGCTTAGATTGTATCAATTGAATTATAAAGAGGAAGGTGTTTGGTTCCTAGCTTTTCAAGCACGTCGGGTAGTTCACATTCGCCTACTATATAACGCATTTGAAATTGATAAACTCAACCTTTTTTGCCGAATTATTGCAAAAATGCAATTTCATGCAATTGCATATAATCCGATGGCTACTCATAAGAAGATATTTTGTGTTTATGATGGGGAAAATTTCAACGTATTGAATTTCGATCTATACATAAATATAATTTTCCAATGACAAATATTTTTAGAATTCAAATGTGCCTAAACAAGAATTTCGCAATTTTATTATGAATTTCATTAAATTCAATTACTTACAGGGAAAAATAGATAGACATAGTAAAAATTAGTTATATCTGAATTTCAGATATAACATTAATATATTTTGTATGTAAAATGTAATGTTTAGCGATCCTCATGGCTTGTAGACTAATGGCACCCATTCACTTACAGTTCGCCTGTAGGCCGTGGACTGTTAGATCTGAACTGCAGACGAGAACTGATATAGTCCACACATTATTCAGTTTAACTGACAATGCAAACCTACAGGCCATATCTGTCAGGCCGTGGCCTGCAGGTAAACTGCAATTTCGCCACACACTATCAGTTCGCCTGACAGTCCAACTTCATATTTCAAAACTATAAAATGGCTGTTACAAAGAAGAAGAAGCTGTATTTTTGTATATTATATTGTTTTTATCAAATAAAAAATCGACAAAAAAGATTTTGGGTGAAAATTGGCTTTTGGAATGCGAGAAATATTCTCATATGAGGCTCTTGAAAAGGTTAAGAAGCAGTAACACGAATGATTCGAAGAATTATGCTTATGGATAACCGGTGCTTTCAAATTTTACTGAAGTTGGTTAAACCAAAAACAAGTAAAAAATTTAGAATTGTTCTAAAACCAATTATAAGTAATACCCTATGACCTAGATGAACGTCCGTATGTAATTTCGTATGGGCGCTCCACCCATCTGTGCAAGTTTGATTTTTAAAGTGGTTTTTCGGATATACATATTTCTACAACGGTTCATCGGACAGTAAAAATTAGTATAAGCCAATTTCGTAGAATTTCGTATTCTGAAGAAGTTTTTAGTACTACAAAAACGTCTAGGATTGACTGTGTTCACAGTATACGTAAAAATTCTAAATTTTTATATGGCAACACCAAGAAGAGATTGCCCATTTTTTGAAACTATATTTACTATTTTTATAAAAAAAGCCGTGTTTTAATTTGCAACACTATTGACGCGTTATTATAAAGTGTCTAAATATATAGTGAAAAACAAAATTTTTGTATGGCAACCACATGAAGGTGATGCCCGATTTACTCCATTTTCGAATTTAAATATACCTTTTTTTTTAAAAAAGCTCGTGTGCAAAGTTTCAGCTCTGTACGTAGTACATGCGCTTTGGTGTTATCGTGCACACAGATGGACGGACGGCCATGCAAAAATCAAAATAACATTTAATATTATGGGTAGCTGTTCAATCCATTTTGCTCCAGCAGAATTATCTCTCGCATTACAAACGGAATAATAAACTTACAATACCCTATAGATTTTAACCAAGGTATAAAAACAATACCAGATTAAGACGTGCTATAAGCATAAAAGAGAGACCTTTAAATTTCTAGCCACTGAACGTAGCTTCGAAGATTTGAAATTCTCGACGATTATATTGCCGCAAGCTTTGGGAACCATTACACTGGAAACTTATAATACTTTGAAAAGGGATGACTGGATTTTGATTTGATTTGCCATAACGCCTCATTATTACGATAAATATTAATAAAGCCGATCATAAAATCCTCCTTTTTGGCCATATTTTAAATTTTTGTAGCTGGATTACGACTAAAATATTTACGGAAACAAAAGGTTCAAATGACGACCGTGGACGACGATAATGCAGTTCACACTATCATTTACTTATCAGTTTCGTTGGACTGCAGGCCTGGATATGCAGGCGACCTGTAAGTATATGGTGGAAATCAGCCAGCAGTCCACGGCCGGCAGCCGGACTCTAAGTGACTGGGTAGCATAAAAGTACTACTCGTGTGACCCATGTTTATAAGATATACGGTGAGTGTTCGTGTCATCAACACATCCAAAATGGCCCTTTAAAACTAATACTTATAGAGATTCCTTCAGATTAAAGCGGTATCACAAGTTCAACGTATATCAACTTAACTTTACTAAGATCAGAAATGGAAGATTAGTTGATAGAAAATGGAAAAGTCCAAATAAATGACTCCCCAAAAAATAAAGATAAAAATACAATTCATGACTCTAGTCCATCTCCAAGCCTGTCCTGCAGACTGCATTGAATTCAGAAATCTCAAATTCTTATCAGTTCCTCCTGGATCAAAAAATTTTCAAAATTTAGCACTACGATACGAATAGCTGTAAAAAAAAATGTTAATAAAGCTCTTTCAAATTCAATCTAAAGTTTTTCACATACCTATACACGACATTAACTCGAAATAATGATGCATGTTAAGACAATCCCTACAATTGCGGAGGTGTTTCCACCTGAATGATTTCATTCAGTTATAAGAAACAGAATTATTACCTACCTGCACTGTATGTACATACATATCTATGTGTACAAATTCAACCAGCGCACCGTTATTCGGGCATTCATTATCACTTGTCGGAAGTGTTGAAGCAAAACAAACAAATTTACGCGAATCTCACATCACATTCTCACCTCTTCAAAAAACGTAAAGTACACGACTACGGCTACGAAACACAGCATTGAGCTAAAAAAAAAAAAATTAGCTCCCACGAATGAATTAATCTGAGTAATTTGTACTCACTTGCCGCTCAGTAAAAAGCTCTTTTTTCCAGTTAACCATAGCAAAACAGCTGCTAATCAGCTTACCTGAAACCCCTGAAACTAAAAGAATACGAAACGAGACAGTCGATAAGAAAGAAATGAAGAAATCTTGGAAAAAAACAACGCACGAGCGAGACCATAAGCAAAACTTAGTTGAGGAAGGTTAGTAAAGTTCACTGGAAGCTTTGAGATTACTCGACTGGAATATCAAGCAAGAGCGAAAGCACGAAAAGTAGCGAAAAGCTTTTAATCAAGTACAGTAAGGTTGAAAATTAATGAAGCGTTGCAGTTTATTTAGTTATTTCCTTGAAATCACAAATTAAATTTAGAAAAATTTCAGGATAATAATTTAAATGCTGAGTATTTAGTTTAGTACATATTAATATTTCTTTTAGTATTTAGTCGGATGAAAATACCATAGTAGGCGTCTTTTGCGAGGTGCCTCACATGGAAATTGCTATACACCTTGAAAGCCACTTGGAAAGTCACAGTTTTACAGACGGAAATCAAGACAGCTGTCTAGGCCTTGTCAAAACCTTTTATAACCTCCAAACTAGTATTGGAATATACGTAGAATAGAACCACCCTGAGCTCCCTTTCTTGGAAGAACAGGATACTGGTGTTTTGAGTGCCTGGTCACAGCGATATTAGCGGGAATGAAAGTGCGGACCAAGTTGCTATTTGGTGTAACCTCGGAGGTATTCTCATCCAATATTGGTATTACACCAAAACACCTTAGGTCTTTCCGATGAAAACCCCGGGTAAACCCAGGGCTACACCCGGCTAGACTATCTTGTTTTTGAAAAACCTGGGCTATCCCGGGCTTACATTAAAATTTTCTTGGGGTAATGGTTTGACATTTGTCGCTTGAGAACTGTCACTTGCAATATGTTTCTGATTGGGGCATATAAATTACTTCTTGAGCAAAAATAAGCAAAAATTAGAAGAAAAGAAATAGATAAATAGCTAGAGCACATTTTATTGGTATTCACCAATTTTATAAATAACTTTTTACCATTAATTATACTCAGGAGAACTGTCAGAGAAATGTCATTACACTAGATTTACCCGGTGTTTTAAAAACTTGTTCGATGAGTGCACAAAACCCCGGGAAAATTGTAGGGGAAAGTTTACACGGTGTTTTACATGGTGTTCTCATCGAACAAACCTATTGCCTCTATTATCTTGACGTAGGCCGACTGCGAACACAGTCGCCTTTTTCAGAACCACAAAGGAGCTGTGGGGCAGACCCATCCCAAACTAAACAAAAAAACTATTGGGATTGGGGCTAAACAAGCTAACCCTGAGAATTCTAGTCTCAATTCTCACTGAGAATTCTCTTTTGTGGGACTGTGGGGCACACCCATCCCAAACTAAACAAAAAAACTATTGGGATTGGGACTAAACAAGCCAACCCTGAGAATTATAGTTTCATTTTTCACTGAGCATTCTTTTTTGAGGGGTCACCTACACAGGATGGACATGAGGCTTCTTGACGATCCTCCGGTATATAGAGGATGCAGAGAGGAATCCGAAACGGTGACTCATTTTCTTTGTCACTGTGTGATTATCTTAGTAAAAACTTACAGATTCCTTGACTCACACCTCCTAGAATAACTGCATGAAGCCGGTAAGGAGGGTTGGGGTCTAAGTTTGAATTTTATTAGAACGTCCGGTTGTGACCAATGAGCGATTTCTCATAAGTCTGGAGGGTGAACAATGGTCCTCGTTGTAGGCTACGTTGCAGGAGCCCAGCCCGGATCCCTACCACTCCAATCCATTTAGTTTTGTGGATAAAAAGTATAAGAAAATTCTTATATTTTCAATCCGAAAAATTAAAATTTGTTTCTACATAAAAAAAAATGCTTTTTCAATTTGTATTTTTTAAAATGAAATTTCGATGTATAGAGACGATTATATCCATAATTTGGCAACACTGAGTGATGTAAATAATTCGATAATCACTCAGAGATTACTTTGGCTTGCAGTACAGATGGTCATTTAAATTCTGAAACAGAAAATTATACTCTGATTGTCAAAAAATCTTAGAATTATTACAAGATCTATTTCGAATACGAGATTGTGCACTTAAATGCAAAGAACCAATCGATGAAGATAACTGATGATTTGTGTACACGTGTGAGACGTTACTTTTGTATGCTTCAATGGGAATTCCAAGAAGGAAAACGAATCCTCAAAGCACAACAAAAACCTACCCAGATATCGACGGCTGGACTAATAAAGTATGAATGAGAAGAGCTCGTCGCAAACCTCAATAACTCACTTATCTCGGCTAAATATACATATCATGGGCACGAACCAATTTTTTTTTAAAGTAGGCAAGAATTCATTTTTTCTTAGAATTTGACCAAATTTTTTCAGAATTTGTGTGCATTATTGAAGGCAAATAAACATTTTTATGAATGGCAGGCAGATGGGAACAGAAAACTACTGTCGCTTACACTGTTGACAGTATAGACATAGGCAGACTAATAATTACAAAGGCTGAGCAAATAAAACAAAAATTTGCAACGCTTTTCTGGAACATGAAATCGACGATGCCTCGAATTGCTTACGTAAGAAATGCCTCGCTTCAATTAAAAAATGACGATGCCTCGACTGATGTAAGGAATCCCTCAATTTTTTCTTAGAAATTTACAAGAATTGTTTGCTTCAGAATTTTTCTGGCCGACAACGGGTAACAATTTTATGAGGGCAGCCGTAGATAAGAAATTATCATTCTTTGTTTTTTGTTTTAGAAATTTACAAAAACTGTTTCGGCAGAATTTTTATTCAAACTTGGTGGCCGACAGCAATTCTTTTCAAATATAATACTTTCATTCTGTGTTGGCCTCCAATAATGCAAAAAAGTTGTAAAGTAAAAATTTCTAGTAAATTTCTAAGAAAAAATTTAGAACGTCGTTAACTAGCAAACGCATTTTTGTAATTGTTTTCTCTGACCAAATATACAGAAAAAGTATATTTTACAATGTACTAAAACTAAAGCAACAAAATTAAATTTATGTTGAATTCGATGTAAGCCTCATCTCTCTCCAGATTTTACAGTCTGAAGATTTACAGTCGATAAAATCAATGTCGGATACCTATCTATTGTGCAAGAAATTCTGAAGAAAAAATATTCAGCAAATTTCTCAGAAAAAAATTAATGTTTCTCTGCCTAGACAAAGTTTTTTTGAACCGTCTTCAGCCTTAAATAATACCTAACACATGAATTCTGAAGAAATATGGTCAAATTCTAAGAAAAAATGAATACATTGAAAAAATTGTTAGTTCCTTCGTATCAAGGTATATAGAAGACAAGAATTCCCATTAAAATTTTGACCCATTGCAGATAATAGCCTGTGGCGTAGTTCTGTGACTAATGTACATATACATATGTATCTATAGGAAAGACAGAGAGAGGAGAGAGAGTATTGTGTTCTCTGTACCGTGCTTTCCTATACATTTTCACAATATTTCGTCACTAATGGCGGAACGTGGTTCGTAATGGGAATACCTTGGTGATAGCTTTGTGTCATAGACAAACTAATAACATACAAAGACTGGACACGTAGAGCAAAAATATGGGACGCTTTTCTGCAGGCGATTTGTAAGTTATATTAAAATGTAATCGAATGTTTTAATTGGCATTCGTAGAAATTCAAAAAATTGCTCAGAATTTCTTGGAATATCTTCATATAAATGTTAAATTCCGACTCCCACCGGTTTTTATTTATTTTAAAAATTTTCCGTTTTCTTGCTAAAATCAATCTCTTTAACCGTAACTTATCGAGTATACCATTTTTCTCATAAGCCTCGATACCATTATACACTAAAAGTTACGATGCAACTAAAATCTAAAGCAGCGGATCAATGTGAAAGCTTTGCCGCGCATCGCGCACCGCTCAACGCTCACAGCTCATCGCTCACCGCTCACCAATCTGGGGCGGCCTTAGTCACCAATGCCTTGCTCCATAGTCCATACAAAATCACTATTTCCTCGATCCGATGAAGAGAAGGCCACAAGTTTTTCTTAGAACTTTACTGAAAATTTTTTCTTTGGAATTTTAATGCATTGGCTGAAGCCGAAGGCAGTGCCTCGCTCGAATATAAAATCTAACAAAGATGCCTCGCTCGACTTGATGTAGGAAAGGCCGCAATTTTTCTTATAAATTTGCTGGAAATTTTTTCCTTAGAATTCAGACGCACTTTTGGAGGGCGACAAAAATTTTTATGAGCGTAGACCCTAACAAGCAATTAGCAAATTTTTTTTTTTAGAAATTTACACAAAATGTTTCGGTAGAATTTTTATTCACTTTGGTGGCCGACTAGACTGATTTTCAGGTACAGTATGTACATACATCGTTGTAATTCGAGCGAGTCACGAGTCACTGCTCTCGGCTTCACCCAATGCATTAAAGTTCCAAAAAAGAAATCTCCAGTAAATTTCTAAGAAAAACTCTTCATCGGATCGAGGCAACGGTGAGTTTGTATGGAGCGAGGTATTGGTGGCGTTCCCTTTGGGCACGTCATCAAGTGCCAAGTCGAGGCATCGCATCGTGGAGGGATCGTTAATTTTATATTCTAGAAAAGCGTTGCATATTTTTTGTCTAGTGTCCAGTGTTTGTATGAATTAGTTTGTCTATGCTTGCGTATAGTATTTGCGAAACGCAATTTGCCCTAGTACCTTGTTATGTTGTAGAGGCGCTGCTACTGCAGAGCAGCCATACATACCAAAAAGTCAGTCAGCAATACTTCGCTCCAAAACAAAATCAGCGATGCTGGGCCTGACCCGGGGGTTACACCTGCAAGTACAGTATAATGCAAGCTGCACTGCCATACCTTTTTTGGGTTACACCTGCAAGTACAGTTTAAATGCAAGCTGCACTGCCATACTTTTTGCACGTGTAACCTCTACTGCCATGCAGTACAGCAGTACAGTTTTCAGCGAACTTATGATGAAAAACCATGACAGATGAGATGATAGTAATTTGGCATTATGTAGTTTTCAAGACGGCGGAAAAGAAATACTTGAGAGAATTTTATAAATTTATTCTGGAAAAATGAGATTTTCTGGGATCATTGGCATTACATCATTTACCAACACCTTTCTCTTAACTTTTTCTTTGGTATTTATCATTCTGCTACTTCCGTTATTGGTATAATTTCTCAATATACGCATGACTTTATGCCTCAATGCCATTTTTTAAATGAACTTGCATGCAAGATGATGAGACATCAACCGAACTGCCTTCTGCTGTCATGTTAAAAATCGCGTTGGAAGGGAGGCTTGCATGCAAGCTGTACTATCTCGTGTAATCCCCGGGTGATGTAGGGAAAGCCGCAATTTTTTCTTAGAAATTTACAGGAAATTTTTTCCTTAGAATTGTTAAGAATTATTGGTGGCCGACAATGGGTGCATGGGCCGAGCATAGACACGTAGTGTGCAAAGCAATAAGCATTCATTTCTTCTTAGAAATTTACAGAAAATGTTTCAGCAGAATTTTTATTCAGTCTGTTGACCGGCTGAAGTTATTTTCAGAAACAATGTGCTATGTCGGCCTCGAATAATGAATAAAATTCTAAAGAAAAGATTTCCACTAAATTTCTAAGAAAAAATTGCGGCCTTCCCTATAATCAGGTCCAGGAATCGTTGATTTTATATTGGAGCGAGGCATTGCTGGCTTACCCTTTGGTTACGAAAACGAAATTTTCGTATGGCAACCCCACGAAAGAGTCATTTTCGAACATAACTTTACTTTTTTTTTTTTTAAGTCGGACGGAAATGCAAAAATCAAAATAACTTTTAATATTATGAATGGGTGTCCAATTCATTTTGCTCTACCATCATTATTTCGAGGTGTTACAAACGGAATAACAAACTTGTATACCCTTTAGATTTCATCTAGGGTATAAAAATATATCCACATGAATGAAATTACTCTAATTCATGCTACCGGTATAGCAGTGTTTGTAGGTCCCATAGAAGAACTTTCAATTGCATCCCTAGGTACGGCCATAAAAACAAGCGCGTGATTGACGTGCGCACGATTTTTAGAAATCGACACAGTTCCGATGCAAAATGGCCACTACAATGCTTTTTAACTGCAGGCTTAGAACAATTTTTTATTGATTGTAGCTACACTATAAGTGACGCAATACATTTTGTTGGATATTATTCGATTGTTGATGGAAACAAAAATAAAACCACCTCGTCCAGGCAGTGGTATCGGCTGCAACATCATAGACAAAGCCCTAGACGTGTTTTGTTCAGAGGGAGGTGATTTTCTAATTGTTTCTCTTTGATAGCGGAGGACAAATCAAAAAGGGCTTTAGAGAAAATAATTATTAATGAAAATATTTTGAAGAAATTTTTTGTCGTCAATTTTTATTTCTTTTCATTTTTATTTGTTTTAATTAAATTAAATTGGAAAACCTAATGGAATTAATGCTTCCCTTGCTTCCAAAGACGCTACGCCACTGGTTTAAATTCAAATCTTATACCATACATAAAATACATAAAGCTTAATTATAATAACAAGGTTCTATTACTGTTCTTTTGCACATCATTAAGTGATGTAACCTCAGCTATAAATCCCATTGTAACAAGTCCCATATATAATTTTCACCGTGCAAAAGTCCAACTCTCCTTCTATTCCTTTACGAAATCTTATCAAAATAATTTTTCATCAACCGTATAATTTTTATTTTACCCTAGACGATACTTTTTATCTTCACATCCAATATTCAAACCGATAACTAGTTCCTCTTTTCTCAAATTCCCACATTCGTGTTTCTTTTCAATTCGTTTCTTTCACTTCTCTTCGTTTATCCAACCAAGAAAAAGCTCGATCCGTTCAAACACTTTTGTTTATATTTTTTACTCATAAAGCTTTTCTTCACTTGCTTGTAAACATCAAAGTTAGCACTCGTCGTCGTCTACCTTTTAAGATTAGTTATATACCTATATATATATATAAGTACAGCTATACCAATTTACGTCTGCATGTATTCAGGGCGCATAACCAGTTTCTCCTCCAAAACAAAAAAGAAAAAAACAAAAAATCCGTCTGTTGTTGGACTTTGAAGAAAACTCAGCTGACACTGGCGATCAAACGTGCAGCGGCTGCTTGTGCGAAAACAGAGTCGGGTACTTTGCTGTGCGCTTTATACAAAATCTTGTTTTGCGTCAAAGAAATTAAACAAATTTCCGGGCCGCGTATTTTGTTTAGTTAATTTTGGTTTTCACAGAAAAACTCTGTTATTTTCCCGTTAAGAGATTCGTGTACATTGTACATAAAATTTATTGACCGCAACAATTATTTAGTGTGAATAATCATCGATTAAGCGCGATAGCATGCGCAATTGACTTATTTGTTTTGTTTAATGTGGATTAAAAAAAAAGTGGTTTCTTTTTTGTACACTCTTAATCAAACTTTATTAAATTTTGTGTGATGTTATAGTGTTGATCGATCACTAAGCCTAATTTTAAAATGACAATAAAACGGCTGCACAAGTAATCGCTAATAATAATATTTTTGAAATAGTTAAACAAACTCGAACCGACCGATCGATCACTAACTTACTCATTGTGATTTTGTTACCCGTAATTTTTGAGTTTATTTAACTGAAATTAAAGGGATTTGGTTTTCTCGTAAATACATACAAATACACACGCACATACACAGGCACACATACACGCGTAGAATTACTCACGTTTTCATTTCGATTGTCTAATTCATGCCTCAATTTGTTTATAAATAAAATTATTTCTCGCGTCGCTCTTTTGTGTAAAAATGTAGGCGCATGCGCGCCGGTCTCAGTCAAACGTTTTCTTTGTTATATTTCTTAACCTGAATTTATAGTGAACAGTTTTATGTTTTGTGCGCGCGCGGTGACAATAGCTGCATCATCCACTTTTACTATAGATATGAAAAACAGTTCCAATACTTTTCTCCAGCGATCAGAAGAGTTTTATAATTAAAAAAAGAAAAGAAATTTTTAATTTTGTTTTTAACGACGGAGTTTATGGTCAAATATTGCACGGGTGATGAGTGATGATGATTTTGTGTTTTACTTTTTCGGAGTGAAATTTTATTAAAAAAATAAAAAAAAAAACAGCAACAACAACATCCAAATGAAAGCAAAATGTCCTAAATATTGAGAATAAAAAAGTTTTGTTCATTGATGAGAAATTTAGTGTTAGCAATGTTTTAATTTTGCTATAGAAACGCATTCAAATTCAAAATTTCTGGATTAGAAGAAGGTTCAACTGTCCATCAAGAACAACAGCTGTCCATCAAGAACTACAGTTGCAGCACAAAATGGTTTTCGGAGGGAAATTTCGTTTACGAAGGTACAAAATTAGTCTAATGTTTTGATTTCCTGCTCATGCTGTTGTATTACATAATAACAAAGTACATTTAACTATATCCATGTACATGTTATGTACCTCGAGTTACATCCACTAAATCTGTTAAGATTAGTATGATCATTGTTAGTTCTTAAGTAGCAATTTTCTTTTGATTACCTTTCATTATTATAGTCGATACCTTCAGAAATATGTTTGTAACTCTAAAGTGGTGAGTCGACGATTGTGTATAACCTTGATTGGAAGTTAATTCAACGTTTGCGGTAGCATCGAACTTCCTGACCTCTATACTAGATTGCGTGATCTGCAGGTTTAATGTTTTGTTTTTGTTTTGTTTTTTGGTAGTAATCCATGAATTATGATAATTTTGAAATAAATTTCTGAAATATGACCGTATCGAGTTACACGAATTTGATTATTAGATTTGGACCATTGTTTGAGGTTTCTTCTTATGCATTCGTTTCTTTTTGTGTAAATTTATTGGATCTCTGATTTAAATGGTAAAACATAATTTTAAATATGAACTTCTATGAATATTGTGTATTGAAGTAATGGGGTTACTTGAAACAATAAATTTGGGTGTAAGTATTAGAGAAATTTAAATTAGATTTAAATTATCCTCAATGGGGTTTAATACTTTTGTGCCACAATTTTTACGTTTGATTAGCTATCCTCCCTCTATCGGTCGGCATGATAATTCAACAACACCATGTCACAGGAAGCTGAAATTCTTAGCTTCAGATTTTATAAAAAGTATTAAATCCACGTTTGAAAATTTTAAGAGTTAAACAAATTTTTGGAAGATGTTCGTACACAAATTTTAAATATACGTTTTAAGGAAGTCAAGCCACTCTCAATGTCTTAAATTCCTATCAAGGATAGCCTGGGAGTGTCTGCAAGCCCTTAAAAATTTATCAAGAAAAAACAAAGTTATCCTCATAGGGGAAAGTGGACATGAGGGCCAAAAAGGCAATGAAATTGTTTATGGCTTAGCCAAGGGAGGAACGCACTTTATCGTGCCAGAGCAATTTTGTAGCACTTCAAAGTGTTACCTCAGAGCTCCTAAATATCTGGAACAACAAATAAAAATACCTTTATTGGGAATGTCTACAAGGGCTTCGTCAGGTAAAACAATTTATCGACACGTCTGGCGGAAAAACAAAAGAACTCCTACTTCTTAGGAGATCAGAGCTCAAAATGATTACAGACTCTTAACTCAGGACATTTTCCTGTGAGGTATCACCTAAAAAAGATGGGATTGGCTGAGACTCATGAAAGTTCGGAGTACCTGTTCTGCAACTGTAAAGCATTGGGCAGACGGAGATGACTACACCTCGAATATACTTTTCCTCCACCAAAGTACGTGTGGAACCTCAATACCAGAATGGTTCTATAGTTTAAACCTAGAAAGGGAGTAAATCAAACGGGGACTTATAATAGATCTGTCAGATTGCAGTAAATTCGGGTCAAACGTCTGCAAATCCCTCCACAAATCTAATCTAATACACGGTTAAGGGAATGAAGACCTACATAGACATTGTCGAATTAAACAACAAACTATATATCAAAAGGGGAACAATCTCAACTGATTTCGTGATAAAGGTATTTTTGAGTAGAATCTCACTTAAGAGATGTTATCTCCGAAACGGCAAACATTTTCAGCTAGATTTTTATAAAATGTGCTAAATATTTTCTGAATTTTTTAACCTATGCTACTCAGTAAATCTACGATGCAAACAAGATATTCCAAAAATTGGTTACAATAGGCGGCTGCCTATATTTATTCTATTTTTTTTAAAGCCCTCATTATTTCCATAAAAATGTTTAGGGCATTTCTAGAGTATAAACTGTTATTCTTATGTCAACTTGATATGAAAAATCGCAATATCTAATAAATAATTTGTAATTAATCGGAAGTATCCTCTATTATCAAACAGGATATTTACAAAAAAACAAGACCATGCAGTACCACCATGCAGAAATCTGAAGTATTTCAACCCATTCAAACAAACAACTTAGGCCACTTAGGCCACTTTAATATATTTTATTTAAATTTAGCATTAACCATTATTTTATATTTAGCATTTAATGAATCAATCAATATTCAATCAAGCTTTATTTTTCAGTTTTTGGTTTGATTTCAAAGATACTAGTTGTCAGTTTAGGTCAAATGAGGTAATCAAAAACTGTTTTTTTTTTTTTCCAATCAGTTAAATAACTTAAGGAAACTTCTTTTATATTTATATTTAAAACTGGGTATTAGGCTGTACTGCAATATATCGAATGTTGGTAGGAATAGTCAGTGAAGCCCTATGATGTTTTTTGTTTTTCGTTTTAGTATATATACATAATTCAAATATTTTACTTCCCATTGGATTGCCTCAAAAGAACAGTAAATGTAAGGAAAAAACAGGTAGAAACCAAATTTTTAAACAATACCTCTTGCAGGATGTATGCCAACTATTGTGTGTTAGAAGTTAGGTTAGGTCAAAATTAGAATCATAATTTTTAACGTTATTTTTATCAAAATTAATTAGTTATTCACTTTTAATAATATCGTAAAATACCTCAAACTTAGTAAACATAAATATACAGAGACTTCTCTTCAGGACTTTTTACTGGGTTAAACTTATTTGTTCAAGAAGGAATTTTATTTGGATTCTCCGGTATATAGCAAAAGCTAAAAAATATTTTTAATTTGTTATTTCATCACACAGCCCATTAATTTTTGGTGACAAGTTTCAAGTCTTGGTTTGACTCATCAACGGGTCCCAAATAGCGAAACCAACTAGAATAAAAAACAGGCACATGCGTGTAGTTTTATGATCCTTTATTAATCATTTCAAAGGTAATTATAATATTATTTACCTTGATCTAGACCCGGAAGAATCGACGAATAAAGGCAAAATCAAACAAAAATTATTTATCGACAAAAGAAAAGAAATTTAAACTTTAAACGAGATTTTCTAAAAACACAATTTTTCGTAACGATTCTCGATGTAACTCCATCAATTTAAATTGGATCAACTTACAAGTGAAAAAATAGCTCGTTAGACTAGTTTAAGATAAGACTAACATATTTTTGTTTTTAGTTAAAATTTTCAAAAATGAAGTAAAAAAACTACTTTTGAGAAAAAATGAACGTTTTTCAGTTGGCCACCATTTTGGTAAAAAAAAAACTCAAAAAAAACACGACTGCGCTGAACTAAACTACATTTATGTATTACGAAAAAATTATGAAATAATTTTTTTTTCGCCTCACAAGTCTGGAGCGCGAGAACCAGAGGGTGGCCCTATGTATCTGTTCACATTGCGTCACGGTTTGCACCATTAAATTAAAATTTTCATTTTTGAAAACAATTTTTTTAAATAGTTTAACGCACGTATACAAGACAAATCAAAATTACTATGTAAAAATCTCAAAAATTTTAATTTTTAGGGTTCCATATGCAAAGGGTGCCAATTAAGCTACTAAGCCTCCGCTGTCCGTCCGTCTATCTGTCACCGGGCTGTATCTCATGAACCGTAATAGGTAGACAGTTGAAATTTTCACAGAGTGTGTATTTCTATTGCCGCTATTACAACAAGTAATAAAATTAAATGGGGACCCCATACAAGAAATGGGTTTTTTTGGCGTACATAGTACTAAATCTTGTACGATGGTACGGAACCCTTCGTGTGTGAGTCCGACTCACTGTTAGTTCACCCTTAAGATTTTTCTGACGTATGGAATTATAGTCGAAAGTGCTTTTTGAAGAATGAAATTAGAGTTGATTTGATCAAAAGTCTTGTTTTAAACTACTTCTTTTTTCAATTTTATGCATATATCTAAAATTGATTTTCATCATTTCTTTAATATTTATTTCAATTTGTGTAATGGAATGACACGGATCCAAAAAAGATTTTTCGCAGTTTCGATACAAAGTTCTAAGGTTCTATAATTTCGTAGCATCAAAATGGTTATTAAATTTGCAAAATCGATTTTTAATTCATTTATTGCTTGAATTCTTTCAATTTATTTATCATTAAAATTCAAACTCAGCTAATCATTTTTTTTATGTCTAATATTTCCTTAAGTAACACTGTTAAAAAAAAAAAGCTGGGAAGGAAATCACAAACATAGTTTATGTACATCATCTATATATGTCCTTATTATGTATAATAAAATAAAAATAAATATCTGGAAGGTATAAGTTGGTGGAAAGGGATGCGATTGAGAAAGAACTTACTGCTTCGTAATTGCTGTTTTGTCCGAGTTGTGAACATATCCCCCCTTTTTTTAAGGCAGAGGTACAAGAGATCCCAAGTACAGAGGTCAGAGTGGCCTATTGTGCTGTCCTGCTTGAAGGCCTATCACCATAACCTTCCTGTCCTATTAATGAAATGCATCAGGTCTTGGTGAAGAAGGCTTATCAACTTCTATACAGGTAGGAGAGCAGAACCTAGAGTATCCAGCCTGCTCCGGGCGAAGGCCGGATAAACACACAAAAAGTGTTCGGTTGTCTCAGGCTCTCAGGCAGGACAGATATTCAGGGTTATTAACAACTCCCATCCTTGCGTAAAAAGATCTGTGGCCGATTATGATGCCAACCACAGTTCTATATTGTTTCCTTCCGAGCCGCATGAGAAAATCAGAGATATTCCTATTGGACCCATCAGAAAAAAGTTTTGTACACCTGCAAGTAGAACGTGTCCCTTAGATTTATTTTATTCTTAATAGAGTCACCCATGTGGATACTGAACCTCCTAACCCTAAATAAGTTTTCCCAAAATCAAGACATATCTAAGTCGCCTTTTCGAAGCTGAAAATGATAGATGCACCCTATTTCAGTAGAATTTTGCAAAACCCTCTAAATGAGTTCTTTCTTTCAAAATGAAGATTTAGCAAAACCGAATTCTGTATTCAACGCCATTTAATTAAAATTTTTATTAGGTATATCAAATGAGGTTTTACGTCCTAATTAAATGTGCTTTTCAAACGTCGAGACTTCGCTAAAATGCTTTCTCGAAAACCATTCCACGAAGATTATATATTAGCATTTAACTGAGTTTTTTTACCAATTAATTACCTCTAAATAAAATACCTTCTAAAAACGTTTTTCCAAAGTCGAGACTCAACTAAACTGAAATTGGTAGTTCATTTCATTTGATCAAAAGCCTTAGTCCAGTTTTCAAGATAATGTTAATAAATATATAAAAATTGCTCGCTCAGTGGTAATAGTAGTAGTGATATATACAATTTTCAAGCCATCAGAGATTTTAAAAGAATCCAAAAATCTCCAACTGGCAAATTGGCAGGAATATTGGTTGAAATGAAAACTATTTATTGGTGGAAAAATGCACTTTAATAGTTTGCAACCCCGAATATTTCCAATTAATTAAGTTGAAAATTTGTCATTTCTATTTCATTTTTCACAAAAATCTATTCATTTTTTCATGTTGTTTTTAGCAAAACATTTCATTAACAAAAATCGTAGTTCTTATACCTGCGGAAGAACATAAGAACCCCTTTTCAGGAAAATTTCGTGAATGTAAGGTAGAAAAGGGCATTTTTGAATTTTTGGAAAAATCTTTCATTTTCTTCTTGATCGATTTGCTCTCTCTCACTCGCCCTCTCTCCCTCTCTTTTCCACGCGTGCTCTCTCTCTCTCGTTCTCTCTCTCTCTCTCTCTCTCTCTTTCTCAGTCTCTAAGGTTTATGGTATTTCTTGCATTCTACATATGTCATTGAAGTATGTTCAGAATTATAAAAAATTAACTTATGCTTTCAATGTTTATGAGATGGTTATCGCTCATGTCAGTCATCAAATCTATTACCTAAACACTAAAATAATTTGCCTCTATTACAAAATTATGTTCCAACCGATACCAAAAAAGGAAATATTGGATTCAAATAAAAATTTTTCATTTAAATATTAAAAAACGTAGGAAAAGCTAGTCGAAAATTAGTTTTGTAACATGTCAAAAAAAAATAATTTTTTTGTTTTTTTCAGTAGAAAAACCTCCGAAACACTCAAATTTCATTATTTTTCGACAAGTTTATTATAATGATTTTTCCTTCGTAGAATGTAAACTGCATTGTCAAATCTGTTTTTAAGATTTTGTGAACATTTCATAAGAAGGTGCTATTTAAAAGCGTTTATTGGAACCGAAATTTGAAGTTTTCCTTACTTAATAATTTGAATGGATATTCTAGCTCACTCCTTTTCACACTACCCTGTAACTATGATCACAATCCGTGTAAGATTCGGTATTTGTTCAATTGGCGAATCAGAGCACTTAATTCATGCGACAATAAAAAATATGAGAGAAAATGTAAGAAATAAAGCAACCGATAAATTTGAAATTTTTGAAATAAATATAAAAAAACCTAGACGGGAGTGTGCAGATCTTATTATTAAATTAATAAATTTATACACAGAAACAGACTGTCTTCGGATTAAAAAGATTAAATTTTATCCTTTTTTCAAAGAGCGGATTTAAATATTTCAAACTTTGTCTTTCTTCTTCTTATGTGTTTCTGAACAATTTGACGTAAGATATTGATTAGCGAATTTGCCATCACACCAGTTACAATTTTACGACTAAATTCGTATGCGAAAAGTAGCTCAGCTGTTAAAACACTAGCATGAAATGCCCAAAGTCTAGTCTCAATATTAGATTTCTTGGTTTTGACAGCTGTCATTAATACATAAATACGTTTTGTTGTTATCCAAATAAAAAATTATTAAGTATCTTGGTTATCGCAGAAAATGAAGTTTTTTATTCAATCTGCTTATTATTTTTTTGATCCATGTATAAATCTATACTTTACCGCCATGACACTTTATTTTTAATGTTTATAATTAAAAAAATTCTGTGTTAATATCAGTATCTAAGATTTCACTTATTAAATAAAAGTAAAAATCTATAATTTAGCATATTTTCAGAGATATGCAAGGAATTACGGGTAATATGGAATACCATTTACATTTGAGGCAAAGGCAATCCCGGTATAGTTTAAAAACCAAAAACATATTACAAATTAAGAACTTCAAATATCTGTGATTAATTATTTATGATTTAAAAAAAAAATACAAAAATTTAACATAACTATACAAAAAAATAAAAAAATATAAAAGTAAAAAATAAATAAAAGGTATTAAGAGATAATCCGACAATATGGAATAGCAGACTAAAAATTATAATAACGAACAACTTGTAAATTAAATATTTTATCGGGTTATATGAAATACTAAAATTTTACATCGGCTATTATGAGATGGTATTCCATATAACACAACTCCGCCGCTATTTTGTAAACAATTACACCATGTTTATTGGGGTTAGGCAGAAACTAAAAGACGAGCATTCGATGATAAACTGTAACTCTTTGGGTGCTCATTATACCTAGTTAGAATGCGAAAAGATTATTTCTAATAATAAATAAAAAAATTTGAAAATTTTCCAAACACGAAAATCCCATTTTTTTTCGCGGAATGAGCATTGATGTCGGCAGATGAACCACAATACTTAGGGGCACTTTCAGAGATTTCTAAAGCAGTTTATTATTATCCAGCTTGAGACAAACACTTTGCCGAAAAACCATACGAATATATATTTCCGAACTGTTCCATAATACTCGAATTTCATAAATATGTGCAAAACATTTTACTTTCCCGAGGTTATATTAAAAAATAAAAGAGCGAAAGGATGAAGCTGATGCTAATGCAAAGGCGTGTCATTCCCTTTTGATTGAATTACCTAAATGGAAAAGTGTAAATGGAAAAGTGTAAATGGAAATTCTCGTAATATAAAGCTTATTTTCTTTCAGCAGAAAAGTGTGATATCAAGTAGAAAATTATATAGCGAAAGAAGGGATGAATGCAAAATTCACAAAAAATTATATAAAGTTTTTTGACAGAACTCCTGATCAGCTTAGTATAAGCTTTACCTACAAAGTTTGGATTTTATTGAATTTTATGAAATCGACGATACCACACAAAAACGATCATTTTGGGCTGATTATGGTCTCAACCCTTTCCGATTTGGCTGAAACTTCCAGAGTTTGTATGGAATACGAAAATAGCTCACACATATTTTTGTTTCCATCATGCTTCACCAGTGATTAGTTTCGTATTGTTAATGACATTTTAGTTAATCGGGCGAAAATTTTAAGTGTTTCCACTCATATGGTATAATCTTTCACAGGGTGGTAGCGTACATCAATCCAAGGAAAAAGTTCTTCAAAATGACGTTTTTCCTCCCATACCCTACTGAGATATAATGGTTTTTATTACATAACCTCCAATAAAATAAGTAAAAAACGAGTTTTTCAGATTTTTTGATTGGGACATTTCTCTTGAATATTCTTTCTCTTCATGAATCAAATCAATTAGCTGACAATCACCGATATATTTCAGTATGATCAATCAGAGGTAATAAGTGATTTGATTCATGAAGAGAAAGAATATTCAAGAGAAATGTCCCAATGAAAAAATCTGAGTCCACCTCTGTGTGTGAAGAAAAGTTTATTTTCTATTTTTTCATGCGGCTTAGCCTCAGTTTTGTTTGAAAATTCGTTTTTTACTTATTTTATTTTCTGCCTTTTTCACGTTAACTAAATTGTTATTACGTGCTGCATGGACATATTTTAAAACAATTTTATGACGGCTGAAAAGACACTGATTTACCAGTTTTTCAAAAAATTTATTCGAGTATCAAATCGTTGAAGTACTGCAACGGTTTTCTGAATTTCAAATTATGTTTTAAACAGCGCTTTTTAGCTGTATTCCAACTTGATCCCATATAACATGAATTTTCCCGATTTTACATGTTTTCCACAGACTTTTCCTATTACTATGAATTTTTTTTAAAAATTTACATGAATTTTCCTCGATTTTTCATGCAAGTTTTCATGATTGTTGAAGAGAAAGTATTGATGCCAGTAGGGCGGAAAAAAAAAATTATTCTGCATAGCTTATAAAACTTTTTTGTCGGAAAATTTTTCGGAAAAATCGGAAAAATTTCCTGAAAAATTGGAAATTTCTGCATTTTTTCTGAAACAGGTTTATCACTAATCATATCGATGGAAATTTTTCCGATGATTTTCCTGCTTTTCCGGGTTTTCCACGGAGTTTTCCACAAAAGCGACTTTATGCAACTCATTTCGCTCTACAACTTTGTCTTGTGTTGCAAAACGCTCAAACGTTTCCTTGGTCGGGAAAACTCCGGAAAAGCGTTTTACATGAATTTTCCTCGATTTTTCTGCAAGTTTTCACCATTGTCGGAGAGAAAGTAATGATGCCAGTTGATAGGGAACTTGATACTGCATAATTTAGAAAACTTTTTTACCGGAAAATTCCCGAAATTTTTTTCGGAAAAATCGGAAAACTCTGCAGTTTTCCTGAAACGGATTTATCACTAATCAAATTTGTACCAAATTTTCAAATGATTTTTCCCGATTTTCCGAGTTTTCCATGGAAATTTCCGGTTCGAATTATTTTGATAGATTCAATTGTCACGCGACATGAAACTGTGTGCCAAATTTTAGCTCGCTGTGATGACGAAAAGTGGGTCTACGAGAGTGTCGAAACAGACAAATTCGTGTACGAGTTAAAGGGAATGGCTGGCCTCAAAAAGAGTGGACTCTTGTTTATCTGACTATAATTCCCGAAATACATAAGCAAACTCAGTGCAGTTTTCTCTTGTTTGATATAACGCACTTCATACTTTCCAATGATGTACACACATACCGTTTACCTGTGCCATAAGAATTATACAATTTTGTTTCTTTTTAATTCAAAATATTGGTACCGTTCGACAAAACATCTGACTTTGAGGTGAATTTCCAAAAACTATATGTGAATTAAACTTTCTTTTTCACACTTGCCTAGAGTGTGGACTATCGAATAAAAAATGCTGCACTGATTTATCTTATGTATTTCGGGAGCCTTAAATTTTTGGGGGTTATGTGAAAAAACTCTCTTCTAGAACAACTTTTTTGCTTAAATCGATGTATGTATGCTAGCATCCTGTGAAATATTATACCAAATCGGCAGGACTCCCGATATATACATATGTCCTAGTCTCGTCAACTTCTGATTCCATTATTTCTTCTATGTATCTTCCTCACAGTCAACCAACTTACTCCTTAGAGAAATTGGTTGGGTGGGTACCTTAGGTAATTAAACTGATAAACATCACAGGAATGTACGTCTCGAACGCGAATACGAAGATGAATAATACGGTTAGTAATATCCTTGTCTGTATTGTTGGTAGCAATTTTATGGTTAATTCCTGGATGCGGGAAGATATCTCCTCAACTCAGACACTAAAAAGAAGGAAATGGCCATCTGCTCGGACAGCCAAGCACTTGTCAACGCTTTATCAAAATCCTTTACAATCTCCAAACTGTTATTGAAGTGTAAAACTACCCTGAATTTTCTCTCGAAATAACAGAGTACCTATTCGATCTTTGGGTGCCAGGTTACAACGATATCAGCATGGACAAAAAGGTGGATGAGCTTGCTCATCTTAGTGCAGCCTCGGAGGCATTCACCTCCATAATCGGGATTACACCAAAGCATCTTGCGGCTAATATTTTAGTTTGAGCTGCCTGCCAACACAGTCGCATTTAGTTAGATGACCCTTCGGGCAGAACTACAAAGGAACTGCAAACCTAACCCAAACCTAGCAAATAACCTTAAGCAAGCCAACGCTGAGAGCTCTATTGTCAATTTCTCACCAAGCTCTCTTTTCGCAGGGATCACCTACATAAGATGTGATTTGTTGATGATCCTGTATGCAGTGGATTCTGAGAGGAATGCGAAACGTTGACTCACTTTCTTTGTTACTGTCTCGTCCTTTTGTTTCACACCTTCTGGATGAATGGTATGAAGCCGGCAAAAAGGATTTGGGGTCAATACTGAACTTTGTAAGAGCTTCCGTTACTCATAAGTCTGGAAGGTGAACAATGGGCCTTGTTGTGGTCTACGTTCCAGGGAGCCCATCGTCGTTGTGGCTTCAATCTCTTTTTAATCCATCCAATCTATTTCATTATTTTTAAATATTGTGTCGGAAAACTTGCAGTTTTCGATAGATAGAGTACCTTTCAAGCTTTGATTGGCCTATAAGACACTTCTGGAAGTTTATTACATTTTTGCTAATTGTATACAGCTTTTTGTGTTTGTAAAACATCTAATAAATCATAAATGATAATAATTAAAAATAATATAATAAAACTTGAGTTGCATTAGACTTCTCAGGTAGTTCAACAATTTCGGCTAGAGATGGCCGCATTACTGAAATATTCAGCAAACATTAATTCTTTACAGAGGACTTCCTTCATATAATTTTTTTCTTATTTTTGTACATCTTACATACCTACTTAGGTATATGGCATTAAAATCATCCAACCCGAACCGGTGATTGCATTGAATCCATTACTGCTTAATCTGGAGAATCTATCACTTTTGGAATTTTTTCATCAGAGAAACACATTTGTGTCTCCATGTAAAAAAAACAAAACTCATTAATAAAGTGAATTCACTTAAATTATTGCATTATCAGATCTAACCTATTTCCATTTCAAGAAGATATTCTCATCCAAACAAGACAAAAATTGACTTTAGTATATTTATTGCAAATTAAAAATATAGACTAACTATACCCACGATCAAATTTACAAAGGCATTTCTACGTATAAAATGAACCTGTCTATATAGGTACGACAAATAAATAATGAAATTAATTTTTCAATATTTTTACTAAAGTCTGATAAAATCCTGTTGAAAACCCCCTTCATTGCCTACATATGCAAATTAAAATATCGCTTGATGATAGCTTCATTATCAATGCATATCTATATAAAAAAAAATAAAAATTTATAAAAATAAAATAAATTCATGCCTTGGCACATATATATTACATACATGTATGGAATATGCGCACGCAGCTCTGTCCTGATTTTGCAGAAATATCCGAATCCATAGACGATGAACGTTAAGTGCTTGATTCTATTTTTAAAGAGATATTTTATACATTTAACTGCATTGGCCTTACTAAAAATTTACTCCGGCCAAGTTTTCTCATTTCAATTATGGACATTGAGCCCACAATATGTTCATAGCAAGAAACAAGCAATTAAAGCTCAGAAATGTTTCATCTTTGTTGTGCGATCATCATGTTTAGACATCCACACAAATACAGATTTCCGTAACAATAATAACAACAACAATAAAATTGCCATCGAAGACAAGATAAGATTCAAAAACAATTCGATTGTTTCGAATCGATCATAAGCGATCGAGTTCAAGGTAAAAAAAAAAAAAATATTAAAAAAATATAAAAAATAAAATTCATGCAACTATAATATGATCACAATCGGACTGTAATACTTTGCTGCGTCTGTCGTCGTCGCCGTCGTCGTCGTCGTCATCATCATCATAGTCGTCCATATTCAGGTATTATAAGCTGCGCGCGCACTTCACAGATATGGTCAATAAGACAACGCTGCGATTTAAAATTCCGTTGATCACGCAGCATTTTTCTCGTTTTCTATGCTTTCTGTGCTATGCCTGCCATTGACACAGGCATATAGAAGAAGCCACATTAAATGAATTTCTTTTCTCCTATAGTTAACGTAATCAATCGACATCGAAAGAATAGACGCCGCCTGGAGCATAGGAAAGATTCGAACCATCCACCGCGCCATCGATCGCATCATCCTATATGATGTGTCTGTAAGACCTCACCATTATGACGGACAAGCCAGAGCGGCAGCTAAAGCAAAATGATTGATCTACAGAAGGCAAAAGTTCTTGCACAAAATAAGTGAATCAGAGCCACTCTTGGTTGTTGCGCATCAGAACAAACCGAACATAAATATTTCAATTTTTCCATTATATCGATAAAAATGCGCCTAGAGTTTGGTATCTGATTGAAATGGGGTTGCATTAAGAAGAAGACTTGCTCGTTTCATTTCTATGCATATAATTGAAAAAAAAAAACCATATACAAGAAATAAATATAAAATAAAAAAAAAGAACAGAATCACCGGCTGCATTCATTATACTTTGAGATATGATTTCTACTTGCATCTCAATAGACTGAACTCGATCTATGTAGAAATGTATAGCAATGCGCACTAGACTTAACCGCGCAAACAGTCCCCACAGAAATTATTACATCTCTCTTCAACGTCTACTAAGTGCCTGACACTTGAAATATTTTTGGAATTGAGAACAGACATTTCCTGGGCTTTGAAAATATTAAGATATGCTGCAAGCGTATTGTAAATAGGATCAAAAGATCTGTGGGATATGGTCCCGGGATTTCATTAGATACATGCTAATTCGAAAAATCATATGCAGAATTTCAACTGCTTAATTTTCCCCAAATACTTAGCTAAATATTTTCGAGCCCTAGTTTTACTTCTCTATGCAACACCACAAAGTGCATTTCATCAAATAAATAATTCTTCTAATAGAAATGGCTTGACGGCTCGTGTAATGGATGCTCTTCTGACATCAGGTTGAGTGTTTCTAATAGATCACAATCATACAGATCCGATGCGGTGATATTAGAGGCACCACTTTAAATTTTCGGTTAAGTTCGATTTTGTTTATTTTCACGGGAAATTTTAAGAAAATATATAAACAGTGAACACAAGAGAAAATGATCTGTGAAATGTAAGGCGCCAAAGCTATGCTTTTACATTTCATCAAATCGACAGATGGTGCAACATACATACATATTACATAGGATTCACTTCGCTTAATGACTAATGGATCGACAACTATTTTCGGTAATGGTCTAATACTGTTAATTAAAAAACAAACAGGAATATGTTAGTTATAGCCATCTGTATTATGAAGTATTTATGATTTCGATTGGGCGTTGTTGGCAGATGTTCAAATTTTTATGATGAAAACGACCGACAACATTAGTTTTGCCAAATCGCAAACAATTGGTACGCGTATCATGTGTGGGTCGTTCCAGACAAACATTTATTTTTATGTTTATCAGTCTAATAATTTTAACATATTTAGAATTATATATATATATATATGTAGAGTGGCTAGGGTACATAATGTATTTTTGAAAATACACGACTAAAAATATTTGGCATAAAAAAAAAATAGAAAGCGTAAAGTCCTGGGAATGTTGTTTTTCTTTTAGTACATCTTTCGGCAGGAGCCAAATTTATGATTTTTATTTTTAATATTTGAGAAATTTGAAAAAAAAATAGATAATCTTAAACAAAATTTATATTTAACTTGACGATCATCAGTTTCAGTTCTCTCCGTTGCTCATAGCGTTTTTAGATATGGTGGTGCAAAAGTAATGTCATAATGTGAATTGTCTGCCATTTTGTTAAAAATGAAACAAATTGGGATCTGTTTACATGGAAAGTTTATTTGAAGGTGTAAAATTGACGACAATAAGTTGAAAAAATTATATCGGTCGAAGGATCGCCTCCTGCGTTGATGGACATTTGTGCTCATTTTACGCCATTTTGAATTATTGCTGTCAAAATATTTGGCTACAAATTGGTGATTTGTTCTTCAATGTTGGCTCAAGACGTACACGGTTTGTGGTTTGTTGTGGTGAATGTAGGAGATTTCAAAAAGGCCCAATGGAAGAAGTCTGGCGCCGTCAGATCTGGCAATCTGGCCGGCCAGTTCAAATCGCTAAAACGGAAGATCACACGGCTCACATTGGTGTTTCACAATTCCCATCGTTGCCCGAGTTGTGTAAGCGGTTGCTCAATCCTGCTGGAACCAGCAATGCTTGAGACGCAATTCAGCAACTTGCGGCATAAAAAAACTCGTTCAAAATCTGTCTGTAGTCTACAGTTACGGTAGTCCCGCGTTGGTGTACTAAAAAACAAGGGCCAATCACTTTTTTACTGCAAATGCCGTAACAAACAGTCACTTTGAGAAAATGAAATGGTTCTTTGTGCACTTCATGTGGATTCTTCGTGACACAGAAATGCATATTTTTTATTTTAAGTAATTAAGTGAGCTTAAGTGTAAATAGGCTTCATCACTCATTATGATTTTGGATACGAAATGATCCTCTTCTTGCACCAGGTTTAACAAAACATGAGAGTAAACTGACCTCACTTGAGGGTCAGCAGGTAGAAATTGGTGAACGATTTGCACTTTGTAAGGGAACATCTTCAGGTTTTTCACCAAAATTCGACGCAACAAACGTCTGTTGATGTCATATTGTATGCATCGTTGTCTCATCGATGTTTGTGATCTCTCAGACGTCCTCGGCCACAGCACCGATATTTTCAGTCTACTGAGCAATACGTGGCTGGGCACTCTTTACAACATCTCTAATGGAGCCAATTTGCATGAGACGCTTAGCCAAACGCTTAATTGTTCGTGCACATGGTGCAAGACAACGCGGAAAACGACGATGAAACTTACGCTGTATTAAAACAACAGGCCGGAAATTGATCAAATAAGTAGTAACAATAATTTCGCGCTCTTCAGGTGTGTATCGCTTTGTTGGTTATTGTTAACTAATTCTCTATCTATCTATAACATAAGTGTCAAAGCACATTTGACGCCATTTGCAAAAGTTTTGGCACATTCAAATTATGACATTACTTTTGCCCCACCTTGTATATGGAGTTGGAAATAGTCAGGCTGAATATAGTGAAGGCAAGAAGTTAAAAAACACGTTAGGTGCCATCATGTTAACCAAATTCAAAGCACTTGGGCTGTATCTCTGTATTAAACTCCCCTCCCCTCACCCAACTCTTCTAAATTTATCCAACTTTACTGAAAAATTTAATTTACTCAAACTCACAGTTGCAATCCGTGATTATGTAGTTTATCACAAATTAGCATTCCAATCGGACAGGAGCAAATACAGTTACAATGTATCTGGATGAATTGTTGAAGCCGAACATTGTTGCCAAATTTTTCCAGATGCAAAATTAATTTCTTAAGAAGCTTGCTGCTTCTTTGCTGTTAGGTTGTTTACCAAGGTTGCTAACTTTTCATCCACTTTACTCCCTTCATAACACGGAATACCTTAAAAATGGATAGTTTGCCCTTTGCTATTTTTTTTTCAGGCAGTGGAACAGGAGATCCTATCCCAAGCATGGGGACCAGAGCGGGTCATTGTGCTATACCTTTGCTATTTAGTATATTAATTAATAATCTGCCAGATATAGTTCATAATGCAAATTTTTATACATTACATATTTTATATTCTACTTGGTTTGAAAGAATGTCTCAAAACCTCTTAAAATTTATTTCAATGAATATTATTGTATGCATGCCATCTGTGTGCACCTATAGGGCTTTCTAAGAATTTGAGTTTGGGACCGGAACTTTGGGCGATCCAAAACCCTCGAGAAACACTTCCCAACCCACGAAATTGACTCCCTCACTACCATGTCAGAGCTCTACCTTAGTCTTAACTCCTAATATTTTAAAATATTTGCAGCGTTCTTATTTAAAACGACTGACATGTATAACATGGACTGACTACGTCCATAGAAATACATTGCAGAAAGTGGACTCACTTCTATATAGCGTTATCTTTCGGTCTAAGCACCAAGTACCAACTGAGAGAGAATTGTAAACCACAAATAAATAAGTGGGGTCGGCGAAATAAAAGTTTTTAAATTAATTATTTGGGTTATTAGTGATAAAAAGTGTTTTACCAAAGGCAATATATTCATAGATACTCAACAGAAATTCGAAAGGTTTTATTAAAATCACTTTTCAACTCCAGCCAATAGTTTTTTCAATGTTGGCACCGACGTAAGAACTATTTTTGACACAAAAAATTGTACCTGTTTGAAATAGCATATTATATATGCCATATGCCTGTGTGTAAAACTCAAGAGAGGTTTGGATTGTCTGCAGTTTGCAGTTTGCACCCTAAACTATACTATTCTATTAAAAAATGACTTTTTGTATAAAAATTATATTAAAAAATCACATCATCCACACCGCTTAATGCGGAAATCTTCCTAGTACCTCACTACAGTACTGCGGTGTCTAAACTTAGCCACTTACGGCGCTGGATGTTTTTTTTTTGCTTAATTTAATTTGTAACATGCCCCCCCCCCCCCCTTAAATTTCAATGCTAGGTCCACCAATGCGGTATTTGTAATTAATGAAAGCTTTAATTATTTCCATTTCAAGAATGGTACAGAATGGATAAGACAAAATATTCTTCTTAGTCACAAATAGTGTATAAAATTTCTAAAGAAAAAGGATCGAATAAAATCCCAAGAAGAAACAAATGTTCATCTGTGCGCTCGTAAATAATTTCACAGGTCCAGGCCATACTTATGTGGTTATGTTCCTTGAGTTCATTGCAATTTAAGAATTTCCTTACCTTTGCTGTCTTCTGATTGTACGGGGGCATTATCTGGATGTTATTTTTGTCTATGCTTATAATTTCTTAACAACAGCATTACTGAATTGATTCGATTTTTGATTGAATTATATTTATTAATTTTGAAATTGAATGCCTATACCCATTATGCATATACATATATGTATAATTAATCTTGCCTTGAAATAGGTTCTCTCCTGCTCTGATAACTTACGGTTGATGGCTTCATAACTGATGCTAGCAAGATACAGTGGTTTTTGGGAAAGCAATGAGAACTCAACTCAAAAATGATGTACTGAATATGTGTGACAGTGATTAAACGTATGATTACATTTACCTAAGTTTCTATGGTAGCCACAGATCGAGAATAAAACCTTAGACAATAAAGAGCTTACTTATTGTTAAGAAATTATTAAATATCACCATTTGCACCGCCTTGGCACTTGGAGGATTAATGGAGTTGAAGGAAAAAAAATAAAAAGAAGTGAAGTTGGTATCGCACCATTTGTAGCGTAATGATGTCTATTTTTATTTTATAACATCTTTTTAGAATTTAACGGCGGATACAAAAAAGCATAATAGCACAGGTAAATGTTGTTATTCTCATACTAAATATGTTGCTTTCAACAAGTCCGATTGTATTCCCTTTGCCAAGCACCAGATCAAGCCATCCTTAATGACGACAACAGCAATATTATTCGGGTATTCCTGATTGATAAAGCCTAGGGGTTTTGGTAGACCACCAATCTTCTTTGCAGGAATTACTTCGTGGCGCCCATGCCATCGAGCACCCAGCGTGATTTTTCTATTTTACCAGATGTGGAACACAACTGTTGGATTCACCATGTGCTCTTCTTGACCTTGCATAAGGACATTATTTGCAGATACAATTAAACAGTTTTAGTTTATCAATGATAGTTAGACGTATACTCCGTTTATGGCGGATATATAACTTCAATATTTATATCCTTAAATGTTCTAAAAACGACAGCATCCGCTCTTACTAAAAACCCTGTTTCAAAACTCTAGTAGTCATTTTTCTTATTTGTTAATCCAGAATTGTGATCATGTCAGCCTGATTAGATCTACCAAGCTCAGAGTTTGTTTATATTGCTGCATTAGTCTAGATCTCCTTACAGAAGGGGCAATTACTTTAAATGATCGTTACTAAATGATCGCTTTATGTTGAATGATCGTTAACTTTCAGGTCTCACATTTCTCCGTCTTACCAAATTTATTTTTCATAAAATACCAATAATATTCACTTGCAATTGCAGTGATGTAAATTTCAATAGTATTGACATAGCTGATACTATTCTTAGGTAGTATCATGTTTTCCAGCAAATTGCTTGTCATTGGATATATAAAGAGAAAGTCGCTGGGAGAGCTTATAAAAACGCAAACAAGTAAAGGATTCCAGGAGTTTTTGTAGCATTTCACTAGATTAAATGATTAAAAATTATGCTAGCGATTCTATTTCGATAATAAATGGGATTCAACAAAAATTGTCGACAAAGCCTAATTAGTGTTTTAACCCTCAATTTAGTGTTGAAACAGATCATGACGCAGGTGTAAATAAATTGAAAAATTTTAGTCCTCCTGACATCAATTGTATTTTCAAGAATCCGAAACAATTTTCTTCAATTAATTTGCTGCGAAATACAATTAGTAAGGAGGTTTTTAGAAATAATTAGAGGTTTCAGATAGTTTCTATTATGAACCTGTATAGATAACTCAGTATGCTGCCTCTGACACACAAATTTGTCGGTAGGATGATGGTTAAGGACAATAATGAAGTTCAACTTAAAATTCGAAGACAACACACAGGCAGCTCTTGAGGCAGCATGTCTTTTTATTAGCTCTCATGAGTCATGTGATCATTCTGGCTTTAAGAATTGCAGTGGTTATTTATATGTTTCAACGACTGTAAGGTAGTAAGAGCAGCGAGTTGACTGATGTAATCATGAAGAGCATTTTGAGGCACCTCAAAGCGAATCTTATACTGACCCATCTAAACAGTGGCTGTCCGTAAAAATAGCAGCAGAAGTCTGTACCCAGCAATTATCTGTATAAATATCTTTGACGAATTGTTTCACGAACTTAATTTGACAAGGAAATATTCATTTTAAGAGATAGAGACCCATTTTAGAAATACATCAATAATATACTGATCTATGTAATATAGATAGTATAATTCTTAAATAAAATGTGTGTGTAGATCAATAAAGGCAGCATTTTGAATGCATTTCCAAAGAGTTATAATGATTGCCTTCAAAAATTGAATCATGAAAATTAATAAGATCCTCGCAGTTTTCAAAATTCTGAAGGCCTGAATATTCTTAAGTACATTTCCAGAATAAAAATGCTGAAGGATTTAGATTTAATTGGATACGTACTTGACCGATCATTATATCACACCTAATTCATCCCAGTTATTTTTTATGTACCTCAACGACATTTGACAAGTAGAAACTACGCCATTAATAAAAATGGAACGATACACGATTCAACAACGCATTGAAATTATTAAAATTCACTATAAAAATTGTGAAAATGTGGCAGAGACGGTTCATAAAACTCGAACATTTTTGGATCGTCGTGAAGCACCTTGTCGGACCGCAATACAGAAATTGGTAGAAAAATTCGAGCTGTCGGGACAAGTTAGTGATGTGAAGAATAAAACCCGTGCACATCGCTCAAGAACAGCCGAGAATATTGCTGCTGTAGCCGAAAGTGTTGAAGAAAACCCAGGTTTGTCCATTTCTCGTCGTTCTTTGGAATTAGGCATTCCACAAGCGTCATTACACCGTATTTTGCATAAAGATTTGGGTCTTAAGGCTTATAAAGTTCAGTTAACACAAGAACTCAAGCCGGCCGATCATCAACAACGTCGAGTCTTTGCTGATTGGGTCCTTGAAATGCATGAAAATGATCCGGAATTCCATCGAAAACTCATCTTGAGTGATGAGGCCCATTTCCACCTCGATGGCTTCGTCAGCAAGCAAAATTGTCGCATCTGGGGCTCGGAAAACCCAAGAGTTATTGTTGAAAAGCCTCTCTATCCTCCACGTGTGACTGTTTTGGTGCGGTTTATGGTCCCGCGGGGTCATTTGACCTTACTTTTTCGAAAATGAGGCTTGAGCAACAGTTACGGTGAATGGATTGCGCTATCGACAGATGATTAATGATTTTTTATGGCCGGAATTGGATGGTATTGATCTGGACAACGTTTACTTTCAACAAGACGGCGCTACGTGCCATACAAGCAACGAAACCATTGATCTTTTATGGGAAAAGTTTCTGGACCGTGATATCTCTCGAAGAGGTGATCACAATTGGTCACCGAGATCTTGTGACGTAACACCTTGCGACTTCTTCCTTTGGGGCCACGTGAAAGAGAAGGTCTACGCCAATAGCCCAGCGTCGATTCAAGACCTCGAAGATGGAATTCGTAAGGCAGCCACTTTGCGATTTGGTTATGGAAAACTTCATGAAATAGATATGGTCCTGTAGGCGTGGTCGTGGTGTTCATTTGGCTGATGTTATTTTCCATTATTAACAGCATACCTTCCTCTTTATAATGAAATAAAGATCCGATCATTTATCTCAAAAAATGGCATTTTTCTTTCAATATCAAAATAACACCTCTTATTGGAAGACCCTTTATTTTGTATTTAGCAAAAATTCATGAATTCCTCCATGATATTGTAAGTTCCCCCAAAAATGAATAATCATTACCGCACCTATACGGACAAATAATCTATTCTACAGAAGAACGGTGTTTTATTTAAACACAAATAAATAACTTTTCGTTAAATTTCCGGTCGGAAGGACCATATTCGGCTGCAATAGTGACACAATTCGAAAAGCAAAGTTTCGACATAAGCAACATAACAATTTGAATAAATTGAAGGACACTTACTATAGATAAGATGAGTAATGAGCTGGGTTTTTTGTTTTGTTTGGCTTTAGTAGGTTTTGCCCATACTCATCTAATGGGGTGAAATTTTCCAGCCATTTTGAGATGTGCCATTATTGGAGCAACGAAATGCAATAGTTTTAATTAAAAATATTTCAGAAAAGAAAAAAATCTATCGACACTTGTGCCGTCTAGCGGAATTTAAGTAGACTAGTATTACGCCGGATTCGTAGGAACATAGAGCACCAAATTCTAATTGAAGTGTAGGAATTGGCACAAATTTCGTGAATTTTGAGTTGTGCCACTATTACAGTCGGTGAGCGATAAAAAAAAAATCCGACCAGAAGGACCAGATTTGATTTTGAAAAATTTCCATTTCTGATGACCTAAACATGATTTCACTTTAATGAAATTAACATATCTCTGACACAATGAATCAAAAACAGATCAATCGCATTTATGTATATGTTCCGTACATAAAAAAAAAAAACATACAAAAAAAGTGTCTTAAGAGATATCCAGCAAATGCATTCTCTCAATCGATTCTTTACAAAAGGTGTGAAGTTAACAACGCCTAATGATACGATTTCAGTTTGACCAAGCTATGTATGTATAGTAAATGGAAAGTCCAAGATATTTATCACGTCATAATAGAAGGAAGAGGCTAAAGAAACTGTCTTCATTTTCCCAGCCGTAAATCATTTCTTTCACAATAAATTAATTGCCTCACCAAAACAACCGAAGCATGACCCACTCAGAGGAGCTCATCGTTATATCTACAATGCTCGGACAAAAAAAAAAAAGCTTCCAGCCAGGTTTTTATCTTGCGCGAAGCAGGTGCATTTCCGCTTATCGTAAAAAAATTTTGAATGCATGAAACCTTTGTTGTTTTTTTTTTTTCAGTTTTAGTTTTAATTTTGCGATACCAATGTAACGCTTATGTAAATAACTCACTTCAGTGAGTGTGCTCGAGTAGGTACACCCTCATCTAAGTTAAAATTAATTGAATTTTACAGAGATAGCCCAATTCGTGTAATGAGGGGCAACAAGAATATTCCATGCGACTTTTACAGTACTGTAAATTGTTTGGGGACTTTAACCTCATTCTGCAGCTAATGTCCGATTGTTTGTTTGTAGCAGTCGCTTTCTACTGATAACGACTATATGTCAATTGGCTACTATCAGTTAATTAGCATTTTTTTTTTCTAGCCTTTCGTTTTATATTGACTTGAATCTTCTTCTATAGAGCTTTTGTGTCACGTTATGAATTGATTGCCCAGAAACCACAATAATTACTTGAAAGACAATTGGTTGAGATACTGGCTACATATTTACAACTACACACGATACTTTTAATTTCCTCTTATCGAGAATTATATATAGAGAAAACAAAGGCTTACATTGATGCATACATCAGGGAATGTGTTTCTACGATATGTAACTAAGCGTCCAGAGGAAGAACTATACACAGGTGACATGATAGGAAGCTAGTCACATCCTATAATAATCTTAATGACATGACATGAAACTAAATTGCATCGTGATATGCACTGTTAGAACGTAGTAATACATATACATGCATGTAGGTATAGTTCGTCACGGTGACGGCGCAAAGAGACAATTTTCGCTTTATGTCAGCTCTTGTTGATGATTCGACGACGAAATTCATTTGAAAAATCGTGCACGAACAGCAAAATATAATAGAGTGGTCATGCTCGACTCGTGACTACTAGATAGATTTATGTATGTGTTTTGATGTGAGGGAGGCTACTAACAAGCTTAAGATAGAATATACAAATTCTTTGACTTTTTGGTATCTTACTGTTATATATAGTACCTACCTACAGAAACTTGGTATGAGACGGCGAACGCTTTAATTAAGATGTTCTGTGATATGCTCAACAACGAAAAGATTCTAACAAGAGAAATAATTGGGAGACCGTTCATATGTAGTTTTAGTTAATTTGTTTCATTTTGATTTATACTCGTGATATTCATACTTTCTACCGTTGTTATTGTTTTTTTGTTTTTTTTTTTATTAGTAACAACAAGGGATAATAATCATAATTATCTGGAAACTTTTCCCGGTGGTATTTCGAGCGGTATTTCAATAATTGACATTATCATAGTATATTTTTCTCCCTTTTATCCTCTTCACTCCCCTTGGCTTGGTAGCAGAGAACTTCTACATTGGCTCTCCACCTGACACTGTTATCAGTTCTTTGCTTCAGTTTTTTGAATCGGTTTTATTCACTTTGCTAGGTGATTAGTGTGCAGTAGCTGTGCCTTCAATGATGAGGCTGCCATCTTTCGCTTATTAAGAAATTCGCAAGACTTTTGGTTGTTCCCATGAAAGCCTTACAAATGCTAAAACCCCGCAAATATATCTCCGCTTTCCTTAAAGTACATAATATTGTTGGGCTGTTGGAAGAGAAAGAGGAGAGCATCTTTGATAGGTATAGGTTAGAAGATAATATGGAAGAGGAGAAGCTTTAAAATTTTTAATGGAAGGGGAGGGGGGGGGGCGAAAATATGTAGGTCCGTGTTGAGGTGAAACTCTAACCTATGACAATGGGACGATAGTCTACATGCTTATTACTTGAGCTACCAAACAGACACTTTTGATAAGAATAACGAAGCTTCCTACAAGTTAGACTGGCGGTTATCGAAATACATACGATCAGCCACAACTGGATCATCGATGGTCCATTCTCATTGTGATGTCAGCTAATTGGGACCCTACCGAACTCTAACTAGTGATAATTACTTAATTTAGGAGGAGCTAATAGACAGTACTGAGTCTCTCACCGCTTTGCCATTGCCTTCTACTTCCCCCAATTCGCGGAAAAAATTGCTACCAGGCGTATTCCTTCTTCATTTGGCAAGACTGGAGCATTCACAAAGCAGGTGTTCAATGCCTTCAACCTTCCCTTCGTCCATACTTATGCAGAAATCATTGTATGAAGCTTGCATTCATTCCGCATGTTTTCCAAAGAAGCAGTTCCCTTCCAATGATAACTACAGTAAGATGCTAAACGTCATTACAGTTTCAATTTAGCAGAGTTTCTGTCGTCCTTGAACATTTTTGGGCCATAACTATCTCGAAATCATGTATATCGTTAGTTTTCCTTATATGCGATTAGCATACAATCTAGAATCATCTTGGCACATAGAGCCTTTCTATGGATTCTTCCGATAACCACATATTCATAGCTGAATCTTTTTTAGCTAGAGCATCAGCTGAATCATTGCCTGATATATCGCTGTGGCCCAGCAGAGAATATCTCTATTGTTAGCAGTATAAAGTATCCCAAGCTCACTATGACAACGCTCGACTAGGTCTGACCGTTTTATTTAGTCACAGTGAATGCTGCATTTAACCACCATTTCTAAAGTATGCTCCCCGTACATTCGTGCCATAACCTTTCTTTTGCTGCTATTAAAAGGGGCACTCAGCTGGTCGATATTTTGTCAGAACTTTTCTATGAATACCAATTATTTGCTACTATCTCGGAAATCTGTTGTTAATACAAATCCTAATGTCTAAATCACGCTGTAAGTTATATCCAGCAGCCTTAACTGCGTTATTTATAGCTAGAATCTGCACTTGGAAGTCGCTATAGTAGTCAAGTAGGCGATATGATGCTTCCATTTTAATTTATGCAGAGTACATTCCAACACCCATTTCCATATTCATTTGAGTTATTTGCCTCGCGATTATCTTCCCACTTCTGTATACTGGGAATGCTAGTCGATAAATTTTTCTCAAAGTGAATCCGTAGGACACTGTAATCCACCCCCCCCCCCTCATCCCCCAATACAATATTCGAGGCAGATCTTTAACATTCTGCTGTGATATAGGTCTTGAGCCTGACATCCTTAGTCCCAGTGCACTCTTTGCGACTATACATTTGCCATGAGTATCAAGGCGCAGGTGACGGAGCATTATCTCTATTGCAGTTGTTGATATTATTCGAAGAACTCTTGCAATACCTAAACAATCAAAAACATAACCGGCTGGAAACCTCAAATCAGCTGTAAACCATCTAAACAAGTAACTCTCGGTGTTTGGCTGAGATCTTTTTAGGTGACTGCTCTCTCGAGCACTCCACACAAAAATCTTCTACCTTAATGTTCAGGTTTCATTTCCAGCTATGTTCTTTTGTGTCCACAGAACAGGACAAAACAAAAGATACACAATAGAACGCCTCACTTTTTCATAGAAGATTTATAAATGAAGCGAACAGTACAAATAGTTCACTTCAATCGACAGAACAATTTGTTCTCTCCAGTATATGGGAGTTCTGGAATAAGGTACACAAAAGAACACAGCTTCCATGTTTATAGGCCTTACTAGTAGAAACTTCTCTAGCACGCCGACATTTCTTTACACTTAATTTAATTATTTTTTTATCTCGGACGGGAATCGAACGCACACTTCTTAGAATCGGTCAAAAATGGAAAATAAGAGAATTTTAAGATCTTTTATTTTTAACGATGCTAAATCAAATCACCGTGACTGGTTAAGACCAGCTGAAAGCAACGTGGCTTAATAGATTAGTTAACAAATTCAGAAATACAAGAGGAAAAATCATCTGTCTCGTTAGCTCAGCGGTAAGACCAGTCACTCGGTCACTCAGTCTTCTATTCTCTATCTTAATTTAATTAAAATTTTATTTAATAAAATCACCAGAAAAAAATCATATTCTAATCATTTCGGTTTTCTAAATGCAACTATGAATATCTTAAAATGACTCTAATGTTAGTTAAAGATGATGACCGCTTAGAGCTATAGCGTTTTGTATTCAAAGCTTTCTAACATAAAACTCCTTGTAAAGATACCTATCTATAGGAAACAGGTCATTTAAGAACCAAATTACTAGTGGAAGAAGGACATTTTATATACACTTAGAACCACGCAATTAGTCATACGTTTAAGATTTTGGTTCACCCAAAATAAGAGTCCGCTAGGTTAGGTTAGGTTAAGTAAAACGGGTGCCGCAAAACAACTAGCCTGCATCAATTAGACCTCTAGTGGGTCCATTGTGCCCCTAGGCCTTATGATATAACCTTTTCAAGCCACCCCAGATCCATCCTGTTTCCCTTAAGGAACTCAGGATATCTTCAAGACTCTTTGCCTAGATCCATCCTGTTTTTCAAACCTCAGGATATATCTGAAAATATTTATTTTGTACCTCCCCCAGACTTGAAAAGAAGTAGGTACCCAATTCTTTTATTCATCAGAGCGGGGCATTCGCAAAGCACGTGTTGGGCGGATTCGTTTCCTCCGAGTACTTACAACTCCTGCAGAAATCGTTCGCTGCTATACCCAGTCTTCTAGCATGGTCACGTATGGCCCAGTGACCCCTAATGACCCCTACTAGATATCTGGTATTTGCTCTTCTGCCATTAAGCAGCTCCCTTGTCCTTTTCCTGTCATATGCAGGCCTCAATTGCATCGTAATATGGCAGGTATCCCTGATGGACCACCGGAGGCTTGCCTTTTGATAGATGCCCCTGATGATTTCCTTATTTATTGCTCCAATTGGGATCCACACATAAGCTACCGCTGCAAATCTATCCAATTCAGAGCCGTTTTGGCCAACTCATCAGCCATCTCGTTGCCTAAGACATCCTTATGGCAAGGTACCCAGCATAGGGTCACCTTGTGCCTTATAGCCAATACCTCAAGGCTAGTCTTGCACAACTGCATCTATTTTGATTTTACCAGCACAGCATCCAGCGCCTTGATGGCTGCCTGGCTATCAGTATATATACCGTGAAGGCTTTCTGCACATGGACATCAATGTTGCCGCCTGATAAATCGCTGCGAGTTCTGCCTGAAAGCCACTGCATTTGTCAGGAAGCCTATAAGAATTGTGCCGCTGGAGATCTCTGGAGTACAATCCAGCCCCTGTGCCCACTTGTCCTGGAACCATCCGTAAAAATAGAAAGATCGGATGTTACGACCATCTCTTTCCCATCCCAGTCACTCCTGGTGAGCATCCTTGCATTGACACCCCTACCAAATGTGAGGCTTGGTACTTGGTAGTCTGTTTCTTCCCTGCAATCACTACAATCTATCTTTTGGAGTATATTGGAGTGTCCAACACCCCTCTCCATCCATCAATGCCCCGCGCTCAGCTTGACAGCACTAATTGCCGCTAAACCTCTACAAAAGAGGTACAGCGGCAGTAAGTCAAGCATGACCTTCAGTGCTGCTGTAGGCGTGGTGCGCAGACACCCAGTTAGTCCCATACAAGCGCCTTCTGGATTTTTGACAGCACATCCAGGTAATATTTCCTCGTCAGTGCCGTCCACCAGACTGTGGAGCCGTAGTAGAAGATAGGCCGAACAATGGCTGTGTACACACACAGTACCATCTTGGGTTTTAATCCCCGGTTTCTGCTAAATATTCTCTTGCGCGTGTAAAAGGCCACACTGGCCTTCTTCACGCGTTCTTCTAGATCAGGTTGGGATCGACTATGATTCCCAAATATGTACTTTGCTTCACTGTAAAGAGTAAGATCCTCTCCACCCAGCATTGGAAGTCTGAAACTCTGTACCCGTTTTCTTCTTGTAAAAAGAACAGCTTCGTTTTCGAGGGATTTACCCACAATCCACTATTATTGACCCAGTTATCCAGCTTAAGTAGCGCATACTCGAGCCTTTCACTAATAGCAGAGAGAAATTTGCCAGTTACCAGGATGCATATATCATCCGCGTAGGCAACTGCCTTAAAGCCCTCTCTCTCTAACTTGATAAGGTTTTCATTCATTAGCAGTAGCCACAGGAGTGGTGATACCACCCCCTCCCCCTGCTCCCCTGCTCTTCTCACAATAGCGTCACCAGCGAAGGAGCTAATCTTTCTACTAAGAAGCATTGAGTTGATTCAGTTACATAGACCCTTATCCAATCCCTTCTCAGTCCATTATATATAACCTCTTTCCTCACGTTATTGAAAGCACCCTCAATATCCAGGAAGGCACCTAGTGTGCAACCCTCATACTCTAGAGATTTCTCAACGACTAGAGCCCGCTAAAATTCTGGTTTGATAATCGATTAGATTTTTAGCAGACTCAAAAATTACGTTGAGGAATGGTTTGATAAAGAGCAATTTTTGTTTTCATTCTTCTGCTTGTACTAGAATTTTTTTACATTCTAAAGATAGCAAAAAATCTAAAAACATTTTTTCATTGCTTACAAAAATTGTTATCTTTCAAAAAATTCTAAAAAAAAAACCTCCATTTAAGTTTATGTTTATTTATACGCAAACAGCAGGCGGTTTTAAATTCTTTTTCTTCTTCTTCTAGTTAGAAAGATAAGGAGCCCTTGAAGCTGTTGACAATTTCCTACAAAAGCCACGCATTTTATGATGAATTTTCTTCACCACCATACGTCGTTGTCGTTTGCCATTACATATTTACATAAGCTGTGAATTTCAACTTCTCACAACATTTCCACACTGGCTTATGTTATGAATCATTTAGAAAATATAAATACCGCTCAGCCGCACACCTAATTAAGTAAGCTTTTGTTGACACTGGGTTTGTGGAGTAATTGCTTCCAGATAACGCATCCAAAGTAAAGGTTTACCCAAGCTTCATAAAAAGAAGACAAAAAAAAAAAAACGCCAAATGAAATGTTGATAAATCACTCAAAAGTGTTTCACCCAATTCGCTGGGTCATTTAAGTCAGTTTTTTATTTTTTTTATTTTTGGCTTTTTTAAACTGCGCCCATTAATATCAGACAATTAATTTTGAAGAGGTGCTGATTATCGCAAGACCTTCTTCACTTGGACGACCTCAGACAATTGGAAAATTTCCAATTGAAAGAAAGTTCTTTGTTCGCCAAGATACAAGGAAATGAATAATTTCTTTCTGTATCTGTTGTGCGTTTCCAGAGTCACAATTTAAAGCCGAACCTTAGTAAGTACTTTGAACGTGAAATTTTATTAATTTATTTTTTTATTAATGGTTTCTTCTACATACTTTCGTTTTTAACTCCCCGTAACGAATCCCCTGGATTCATAGTTGAAATGTATGTATGTATGTATGCAAATCACCTGCTGTCATGACATGCCCTACCCATTACTGCCTTCCGGTTTCACCGTCGATTCTATGTTTGTGCAATCAACATTCGTTTCGTTCGGTGTATGGTGTGGCATTGTTGGTATATACAGTCACGAAATCCCTTTTATTATTAACCTTGTAATAATCCCCGTAGGGTTTGGCGCATTTCATCTTTAACAGCACAAAATTATACACATTTTATGAATTCACTTAAAAGCAGCCCTTTGAAATAAAATGACACGCAAAGGTCCGTGATGTCTTTGCATTATTATACTTAGTTAGCTCTGTGTAGAGCTTGCAGCTGCCCCGACGAAGACGATGACTTCATAATTTTTGGTGGAGCTTTACGATTTTCATGCTAAATTTATTCGTGAGTATAATTCTATTTTTATGCATACCGCTTATGCGGTTAAGGTGTATGTCGTACATAGAATAAATAGAAATGACGATGAATTTCAACGAATTTGAAGAATGGTGCTAGCTTGTACTGCCGTTTACAATTATATCGATTCCGTAAAATAAACTCAGCTTAAGTTCTATTATTAGTAAGAAATTAAAAAGAAAAACTGCAGAATTTTTAGCTACAAATGTAAAGAGAAGATATAAAAATAAAATAAAAGACTCTCTTTGGCCTCCGGATGAGTAACTTCCCTGAAGATTCCATTTTCTTTACATCAATCCAATTTCATTTGCTTCTTTTGATTTCTTCATTAATCCTGCTGAGTGTACTGATTCTGTTCTTTTGTCGTATTTCGTATATTTTTATCGTATATTTTGACTTTTCACCATAATTTGGTCGTATTTTGGTTTTCATAAAATAAAATGAACTAAAACGTCAGAATATACGACAAAAACTGCTCAATTATTCCCGAAATTATGATAAAAGTTGTAAACTATGATAAGTGAATATTACACACATACTTACAGCATTGTAGCTTCGGTGACGGCTTTGATGCGGCTTCGAATGCGGCTGCATGCCTGGACAAGGTGTTTCTATTTGGTTTTGGCCATAACGTCCACGATGGAAGCCTTTAACAAATTCTGGGTATTTTTAAGTTGCTGATTGGCCTTCCTCTTAACCACGCCCTGGACGTAGTAGTCTAGGAGATTTAAATCAGGGCAACTAGGGGGTCATATGTTAGGGGTAACATGATCATTGAAATTCTCGGCCATCCACTATTGAGCTCGGGAGGCAGCATGGGAGGATTTGGAATCGTATTGGAACAGATATGGCCTGTCTTGGACCACCCCCTCGATCCTGGGTTTTACAACTATAGCGAGTGTCTCGATGTAGGCCGCTGCATTAACCCTAAGCCCCTGCGAAACAAAGTATGATGGCATGACATAACCTTCGTTATTTACAACACCAATGACCATAACAACCGATGGGAACTTGGTGTGCATAACTGTCGGAACTTAACTAGGACTCGCGCAGAGCCACCTATCAATTGTCCTGTTGACCTTTGATCCTGATCGACATTTTTGCTCATCTGAAAAGAACTAAAGAATGTTTGGCTCTTCGGGGTGCTTAATCTTGTTCAGCAAACGCCTTGACCGGATCACACGTTACTCTCGAGTTCTATCAGACATAAACTAAACTGTCCTCTGCTTATAACGCAGGACTTGTACCATATGTCGTCATGCACCACACGCCTGATTGTGGACACTACGACGTGAAATTTTCGGGCAATAGCCCTCATCAATTTTCTACGGCTGTCATTGATAATGTTCTGAACCTGATGGACAAGCTCGGATGTTTTGAGGGTGTCTGATCATTGCGAGTGCTTCTTCCTTTTGGCTACAATTGCCACATCTAAAGATTCCAAAAGCTCCCTACTTACCTTAAACACGAATGACTGGGCCACATTAAAAAAAGTCGCAATCTTAGAATGGCATGCCTTTTCATTTCCTGTGTCCAACTGAATGATGCCATGTGCGGATTAAGACTAGAAGAAGTTAGTTACTTATGTACTTACGTTGTAGAGCATCTATGAATGAATGAAGTTTGTTTTCAAATATACCTGGGTTGAACAACCTTAGTTTTGTCTTAATTGAAATTCCTCTAGAGTTTAATATTTCGGTAAGCTAAAACATGTCTCAAATTTTTTATATTAGTTTGAACGGTTTTTTATTACAAAGATAAATAAAAGTGCTGAAAGTAAACATCCTTGTTATATTCCATCCGATATTCGACAATTGAACAATCTACATCTAGATTTTCTGTAAAATTCGGTTATCGTTTGTTTATTTTCCACCGTATCTTAGCAGAGCCGCAACGAAAACCATTCCGTCATTGTCGAATGGTAGGGAGTGGAAGTGGTAGGAGTTTGTACTCTGTAGATTACTTCACAATGATCATCAAGTTATTAATATAATCGTGCAATTGACTGCGCCTTTGAAACTTTTCCAGAATTGCATGTGGCAGTATCTTTCCCATATATATAGTAATAAGCAAACTTTGTTCGCAGTCCCTCTTTTTATCCAAAAGGTACAGGTGTTCCTAAATCTTTTCTTGGAATATATCTGCTGCTAAACACAGGTCTGTTTTATTAGATAGGGTGGAATGTTGTCTATATTAAAGTTGCAGTTGATAATTACTTTCATCCTGGCAGGAATGTTTGTATTTATTAACAAAAATTGCACTTTTTCGTTGTTGTCTTCTTCCGAACTGGGTTATGCGTTCCTGACACATCGGCAACTGCTATTCTCCTACAATTGGCAATCATTTTGGCATTCTTCTTTTCGGAGCATTCTTTTAAGTGGTGTTATCAAGGTATTTAATAGAGAATTCTTCTATTACCATTGTACTATTTCCCGCTATGGCAGCACAAAGGGAGTCTGCGAGGCGTAGTGCTGCCATTGGTGAAATATATGTATGTAAGAGGAAATAATGCTATATACCGACAAAAGTTTTTGTACTATTGGAACATTGTTGAAACTGAAAAGTGCTTTGGATGTCTTAATGTGGGCATTTTAGTACTTATGTTGTGATGGAGATTCAGCGTACATGGAACTTATATGCTCGCATATGCGATCCCTTGCAAGACAAAAATGAGATTTTTTGATTTAGTTGGCGCGCTGTAGTACGATGACAAAGAGGTCATGTATTAGGAATTTATATGCTCATAAGAATCGAATATAAAAGCCGGCTAAGTGCGAGTCGGACTCGCACACGAAGGTTTCCGTACCATCGTACAAAATTTTACACTATGTATACGCCAAAAAACACGTTTCCTGTATGGGGCCCCCTTTAATTTTTAATTTTTTTTTATTATTTATTATTATAGCGGCAATAGAAATACATACTCTGTGAAAATTTCAACTGTCTACCTATTACGGTTCATGAGATACAGCCCGGTGATAGACGCACATCGGAGGCTTAGTAATAGGGTTCCCGTTTTTATTTTTCCCTGACGGGAATCGAACCCACACATTTAGAATCGGTCAAAGATGGAGAATAGCAGAATTTTAAGAACTTTTATTTTTAACGATTCTAAATCAAATCATAAATACAAGAGAAAAAAACAACCGCCTCGTCCGGGGTTTGAAACCGGGGGCTTCCGCTTACCGGGCGACTACTCTTACCACTGAGCTAACGAAACAGATGATTTTCCCTCTTGCAGTCGCCCGGCAAGCGGAAGGTTTCGGTTTCAAACCCCGGACGAGGTGGTTGTTTTTTTCTCTTGTATTTATGATTTGATTTATAATCGTTAAAAATAAAAGTTCTTAAAATTCTACTATTCCCGTTTTTACCCATTGGGTACGAAAACCTAAAAAGATCTCAGACATATGCGCTAGGGCAAGGATCAAGCGGTTAAAGGTTGATGGATGATTTCAGAAGTTCGATATGCGTTGTAGTAGTTTGTATATGTCTAGTTATAAGATAAGATAAGATAAGAGTAAATGCTTTAATCTCAAGCCTCTCCAAGCTAGAAGGCCATATCTTAACTTTCACATGATCATCCCCACTGACACCATCTATTTATATACAGTGTCAAATAACATTTAGGGTTACCAGTCCCGTTTCTTGAAATCATATCTGCATAAAAAATCCAGTGGGAGTAACTATGGCCCTATGACCTGGATAACGAAACAACATCAATTAGGTCGGCATATATGATTGTAATTTGATAGGGTCAGGAGCCCTAATACACTAATACAACCGGGCACCGTGATCCAAAAATCGGTCAGAGATGTTAAATAGGTCTTGCTTCTACCAGTAAGAAAGCCAAGCATGCACTGGCCGACTGAGAGAGAGAGTGAGAGTGAGATTAAGCCATACTTGGCTGGTGCCCACATTAAATCACATGAGTTATATGTACTGTCTCCCGCGTTTTCTTCTTCAGATGCTAGGCTCGCTATTCGTTTCAGGCTAGCACTGCGCGCTTCACCACCCTTTGTAGCTGAGAGTATTTGCCTAGTAGCTCTTGTTGACGATGTACTTAGATCGGTGTTGAAGCTCTTGATATTCCTGAGTGCCTTTCTACGTTCGAAACTTTATCAGAGTATATTCCTCATACATACCGGTCGATCCCCTTAAATATTACATTGGTTTTGCTGCTATTATATAGGCACTCAGCTGGTCGGTATTTTGGTGGGCTTTTCTATGAATACTATTTTCTTTAGTTCCGGAAGTCTTTTAAGTTAAGCCTCCTCCGGTAAATCGCGTTGCATTATTCTTATTTTGAGGGTTGGTTATGACAATGTAATGACTATTTCCCCGACATCTGTACCTCTAAAATTTCAGAAGTCTTTCATTATCTTATACCTTATATGATCAAGTTGGCTGCGGCAGTATGTTTTATGGTTGAAGTAGGTCTTAAATGGATCAATTGGTACTGGTGATAGGACTCTTGTCTTGACTCCCGATAACGTCTTCAAGAACGGTATTATCGAAGCCGATTTAAAAATTTAAGTCACTAAAAAAAGATGCTGTTTTATCTCGATATAGAGCTCATCCTTATCCTTAATACTCTCTTCAGACACTTAAATGGGAGCATTAGTCAAAAGTCATGTTTCCACCACACCATCTCTATCGTGCTTAATTGGGTCTCTACTAAGGCTCAAAAAAGAATGTCATGCTATGTCTCATAAGCGTGATGTTGTATTGTATCGGCTTATTTCTTTTAGCAATACATACATAAATTTTATCTCTCATGCGCAGACCTCTCACTATTCCAAAGTCATCGAATAATTAGGTTTATCAATTTTGTTCTGAAGCTACTTGGTGAGATCTGTACTTTGACGTTTTTCCTGTTTCAATAATAGTAAAATTTTGGTATAAGCTTTTGATACACAGCTCAGTGTTAAATTTGGTTTTATGCCGGATATTTTGAATTTTGGATTCGAGGAGAAAATTGATTCCGAAATGAGGCAGAGACACTCCTTTTTTAGGTTTCAGTACTCAAAAAAGAAGGCATACAAATTTATCAGAATTGTTTTTCTTCTAACTAAATAGTTTTGCTTACTTTTAAGTTTTGTGGTTGGGCTATTTCCTGCAAGATGTCGCTTATAGAAAAAATATTTTCAAATTATTTTATGTTTTTTTTTTTTTTGTTATGATAGTTTTGACAGATAAAAAATGTATTCTTATGGTGAAAAAAATTTATTTTATTCAAAAATATACTTAACACTCTAAAATTTTCCATCCATGATAATTTAAAAAAAAAATGCATAGACTCAGACACAATATTTGTTTGAAAGAACTGAAATGGTTGTTTGACATTGAAACACTTTCTTTGGCCACTATAGAACAGTGATTGAATGAATTCAAAAGTAAGCGTAGTTTGCTTAAGGACAAGCTACAAGACGGAAGTATTTCCACTGCCGAAACAATAGAAGTTTTATGGAATATGCTCAATGATGAACCAAACAAAGTGAAGTGCATATGGAGAGTATTGGCAAGAAGATAGGTACCTCATCTTTCTGAAGTTTTTCGAAAAGTGTGTAAGAAATGATGAGGAGGGCGAATTCTTTTCCATAAGTAAAATGCATCATCACAGACCGCATCTCAGACTATTGAGTTCTTGGCAGTTTCAAAAGTTGAATTGATGACTCATTAGCCCTACAGTCTATGATTACTTTTTTTTTTGTTTCCTAAAAAATAAGTTGAGCCTAATGCTATTTAACAGCTTACAAACAACAACTGGAAGCCTACGAAAATTTTGTTTCTGAGATGACTGTGCGGATCGGTGAACTTAGTGCTATCGGGATTGGTTCAAGGGTATGCAAAAGTGTGTAGAGCATGAACACCAATATTTCGAAAAATAATAATATAAAATAAAGTTTTCTTTGTAATCGGTAAAACTTAAGTAGCAAACTTCTTACAGTATGCCACTCTTACACCAAATTAACAACTTCTCCATTTATTTCCATAATATAAAATCGTCTCCATTGAAACATAATGTAATAATTTACCATGAAATTACAAACTAATTAAATTTTTTTTTCTTATTTCTTTCATTTCAGGTACGTGCACAAAGCTATAAAATTATTTTTTCCACTCTAAATTATATGGTAAGTCCGATTAAGAGATTTCAATAAAGAGATGAATTTATTTTTCCAATTATCAAAGGATAAAACGAGTCCTCAATCTCATCCTAAAGCTATGTCTTGAACAAGTTAATTACACTATCACTTGCGACAAGAGTGATCTTTCAATGGAAATAGCACAGGGGAATTTACTAATTGATTCACTCACTCATCATCATGGATTCATTGCACGAGTTGAGTTAGCATTTGCTTCTTAGAGCATTCCATGTCACTCCATGTGTATATTTGTATAGGGCAATTGATCAAGTGCCGACTCTATATACGAAGTCAATCAACAATGGTGGAAATAGAGATGATGAAAATCGAATTTAATAAAACAATCGGTCAATGTAATTGAATCACGCAAGGTCGAACTGATCATTAAGTGATCTTGTCAATCGATATTATATTACCCTTTACAGATTAAGTTGAATGATCGTGTGTTGTTGCCCTTCCCTCTGCTAATTTCAATGTGCGACATCAATTCAATTGAATCAATTTAACATTATCCACCATCGATTTACATACATACTATACATATGTATATATTTCTACTAAGTAATTGAAGACCCATTGCCCGACATTTACTTCCCTTGATCTCGGACCTTATCGAACCGGCTGGCGTGAGCACCGTCATTTTACATGAGAGATTGAAATCGAAGATCTTTTGTCTCTTGCAAAGAATGTGGTCGCAGACAAGTACCCTGCGTTCGCTGTGTCAAAGACAAATCAGTTAGGCTCCAATAATTATTGTCATGAGTTACAAGAAAATTCCAAAGAAAGCCCAGAAGCAAATATAATGCGGCCATAGCGGCTATATACAGAATCTTGGCACTGAGCCAACCAATTGGTAATTATTATAGTACCTATTCCCATCCATATGGACTGTAGCCGAGTCTTCGTATTTCTCAGGTAGACAGACAACAAAAATCATAAAAAAAAAACACAATATATATAGCTAAGCTCTACTTTAATACTGAAAGTGAGTGCTATTAGTGGACTACTAAAAGTGTTATGTATATTGGTGCTGCTGTATTGTTCATAATCTTCAAACGTGATATACTTTAATTTTCGTTTTTGTGCCGCACAAAACTCGATCTATAAGATAATCACATACCAGTAAGTGTAGATACATAAATAAGTCTGTTGTTGCTGATGGTGCCGGTTCTGATCACCAGGCTCTCACAAGACTGCACCAGCTATGCGCATAAGAGAAGTGGTACTTTATCAGTAATTATTATTAACATGCGCGTTGCGGTGATCGCTTAAAAGCGATCATGCGAAATGGATTCTTTGACGAGGGATTTCATGATTTATCAGCAATCTCCGACTTCATTAGGCACAGATTGAGATCAGTGATCATGCAATTACTTGAATGTAAAAGGAGACTTTAAGAGATTTTTTTGTTTTTTTTTGTTTTGTTTTTGCAATATCATAGATAAGTTCTCATGAAGATTTATTAGTGAATGCAGCACTTTTTGTGGTGCGAGTATAAAAATAGAAACTATTTGTTTTTGCATTTTATATTTCAAACCTGTTTTAAATAAAAGTATTTTGACAGCAGTCAAATGAGATGCGTACATAACTAAAAGCCTTTATTGATTGAATTCAGATGCGACTTAATATGTAACGATTTAACTAAAACCAACACCGAAATAGATAACCTAGTTAGATATAAAGTGTGAAAATTATAGATTAGGTAATTTTTGTATTTGTATTTGTTTAAAAGAAATTGGTCAATTATGGATACCAATACAACTACTACATACTTACGCTGATAGTGAAATTCGACCAAAATTACGATGAAAATTGTGTAATTTTTTTTATAAGAATTTAAAAAATCCTTTCAAGTTACATATAATTCAAATTCAGGCAGTTACCTAATTCTTATAGTTTAAATTAGTCTAATAACTAAAATCAAAGAAAACTTTTCCCTTCCCATCTCCATCCCCTTTTCTTATCGTCAACATATACTCAGCCAGATTTGGTTCGTCAATTCAAAATGAAATCGATCCAACAAATATGCATAAAACTGTTCTATGATTGTTTTTCCCTCTTCTAAGTAGTCAATATTAATTATGCCATGCGAATCTCAGAAAGGACATTGACAGTTTTTGTATGGGAGATGGACCAAGTGCTGTCCAAAATGAACATTTTGTTCCTCAGGCCAACACTAATCTATAAACCGAAGCGCATCAAATTCTGTCCCATGAATCAAGAGTCAACTCCCCCTCCCCTCCTCGGAAAATCGGAATTCGGGCTTCGTCTGACGCTCGGCAATTATGTTCTGCACCCACCCCCCCCCCTCCCACAAATGACGCGAGACTCTTAAAAAAATACGTTAATTTAATTCCTCTCGAACTGATATTTTTTTATTTATACATTAATGCAAGAAACTTCTTGGAGGTACTCCCACTTCTGAACAGCATTTGGTCCATATCTGTCATCTGTCAATGTCCTTTGTGGCAAATTTTACCATAGATTTTGTTGACTAGCGCTTAGCCTCATTTGTACTTGTACGACTACAACGAAATTCATCGAACCACTTGTAAACCATTATCTAAGACGGAACGGAGTCACTCATTTCTTAATGCTTTTTTCAACACACCGAATTTACTTTTTGTCTGAATAAGATGGCAAATTTCAGAAATAAAATACTCTTGCGATTTTAGCGCCATCTGTTATCAAAGTCATTGACTAATAATACCTTATTTGGTGCCGTACTAAAGATTACAACATCTTATGTTAGTACTACTGGAGGAAAATGTAGCAAAAGTAACAAAATAAAATAAAATAAAAATATTGAAACTTCAATTGAATTCAATTCTTAAATTTCCAGCTGGAGCAAACTCAAACTATGTAAGTCCCTGCTGGACAAAATGCGCTGAACATTACTTGGAAGAAAGTTCCATTTGCGGATAGTCTGGACAAAGTAAAAACGCTTACCGAGGGGTGCACCTCGTAGCGCACCTCGGAGCAATTTGAAGATTTCTGGCCGATTGCAGGAAATGCAGTTTCTCATGCAGATACATTGAAGTTTTTTCTATAATTAGCTTTTGTAAGAATATTACTCTACGACTACCATAGGTAAAATGAGGCATAACAAGCGTTAGGGCTAATTTTTTACGAAGTTATGTTGGTAGACAGCTAGACCTAATCCACAACTGACGCGGACTGCCATATATTTTTCCCAACATTTGAGTTATTTACAACAGCTGAACGTTGAGTTAAATTGCATGCTTAAGTTCTTTATAGATTGAACATATTCCAATATCTGCTGAGCATCACCGGTGGGATGTCATATTTTTCGATAACTTCTCTTGATTTTGATGAGTTAATTAACAATTTATTGTCTAGTAGACCAACTGTGTATTCGCTGTAGATCCTCATTAATGAGACACACACAATCTTGCATTAGTCCGATTGGCCTACTAAGGTATAGTTGAACATCATCAGCATACAGATGTATAGATGAATTTTTTACAATATGCAGAAGAGCATTGATATATAGGCTGAATAAGAGTGGACCAAATACTGATCCTTGAGGAACACCAGAATGAAGAAAAAATGGAGTAGAAAGAGAACCTCATACCATTACAATCTGGCAGGCGATTTGATAGAAAGCTGCCAATTAATTTTATAGCTGATGATGAAAAATTAAAGCTATTGGATAGTTTAAGAAGTAAATTAGAGTGATCAACAGAATCAAATGCCTTAGAGAAGTCATGGTCGAGAGCATCGTGAGTATTTTTTACTACTTTTAGTAGTGCTGTCTCATAACTATGCTTTGGTCGAAAACTAGATTACCATGGCGATAATATGTTATTATCCTCAATATGACCCATAACTTTCCTATCATAATTTTTTCCAATACCTTAGCAAAAAAATTCAGCAGGCTAATAGGATGGAAATCATTTAATTGTGAGGGGAGATCTTTTTAACAATTGGAACCACTAGAGCCTTTTTCCAAATGATAGGGAATTGGGAGGTGGTGAATTAATGACATGCATCAGCGGACCGCATATATTAGGAGTTAGTAGATAAATGAATTCTGGAAGTAAGCCATCAATGCCAGTGGCATTGGACTTTATTGTATACATTGTTCTTAAGATATCATGATGATCAGTGTAGTAGAAAGCGAACCCCTCTGATGAGCTATCTGGAAATCTACCACTTTGAATATGCTAACTTGAGGCCACTGAGCTAAAGAAGCTATTTAAAGCATTAAGATTGACATTCACTTCCGGTAGTGTATGCCCTATATATGATATACCCGAAAATTGTCGAAAACACACAACAAACACTTCATAGCTATATGATCTGCCTGTTAATGTGTGGAAGATCTAGCACCCACTGAGATGAAAACTTCTTTCGTGTTGAAAACATAACAACACAACTTTTTGGCCTGCTCCGAAACTTTTTATAGCCTAGGTGAAATCTTAGGTTATACTAAGTTTGTCATTCTGTTTGCAACGCACAGAAATAATGCTGGTAAAGCAAAATGGGTTTGACTGGACACCCTTGCAAAATATGAAAACTTATTTTTATGTTTGCATGTCCGTCCGTCTGTCTGTTTGCCCGTCTGTCTCTTTGTCCGTCTGTCCATCTGTCGGTCAAGATAACTCGAGAACACGTTCACTTAGAGTTTTTTTTAAAGTAAATTAAGTGGGAAAGTGGGATCATACGAAACTTTGGTTTTTCACTTTTGCAAACTACCTGAGAACGCGACGTGGAGAGTTCAAATTTTGTACATGACGTTTTCATAAAAATTGGTGTTGCCATACAAAACTTTGGTTTTTCACTAAATATTTGGACACTGTCTGAGACCGCGTTGACGTTGAGAGCTAAAATTTTGCACGCGCAGCGTTTTAATAAAAATTGTAAAAAACAATTCAAAAATGAACCGAATGGGGCAGCACCTTCTTGTTGTTGCCATTCAGAACTTTTGGTTGTCACTTTATTTACACCTAGGGCAGAATATTACTGGTCCAATTATAATTTTTCCTCTTGTTTATGTCCATAAGACTTCCGGAGCTTGCATGACATAAAAGATAGAGTTCAGGGTGGATATGGGCGTGAATAGAGAGATATCTAGGAGAGTAGTCCACAGTTACGCAGTTGATGCTGCATTTGAACTATTACATAACAGTCTTATGAATTCTAATTAGTTGTAGACACTGACATATATATAATTGGACTGCTCGTTCTATCAAAAATGCATGAAAATAAATGGCACCAGTTTTATATTTATGTCTCTTTCCATGAGAGCACATTATTTCTTACTGAACTGGCAACTTGGTAACGAGAAATTGCTTAAAGTTCAGCGGTATTTGCAAAACTGGCAGCTTGGTAATAAAACCTTTCCTATCAAAACAGCTTTGTAAAAAACAATTCCTTCGTCTCATAATTAAAATTTGACAATAAAAATAATCCCAAATTTGTGATAAATCCGGTAGATCCCACTGACATAGTAATTAGCCAAATAATTTAAATATGGCGCCAGCTTACAACCGTTGGTAGCATTGACAATGTGGCCATATTATTCTGAATTCAAAATTGGTGACATAGTAATTAGCCAAATAATTTAAATATGGCGCCAGCTTACAACCGTTGGTAGCATTGACAATGTGGCCATATTATTCTGAATTCAAAATTGGTGTCATATAAAATATAAGATCCACAAGTCAGTAAATTTACATACGTGTCAGTGGCTGTAGCATATTTACCACCGAGTTTGGAGGATATGTTCAGTTTTGGTAGTTAAAGCAATCTAGCCTGTCTCATAAGTTTCGTGGAATTTTTTATTAAATTGTAATCCGTACTGATGAGTTTAGGGTTTCTGCCAATATGAAATGCTTCTTCCAATCAATTTTTGAAGTTCAAATTTGTAATTGACAATCTTCATTAACATGGCTTCTTTCATCCATACACGAAATATAACTCACCTTCCAGGAGGCGTTGGTCTTCCTGGATTTTATCACATCTCATGAATGATAGTTGTCCTTTATCGTTTATCTTGAATGATAGTTAGTTTTCCTTCAGATGTAAATTCCATAAAAAAAAATCCTGACTATTCTACACAATATTTGCATTTATTTCGCTTTTTTCTTCCATTTTTTAATGATAAAACCAAAAACTGAATTCCATTTTAAGTGCTTGCGATTTTAACATAAAAATCAGATCACTTTAAATGGATGTAGCATTACCAACTGATGTGATGTCCTCGCAATATATCAGCTGCTGATTATTTCAGAACTTCACCATCAGTACATCAGTAGTCTTGTGTGGCACTTGCATAAGGCTTTGTGTAGTAATCATGTGAATTGTATGATTAACTTCTTGTTAATATTGCCCAAATCAACTGCATTCATTTGCATTAAACTTAAGCAGATTTAACTGCATATGGCCACCACTATCGTCGCTTCAGGATGGCGCACCTGCTTTTAACTTGGTAGAACAGAACACAGCAGTGGACTAGTGTCACAAAGTTTCTTCCTTATTTAAAGACGTTTATAAGTACCTTGGGAATGAAAAGCACTCCGTTAAAGATTTTGACCTGGAGAGATGATGGATGTAATTTGTAGAGTTCTTTTTTCTTTTTTCGTTTGATTATAGCATTTTTAATTCAGCTTCAATATTGGTATCACAAGATTTTTGGAAATTCATTCGAATTAAAAATAATTTTGAAAATTTAGAAATTTTTCGAGCTTTTGGAATTGTTAAAATTTGGATTGTTTTTATTTTTTTTTTTGTAATTCTTAGGCTACTTTTTGAAATACTTGTGGACTTATAGACTTTTTTTGAAAAATTCAATTATAACCGTTTTGTCTTACTGTTTTTTTTTTCGATTGTTTTAAATTTTTAAATATTTTAATATAAGCAAATTGTACTAGCTCAGAATTAACATGATGGGCTAGCTCGGTTGATAGAGATAGAAATGAGACTCTTAATCTCAAGGTCCATGGGTTTGAAAATAATAAATTAATATAAATTATAATTTTGTGGAATCGAACCAACACGTGAGGAAAAATTTTTCTTGTATACTGAAATTCCTTAATGATATAATTTTAAATTTTTTACGAATTATTTAAGACTAATAAAGAATAAAATAGGAAAAATATAAACCATTTTTAAAAATACTGCTTGAAAATCCACAGTATCAAAATAGAAAATAGTTATTCACTTCACTTAATGAATATTATCACAAAATTTCTCTACATTTTCCATTAATTTGGCATTTCACAAAATTTTGACACTGCTCTATAACATTTTTGTATAAATTTATAAAAATTTCTCGGTTTTTTGGTGCGGATTTTAAAGTAGTTTTTTTTTCTTTAATTTTTCTTATATTTTTATTTGAGCTTTTATATGCGTAAAAAAAATTAATTATCCTTATATGTATGAAAAACAAACAAAAAATTATTATTAATTATCATTCATTCAAATAAGTAATTAGCAACAAAAATTACAAACTATTCAAAATCCGCTACAATGCCATCAATAAGGAAATAAATTTTAATTATACCCGATCTAAAAAACTAAAACTAAGATATGCCACACCCTTACACCCGAAGTAGAGACTTGCTTCTTCATTCGACTGCAGGTGACTAATTATTTATACTCGAATGACATTTTTATAGGTGTCTCGTTGATATTCATAGCTTGTTATTTTACAACTTTGTAAATTAAATCACTTGCCACAGACGCGATAATGACTTTTATTTCCTGCTACTAATCTATCTGTAGAAAAGAGTAAAGCACGTGTTGCAATCACTATACCTACTACGCTGAAATACAGGAAATATGACTGACTTTTGGAACGACAAATTTTTGGACCATAAAAATTTTTATTCAACGATAAATCTATTAACAGTTTTGAATTCAAAAATTTTTTAACTTTCCCGCCTCCACATCATGTGGTACGATTGATTTATTCATGCTGTATGCAGTTATATCCAGCGAAATTCCTATCAAACTCCCACACGTTATTAAAATTTTCATCTTTTCTTAATCGCATCATCCTCATCACACACTAATTAAGTGTTGAGCTCGAAAATGTGTCTTTCTATTGTTTTGGAAATTTTGTTTAGAAACTAATTATCATAACAAGCCTAGTGAATTTGTCCATCAAATTTCTCACCATTTGGTTTTTGTGACCTATTGTGTGTGTGCGTGTAGGAAAAAGCTTTTCTTTTGAGGAGATACTAATCAGGATTATATCAAATCTATGAAAGTATAGCTACCGCTGCAAATCTACACCCGCCGCCGCCTGACCGCCCGTCCTCTCAATGTTGATGATAAAACCCAAATTGGCGAAATGAATTATGCATGAGAAGAAGAATCATATGAAAAAATAAAAAATCGCGGTATAATACCAGCCATAATTCCAGATAGTATAGATAAGACCTGAATGGTATATCAGATTGGTGTAGTTACATAAAAATCTTCTTTTGAAAGAACCTTGTCTAGAGGCCGAGGAGAATACCGTAAGTTTTTAAGTTAATTTAGAACGCAAAATTTTGTAATAGTTTTGTTGACAATAAATCTCGATTCTTGGCAAAACTTGAATGGATGTTTTGCATTTCGACATATTACAAATGATGAGAAGTTAATGAATGGGAACTTGTTGGGCGTGGATGATCTTGTCGAACTCGTTTTATTTACGAATTCGATAACATAGTAATATTCTTTAAGATTTCCATTCCGTCTTCCGTTAGAACTTTATTGTTTACCTGAGTGAATGTCCATAGGTATGCACCTATATAGTCTGCACACTAACAAGATATGGCTAATAAGTGTTTGGCATTTAAGTTGTGATGTCAGTTCGGCAGATTTTTCAATATGGAGAGTATAAAAATAATTAAAACAAAAACCATTTTAAGTTTTATATAAAATTCCGTTTTTTACAACATCTTTTTAGAACTTAGACCACTGAATGCTGATGGTCATGGAATTAGAAAATTCAATATTTTTATGGATTTTACATTAAAAAAAAGTACTTTAGTACAATTATTTACATTTATTTCAAGCATGTGTGTACAAAATGCATGTTTATAATAAATATTTTGTAACTCTCGCCTTAACTTTAATTACTGCTTTTATACGCTCTGGAATAATTTCAAAACATTTCTGTATCATGGAATCAATATTCTTGTCATTTTTCCAGATATCTTCGAATTCTTTTCTTGAATTTATTAACCATTTTAGGTTTTGAAAAAAGCTATAAAATTAAGATTCTAGCATTGCTCGGCAGTTCTATAAATTAAGTCCGGTGAGTTCACATACCAGGGAAGTATAACGTAGTTTTATGCTCCCAGGCCCGCAGCTAGAACTAAATTAAAGGTAGGGCATCAGAATTTTGAAGTAGTGTGCAAATTTTCGGTGTTCAGATGAAGGGACATTGTTTTTTTGAAAAACTAAGCTTCTAAAACCCTCATTTTTTTACATTTTTTTATACGTAAACTAAAACAGGTATCTACAATAAAAAGAAATAAATGGACCAAACAAGAAACACAACATGGTAAAGATATTCAATATTGTGGAATTGTCGTAGCACTTCGTCAATATATTTTTTGTCTGTTCTTTTCCGTTCAAATGCAAGAAACACCAAACCTTCCCGTATCTCGTGATCTATTGACATTCTTTGAGGCTTATTGATAATAATTAGTGTCGAAAAGGTAGATTCGCAAGCAGCAGTACTACATCCGATTGTTGCGACTGATGAAAATAGTTCATACGTATCTTTGAAGGATTCCTTTTGTCTATATAGAAATTCTAATATGTTTCCGCTGTGATTTTCTCGTCCACTCAACTCATTCAAGTACCTTTGCACAATAGGAGGCTACTATTGTGCAAAGGTACTTGAATGAGTTGAGTGGACGAGGAAATCACAGCGAAAACATATTAGAATTTCTTATAGACAAAGGGAATCCTTTAGAAAGAATTTTAATACTTGAAAAATAATTGCAAATACTGATTTATTTTCTCATTAATTTTCTCACATAATAATTATATATTTAAATGTTGAACAGACTTAAATTTTCCAACTCATCAAGACACAAAATTAATTCTAGTAGATACTCATTGTCTGCAAATCTTCTTTGCATCTCAATTGTTATTATGTCTACAGTTTCATAATATTCCGCTTTAAATGGCAGAGCTTAAATTATGCCTGCAGTGTTTTGACGAGAAAGTGCTGAACCATACAGCATTTAATAATCCAGATGCCTTTACTTGGCTCTTCTGTTCTGGGAACTATTTTGAGATTCTTTTCTACAGTTGCAGAACACATAATTTTTTTTTGCTACTATCTTTGCCAGTCGAATTTCCTTGTTTAACATAACGCCTTTGATGTCATTCCCTTTTGCAATATCATCCCCATTGAATTTTCCATTTTTCATTTTATCTGGAGTCTTCAAAGTCAGAGAATAATTTTCATATACGACTCTTGTAACAGCCAAATGCTCTGACCAAAGCTATTCAAGTAGTCGACCAATCGTCTTACCTTCATACATCGCAGGAAGAGGTGGGAGGTAAGCAACGCAAATATGGCCGAGTAGTGACTGACTGGTCAGTGTGGCCGATCATACAGACTCGCCGCGATGACTTTCATGGCGGCGCCGCAGAAGACGGAATAGGTTAGCTATTTTAAGGTATGGAATTGCCATTTTAAGGTAGGGCATTTCCCGTCTATGTCCTCCCCTAGCAAACGGCCCTGAATGCTCCGCGATGTACTTTTCAATGAATTTTGCGGTATTGCAGGGAGCGCCATCTGGCATAAATTTATATGGGCGTTCAAAGATTCAATATGAGTTTGGATAACAGTATCCAAAATTATTTTCTACTATAATTACCACATTAATCCCATAACAAAATAGAGAGGACTCGGACCCTTTACTGATATGCAGCTCACAAATCACGACTGCTAATGAATGCTTGACGCTTGTTCTCAGTAAACAGCTCTCCTTGTCCAGGAAACAATTTTTTTTTATATAAGTAGTAATAATCGTAATGTTTTCATTATCAACTTATATAACTATAGAGTAGTACCGACTTGAAACTTCTTTCTGACCACTATAAACCTTATAGAGCTTAAATGGAGGATTATAGACAGGTTACCGTGACTTGATTTAGATAACGTTATATAAAAGTTTTATAAAATGATTAACAAAAATTTTCTGGATACCTCAAAATAACTTTTTACATAACCCAAGGTGCTCTCGATTAATTTACCTTTATAAACTTTGTTTATGATGCTCATGGTAACGTTTACACATCGCTTGGATTTCTCAGATTAATTAATTTTAGTGATTAAAATGTAAAGGTAATTAATTTTCGTTACCTTTATAAAGCAATATAACAAAAAAAAAACATTTGCGAAACCTGTCTTGTCATAGAGTTTCGTTTTTTTTTTTTATATACCTTGAAATAATTCATTAATTCTAATTCTTCCACCCTATGAGGATCACTTGAAGCTTTTAAATATGCACTCACATCAGAAATGTCGCATATTTGCCAATGTTACTTTTGTGCATCAACTCTTAAACGCGAATATTGACTCTCCGTTGTTACTTGACAAATTCTCCTTTCGTGATAGTAGGCATAATTTGAGAAGGTTACTTCTATTGCATGTTAAGTACTCAAGGTCTAACTTTAGCATATATGAAGCTATTAATCATATGTGCATTACTGTTAATAATATGGTTGAGCATTTTGTTGTTGACGTTTCTAAGCATGTCTTAAAAAAAAGTGTACATATTACTTAAATCATTTTTCTATGTTATATTGCATGTCATTTTATCCGGTGTTTGGTTTATGTTTAGTTTAACATACTAGTGTTAGTACTAATACTAAGTAAAAAAAAGCATACATTGTCAATCGTTTATTTATTAAACCTGTCACTACAGTATGTTTGTGCTAAGCTGGTTCTGATAGTAAATTAATATTTTTAAATCTTAGAATGATAATTTTTGGTCATATACGTAGTCATTATGAAACCATATAAAACTTCTAGAAATATTATGAAAACTAAAGGAGCTACGATGACTCCAAAATGTGCTCTGATATAGCCTTTGGTCACAATTATGTTAACTTTGGTAATGTTTATATATCTTATAGTCAGGGCCGCATTTATACTTTTGGAGACCCTAGGCGCAAAATCATTATGAGGCCCATAAGTCTGTTTCAGTTAACAAAATATACAGGGTGATTCAGATCAAGATACCTTCCGGTATACCACGCGATTTGTTGAGGTAAGCTGATCAAGAAATTGCTCCACATACCCCCTCCTAGAAACCTTACTTTAGGAGTTGTGGCCAGTTGAAAATTTCGCCAATATTTGTGAGAATAAATGAGTATAAGTTTTGAACCACCCTATAGATTTTAGTTATTGTTGGCTTTGTTGTGACTGAGGTTCCCAATGCCCCGAATCACAACCATAATACCGATACATCAATATATCGTCCAATACGATATATTGATGTATCATTAATTGACCCTGAAAATAAAAAAATTATTTCATTTTTAAATCTCATTCAAAATTTAAAATGCATTTAGAAATGCATTCCCATATTATAACAAAATGCAATTTAGCATAAATTGCATTTTGTTATCAGACACACATTCCACTCACACGGTATGCACACTTACCTACATACAGTGTCTTCTTACTTTTTTTCCGTATGTACGCTGTACATACGTACATTACTTACTTAATCCAATCTAATTGTATGTACATACATACATACAATTATTACAATTATTCGCGCCCTCTTAAAATTAATATTTCAACACGGGCGCACAAGTGCATATCGGATTACAGTTTTGCATTGATGCATATAGCTCGCATCAAAAAACTTTTGCATCTTCTCACGTACGTCTTTTCAACGTCGTGAGAAAACAATAAAGAAGCGATCGTGGGTACCTGGGAGCAATTTGCCCAAACCTCGGGGAGTTCGTTCTTAAAACCCGTCGAGTGAAAAATGTTAAAAAATCCATACCAAAAAATTACTAACCGAGTGTTAAAGAAAACATAATAAAATTTTGTGTATTAAGTTATTCAAAAAAAATTATTATTATATTAGTGCCAAGGAAATTGGGATTATAAAAATATAAAGAAAGGAATTATAAGAATAATAACAGAACAAATAGAAGAAAAAATAATAAAGTGATTGAGTTTTAATTTTCCCTTTGCCCTATATCGGCGACTGCTCTCTCCTTCGGAGCACGGAGCAGAGCCAGGATACAACAGCTTATTAAATAGCCAAGAATAGTAGCTGTCGAAAATGTATTACTCTGTATTTTTAATTTAGCATCTTTAAATTACTCTTAAATATTTCCAAAATTTTGATTTTTTTTACACACAAATTTCATAAATAACGTTATTTATTTCAAAAACTTTTTTGTGTAAAAAATTCAAAATTTTGGAAATATTTGAGAATAATTTAAAGACGCTAAATTAAAAAAAACAGATTAATACACTTTTCGACAGCTACTATTCTTGGCTATTTAATAAGCCAACAATAACCAAAATATAGGGTGGTTCAAAAGTTTTACTCATTTATTCTCACGAATATTGGCGAAATTTTCAACTGGCCACGACTCCTAAAGGAAGGTTTCTAGGAGGGGGGGGGGGGTATGTTGTATACCGGAAGGTATCTGGATCTGAATCACTCTGAATATGGGACCTACATATGCATTTTTTAGTTTATTGAAAACAAAAGTCGACATTTCCATAATAACGCTGGATTTTGTTTTAGCAAATATGTCTATAATGTCATCATAATTAATCGAGTCCAATTACATCTGATTCAATCACTAATATATATAATTTATGAGCTATATATTAACATAGTCTTAATAATATAGTCGAGATTTTTTGATTGAATTTACATCTGAAGGAAACCTAACTATCATTCATGATAAATTATACAGGATAGTTAGATATTTCTAACTATCAATCGTGAACAATAATAAACTTGAGCCATCATTCAAGAAGAACAATAAAATCCTGCCATCACTTATGATAAGTTATAAAATCCAGAAAGCCGAACGCCTCCTGGAAGGTGGGTTATATTCCGTTTATGAAGGAAAGAAACTATGCCAATGACGATTGTCAATTGCAAATTTGAAATGAATTGGAAGAAGCGTTTCGTATTAGCAGAAACCTTAATACTCTTCAGTACGGCTAAGTTTCTACCTCCTATTCTATGAATTTTTCGCTGCTGTGTATTATAGCAGCTGTTACTTCAGAGCAGATTAGCAACACTTGGTTTTTTCCCAAAAAGAGTCACGAGCTCTGCTGTTCCAACTGCTAATTCTCAAACCCACAATAATATTACCAAATGTTTCTCAGACCAAATATAATCAATATCTCCGCTATTGTGTATTATAGCTACTGTTACTCCTAAACAAAATTAACAATAGTTATAGTTCTACCGCTAGGTTAGTTGACATTATAACTACTAAAGTTCTGCTGCCGTTACTATTTATGCTGTCACTTGTACCATCACTAATAGCATTGTTAGTTCTACTATCGCTTGTGCTGTAACTAATACCGTTACCAATACCATTCACACTTCCCCATACAAACAAGTTGCTTTGTAAATAATTTTTTATTCGTTTCAACACCGAAAACCATTCAGCACTTGCATTAGAAATAGACATCGTCAAAAATATTTTTAAAATTGTTTTTACATTCGGAAAACTAGTCCTTAACCCACCGTTTATGAATTTACAGTTTGTGGCCAAATTATTAGAGCCAATATGCCAAAAATTATTTTTGTGTTTAATTTGAATTGAAACAACATTTTAAGGTTAGTTATGGACCTGTACCTAAGTTTTATTTTAAAGAAAGTTATAATCTCATCCTATTAAAGCATTGTTTTACGTAAGAATAAGATGTAAAAATGTATCATTATTATTTTTTATTAATATTTTGTTACTCGACCTTTTGCTGCTATCACAGCTTCTAATCTTTTCGGTATATTTTCTATGCATTTTAAACAATTAATTTTGATTTTTCCATCATGATGCCAAACTTCTATTAATCTCTCGATTAAACGGCGTTTATTTGTAATAATTTCTTTTGATATTTCTCTCTTGACAAGCTCCCAAAGGTTCTCAATGGGATTGAGGTCAGGTGAATTTCTGGCCCACAGAAGAACCTTGATTTGGTGTTCCTCTATAAATTTGGTTACTTTTTTCGCTTTATGACATGGTGCCGAATTATGCGTAAAGATGAAATCTCCATCTGGAAACTATGTTTGGATCTGTGGCAGTATTTTTGTATCCAGGACCTTGATGTATGTTTTCAACAATGTACAGGCGATTGGATCCTTCCACGCTGATGATTGACCAGAACATGATGCTCAATGGGCGATTCACATTTTTTTACAATACAATCTTCATTGCATTTTTCTCCAGGTAGTCTTCTGACAAATCTGTACTGTTGATTCATCGGAAAAACAGACCTTCAGAAAAGATGAACAAAATATGATACCGCCGAATGTTTGAGTAAATAATGAATTTTATCAAAAATATTAAATAAAAGGGTTTGTGATTAGAACGAAAAATTTATAACACCTTTTTCCAGTCATCTGTTGTCTAGTTTCGGTATTTTTTGCCCAATTAACCGCTTTTGCATCATTTCTGCAGTTAGTAGGAGCGGTATTTTGGCTGGCCGGTGGCATTTGTATTTTAACTCCTGGATCTGTCGGTGAAGAGTTCTATCCGATACATAATTCCGGCATCATGAACCCGGAATACGGTATTCGACACAAAAATCTCTGATTTTCCTTTCGTGTCACGTGGAGTAGTATTTTTTTTTTTCGCCTACATCTTTTAACATGCTTCGGGATTAACTCAAAATTAGAGTCCATTTTTTTCTTTATACGTCCCACTATTGCTCTCATAACTTTTTTGGCAATTGACGCAATCTTCCTCTGAGAATTTCCATGTGCATTAGTAAGATTTCTCTGATGTTTTACCAGGAGAAATATCCGTGGCCTTTCCCATATTCAAATCTTTCTAACAACAAAATCACGAGAAGAAATACAAATTTATGACACTTAAATCACTAAAATCACTCAAACCTTTTGCCTGTAATATGTATAATAGCCTACTGATTGTGATAAAAATATTTCTTTAAAAAAAAAATTACAAAACACTTAAGAAAACACTCTGCCAACAAATGCGGATTGAACGATAACAGCATCTAGCGATCTTAAGTATTTCCAGGTAAGCCAATTATTGCAAACAGTGGTCGTGTTACCATACATAAATTGGATTAAAAAAGCTATATTCTCACGATAAAAACCCAAAACAGTTATTGACATAACCCTTTTTCCACAATATTGTCATGTAAATTGAAAAAATCAATTTCTTTAGTAGTGGCTCTAATAATTTGGCCACCATTTTTAATTAAAAAAATTTTTCTGAGTCAATATCAGTATCATAAGTTGTGTAAAATTTTTTTAATACTAGCCTTGTAGGTACTCGTCTTGATTTATATGTTTTTCAAAAAACAAAAGCATACGTATCTAATATATCTGAATAGCTTTTTGCTCTTTCATTTATTTCCAAAATTAACTTATCGTAAATGACATTAAAAGTATTAACAATGAATTTTTTTTTGCCATGTTATTTAATCTCTTCGTCAGACATTTTGTTCATTTTCTCAATCATTTCTTCTCTTCTTTAAATTTTGTTTCATCTGTTAATAAATTCACTTCTTCATTTAAAGCAACAAAACTATTCCTTATATTTAAAATAAAACCAACTAAAGGCTGTAACAAATTATTAGCTTGCAACAAATAAATAATATGTTAGCAGAACCCATGAAGGTGCAGTGGTACAGTCAATTACTTCTAATAGAAAGTACAAATTTCATGACATTTCTACTACACTCTGCCACTCACTTATCTATCGTCATAGCTTCCAGTGATTCTTTTTTTTCTTTGGTTTTTTCTTATATTGTTGTTTGTGAGAAGTGAAGTTTTAAAATGTGGCCCCATAGAGAGTGAGGTCCCAGCTTGAACCTAGTGCTCCGTATGGTAAATGCGGCCCTGCTTATAGTAACCAAAAAGAGTCATTGATGTTCTTATATATTCTTTAGTTATATTGTGTTATCTTAGGTAACCTTATATATCTTCTTATAATAATTTTTGTTGCACGCGCCTCGTGTTAAGAATTTAAGTTACAAAAAAAAAAAAGTAAAATGTCGTATAAAATCGTGCAAACTGAAGAGGTAGGTCAAGAAAGATTTAGTTTGTGTATTGTTCCAACAGCTTGGGAAAATAAAGGCATATTGAAAAGCATTTTCAAATTCAACTAACCAATTAGCTGCTAGGTCAGGGTCTTGTTTCTTTATGGAACAAGGTCCTTATCGTTATTTGGAACTTCTTGATCATTGGAACCAGTACCAATACCTTTGTCTCGGAATGCATTTTGACGATACCACAATTCCTAAGGAAGTAGATGGTAAAAAACTCTAATATAACTTCGTTACCAATTGGTAATTTTATAAAACTCTTATATAACCACTCAAATTCTAATATAAGCCTTATATGCCCTTTATAAAACAACCAATCTTTCAGTCACCAAAAATTGGAAAAATTGTTTCTTAGACGTATTTCTCTGAAAGTTTATTCCTAACATACAGACTCCCCTTAGTTACAACTTCTAGTCGACATTCTTCGCTAAAGATAACCTGAAGTTAAAGGTTTAATAAATTTTGTAATTTTCAATAGGTTTGTAAACTTCCTTTCTCCGATAGTCAGTTTTAAAGTTCGTATGCTGTCACATCTACTGGAATCATGCCTTTTCTAATTTTGATGTCAATTTTGTTTTTTTTTTCACTTCGTACCAGCCTATCTCAACTCCCTTTTCAATGAAAATTTTCTTAGTAGCTTATGTGATACTCTGCGATGTAATGAAGCCGTTGAAATAAGTTTTAGGTCGCTTTTGAGGTAGTTTTTGTTTGACCTCGGCAATTTAATCTATGAAGATATTCCATAAAACTTTTTGATATTTTAGTCGCCGTCCTAAGTAGAACCGAAAAGTCGTATAAACCTTCTGGGTGTCATATGAAGTTGTTGGTATAACTGTGCATTACGACAGAATTGTCATAGAGTTAGCTCTTATAATAAAGTCCAATTAATTAGTTTCATTAACAATGGAAATTAGTCTTTAAGTAGTGTAATTGTGTAAATTAATTCAGCTACTAGAATAAATCATATACGTTAACTAAAGAACACTTCCTATTACAGTAGTATTGCTGTCACTAGACAATCATAATAACTATTTTACATTTCTAATATGACCAAAAGAAGACATAATAATATAATAATACATATAACGGTTGGATATGAGTCGGGTTGGTTGCAGTAAAGTATTAACATGACTGTTTTAAGACTAATAAGCTACTATGCGTCTTAAATGTCAAAATGGGCTCAAACAAGAAGGCTTTTCGATATTGCTCCATTTATTACAGACGAGTAGTTGAGCATTTAAGGTCAAAATGAGATACAATATCTTTTTTCTGATTCCGCGTATCAGAAATGCTGCTAGGGACATTTCCATAATGCTTACTTCCTCCAAGGAATTTATTTCCCCTTTTTACACTGTATTGGAAAGAAAACCAATCTTCTTTTGTATTCTTTTTCTTGTAGTTTATTTCTCGGCTATCGTACAACATTATTACCTTCGGTTTCTTCGATTCGATAGATACAACCTTAAACCTTATTTTTTCTTATATCGCGCAATAAAAGAAAATCAAAGTCGTCGAGGTATGGAAGTAAATTTATAGGGTATACTAATTTTGTCATTCCGTTTGTAAAACCTAGAAATAATGATGGTAGAACAAAAAGGATTGGACACCCAAGCATAATATTAGAAGTTATTTTGATTTTTGCTTGTCCATCCGTCTGTCCGTCCGTCCATCCGCACGACAATTCGAGAGCGCGTTCACTTAGATGGCTGATATATTGCAAACGGACTTTTTTTTAAAAAAAAAAAAAGTAAATTTAAGTTCGAAAATGGGTCGAATCGGGCAATTCCTTTGCAGCGTTGCCATACAAAAATTTGTTTTTGCACTATATATTTGGGCACTGCCTGAGAACGCGTCGACATAGAGAGCTGAAATTATGTGCATGGTGTTTTCGTAGCAATAGTAAATACTATAAAGTTTCAAAAATGGACTACAATAACCGGCATTTACAATTTCTGTATCATCATCTTCTTCGATCTGCTTTGGAGTAAAGTTCTCCTTGTCAAAGTAACAAATCAACATTTTTTATGATCTTATCTATGTTTTTTTTTCCTTTGCCAAAAATTTCTATTTCAACGTTGTTGACACCATAAGAAGAGAAAAATCTTTTAAATGTTGTTTCTTTGATCTTCTAATGGTTAGATTAGGTTAACGGTAGATGGCCACCGTCATCGCGAGAACCCCTTCGTGCTCCATTGTGATGATACCAACTTATTGGGACCTCCTACCTGGGAAAGATAACTCCGATTTACCTGAGCAGGCCTCTATCGACCTTTCAAAAGTCTTCAGAACAAACGACGTAAGGCTGATGGGTCTGAAGTCCCTGGTAGTCATGTGGCCGCTATGCCTTGCCTTGAGAATGAAGATCACTTTAGTTTTCTTCCAGAATATGCATGGGACATAGGAATGGAATAGGCAGGTCCTATAGATCAAAACTACCCCGGAATTTCAATATCTTGTACCTTCTGCAGTATAATAGGAATGTTGCTTCCTGGTGTTTTATAGGGAGTAATAGATTGAAGTGCCCACTCGATTTCTTCTTAGTGACTGTGTGTCGTATAGCTCATAGGTTTAAACTATATACTTTTACTCGTTATTGGTGAAGGTGTGGTCTGCTATACAGAGTTCCCAGGAAAATGGGTACTCATATGCAGCTCTAGAGTCTCCTCGCTAGTCTCGGTCCAGGTACCCAGGACAGGTACCGTCCTCCCTTTTAAGGAAGGAGGAAACACTGGGATCCTTGGCTAAGACCTTCCTAAGTCTGGAGGATAAACATGTGCTTTCTATGGATTCGCAGTAGTTCCTCCATGAAGAGAACTTAACACTTTTGATTGAACGTTTGTAGTCCATAAGACCTGCCTTATTTGGGCCCAGTCTTCCTGACGTCTTCTATCTTTTGCTCTGTTGAATAGTATCTGTACGCACTTCCTGAGGATACTCAAGTCTTGGTGGAAGGTGAGTAAGACTTCTTTGAAGGTATACGCAGTGGGCAGGCTTCAACAAAGGCTGTAGTAAAGGTGTCATTTATATTCTTGACCGCCTTAATATATATTAATGATGTACAAGGTAATATCCTATATTTGGGAACGTTTAGTCTTCCCGCTAACGATATTACTAAATTTATTCCATTAGTTTTTTGAGGTTCGGGTAAGTGGTATAATTCAAAGATAATCCAGGAGTGATCCGAGAAGGATCTCTTACTGGAGACTCTCAAATTAACCACAATTAGATCATTCGATTCACTGATGAATGTCACATCTAACACCTCCGCCCTATATGCCGTGCTAAAAGTGGTAGTGTTTTCTCTATTCCAAATATTTAGATTGCAATTCACAATGAAATCGAATAAGGACTCACCTCGTTTATTGATGTCGGTGCTACCGCATATCATGTGGTGGGCATTGGTAGCGTCATATCCTAGTAATAGGTCGAGCTCTTTTGTCTCCGCTTCCTCTTCTAATATGTTTCGGGGTGGAAAGTCTTAAAAGAAGCAATGAAGGCATATCCATTCCATTTTAGAGCAGAATTATTTTTTCTGGTCTAAAATTAAAACAAAATAAAATAGATGGTAATTTATGAGCAATATTCTTTGTGTGCCTAAGTTCGTTCAACGAAAAGCAAACGAAAATTACTTAGTTTTATTTTTACCAGAAGTTTAATGAAAGACTGAGTTATAAAGAGTGTTAAATTGGTAAACTTTTGGTGCTGACAATTAAAAAATAAGTGATAATTGCTCTAAGACTAATATTAGCGGTACGGAAGATAAAACCCCGTGAATATAGGCAACCCTCTGTTTTGAAATTATGCAAATTACATCGGTAAAGTGCTTTTATGCATACATTTCTGAAAAAATTAGTCGGGCCGTGTGTTTTCACATTCCGGAAAACGTCTGGAGCAAACTGTTTTTCCTCTATACATGAAAAATCTGTAATTCTAACAATTTTAATATTGAAACTGTACAAAGAATCAGATCGATTTCATCTATTTTCCAACCAACATCTATACAGTTATTACGAAAACGCCATGTACAAAATTTAAGCTCTCTATCTTACGCCTCTTAACTCAGTGCTCAAATGTATAGTGAGAAACACAATTTTTTATGACAACCTTATGAAGAACTGGCACGATTCCGCCTATGTATGAGCTTGATTTTATTTAAAAATGTATGCGAGTGGTAAGTGGAAAGAGAAAGAAAGAGATGAAATGAATTTACTAGCTTACTAGCACAGAATATCAACTAAATCAACTACTTATGAATCAGCTCTGATTGATAAGCATAAATGTCAACTGGCCTACATCCTACCCCTTCCGTTCTGAAATTTTACAACAATTGAAAACGAATAGTAAAGTGTGTACACAAACATGTCTGCTTACCTCTTTCCCACGCTTACTCAATCGTAGTCACCTAAAAACAGTTGAAACCCAAATCGAATGTGCAAAGCTACAAACATAACAAACTAAAAACAGTATTGCATTTTTATTTTGGTGTATGATGCCCCCCCTAATTTTAATGCTAGATCCGCACCTGAACAAGAAAATATTGAATTGACATTCGGAATTTCGTTTATATGCCAAGTTTCATTGACATTCGGAATTTCGTTTATATGCCAAGTTTCAAAAGTTTCAAGATAATGGGATTGGTAGATGTGGTTTAAAAATTGAGCTCACGATTTTTTCAAAAGGGGGACCCTTTGGGCCCTTTTTGCTATGTGACCCCCCCCCCCCCCCCCTCCTTTACTTGCCTGAACCTAAAATTATTATATTGTCATCGAAACTACGTATGTATGCCCAGTTTAAAAAGAAAATCGGCCCGGTCTAAAATATATTTAAAAAACTGACCCAAGCAAACAAAGTTTATAAATATCAACGTAAAAAGATAAGAAAAACAATCACAGAAATCTCATACATAGTTAATTGGCCGTAATGACGATATATTTGTATGTTTGCATATACAATTATATTAGGCTTAGCTATATGTCAAGCTTTGTATACCGTGATTTGCAAACAACCTTTCAATACGTACTTATTCTTTTTTTTGTACTGCTGCTAATGATCACCTGACTGATTATCAATAATTGAATAACGTTTACAATTTCAATTAAATTATAGCAGAATTATAGCAACCAGAACTCATACAGTATATGCTCGCTAAGGAATTCGATTAAAATTTTTAATTGCAACTAGTTATTGACGGTATTTACCACCAAACTAAGCCGTTAAAAGTTCTTGGTCGGAACAAGGTTACTATGAAATGTGCAAGTTAGACGTAGACGTGACGGCCTCGACCGATGTAGATTTATTGCTCACATTAAAAAATTTGATCGTTGTATGTTACATAGAAGAAAGAGAACTAATACATGCACATTATTAAAAGTCGCGAAATTCCAATTAACTGGAAATTTAATTAGATTACGTGGAATGTTTACTTCCAGGTTATTATATAACAGAATTGTACTTTTACTGTGTGGAATTTGTTAACTGTAGAGTCTTCTACACAAATGTGAGAAGTTTTTATTTTCGAAACAGAGACATTTGAATTGTTGCAAAACTATGTATAATGCTAGAATTGTAAATTAGTTACATTCTAATTTCGGGGTTTTCGACAATTAGTGGGAAAATTTTGTTGTTTTTTTTTATGATTAACTGAATACTTTATTTCGCTTTTGTTGTATACTTTTTTATGTCTTACAAATAAATTTATTTTCTTAATTGAATTAATCTATAAATTATAACTGGGAAACATTTTTGTTTGCTGTTGCTTATCCTTGGAGGTATGCTTTAAATTTAATTTAATTACAATTGTCTGAAAATGAGAATTTACTTGACTCTTGAGGAATTCATTAATTACATTACTACTCATTATCATATGCCCGACTATATGGCATAATTTTCACATGATTTTAGTATAAACTAATTTAAGTAAAAAGTTCCTCTCTAGAGTGGTAATCTCATTCCCTATCATCATATGGAGATGTTAACTTTTGAAGATAATCTCTACAAAGGGAAAATTTTTGCTTACACAACTCCAGAAATATATTAACAGCTTTTTTTTATTTTTCAATTAAATTATGTACCGTTTACCTTCTGATGGATGGATTGGAAGAGATTTGAGATGCCACTACAGGAGCCATTATTTAGCATCGAGATTTATTAGACATTGCACATAAATACCAACCCTTCTTTTCCGCTTCACCTAGTTCATTTAAGAGGTCTAAGTCAAGGAATCAGTAACGTTTACTGGAAAGAGCCGGAAAGTGACGGAAAAAGTGAGTAAACATCTCCGTTTCATCTTCGCATTCGATGCATACAGAGTTGTAAACAAGTCCATCTTATATAATTGACCCCAGAGACAGGAAGAATTTACCAGTGGAGATTCAAACGAGGATGCTCAGAGTTCACTTGTTTAGTCCCAATAGCTTTTTCATGGGTTGGGTTTCGTTCACAGTTCTTTTGTTGTTATAACGACTATGTTAGCAGTCGGCCCCAGCGAAAATGTTAGAGGTGAAGTGTTTGGATGCACTCCCTACTGTGAAGCGAGTATCCTCCGAGACTGTTCCAAGATGAGCGAGTTAGTCCGCATTTTCATTTTCGCTTTTACTGCGATACATATTATAATTGACTACTAATAGAAATATATAATTTTATGAATTTTTAATTTTGGTATCGTACAACAACAACCAAATTTCTAGTTTTCGGGTTAACTCCATAAAGTCTAGGATTTTCACATACTTACACTTCTCTTTCCATTTTTTAACAGCTTATCATGTCAAATCTACAAGCAATATCTAAGAAGCCGCATTGAAATTTTATGATAAAGAGAAATGAAAATGCTTACCAACTAGTTTGACATCTAATTATCTCCATCATCGCTGTTAATCCTGTTTCTTATATCTCTTTATTAGTGATTAAAGTAGAGTAGCGGGTACAACTCAGAAGGCCTAACAGCAGCACATAGAGTGATCCATTGTGGTACTATATTTATGAGTTTTTACCGTGAGTTATCGAATGTTGAATGACACACTGATTATTTGTGGAATATGAACTCTGAAATAAGGAAAACAATTTTCTCCTTGAAATACTGTTCCTATGCTATTTGGGCGACAGTATACCTACACGGTGCCCTCTAATTAAGTATTTACCTTATGTGAGAGTCATTTTCACATAAATTCAGAATAATCCGTTATGATACCACCACACTAGAACCTAGCAAAAGATTTTACTAGCGCTCCTATAAAAACTATAGAAACGATAGTAAAGTTCATCAACTCTTATGGCTGGTTCTATGGTCTCTCCACAGTCCTAACAACTTTCTGGTAGGCTCTAGCGTGGTGGATATTTCTACTAATTTACAGAAGAAGTAACCACCTGATGAGTTTTTGTTTTGTTTGACAAGAATGGGTCATTTATATTCAACATCTATGAAGTTGAATGATTACCACCTACTCTTAGTTCATATATCTTCAATATAAATAGCTGAACGGAGCCCGTATGTATTTCGCATGTTTGCCAAGTGATGCAGTTTCCAGTGATGAATACTGTAATATTGCACATGCCTTACGATTTCTCCTTATCAAAAATTCTGTTTTCTTGGGCTATATTTTGAGTCATAGCTATCTGCAAACCTATAAGTCTTGAATACATATTTAGTAACTGATTATAGGAGCCTGTTAATGGATCCTTCCCCCAAATCCGAGTCCATGGCAGAGCTCTTCAACAGTTACATCCATTTTGGATCCATCTATAAAAGAACACATATTCTATGGTCACATGATTATCTTCCCACTTCTCTTTATATGTACCAGAAATTCTACTTAGTAGAAATTCCTTTATTGAAATTAAGTTACGAAATACTGTAAGCCATGTTCTTTCCATATGCAGCAGTCCTCCGGATAAATCTTCAGCCTATAGGCCTAGTTTTCCTAGCCTGACTGTTTTTAGTGTTAGGGCGCTTTTTCAATTACATATTTACCATAAATGTCCAGTGCTAAGAGATAGAGTATATGTAGCTTTCACTGTCTCAGTAGTAGTGACCAGACCAGAACTTCTGTTATACCCAACCACGTAGCTCTTTGTATTTTGATAAGACTCAGAGCATTCCATTACACAGTGAACGATACGGGGGCTCTTGCCCCATTTCTAGCTAAATAAATTTTGGCAGTCATAAAAGTAATGGACAACTTTTTGACGCTTTCATCAATGTTTATCCTCCAATCCAGTTTAGTGTATAATATAACTTGTAAGTATTTAATTCGTTTTGCAGTTGATGTTATTCACCTTGCAAAGTTAAAACAAACTTTTAATTTTCTCCATTTAAAAATACTAACTCGATAGATCCTAAGGTAAGGCCACAACTTATAGTCTAATTGAGAAGGGTTTTCAATGCCCTTTCGGTTAGCTCATTACACCATCGCCTTGAATCTTTCAATTTGTAAAGGGATGATAATTATATTGAACACTAATAGCCAAAGCTGATTTACTTTTACCTATCTCGGCGTTTATAAGATGGATTTTCAACATTGAGCCAATCAAATTACATATAAACAATTCTGCTCCCAGTTTCTTTAGAATTTCATATGTGGCCTCTGTTTTTACAATATTAACTACACGTCTTATAATATAGTCATAACTGATTTTTTTTTATGCATGCTGCACTTTAGGAAACTCTTTGAGAAAATGCCCAAGAGAGGACTCTAAATGTCTTTCAAGAGTCTTCAAGAAAGCCAAAACCGATAGCGTTAAAATCAGTGCTGTCGTTTGTACTCCGATCGGAGTATTTGTACTACGAAACCTAATAGCGTACTCCGGTACTACTCCTTTTAAAATAATACTCGGAACATAGAATTGTAGAATATAAGTTTACCTTAAGATCTCATTCAAATACAAATCTGTTGAACATTTTTCATGGGTATGGAGGAATTAATTAATAAAAAACTACTTCAAAAACAAGAATTACAAGAAATAACAAAACAATGCCGTGATTTTTATATTATCTAACAGAAAGAAATATTACATCTAATAAATTTTAAGGACCCAGTACTAAAAGCAATTTGTTTAAGTTCAAGCTTAATACCTTTAATAACACTTTTCCCAAACCTTATTGATCGAGAATGACGTGTTGTGTAAATACAGGAATTTGTACCAAAGTCACTGTTATTTGAAGAATACTAAATTTTTAATGTACAAATGCTCTAATTGAAAAAATATTTCCCAATTTAGAAAAAGTTATTAGTTGCCTTATGTGCGTTATATAATATTTTAAGCAAAATAAGGACCAAAATTAGAATTGGTTTTAGACCAATTCTTACGATACCCAAGATGAATGCCTGTGTGTAATTTCGCACGGTATGCAAGTTTGATTGATTAAATGCTTTTTCACATTTATTTCTAGAACGGCTCATCAAACAGTAAAAATGATTATGACCAATTTCATAGGATTCTATATTCTGAAGAACTTTTCAGTACGATAAGAATGTTTTCACTATATATGTTAAAAGGAAAGGGTTCCCCGATTTAGTCTATTTTTAAAGTTGTATTTACTATTTTTATGAAAACACCGTGCACAAGATTTCAGCTCTCTCCGCTGACGCGTTCTCGGACAGTGTCGAAACATGTAGTGAAAAACGAAATTTTTGTATGACAACCCTACAAAGGAGTTACCCAACTTGCCCAATTTTGAACTTAAATTTATTTTTTTTTTTTTTAATACTTCACGTGTAATATAACTTGAGAATGCAGTTTTCATGAGTATAGAGAGGTGTCCAGACGGATGGACAGACAGATGGCCGGACGGATGGACAGACGGCCGTACGGATAGACAGACGGACAGAGGGAAATGCAAAAACCAAATTAATTTTTAAAATTATCAATGCGTTTCTCACCCATTTTGCTCTACCAGCATTATTTCTGTGCACTACAAAATAATGAGCAAGTTAATAAGTCCTTTGGCATTTCATATCCCAGGGTTGAAAAACACGCCACAATGACTGCTTTTTATTGCGAAATAAACATTGATAACGGGATGTCCGTAATAATAGGAAATAAGTAGCGGACAGCATGCAAAAATAGTAATGCCAACCAAGATTTTTTTATTGTACAAAGTTTGCCATTTATGTACTTCAAGAAAAGTAGAATGTCTCAAATAAAAACATTGGGCCGAAATGGGTTAATGTATTCGCAGACGTTCATTGTAAAAAATAAAAAACAAAAACTTTATATCTACAACGTTTCAACTGCATTAATCGAGGTTTAGATGCTGTTCTCCGTTGAGGAGTTCTATTCTCCATGTCCGAAGGAAGGTTTTCATCAGATCGTGACCAAATTTTAAAATTTAATTGGTTCAGAAATATCGGAAATATGGGGTACATTCCAAAAAAAAAGAAATCAGTCGAACGGATAACCTCCTCTTTTTGAAGTTGGTAAAATAAAGGGATCAATGATTGTTAATTACTTTTACTGGATTCTTGAAAATCTCATAAAAAAAGAAGAACTTCTTCAGGTATAGATGATTAAATACGTTCGACGAAAAAAGGCAAGAAAAATCCGTATTTCACCACTATTTTTTTTTTTAGATTTAATCTTTTTTAACATACCAATTGCTTTGTTTTTGTTATTTTCAAGCGTAGTTTGTTTATTTTCCGAAAGAAGGCACCAAGAAATATTTTTACATGGCACTCTCAGGGCTACATAGTTTCCCCACTGATAATAAAACGAATGACTTCTAATAAAATTTTAATTTGAAAAGTACTTACATTAAAAAAATTATAAAATTTTAATTTAATATGATCGGGTTTTATTTAGTCGTGTACTCCATTTTTTTCCGAAAGTACTCCGCTTTGGCAGCAAATAATACAACTCTTGAAGATTTCCAAACGACAGCGCTGGTTAAAATCCTTACCAGCAACCTCTACCTTAGGAATAAAGATAGCTACTTCGAGACAAGATAAATTTATGAGTGGTAAAAGTAGCTATTGTACAGGATGTTTTTGCTATTGTGGTCCATAGAACAGGAATCTATAGTACTCGTCGAGCCAGACAAATCTTGTAAAGCAGGTGGACGGAAGGCACCTCAACAGTTTTCGAAATTATTAAGAAATATGCTAACAACACAGCCTGTATCTTCAAAAAACCCGCGTGTAGGATCACCGCACCGTTAAGAACACATTATATGAACAACTGCATAACCTTTCCAAATAATGCTTAAACAGCCCCGCACTCCTCTCCACTAAAGAATTATGCTGGCTTAAAGTAATAGTTTTGAATTTTCTTACTCTTGTTTTTATTTTAACTTCATTTTTTTTTACAACAAGCTGATTAACATGCCTTTTTTCTTTATAAAAACTCTAAACTGTGGACTCTCCTCTTTAATTTTACAAATATGTAATCGTCATTTGGTGTAGACGGTTCCTTTCTTTTCAAGAAATTGTAAACGCCAGGATTCTTTAAAAGAATCTTCCTATTCCAAACGGGTTTTCTTGTATACTGTGCATCCATAGAGAATACAAGAATAAAATAGAAAATACAAGACCTTAATGTTAATATTGAACTAGAATTCAGAATTTTTTTAAGTTCATGTCCTCATCTTTATAAGGGTATTTTTACAAAAACCTGTACTTTAAAATTCTATAAGTAAAATTCCACAAAACAAACTTCGATGCTAAAAAAAATCTTGGAATATAAAATAAATTTGCTTCTTCCACTCCTTTAATAGATTTTCCAGTATTTTGCAAGATTTTGTGCTTTAAACCCTTAAAAAAAATAATCCCTTCATTTAAGAACATTTATCTGCAGTATTTTGTATTCAGGTATTTTTTTTCTTTTTTCTTTTTTTTTCGTTGTTGAATTTTATATTGCAGAATTGTTATTTTAGTCATCTGGGATTTTCAAAACCGAAACTTAGAATGTATCTATCTTGAGAGTTTCCAATTAACGAATTCCCGGATTTTATAATACATAGAAGAACAAAATCCTAGGATTTAGTACTTCTTCAATTATTTGGAAAAAAACGCAAGGCATTTTTCCTTGGAATTTAAAATATTCATATATACGACATTTTTAATTCCGTTATTCTAGATTTTCACGTCCGAAAATTCATAAATTGTAATACAACGATTTTGAGTCTATCCAAAGTTTCTCGATTACAAATTCTGTCGGAGAGAATATAATTTTGGATCACAAAATCCTGAAATATATTTCTCGGAAATTTGAAATTCGAAATTTTCACTATACCCAAATTTCTTGGGTGTCAGTCGCGTCAAAAGAATTTCAGACAATTTGACACATTTATCTTTAGTAGAACATGTAAAAACTCAAAACAACTGATAATTTCAAATCCGGGATTTTATATTCTGAGATTTTCTAAATTGGGATATTGTATTTTTTTAATTTTCAAAGTCTGTAATTTAGTACTCGGGGATTTTCAAATTCAAAATCTTGGATTCCAGATTTTCTATATTTAGAATTTTTTTTTTTAGTTGTCAGGGCTGCCCCACCAAAAAATTCTGCATGTTATATGGCAAGAAAATATTTATGATGACCAAATCATTTAATTTTACAAAGTAAAATAAAATAATAAGCAATTTAACTCTTAGGTTTCATATTACATACTTTACTTAGATCCTACAAGAAACACATGTAAGAGTTTTTGCATTTTACAAAAATATTTATGTATTTGACAGCCATATTTAAATTTTCTCCCTCATTTTTCATCATGCTAAATGTCTTTAATCTTATTTTCATAAATAAATTCATATTTTCCACAGATTTAGCGAGAACACATGTTTGTTTCGGGGCGAACATTGCTTAATAAATTTTTCACACGCGTTTGTATTTAATCTCTGCTGAAAGCCTTTCTTGTCTTGCAACATTCCATTGAAACATTTTTTGTATGTTATCCAAATTTCATTCTTTCAAAAGATTTACAAGAAAACCATTCTAAATGGAAGAAAAAAATCAATATTAAAATAAAACTAATTAATATTCAGATCATAAAAAAGAATTTCAGATTGTTCTAAGAAGCAGTAGCTGTCCGTCGTGATACAATAATACAATTGTTCTGTGGGTTCTTAAGTTTTCTACTCTCTTTTCGGATCGAGGTTTGAATTTAAATTCAAAGCAGCACAACGTCCTGTCGATTACCTTAATTCTCTTGTTAATTTTTCTCATCGCTTTTCGACACAATAAAATAATTCTATAAAGTTGTTTTACAGTTAGGTTTTTGTTTATTTTTTATTTTTTATTTGGTATTGTTTAAGAAACGTTTTTTTTTATTATGTTGTCTCGACAACTACGACTATGCCGCACGTAAACCTGTATTTATTTTCAAACAAAGCCATCATTTAGTGAATTTCGCAAGAGTTTGTCAATAGAATATCTAATTAGTTCTAAATTCTTACTATATATTTAGTGTTCGTAGTATTTGTGCGGAAAGTCAACGTACGACAAGGTCAAATGAAATTATAAAGATCTCCAAAAATTACTGTAAAACTGCTACTACACAACGCATACAATAGCTGCGTAGTTGTTGTCATCACAATCAAACATCAACACAAATCATAATGTTCACCACAAAGCAATTTCACTTCAAACGGAAAGCGGGCGATCGGACCACACCGTCTTCTCTTGAATTAGTCTCGTCTTCTATATAGCAAATGAGTAATGCGCGCATGCGTAATAAGATTTCACGGCCTTCTAATTTTGTGACACACTTTCGTTAAAATTATGTTTATTTCGTATTTCCGCAGGCTTAAATTTGATTTTCATTTTCTACATCAGAAAATTTATTTATGCACCAATGGAAGGAAGAGAGTAGTCAGTCTGAAACGAACGAAGTTTCTGAAAGTGCCTCCGATTTTTTTGTTTCTTCTGCTTTTTCTGCTTAGTTATCAGATTTGGTGGTCATATTTTTCTCGGGGTTTGTAATGCAAAATGACATCAAAAAAATCAAAGTTAAATTGCTTCCCAAGTTGGTGGCATCGTAAATTGAGGTAATAATCAAAAATAAAAAAAATAAATTGTTTTTGGATGAAGTGTTTTTTTTTTTTTTTTTGTCTTTTACCGCCGTCGACGTCGGCGGCATGCAACTTACCATAGTATGTATGACGATATGCTAGATAGTAGTTGTATACATATGAAATCGCGTCGCGACTTATTCTGTCGCGCACACGGTTTTTAAGTTTACCTTGGCATTTCACTCTCAGTTAACCGAAAGTAAATTAGTGTCAACAGAGGTTAATGCAAAACAAAAAAAAAACATTATATGTATTCTAATTTAATATGGTCATTTTGTGTTATTATTATTATTACTATTGTTTTTCATATGCATCAGTACCGTTACGACCTGTTATATCTATATAGCAATATACACAGATAATACCGTGATCTCCTTCACATAGCTGCGGAATGCATTTATAATTTAAGGATTACAACAAGATATTTGCCATCACCACAAATGATTGACATTTGAACTCACTCTGCAGCTCTGTAACCCACCGACGACAATCTCTAAATTTTGGATAACTGCCACATGACTTTTCACATTTTTCTTGCAATATCAAATCATCTCGTCACGATCGCATTTAGCGCACTCGTTGATGGCGAAATTGATCTTAGCGAGTTTTATTAACACCTGCTCGTGCGACTTCTTTGTAAATTGGAATTTTTTCTGCATTGCTTTGGCTGAGCCAAAGGGTACACAATGAAATTTATCTTTGCCCGATTTATGATTAATTTCTAATTGTGATTGGCATATTTTGAGAGTAAAAATCTTTATAAGTTTAGTTTAGTTTAGGTTTTGTTGTTGTTGTTGTTTTTGTGTGATCTACGGTAGTACGTGTGAATTAATTGTTGCTGAGAAAATTGTTTAGTGATTGGTTCCTTACCGAGGTCGTGGTGTATAATTAGTTTGATGATTTTGATATTGATGTTTTGAAAAAAAAAAAAAATATTGTAATTCAACTAGAGTGATTTTAATATTTGGTTTGGTTGTTGCTTTTTTAAATGATGCTCATTCAGTTTTATTTGCTGGAAGTAATGCTTAAGAAGTCTTTTGTTAGATCGAGCACTACTAAAATCATCGATCTAAGAATGAGTAATGTTAGATAATAGATTGATTTTTCCATGATTGTCCATCAGTCTGTCTGTCTGTCTGCGGGATAAGTTAACTTGATCCTATTTTATCTTAATGTAATTATTTTGGTTGCTTTAGCATACTTCGACGTTTTTTATCGTATGTATATCTATGTACACACTGATATAAGTTAAATGGTGTCGTACTGTTCGTTTGACATTTTTTTGTCATTTCAAATGATTATGATATGTAAATTATTATGCTACTAAATTAGATCCCAATTTACCATCAAGAGTTTTATGGAAAAACTTAAAAGAATGTGGTATTCACAAATCTGGTAAGGAATCTATAAATCTTGATCCAAATGAATGCAATAGGTATTTTGTTCAGTCCTCAAGCTGCACCGTCCCTCACTCTGTCACGTCAATGTCCTCCGAGTCGATTGGAATTAGTAATAGGACTGTTTATCCGCAGTTTGATTTTAGTTGTGTCAACGAACTGGAAACTCTTAAGGGTTTAAGTAGCATCAAATCATATACAACGGGAGTGGATGGGATCTCACTAAAATTTTTGAAAATAATTATATATTCTGCATTATCTGCTATCACTGACACCTATAACGCTTGCCTTATGAGATCTCAATTCCCACATAAATGGAAGCAAGCGAAAGTTATCCCCATAGCCAAGAAATCAAAGGTGTGTCAGTTTGAGGATCTCCGTCCAATCAGTATATTGTCTCGTTTATCTAAGGGCTTGGAGAGAATCATGGCTGATCAATTGACGGTTTTCCTTGAGTCTCACGGTATCCTTTCGGCTTCACAATCCGGATTTCGAGCCAAACATAGCTGTGCGTTGCTCAAGATAACTGATGATCTTCGGTGTAATATTGACAATGACGAGTTTTCTTTCCTAACATTATTAGATTTTTCAAAAGCCTTTGATAAGGTGGATCACAGCATTCTCTGTCGCAAATTAAGACTAAAGTTTGGGTTTAGTTGCAGATCGATTAAATTTATTAGAAATTTTTTAGTAAATCGTTCCCAAAGGGTGAATATTGGTGAACACTTCTCAGAATTTTTATATCTTAACAGAGGCATCCCCCAGGGTTCAATACTCGCACCTCTACTATTTTCTATGTATATTGATGAGATCACCGAGGTTATCCGTCATGCTAATAAACATTTGTATGCTGACGATATAGAAATTTATATCTCTCGGCCTCTAGGACTTATAGATGATGGTACATGCTGCTTAAATGCTGATCTTCAGGCAATACTCTCCTGGTGTGTATCTAATAAATTGGATTTAAATACGGAGAAATGCAAGTGTTTGGTTATACATAAAAACATTCTAGATACGTCATATTTCCCTCGTATTAATTTAGGGGGCTCAACGTTAAAATACGAGAAGACAGTGAGAAATCTTAGCGTAATTTTTAACCAAACTCTGACATGGAATGACCACATAGAATATGTCTCCGGGCGAGTGTATGGTACACTGAAGCGATTATATTACTCCACCCACTTTACGCCTCTTAACATATGGCTATAACTTATAAGATCCTTGATCATTCCTATAATAACTTACGGTGATGTTATTTACTGCAAACTGCTGGGATACTCTCTCGGGACTTATCTAAAGATACGAAACTCTATATTTCTTTATAATCTAATTTGGACCGGACTACCTCATTATTTAATTAATAAAGTACACTTCCTAACATCGAGTCGTACCAACAACTTGCTGGTACCTAGATTTAATTATCTTCAAAGCCAAAGGTAATTTTTTGTTCATGCTATCAGACTTTGGAATCTCTACCTAATGAACTAAAACGTGTTGTTCCGGTGAGTAGGCGAATTCTTAAAAATAAACTTATGGAGGTATTATAAAACGCATTTTTATCTTCAGTAAAAATGTCTGAATTAAAATTCCCTCTCCTTTAATCCTCCCCCGCATTCCCCTCCCCAGTTTACCATTTTTTAGTATAATTCATAAATTCATAAATTCATTGTTTTAATAGAATAATAGTTTAGGGTGCCAACTGCAGGTGTCATTTAAACCAAACTTTTCTCAGTTTTACACACTGGCATAAGCTGTGCTCTTTTGTGTCTGCAGAACAGGACAGAACAAAATATACACAAAAGAACGCCTCATACATTTTCATAGAAGATTTATAAATGAGGCGAACAGTACAAATAGTTCACTCCAATCGACAGAACAATTTGTTCTCTCTAGTATATGGGAGTTCTAGAACAAGGTACACAAAAGAACACAGCTTATATGGACTGATCGATATGCTATTTCAAGCAGGTACAATTTTTTGTGTCAAAAATAGTTCCTATATCGGTGCCAACATTGAAAAAACCATTGGCGGGAAGTTGAAAAGTGATTTTAATAAAACCTTTCAAATTTTTGTTGAGGATCTATGAATATATTGCCTTTGGTAAAACACTTTTATCATTAATTAACCCAAATAATTAATTTATTAATATTGATTTTCACAAACCCATGTTATGGTAGTATGAAGAGTGATTGGCTTGGACGTGAAGTCCAGACTGACAGCATGAGCTGACAAATCACTCGGTGGACAGCGTTGACTCCAGAGTGACACGCTAGCCCGCCTCGGCTATTGACGGAGAGTGTGGGGAGGTTCCACGAAAACCGGCCGCTGTTCCACCAGCCATATACAAAAAAAAATGTGCCTGACAAGACAAAGGTCGTCACACATCCGGTCCTGAAAGGACCTTTACACTACTTACCACATACTTACTTGAAGGCGCAGGTGTTCTTCCTTCCGCTGCCTTGCCCTATCCTACCAATCGACACTGAGGGCGGCAAGTTTTTTTTCCAGTGTCTCTGTGGATCTGAAGATAGAGTAGAGGAGCCGAGCTTTTCAACCTTCGTTCATAGAGGGCTCCAGGAGGGTGAAGGAAGAAAGAAAACGTTTAACGGATCATTACGTTATAAATGTCACGTGTAATTAATCAATATTACAAGTCCAATCATTTCAAATACGCTAATAATCTAAGTATACAACAATATCAGTATGTGCGGAATTTTCAGCCTATATAGGATTAGGGTTACTTGAGAAAATCCGTAAGAAATCTTTGAACATCTCAAATTAGATGTCTCTATGACACTAAAGTAAAAGTGTTGCTCTAAGCCTACATTTATGCTATCAATTAAATCGCTACTGATAGTACTTCACTATCCCAAATTTACGCTTACTGCGTGTAAACAAAAACCTCTTAAGACGATGATTATCACTCGCACCCTAACTTGAATAAACGATCTTGAACGAAACCCGAAGGAATAACCACATGCTTACGAAACTTTTATGTGGGTACTTACATGTCACCTAGTGAAGTTTTCTTCTCTAGAATCCCTTCTGGAGTCTCATCATTAAGGTACTGCTGAAATGACAAGAATAACAAGGAAAGCAAATGTTGTACTGAGGTTCCCTGGGGTTAAGCTTTAAGAACAATTCTTATGAAATATGAATAATAGTTTAGACTATAATATACAAATAAAGATTTAAAAATTTTGATTTAAATTTTCATCGAATAATCCTGATCTTTAATTTAACCCGAGAAATAGGTCATTGATAGCCGTGATCTCTCTTTTGAGGTGTAAGAATAATATCATCTACATATCTCAATTAGAATCTAGGAAAAAGCTATGTACTTATCTTATTTGAGATGTTATAAAAAGGTTATCTAACTATCTCATTCAAAATATAGGAAATTATTATCTTATTATTGCGTTTAAAATATAGGTAAATATTATCTGATTATTTAATTTAAATAATAAAAAATTTGTCATGTAATTATTTTGAATTTGTCTCATATCCTTGCATGGAGATAATGTATTGGAGTCTCAATCTCAACAGTTGAGATATTTTCAAGAACTTACTCTATTGCCATAGATATTCATAATGATCTGTTCATTTTACACGTTTTGCCTGACCACTAACCTCTAAATTTTCGATAATTCTTAAGGCTTACTTAATAAATTTTTCCATCAAAATCAATTCCGCATATGGGTATGTAGGTTATTATCCGTAATCAATTTACTGTTTCACCTTAATCCATTGCGCGATGCCCCTCATTGATTTCAGCTACAAAGTTCTGCCACAGGAATTTCAGCCGATTGACGGACTGCTTCTTGAAGTTATCGAACTCCGTTTATCGAATCATCTGATAATCTGCCAAGCAGTTTCCAAGCTTCTGCAATTCCAGATGATGCTGATTTTTATTCCCCTATTATCTAAAGAATTCTCAGTGATAAACCTTTTACGGGTTGGATATCTTCGTCCAGACCTTCTATTTTTCATGCTCCTTTTTGCCATTTTTTTAACTAAAACTTTTCGTCTGTAATTATAACCAAAACTTTTTTCGACATCTTTCTCGAAAAAATCTAATTTTTTCTTCCTTTCCTCTCGGATTCTTCTTCTTTTTTTTTCTCTCTTTTCTCGGGCACTTGTCCCAGTCAGACTTGAATCGTCTCGTCGAGTCTCGTCAGCAGCACATTCGCTGTGTGCTGATGCTAGTCGTCAGGTAGCATACTGCTGCCTGCAGTACGCTACGACCATAACACCCACTTATTTATTTTTTGTTTACAGTATCTCAGTTGGTACTTGGTGCTTACACCGAAAGAAACCTCTATATAGAAGTGAGCGCACTTTTTGGGGTATATTTGTATGAACGTAGTCAGTCCATATTGTACATGTCAGTGGTTTTTCATAAGAACGCTGGTAATATTTTAGAATGTTAAGAGTTAGGACTAAGTTAGGGCTCTGATGTGGTAGTGAGAGAGTCTCTCTCGTGGCTTGGGAAGTGTTTTTCGATGGTTTTGGAACACCCAAAGTTGGAGTCCCAAACTCAATTCAATTATAAAAAACAATCTAAAATAAAATATATGTTTTTTCAAATAACTCAATTAATTAAATATTTTTTACTTTTACTTTATCGGGGGGGGGGGGGGGGGTACTTTTCAATTATTCATTGAATACGCAAAGAAAACTTTGTCTCCGCACAGTTTAAGGTTTTTTCTTTTTTGCTCTATTTCTGTCAATTTTTATCAATCTTGGGTATCTAATTCACAATCCTGCCAAGTTTCGCATTAAAATTGAAAAGAATTTCTTTATTTTTAAGTTTTTTTTTTAATTCTTTTTTGATTTTTTGAAATTCTTTCAAAACTGCAACGATTAATGGAATATGCACACAATTGCTTTGCAATCTTTTTTCGGTCATCCAAATGTAACCATTTCTTCTATGGATATATGTACATATATTTGTTTTAAATTTTTATAATTTTCAAATCTGACGCCCTTCACCTAATGTACAAGAATAATTTTTAGAGCGAAGTATATAATCTACCAAAAGAACCTTAATTTCTCTCATAGACAACACCAGATCCATTATTGGTACTTATCTCTCCAGCTACGAGACCAGTCTACTATGATGAAATACTGTTCATTGTCTAAAATGATAGCACAAATACACATAGTTTCCTTGTCCATTATGTCAGCACTAAATTTAAGAAAACTTAAGCGTAAACTTAATGTAAAGTTCATTCTAAAACTCGTAGAAAGGCAAATATAAGAGTTCAGAATATTTGAACGGAGTCTATCAAGATCATTCATTCTTTTGTGGGCTCAAAACTCAGAAGCATATTGAATTCCAATTTCGAAATTACGTAGTGCATCAATAAAAATGCCTTTTGGCCATAAAAACTAATTTAAAAAAAAACACAACTTAAAACTTTCTGCATTCAATATAAATCATGTTCCCGCAAATCAGGTCACACAAATTCGGATCAATTACTGCTACCAACATCTGCCTACGCTCAAATATGCGCCTCTGTTACTGGTGATGCTGCGATCTTACGATTTGCCTTCTATAAGATTGTTGATCTTTAACGGACAACAGAAAAAGAGCAGTAAATTCCGGCAAATCAATTAGCGCAACGGACTGACAGAAGTGATAGATACATCGTGGCCATGAACCTACTTAATATGCTCCTATCAGTTTCACATTCTGCTTCCCGACACTATGCGATTTGTTTTTGGATTGTATATTTAAATGAATACGCACACATACAAATATCTGCATGTGGCTATAACAAAAAGGAATTGGAAAAATAAATTATCAAAAACAAATTGGACAAATTTGCAAAGACAAAAGCCTGTGTTTACACAATCTGCAATATCGTCCGCAACAGATTTAAGTCAATAAACGTCAGAGAGACTGAAGCTGGATGCGAATATTGAAACTGTTCAACGGGGCGAACGTTGCTAATCTTAAGATCACCAAAGCTAATCGCCCTCTGCCCAGCCCAGCCCAGAGAAAATAAATATCGTCGTTGACTATTATTTAGGCGGGACTACTTTTGTTTACCCAGAATGCATCGTTAAACGACGGCGCATAGATGAGTGATCTTTTATGTTTTTGCAATAATCCGGACTGTAAGCAATGAGCATGCGCCTCGTTAGATTAAGCCATAAAAACTCGGTAAAGAACGCGCTTTGAAGGTTCACCGATCGCCGACTTCACTTGTGCGATCGTATTAAATCCAACGAAAGTTTTTCAATTAAACACGAACTTTGGGTGCACAGTGCTAAAGTCCAGTAGCGCTCTGACACTGTGACAGGGTTCCGGAGCATTTCACATGTTCATTGGAGCAAATTAGCATTTCCATTATCCAGTCTCGAGCTAAAGTGCTTTACAGCGAGTTAATTGAATTATGAAATTTTTCTTCTACCCTGCCGTACATGATTGCATAATTTGTAATTATTTATTGTGCTTAACAACCACGCTAACGGCATTTTACATGCAACATTAAATCTCTTCTGCTGAAGCTTGTCATCTTCAAGAGCATATAAACCGTATTTTTTTTTTAAGTTCATACATAATGCTGGATGAAAAAAGGTCTGAGTTTGATGATGGATGTTTTATAACTGAACGCAAGGATATGTGCGGAATTAATTATTTTATTGTTTATGTAGTAATTAGCCTTTTTTTTATTTATTTATTTTTTTTCAGTACAAGTGCAGCCGTTTACCTTATGGAACAAAATACTAACAAGTCTGCTTTAAAATTTGGACAGCTGTTTCGATTCGTCACGAATTTTAAATTTCCGTAATTTTGGGGTTAATTTAATTTAAACTGCCAAATAATTTGAAAATTTTAAAGTCCTCAGTAATGAAGGGTGTTCAAAACACAGAAGAATAGCGAATGAAGCAGAAAGTAATGAGAATTATGCTAGGTCTAATGTAAAATTATATTTTGACTAACCACTATCATTTCCGTTGCCTAGAAATCGCATTTTTTTTTTTTTTTTTTAAAGACAGAGGGACAGGAGACCCTATCCCAAGTACGGAGATAATAACGGCCCATTGTGCTGTCCTGCTAGAAGACCATTCACCAAAACCTTCCTGTCCTCTTAATGAAACGTATCAGGTCTTGGTGAGGCAGGCAGTTCAGCTTATCCACAGATAGAATGGTAGACCCTAGAGTATCCAGCCTGCAACCGGCGAAGGCCGAACATGCTCACAAAAAATGTTCGGTTGTCTTGGGCTCTCCTCTAGGCAGGACAGACACTCAGGGCTGTCAACAACTCCCATCCTTGTTAGATGAGCGTGAAGTGAGCTGTGGCCAGTGATGAAGCGAACCACAGCTCTACAATATTTCCTTCCGAGCCCAATGAGAAAATCGGGAATATACCCATTGGGCCCATCAAGTAACAGTCCACTATAGACAGAGTAAAGATGAGCAACCGTACAGTAAGTCGTCGAAAATATTTACAGAGATCATCCGGTGGCTGCCCGAAGGAGATCTTCAATCGATGTTTTCATGCCTGAAAGGCAAGAATCGACTGCAGCGTCAGATGGTATGCAGACTAAATGCCACAAATATGTAACCACATCCAATAATACATCCTTCCAATGTCCCCATGTGCGCTTCATGCAAATATCACATTTGACCTCAATTAAAATAAGCAACTTCAGGTACAAAAAATTTAATAATATTTCAAGAAAGTCCGTGGAACCTAGGCGCGCTATTCCTTGCAATTTTTCCTCTTGACATACACACACAACAGGTAAAATTAAGTACGGGTCTTAATATGTATCTATGTATACCTCAAACTACCTTTCGATTTAGATACGGTAATATTTTCAACCACACGCACCTTTCTCGCACGCTTCGCGTCCTGGGGATTTTTTTAACATGACTTGATGATAGAAAAATCTTGTGGCGACCCTTGGTATTCGTACTGTTTCTGTCATTTGTCTTTGCTCTTATTTATTTGGTTGTACAAAATAAGCTATAGTTCTTTCTGACGGAAAAATGTAATAACAATTCTGGTGTTCCTCAGAGTAGCCAACAAGGGCCGCCCTTTTTATAATTTACATCAATTGTGTGTTTCTGATTCTGAGTTACTCCAGAATACTTGGCTATAACTAAATTTTTGAATTCTTATTAATAAAAACGAAAATTAAATTTTAAATTTAGACTTTAAGCACTTTTCATAATTGGTTCTCTATCAAGTGCCTTCCTTCATTATCTGTAGGTGCGCTACCGACTATTGGCCCTTGTCATTCTACGTTTTCGCTGTAACTTCAAAAAATTTATTATCTAGATTTCCTAGCCTGATCATATGCTTGCCTATTAAAGAAGGTCCATGCTAGTTGCTGTGATTTTTTCAATGTCTTTATGGGTCCTGCTTAAGAGCTCTGAAGTTTTATTTTTCTCATAACAGTGACTGTATCGTTCTACATATAACGTAGTTATTCAATTTAGAATTATCTGAAATTCATTGATGTAGGAATAAGGTAGCTATAACAAGTTTCGCTAGATCAAAAGGAAGGCGAGATATATAACCACTTTTAGGGCATTTATCGGAGTTGAGCGAAAGTGACCGAGATGCCTATATATTCATATAATCCCAAATTAATCCTATTTTAGTCCTTCTTTAGGGTTGATCAGCAGATATTTGCACCGGGGCTGAGATGTACCACAGCGGCTTACATTCAATAGATCAACTTCGGTCGCTAAAGATTCTCTAATAAGCATAAAAGAGAGTTCGATATTTTGTTCCGTGTACAATTCTAAATCGAGAATTATACCCAAGTAGCTATGTAGCACTGGAGGATAGTAAGAGTGCTTGTCCGTCCAGCTTAGATAGATTAAAATTAATACCCTAGTCTGTACAATGAACAGCATTAATTTAGTCTTACTGAGATTTTTATTTAGCCCCCTGTTTGTGGACCACATCTTAAGTTTATCCGTGGCTTTTCCATAACCTCACTGACTACATCTTCCACATATACAACCACCTAAATAGTTTTTTAAGAATTTTAGTCAGTACAATTAGCCACAACAAAAAAGATAGAACTCCACTTGGGTTATTCACCTGAGGTTTTTGCTTAGATCAGACCGAAGTGTAATGGATTAAATATTTTATACACACCACTTCGTGGAGCTCTGTCTCTATAGATGTGACAGCAAAGTCCAGTCTAGAGCATATCAGAATCTTATATTCAGCTTATGTTTTAGAATTCCAATTCCATTGTTGTCTTTCTTCGTATGAACATATAAGAGGAATTGGAAGTAGCCTTCACACATTCCTATCAATATACAGTACCACTCCTAGCCTTAGCAATCTACAAATCAATCCCCATTGAATAATCGTAACCAGTGAACCAGTAATCGTTCCTATCGATAGCGATCCTGTATTTATTCTGTAGGAAATTTAAGTAATAATCGAAGCGCGCAATCTCAGACAAGCCTTAATATAGAGTCCGGATATAAGGCCAACCTATCTGTCACTGTCGATAAAATTCCATATGGATCCCGGGCCTTAAAAGTTGAGGTTTTTGGAATCGCTCATTTCACCTTCACAACATTAACCATCCTAGCAGGGCAGGAGAGGACCAATGTCAATTTATAACTTAATTCCAGGTTCTGCAATCTGTAAAGAAGTGAGTTAAGAGTAGAACTCATCTCTTAATAAGTAAAAATAAAGGATGATGTTATCTTATAAATGTATTTTTATTATTTTTAAAACTATAGAGCACGTGTTGATTCCTAAATTTTGTCTTTTTTTCTACAGCATCGAAAAATATAAAATTTCCAAACTAAATTTTTCATTTTAATTTTCACTTAGGTTTTCAACCTAAAAAAACCCTTATTCCAATTAGCATTATTAGAAATTACTTGGTCCTTCGAATAGAATTAGCGGAAACTTATACTCTTCATTCAAATGTAAATCATTCGAGACAAAAGAATACGCTATAGGTGCATTTCTTAACATCGAGGGAGCCTTTAATAATGTTAGGTTAGATGCCATTCAGGATGCCATGACTGATCTAGGAGTTGAATCTTATATACAGGGTGTTCCGTAAGTGGTATGTTATCCGAAGGCTTTTTATGGATGAATCATACTTAGATAAGCAAAACTTGTATAGGTGCGAGGGAGGGGGGGGGGGGGAATCCTAACGGTTTCCAAGATAACGAGACTTAAAAATATTTGGGTATGTTTTTGTAGATCACCCTGTAACTTTTGAACGTTATACCCTATGATGATGATGATTAAATGGCTGATAAAGTTAAATAAGTGCCAGAAAGTAGGCAATTATTTTTTAGAAATTACCTTTTCCAGCCATTTTTGCTGGATATGCTTAAGAGTACAGAGTACAGAGTGTGATATGTCATTTTAAAGCTAAAGTTTTAAGCTTCTTAAATCTACTAAGAAAAATTAGTATTGATGACGTGTGTTTTGATAAAAATAGTAGTTAAATAAAAACAAACAAGTTAAAATTCCGAAATTATCGTGCACTGTTTGTACACTGCTATCGTAAGGCCTATCCTTAAATATGGGGTTCTGGTGTGGTGGAATGCTCTAAAGAAAGCGACACACCTGAAAAGTCATAGAGCTGCCTATCTAGGCATTACAGCAGCTCTTCGAACAACACAAACAGCAGCAATGGAGATTATGCTCCGGCTTCTGCCCGCTCGACATCCATAAGAAATGTATAGCTGCAAAGAGTCCACTAAGGCTTAAGGAGTCGAGCTGCTGGTCAACAGCAGATATTGGTCACTGCAGAATACTGAAGATTTTTCCTGAAGATTGTATATAGGGAGCTACGGATTACATTGTTCTAAGACTAGACTTCGAGAAATCGTTCTCAACTAGCATTCCTTGTGGAGAGGAGTGGGGTGGTAATCGCGTGGCAATTGACTCTGATATAAGTATCTTTACGGATGGTTCGAAAATGGAGGTGGGAATGGGAACCGGAGTATACTCAGAACTCCCTCGAATACAGGAATCGTACCACCTATCGGATCACTGTAGTGTTTTCCTGGCAGAGTTCCTGGACATTTGCAAAGCAGAGAGGTTGCTTCGTTATACCTAGTAATCGAATCATTAGGATTTATATTTACAGAAAAACTTCAATCAAGGATTTTAACTCGACCACCATTAGATCACGCCGAGTGCAACGGTGCCGCTGTGAGCTCGAGAAACTGGGTGCAAACTACAGAGTTATTCTCTACTGGGTACCTGGTCAAACGAGACAGCGGATGCCCTAGCCAGAAAGGGTTCAGCTATGAATGTATGTCTATCAGAGAAATCCGTAAGTCGGCCCCTAAAAGCAGTGAAGAAGATTCTAGATGTACAGGCCTGTAAGCTGGCAAATCGCAGATGGGGAGAATTGACTCCATGTACGATTTTAAAATAGCTGTGGCCCAAGGTTTGTCCGAGGAGGACTAAATTTCGGCTGAGAAGAAACCGTAATGATGTGAGTAACTTTATCGCAGTTATTACGGGGCCCTGGCTGTTCGGTAAACATGCAGAGCGCATGCAAGCTCCATACAAGGACTACTGCAAAAGCTAAATGGATGAGAAAGAGGTTGAGAGCGTTCAGCACCCGCTTTATGAATGCCCTAACATTGGCAAGTGTAGGAGGAAAGCGCTTGGTAGCTATTTTTACGGCGAATTGCGGGACCTAGCAGACAAGGATATGGGCGTCCTGGTAAAGTTCATTAACTCTTATGGCTGGTTTCAGCGCACCTCCTAAAACTGTGGTATCACAGAGGCTGATTGTAATATATCGTTTTATGATATCCAAGTAATAATAGAGTGTGATTAAGATATTTGACCACAAAATCCATGTCTACAGTAGGTCAATTTTAACAACCTTGTAATTCATTTGACGTATATTTTACGTATGGCATCGCTGGCGCAACACAAACATTATAAATTTCATTTTTGAAAGAAAAGAAAAAAACATTCCCACAGCAATTCATTCATGGAATGATTTAAAACCATGATAATTGCTCAAACTTGCCCAGTCTGAGTCCAAAATGAACTATAAAACTGTGATGGACGCATTCATATAAATCACGCTAAAAACTCTTTTTTTCTATTTTAAGACGACAACAACAACAAAATTTATTACCCATAAAGTACGAAAATTTCAGCTTCCTCCAATCAAAAGTCGAACTATAATTTATTGAGCTGCCACTAACCATGTTAAGAAAGTATGAGTGAGTCATTGGAGTTTTTTGTTTTTTTTTTGTATTTGTATTTAGATTTGTTTAAGCAAGACAAGGGCCTTGGCCTTTCTTGTGTAGCTCAGTGAATAAAAGAAAGGTAATAAATCGTCACAAATACAAGACAAAACATAGCAGAGTTACTTTGAAAAGAATTTTTAAACAAGATTTTGCTGCGGTTGTTTTATGCACGGATGCAGACGGCAGGCGTTTCGTTCTTTTGTCACTAAAAAGCCAAGAATATTATACAAGTTCACCTTACCTGCATTTGCTAGGAGACATTTTTCATGCCCAATGGGTCAAATAATGCAGTTTTACGTGCAGCTTGGAATTTTAAAATCTACTGTAGAATGAAATTGACGACAACAAGAATAATAATAAAACAATTACATACATACATGTTTGTATGCATATACGATACGTTCCGGTACGTCTAGTAAGGTCATTCATTGAACTCACTCAAGTGGGTGTGTGTCATGGCTATAGCGGCAAATGAGTTAAAATAATAAATTTTCCGATTAACGACCGCACATTATTCGATTCACGAAAAAGGTAATATGAACATCGTTAGTATATAAGTTGCAAAAAAGATCGTTAAAATGCATACAGAATTGCTAGATATGGGATTTGGTTTCAATGCCACAAATAGACTCCGAGTAGAAGTGTGATCTGGCTCTGACAGTTCATGCAACAACATTCAATTGCGACAGAGGTTTTTTGCAGTTTAAAATGATTTGGATGACTTAAGATTTTATGTCTGACTATAAACAAGCTAAATTTTAGCCTATGTACTAAACACTGTCGTTTGTTTGATTCATATTGACCCATAATTCGAGTAATACTTCCAATCTTCTAAAGAGAGCTATATATATCTCTTTCATCGGTGGGCCTTCGTGGAACATACTTCAATATTCCGATTTTTTCATTACCTATTATACCTGTCAAATGAAAGAGTTCTTTAAACTTAATTCAGAACCCAAGGATAAGATTCGAGCAGACTTCCGTTCACTTGACTCAAATTCGCAATCTTACGCCCACACAGGATGTTTTGACTGTGTAGAATATGAAAACCACTCAGTTCACAAAATTTCATCAATATCTAGTACAAATGTAGTATAACAGAAACATCATTTTACGAGCAAGAATTTCAAATCGACGCGTCAACTTCAAGGTGGCTATTGGGTCTGTTGAGATTATATTAAAAAAAAAATTAAAGAGTGTGATGAAGGCATGCACAGAAATTTTCTGATTGCTATATAAATATTTTTCAGTATCCAAAAAGTTGTTGATGCATACAGACAACAATCGGTACTAGTTTACGACGAAATTCGATTCAAGCGAATCCCATTCTAAATCTGAAATAATTACTACAGCAGCTCCATTAAAGATGACATGTACTTCAGCAACGACAACATAAAGTGGTGCTTTTTTGACAAGCATCGTTCAACGTTAAATCCCATTTCCAAGACAATATTTTGCCTTTACCTTGAATTGGGTAAGTGGCAGACAAAGATTTATAATATTTAGCAAAATTTATGGTCCTGCATTTTCCCCGGGCCTCCATATAAACCGTTTATTTCCAGGCTGCATTCCAACATGATTATATTACAATCGATCATTCCTACATATATTTCAATATGGTTGACAATTCTGTGGCTCCCTCTATAATTCGACCTGACCATAGGGGCAAGCTAGTTTTACAATATTGGAGCAATTCAACAATCAAATTCTTCTTTTCGGTAAGATAAACGCTGGTCATACCAAGAGTGGCGCGGCGCGCGGCGCACTCACGGGGCAAAATAGAGTGTTCACACTGGGAGCGGCGGATTTTATACAAATGAAGGAGTTCTGTTATTTTCAGATCTGCGTGAAGAAAAACAGAGAGATTACGAATTCTTCAGAATACCAAAAGCTACATTTAACGCATTACGCGGACTTATTGCGAATGAATAAGGAATTTTGCCGCCAGAGGCAGCTGCAAAAATGTGATTTTGAATAATCACCAAATCGCCGCGCGGCAAATATTTTGTCGCGCCGTACTGCCACCGGTGTGACTTATAGAATTAATTTTGCAAGAGAAATCGCACAGCGGCAGCCACAAAACTCCACTTCCGGTGCGATACCGACTTATTTCGTGTATATTTTAAACTAACTAATTTCAGTAAACATTGCCAGTTTAGCTTCGCTTCATGAAACGGTTTTCCATAAGTGTTACCTGTGCATCATGCTAAAATTATTAATTTTTTTATTGGTACACTTTTGGCTGAGATTTTCATATGCACATCCAGTGACAGCTTATATTTCTATCGATGTAAAAGAAACTTGTGACGCGCAATGTCGACGTGTTCGGGAAAGGTTGTATAAGCTTTATGTGCTGCATATTAACAGGCAGCTACTGATAATTGATGATAGTGCGCGTTGTAAATAAGCCTTGCACTTACAACGTAGTATTTTTCATGTACTACCGCTTGACAGCTATAGGATTTCTGGTAGTAATATTTAGCCTCTCCAAACTTAAAGGGTAGATCTTAACCTTCCCGTGATCCACTGTTTTCACTTAAGTGCTAATAAGATTAAGCCGGACGAAGCAACTTATAAGGATTCTTCATGAAGAATCAACTCGGAATAAGCATGGCCTATTGGTCATGGATTACGCAGCCATACCATTTGGGTAGCCGAAATTGCTGACATGGTACTACGGGGTAGATGAACCTTGTTAGGCTTATGCTTTCCACCTCTACATGGTGAGTCCCCTTGATGGGAGCAGTGTGGTGTGGTGACCCATATTGCGGCCAGACAGAGAGTCTAGCATGACATAAGTAGACATCCTCCTTATAATAGGAGAGGAATTTCGCGCGTTGCGGATTTAAAGGTATGCTCGCTTACGTACTGCATGCTTAGATATTTGCCTTTCGGCGTGGAATTGCGCGGTCGTTTAACCGCTTGTCGTAACCCATGGATCGGTTAGAAATTTTATATGGGTTTCGCTTCTACCAGTAAAAAAGCCAAACATGTACTAACCTAACTGGGATTCATAGAGACAGGATATACTCTGTCTCATGACGGCGCTGATTGTCGTATTGTAGTAACTAATGCATTAAGAGTGCCGTGAGATTAAACCACACCTGACACGTTAGGTCACATGGAATGGGTTTTAGTTTGTAACCATAAATTCCTGCTACTACACATTCGTTACTTTGCTTAAGAGCTGCAGCTTACCCAATTAGACCTGCGTTTTGTATATTCGTATACAATTCCTCCCATTTTTTTTTAAATAAATGACATCTTCTGGTATCAAATCACTTCACAGGGATTATGTTGGTAGAGAGCCTTTATTACTGTCCAATGCATCAATGTAAACTTCAGGTTAGTGTTAGTGTTAGTGTTTTTTTTTTTTAACACAAAGCTTAGATTAAGTATTTTCGGTCCACTAAAAAATGGACACAGAAAGGCACTGTGAGTTTTCCAGACAAATGAATTAAGTACGTATACTTTAGACAAAAAGACTTCATGTCAATATGTCATTTTTTTTATATAAAAATCATTGTTCTACTTTTAAAATAGACAATCAAGTACTATTTTCTGCCACTAGATGATAAAGGTACCAAAATGACGGTACAGGTAATTTAGAAAAAATAAATAAATAATTGTAATAAATATAATAAATAAATTGAAATCTTTCACTGTTTTTCTAAGCATGCGCTCGCTTTTAAATGTTTATTTATATCGCAAGCTTTTGAAAATTTCAACGTCCTTGAAAATTATCATAGTAAAAATAGATTGTTTTCATTATGCATAAAATTCAAATCTCTTTTACACTCACTTTTTCGCTATTGTAAAACACCAACAATAAATCTAAGGTCTCCAGTACTTGGTTCAAAGTCCTTTTGTATTAACAGTAAACAAGATAAGTCTTCAATTAATTTTGCCACATAGTCCGGAGAGATTTTCTCCAATTGGTTCTGCATCGATTGACGATGGTAGGTTGTATAATACATTTCGAACTGAAGTTGATTAATAATGCCCTCAATTCTATATTCTGATTTTAGGCTCCAAGCAGATCAGCGATACGTCACCTTTTTTTTTACGTGCTTCTACTGCAACCTCTCCCAACTTTCAGTTATATTGAGAATAGGCCCTTCAGAACAATAACTTTTATTTTTTCTTCTCATCTGAAATTATCCACAAATTTTCAAATTAATCTTGTTTAAGATTTTTCTGTAAAAGGGCCGACTTCTTCTTCTTTTCAGTAAACTTTACACCTTCTTTTCTACTATTAAACAATTTTGACCATTATAGATAGATTTACCATTTCTTCCCTATCAATGAACAATCTTGATTCAATTTTCCTTCCTCATTGTACTTGAAGAAATTTGCGTAGCTTGTAGCAAGCTTCCAATTAGTCTATTCACTAAATAGTTGTACTGTAGCTCATTGTCTACTACTTCATATCTCGAGAGGACTCTTTTTAAACCATCCAGTCATTTAACGACTGAAGAATCCTTCTCATTAATAACCAAAACTAAATCGTCATACACTGTACCTAGGTTTAAGATATCACTGAGAATGGGAGTGAACGCTACAGTTTTCCAGACCAAGGTGTATGCCTTCCTGACATTTGCTTACAAGAACTAATGAGGGCATTATTATCAATAAAAGTATGCTTACAGTCAGGCAGCAATTAGAACAATTTTATCTTCCAATCAAAGTTCGTTTGGGAATATCAAAGCGCCCTTGAAAAACTAAGTAGATCCAGTCGGGTTAGCCTGATCTGAATCCCAGGACATCAAGAATTCGCTGGTAACGAGAAAGCTGATGAACTTGCTAGACAAGGTTCAGCTACACCTATGATCGGCCCGAAGCTACTGTGTGTGTTACTCCTGTGCCCGGAAAAAAGGGTAATTCGCAAATGTATATCACAGGGCCACAGCATATTGGAGGAATATCGTGGGACAGAAACATGCCAAGTATTTCATGGTGATTATGTCTATGGAAATGGCGACGAAGCTTCTGAGGTATAGTAGAACGGACATTAGATTCTTAACTGATCCGATCACCGTCCACTGTTAATCAATCAATCAATTAATCAATCAATTAATCAATCATTTTATTTACCTGATATATGTATACACAAGATTAGAAATCTTATACTAGTACAATGCAAAGAACGGCAAAATTAAAATAAAAAGAGAGAGAAAAATAAAACGTAATACTTACAACATATTAGAAAAATACTAAAAATGGAAAGGGAAAGAAAAGGAAAACATAGTGGAAAGATAAGAAGAAAGATCAGAATTAGAGAGGGCTATACATTGCGATTTATTAGGGTTAAGAAGCAGTTGATTATCAATTGCCCTCCTAAAAATTTCTGAGAGATCATCGTTTACTCTGCAGATACAGTCCTCAATCAGTTGACGAGGTCTACATAAGTACAGCTGTACATAATCTGCATACAAGTGCAATTGAACATCATGCGCAACATCGCATAAATCGTTAATGTAAAGACTAAAAAGAAGAGGTCCTAAGACTGAACCTTGAGGAACTCCACATGTTAAATGCATTCGGGAAGACGGAACTCCTTTTGTGATCACCTGTTGCGAACTATTTGAGAGAAAATTGGATATCGTTTTAACAGCAGAAGAGGAAAAATAAAAATAAAAAAGCCGTTTTTCATGTACAACACAATCAAATGCCCTTGAGAAATCTAACAAAACCATCACATCAAGATCTCCCTCATCTAGAGCCAAAACAGCACGTATGGTCCTCGGATCATCAGTCAATGCCTTTGCAAGACTGCGTGTAACAACCTGTCCGCACTCTTCCGAGTTAGAGGTTGACGGAATTTTCTCTTTCCTTGGATTCTTCCCCGCCATGACGTGACTTTGCAGTAACGTCTCACAAACATAATGATAGCAGATCACAGTTCCAATTGCACCAAAAGAAACTAGAATGCACAGGGGGATCATTTTGTCACTATTGACGTGGGCTCTGATCCTACCTCCAGGTTGTGTCTGGATCCGCCCCTGCCGCGTATACGAATTATAGATCGTTCGCGCTTTTGTTTTTTAAATTCTTCTCGCGGTTTTTCCATAACTGAAATTCATAAATAGATCAATCCCGAAATTAAGGATTTAGATGTAGAGAAACTGTCAAATGTCGAGGAAATCATTTGAAAGCACTAAAAGCATGAAATTTAGCAACAAGAAGATTTAGACATTAAGAAGCAATTGTTTGTTGCGTTCCTTTTCTCGTTCTGAATGAATCTGTATAAACCAACAGAACGATGTCATAATTTAATTCTGTGCTCACAGAAAAGGAACGAAACACAACCATTTCAAGTGTTTAACATTTCTTCCATTTGATAAAAGCAAGTATAAATTTGTAAAAATTGTTATTTATGAAAAATAAAGCCATTTTCCAACTATTACCACCTCGTACTAATTGTAAACAACCCATTCACGAATACAAATTAAAATCGTTCTCCTTAAATCCGGGAAAAACTCAGGTGCATTCAAAAATGATTCGGAGTCCGAGAAAAGCCATGACAGATTGAAACTATATCGTTCGGCCCCAGAAAAATAAACGACATGGATTGAAAAAATCCTATTCTGAACAAGAAAAGGAACGCAGCAGTTGTCTTTAATGCGGGGGGAAGAAAATGAGTGTTCGTTAGGATACCTACTTACATTAAAAAACTTTAGGAAGAGGCCTACTTTAAAAAAGCTTTTATTCTATAAAAATATGACTCTGACATCTGAAATTAAATTATAGTTTTCTAGTTCGTATAATCAGTTTTATTCCGTATTTCTCAAAGTGTAAACTACAAAATATTCAAAAAACGAATTTTCGTCTATTTCCGTTCCGGATATAGTTCCGCCTACATTTAACATTAAGCCCTGTTACTGTACCTTCATTCATCCATGATTCCTGTCAAAGGGTGATAACCAAAAATTCCCCCATAAATAATATTTAACGATTCGCTTCGATCCGTTCAACACTGACTTTCTGTTTTTATTAGGGCCGGTTGGTATTTTGATGCAAGCTGCAGTAGAAATTCGTTAACTTTGAATTTCTGTAGATATTACCCCCCCCCCCACACACACACACATAGACACATTGAGTTATTATCTTGCTGTAACTCAAGTCAGTAAAATTAATCAAATCATTTTCAGTAGCAGTAGCAGCAGCAGGAGCAACAACTATTAAAATCCTCCCGTTAACCTTTTTTACTGCCTATTTCGAATTTTTATGTCTTTTTTCAAGCAGCACAAACTATAGGAGCCACAACTTTCATTACAACGAGCTTCTGTAATTGGTTGCCTGAGTGCATCTAGATTGTGTCGATGGAAGATTGTTGAAAATTTCCATCGATTAAGAAATATCGCGCATCATCGGCTGGCGCATCGATGGCGTCGCTTTGCCCAAGGCGCGAGCATAAAAATTATGATCGACAAATTTATGGTGATCATTTGCAAAGATTTTTCAATAAAGCGATCATGTACATGCTGTCGAAGTCACACCAGGTGCGCACGAGGAAAATCCATTGGAAATCTTGAAAAGTGAAAAGGGCTGGTCCACGAGATTTCCTAAGGCTTTAAAAAGCCAATATACATGTGTACCTACATAACAGATCTTTGACTGTTGTTGGGATAGTGATGAATAGCGCCCAGAAACATGGTTAATATGCCTCTGAAGAACCTGATAAATCACTCGGCTGGGGCTTTCTTGAGTGTGTCTTTTTTGTGTACTTTTTTTCGTTTTTTTTTTTCTTTCTTTTTGTGTAAATGGAAAAGGCAATTATCCACGCCAGATGACAAGCGCCGCCGGTTCACTTTTGAAGTTTTAAAGATCTCTTTAAGTTTACTGTCTGTCCGACAGAGAGTCTTAGTTTTTGTATACTGTAATTGTCAATTAGGATCTGACTTAAGACTTTTGTAATGACAACTTTATCATGGCTGCCCTCGCAAAGGTGAGTCGTTTTTATCCTCTGCTTGCGAAATTCCTTTTTTTCTACGTGTATTGTTTAACCTTGTATACCGGCTTGAATTTTGACAATAAATAATTGTACATTGGTGGTTTTCTCTGCGGGCCGCTTTTAGGGTTTTTATAATCCCGACCATGATGTCCAATTACTGTGTAACTCGGGTGAATGAAAAAGAAAGGATTTTTGTTGATATTGATGAATTTACGATTGTTTGAAAGAATTGAGAATTACACTTTTTATCATCAATTGATGATGATAATGATGGTATATGGTCGACCGGAAGATAATTTCGGAAAGTTTGTTGTCATATATTCATGTATTTTGGAAAGAAAAGTAGTCCAACGTTACGATTATATGGTTAACTTAAAACAAACAGGTCAGTTATAAATTCTTTAAGAGAGGACATATGTAGAACACAATCAAAAGCGAGTTCCAGTTGAAATTCATTCATTCATCATAATTATAAATCTTCTTAAAATTTAGATAATTCATCAGAAAAGACTCCCAGAAGTTCAAAATATTTTTTTTCTATCTCTAGTTATGTGATCAGTGTGGTTTATTTTATATTTTTTTTTTTTAATATTATTAAGCCAAGCTCAGGGGATACCCTATGATGCAAAGCACAGCATGGCAGGAAGGAGATGCGGAAAGTATTAGGGGATATGAGGAAAGTGGCGGAGGTGGCGATGTATGTCGCCCGTAAACTTCCGCAGATTGTATGCTGGAGGAAAAACAGAAGATGGTAAGCTGTTCCACATTCGCACTGTTCGGGATAAAAAAGCATCACGCAATTTAACTGTATGGCCGAAAGTAATTTGTAGGGTTAAAGGAGGTGTGCCGTTTGCAGCGCGAGTATTGCGTGCAGGGATCATTCTACAAGGGATTAGACTAGATATTTCATCAGAACATTGACCATGCATGTAGCGATAGAGGAGCAAAAGGCATCCAATATTGTGGCAGTCCTCGAGTGAGTCGATATGACAAGTTATTGCCAAATCGCCAATGAACATGAAGGCTCTTTTTTGGACAATATCCAATGAAGCTAAGGCTGTGCGACTAGTCCCAGCTCATATATGGCAGTTGTATTCCATTCTAGGTCAAATGTAGGACTTATAGAGGATTTGATGGGCTGAAATATTTCTTACACTTTTTCAGAAATCCAAGACATTTCGATACTTCTTTGGCAACAGAGAAGATGTGATCTGTCCAGTTAACTTACTGATGGAATCCCATTCCATGCCTATACTAAGCCAATGATCGTGATCCTCAGTATACAGCATTTGTCCTAGTTGCATAGCGATCAAAAAAGCTGAGCTGAAACTCAAATTTCAGAGTATAAGAAAAGTTAAAAGTAATCAAGGAACGATGTTTTTTTTTTAATTAGTATTGATATTATTTCTGTGGCTCTTGATACCACTTTTGTATTTCTATGACGCTTTTTAGTCATTGCCATATATACTGCATACCGAGAAGCTTGCCTGGCAGATTCATATGCTAATGCATAGGCTATTGCTTCTGTTGTTGATTTCATTCCTGCTAGCGTTAACGCTTGTCGTAAACTTTGATCTGCGATAGCGTTCACAAATGCCTCTGTTGCCACTTCATTAAGGCATTAAGGAATTCTGCATTGACGCTAGAGTATGAAGGATAAGCTAATCTTTCCACATCAGCCTGCACTGATTCGCCATGCTTCTAAATCCTGTTGCGTAACTGCAAGCGATATACTTGCTGGATCTCCATAACGTAATTCTATCGCCTGTACTAATGAAGTGTATATAATTTATTCAGAGTAAGAATAGATTTTATGCACTTTATAATTTTATTTTCAAAACTTAACACTTTCGTTCAAGAAATCTTTCGCTGAATCTTCTACTTGATCTTCTTTGAAACTCTGCAATCAGAACAAATAAGGATACGTACGGCGAAAAATCTTGCATGATCGCGTTCCCATTCAATCTTCTAGAATTTTAACAATATCGTCCAAATTGCTTCAGATTGCATCCAGAAAAGCACTTTTTTAGAAATATATCAGTAGCCCGGTATAAGCGCTTCGAAGCACTTGGAGCTTTTCCCGCTGGGTTTATAGAAAAGATTACATTTATTTTCGAGTAGTCCCAAGTCAAGATACAGGAAGCAGAGCATTCGCAGATTCGCTGAGTGGTCTTTTGGAATTCACTGGAGATAACTTAGAAGCAAATATTCCAAATTAATAATTTATCTGTTTGACAGTTTGCCAGTTTTATCATAAAAACTACAAGGTAGTGTATGTGTGAGGTATTGCAGTAATATCTTTGGCAGAATTTAAATTTCAATAAGCTATCTCCCTCATAATATCAGGAAAAATAGATTCCGTCATAATGTAAAATCTCAATAAGTCTGCATTTCCTTGTTTCGTCTTGATTGAGTCTAAAAAGCCATCTGAACCTCGTTCTACTGCGATATTCCCGATAGATGTTCCATAGTCTCTAAAATACAAATTTCCAAGTTTTTTCAATGTTTCGTTTTGACTGTTTTCTTGAGGGCATTTGAAACTGTCTTATTGAAAACGTTGAGGAAATATTCTTTCTCTTTGGACAACTATCCTAATCACTTATTATAAATCTTCCATCATTGAATGTTTCTTCCGAGATCGCTTATCCGAGAGGTCTCGTGTTATTTCATGTTTTGTTTCTACTACTGTTTGCCGCATTTTCCATATTATCTGTTTGTGCCTATTGTATTTGCTCTCCACTTTTCATACACACCCGTGTCACGCCTACCCCTCTTCTGAACACTTAAATTTCTGCTGCACTCGCTAGAACATTTTTTTTTATACTCTTAATTTATTTCTACGGATCACGCAAATTTTATATATTAAAACTTCTACACCTAATGAAGCAGAGCCGCGTTGGATGTTCTTGGGACATGTAACATTAGGGCATATTTCTTATATGACTAGGTCATGATTACTTCCAATCTCTTCCAAAATGCTCCAGCTGACAGCTTCTTGATCCATATTTGGCTGTATGTTTTTTCATTCGGTAATAATCAGGTATCCTTGTGTATCCTTTTGGGTTTAAAATTAGTCCAGCCAACAATGACGAGTTGATGGAAAAGCAACACAATTGGCTGAAGAGATCGTTCCGATAGTGCTTATTTTGATAACATTTTCAAACAAGATGTTTTCAGTCCCATCTTAGCATTTATAAAAACGGTCATCATTCTCTGGGGACGGCGTTGAATCGAGCCGATGAAAATCATAGTGGCGTAAGTCAATAATTTTCAAGACCAAATTCTTAATTCTTCACCATCACCCGCTGAGCACCATCATGCAGTACAGTAAGTCCAAATTTAATAGTTACAGCTACTAATAGCTGTATTTTATTATCATTTTCAACAAAAGATGTCCATACTTTTTATGGGCCGTGGTGCAAAACATCAAATCACTCTAAACTATGCAAACTTAACTTACGCCAATCTGGTTTTCACAGTCTCAATTGTGCGAGGTATTCCTCATTCATCTTGTCTTCTGCTTTCTAATAAGACTTGACAACGTTATCGATATGTATTTCGATCGATATCTTTCCAGAAAATTATTAGAACTGCCCATATATAGATTTTGCTCCCTTGTGTGTCATTCCAGCCGTTTTCAAAAAGGCTCCAAACCTCGATTAATCTGTCGTAGAACTTCACCTTCACCAGTCACCTTCTTATATTCCATGATTTCATTTGTTTCCTTTGAATGAAAAGCAAAATTTATCGTCATTCAATCAGTCTGTATTTTTGGCATTATTTCATGATTCACAGCAACAAATTTTTCCCGTAGCAGGTCACTATTCTTTAGGCAAGCTTTCAAGCTAAAGGATTAGTAGATGTATTTCTTGGTATTTTCGAGCGAAATTAACGTAAAGCAAATGTGGTCGATACTCTTTCAATATACAATCTTCTATCAAATACATATAGAGCAATAGTGACCTAAACTTGATCCTTGTGGTACTCCACATATAAGGGGAAAAATATTAGGTCATATACCTTAACTTGCTGTAATACCGAAAGCACTGTTCACTGCCATACGGCTTAATTATTATAAAGGGTTTTTCGAACGTTATATATTTAGTAAAGATGTCTTGCAGTTATAACTGGCTCTAAGTTCAGAATATCACTGAGCAAATGTACGGTTTGAATCTAAATTTGATTCATAAACTTTCAAATTAATCAACAGTTAGTAGGTTCTGTCACGAGAGGAAACGAGAGAAAAATATTTCAGCTATGTGTACTATGAGTGCTGAAGGTAACTATATACCGCCAATGTTCATTTTTCCTCGGGCAAGGATGACACCTTTATTGGAAAGGGATGGACCACCAGGAGCTTTATACAAAAGCTCCAAGAATGGCTGGATAAATGAAGACTTATTTGTTGATTGGCTCAATCATTTCACAACCTATTTCAAACCAACTGAAGAGTCCCTCGTACTTCTAATAATTGATTATCATGCGAGTCTTATTTCTTTGGCACTTTATAACCATTACAGGAAAAATAATATTAAAAGAAAAAGGAAAAAAGAAGATGGCAAAGAAGATGAAAGGTTCTACTAAGCCTATTAAAAAAAAAACAGTAAAATACCAGTGAAAATCAAATCTTATATGAAGACTAAATCAGTCAGGCGCAAACTATTGGAGGATAGATCTTCTGAAAATGAAGATGCTGAGCATATGGCTGATGATTGTAATGATTGTAACATATGCAAAGAATTTGGTAGGAATCAAAACCATCCTAGCACTGTCTGTGGCCTGTGGTCTCATGCTGATTTCTCTGGGTGGGATAGTGCTGAGGGATATATTTGGGATTTCTGTGCATAAGATTAAGACAAATATTTTTTTAACGATAACTTTAAATTTAGTGAAGTTAGATTATTTTTTTTTTATCATTAGATGTGAGCGCCATTACCCTCGTGCTTGACCAGGATTACCCCCATATATGGGTAATATCGGCCAATTTTTTTTTTTAAAAGGCTCCTACCTCTTTAAAAATGAGGATTATAAAAGTTTTATGTTTCTACGTTTTTTCATAAATAGTTTAATTTTGTTACTCTTCTTGAAATAATTAAAAATATGAAGAAAATTAAAAGTTATAAGCGTTTGTCATTAATTGACCGGCATTTCCCCTTTTTACTCTAATCCAAGTTTAAGGCTTAACATATTACGTATTTTAAATTTACTGGCAAGTCTCTACTAGTTTGAATTAATCTAAATTTTAACTGTCGCTACCGAAAATATGTTCAAATTTTAATAAATCGCTTCATAAATCCTCATATTCTAAAATTACTTATTTTTTACTAACAATTTCAAAGACAAATAATTTAAAAAGTAATGCCGTCTATCACTCCCTTTCTCCATTTTAAAACAGTCTGTTGCTTCATCCTACAATTTCATCTACCAGCAATCCATAAAAAGCATAGAAAACTCAGCAGCAAACGCACTTAATTTGCAGATGATTAACAACTTTTCACTTTCGCAATGAATTTGCAGTGAGAAGTCCCCATATAACTGCTGCAGCATTTACTACAGGTCCTCCTTGACCTTAACAAAAAACTGCTTGCAAATGCTTACAATAATTAGATCATCCAGCAGACCGGTCGGTGCGGTCAGTACAAAATCAAGTTGGATTCGAACAAATTTCCATGCGACAAGTTTTTGTTGTTTTTTTAATTAAAATCGCATGCGTAAAACAAGTGCATTCGGTAACAAAAATTATGTTGAGCAAGTGAGAAATTCATTTAAAATCAACATTTAAAACTTTTGTGCAGTTTATTATAAATTTTTTGCGAAAGTACGAACTGCTCAGTCGACCAGGTGAGTAGATCTTGGACTAGTTTTATCAGTCAAGCGCAGGTAGACATATTTTTTATTTGAAGGCTTCCACCCATCATCCAGTTAGCATCAGCACATGAGTGATATAAAATTCAGAAAATCACATAAGCTGTAATGCAGTTTTGTGGTATGCATGATGTTTGTATGTATATGCATGGTCGGCTCATAAAATCTCTACGTCTATAACATCATGGCTAGATCGGGTTCTCTGCATGTGAAAGGCGAAAGTGTTTTGGATGTTGGGATTTTCTTCTTGTCCCGATCATATTTTTTTGGTCTTATTGACATTCCGCATACATATGTAGATAGCATCGTGTCAAATGAGCTGCTTGCTCTATGTTGCAAAAGTTGTAATTTAGTCATGTACCACCAAACCAAGATGCCCAGAGATGGCATTACTAACAACTAAGTAGAGACTGCATTTTCGCTGCGTTGCATTCGGGCTTATTCAGTTTTAAGTTGAATTTGTAGCCATATAATCGGATTAACTTGCACGCGAATATCACTGTTAACTTTAGGGGTCATTGCCACTTTGGTTTCTAAGGAAAATGGTAGTAAACTGTTTGTATGCATGTAGATATATATGTATGTTCGATGTGATTAGTACTTTATCCTTACATTGTCCAATCCTTTAAGTAATACGATAGGTGGGATAAGAGTACTACTATGGTGAACAATGTCATCGACAGAAGTTCATGTGCGTAATATCATAATCCATGTATATAGATGCGGCTGAAAAATCCCATTAGGAGCAACTTGCTCATAATTTGGATTGGTTTTATGTATGTAAGCATACATAACTCGAATGCAAGTGGAGCGAATTTCACTTTCAACGCTGTTTTTATTCGATTTGTCATATGTACTGAAGACATGCAATTTACAAATTCAGTTTTTAATCATTTTCTTATTTTTCCACAAAGGAATCTTTTTCGGGAGCATGACAAAATCCAGAAGTATAAAATCCAGAACAGACAAACTCCAGAAAAAAAAGGAAATAAGAAAATCCAGAAGTGACAAAATTCAGAAACGACAAAATACATAAATGTCAAAATCGCGAAATTGTAAAAATTGTTATTTTGAGATGGGTGAAAGTCCAAAATGCATGATAATTCGAATTAAAATAAAAAAGTCTAAATTTTGGAAATCACTATACATAGAAAAATTTTGGGTTGGGTACGAAATACAGAAAGACAAAATCCAAAGTGACGAAATCCAGAAAGACAAAATCCAAAAGAGACAAAATCCAGAAGTGACAAAATCCAGAAGAGACGAAATCCAGAAATGACAGAATCCAGAAAAGACAAAATTCAGAAAAAATCGAGAAAAATCCAGAAAAGAAATTCGCGCGCCCGAATATCTTTTCTGGATTTTTTTCTGGATTTTCGCTTAGTTTGAATTCTTCATGAACTCAGAATTTTTTCATTTACGTTAAAAACAAACAAATTATATATATTGTTACAGAATATTTAATTTGTTGTGATAAAAATAAGGTTACCTGACCACCTGGCCGAGCGGTCTCCAATGTGATGAGGTTACGTTTTGTATAATGCCAAATGAACCTTAGTCATTTGTGAGCCATCCAGGCCAATATGAATTCCTCTGCCAACAATCCCAGTCGGGGAAGAGAGGATCTTGCAGGATAGCTCCAGCAACAGTAGTTAACGTCCTAGATATAGGCCTCAGCTGTTTAGCTCCACTAGAATTATCTGCTTGCCAATAAAACAACACGTTTGCCGGACAATTTCCCAATTTTTATTTTTATTTTTGTCTGTTTTTTTATTATTTATTTTCATGAATTTTTATTTGACTTTTACTCCTACTAGGCCGAGTGCGAACTTCTTACAGACCGACCGCCTCACAAACTTATCCCTCCTTTTACTCTCTTCCTAAACCTACTTAGCGACATATTTCCACAAGTATAATTTAGTTAATCTTTCCAAAAATTAATTCCAATTATTTCTTATTTCTAATACAGTTTTTATTTTATTTTAGTTTTTACCATTTGTTAAAATTAATTTCAATTATTTTTATTTCAAATACAGTTCTTCTTCATACCTGTCAAAACTTGCTTTTATTTCTAATTTGCCATACCTGTCAAACTTTGCATTTAATTTTGATATTTCTCCAAAAATTTCATTTAATATTAATTTTATACATCTATCAAACGTTTTGTTTCATTTAAATATTTGTCAAAACTATGTTAGCAATAGACTTCCGGGTTAGAAAAATGGATTATCCATTTGGGATATGTCAAAATAGTTATTGTTTTTGTGTTTCTCTGTCTAGGAACGAGTCCAATAAAATGCTTGAGCTTCGTGCTGCTACGTGTGGTTTGCCCTTTATTCGTGTGGTTTATTTGGGATGAACTAGGGGTCGCGCGGACTCGTAAGGGTTAATTTGGATTTACTATAATTCAGTTTCACCCCTGACAAACTAGCTGATTGAAACGTCAAGTTCGAAATAATTTGTGTACCATAAAAAGTGTCCAGTTATTTAAAAATTGTTTTGGTTAAGTAAAAAAAACCATAAAACGTTGGAAGCACACAAACTACGATTGTAACCAATCTATCTTAAGGCTGCACATAAATGATATGCTACGAAAAGGGCTGTCACCTGGCTTACACGTTTTGTTTTGCCCAGGAATTGATTACTCTGAAGTCGACTGGTTGGAAAGTTATGCGGAATGCCAAAAGAAATTTTATGATTGGGGTTACCTTGATAAGGGGATAATAGGGCAGGAGAATTTCGGAAATGGCGGGGTAGGTCATTTTGTAACAATATTGTTTACATTTATTCACCCCTTACTACGACTTGAACACACACATTCATTTATTTACGCACTCATTAATAAATGAGATCTAGGCACTAATTCATACATTCCAGAGCAGGATAATACCTCAACGCAACTATGTTTAGTAATTTCCAAAATTTAAACTTTTCTATTCCAATTCAAAATGTCATGCATTTTGGACCTTGACCTATCTCAAAATCTAGATCAACACTTCAAAATTTCATATACTGTTTCTTGACCGCCGTTCACAAATCGTGACCCATGTGCAGAAATTGTTGGGTTAGCCTATTTCGTTCACAAACATTTTTTAAAATATTCTAAAAAAATTTTTAATTATAACAATTACTACAATTTCGGGATTTTGACATTTATGTATTTTGTCGTTTCTGAATTTTGTCACTTCTGGATTTTGTCACCTCTTGATTTTGTCATTTCCGGATTTTTGTAATTTTTCTGGATTTTGTCATGTTCCCAAAAATATTTGCATTGAGTTATTATCCTATTCTGCAATGTATGAATTATTGAAGTGTTAGTGTGGGGGTGAATAAATGTACAAAATATATATAATTTGTTTGTTTTTAACGTAAACGAAAAAGCTCCGAGTTCTTAAAGAATTCAAACTAAGAGAAAATCCAGAAAAATATCCAGAATAGATATTCGCGGATTTTTTTCTGGTTTTCTTCTGAATTTTTTCTCTTCTGGATTTTGTCACCTCTGGATTTTGTCACTTCTAGATTTTGTCTCTTCTGGTTTTTGTCACTTCTGGATTTCGTCTCTTCTGGATTTTATCTTTCTGGATTTCGTCACTCTGAATTTTATCTTTCTGGATTTCGTACCCAACCCATCTTTTTCCATGGGTAAAGAGCAAGACGGCTGTTGAGTTGGTATTTCTTTTTAAAATATTTTGCATCACTTTTCACAAACTCTTGAACCAATCCTGAAAGAATTGGGCCTATCGTTCCAAAATCACTTCAGAACCAAGTGGGTTTGTAGGTAGATTTCCACCACCACCAATTGAGAATTTTTAAATGTCAATACGCTCATTTTATCCTTTATGAAAAGAAAAAAAAAGTCATACGATGCCAAGTCCACACTATAGAGAGGAGTTATTAATTCTATCTAGAAGAAAACTCGTTTGTCTGTTATGGTACATAATCGTCCTCTTAGTCATTTCTCACACAGTTTTTAAGAATCCAATAGTGGTGTACCATTCACCTCAAAATTCGTTACCTGTCACAATATCAGAGTCTGCTTATTCCCAATCTTGATTAAATTTCTTAATCCTTTTTGTTTTTGTACAGTCAACTCACATTTAAAATTATATTGCAGAATTTCAAAACGGAGAAGTAGCCGCAACCAAAAACTGCAAACTGAAGATAACAGAGAAATTCTCAAATTGATGTTCATTTTTTTGGTTACCTTTGTTCTAGAAGGATATCTTTTCGAATTGCAGGAGCTTTTCACCACGGTCCAGATGAAACCTGATATTTTTTTTTTGCAAAGAGTGTTCTTTAACGGAAGTCCAAATGTGTATGTTTGTAAAAGCTTGGAATAGTGTAACGAATCCTATTAAAGTTCCATGACTTGGAATTTTTGAAAAATGTTTTCGTGTATAAAAACAACTCACAGCGAAGTTTGTAATCCTTTGTGGTATCTAGCACTGGAAAGCACCTTTTTTTAAATGATAAGATTTCTGAAAATATAAAAAGCAAATTATGAGAGACTAGATGTAGGGAGATCCTCCATATGTATCTTCGGCTACTAAAATTAATCAATAAGTACGGGCAACTGGGTAGCTCAGTCACCCCGGTCAAAAAAAAATAATTTTTTTTTTCAGAGATTCAACATTGAAACATGTTTTCGGTACAAGGACCCTTCGACATGGAAACTCTCAACAGATATTCGAAAATAATTACAAAGTTTTGGCAACCATATCAGACAACTAGCAGACCAACCATCCTAGATAGTGATATTAAAGCAGTGACAATAAACATCTGAAGCTGCTTAAGTGAAAAGGAAACGAAATTAGTACACAATCTCTTCAAAATCTAAATTCCAAAATTTCTTATCAATTTCATGGAACATTCTTACAATTCTTAGTTTTGAAAAAAACAAAAAAAAAATCTATTAAGTTGCATGTCTTTACCCAATTACGACGACAGCAAATTATAGATATCAATCATATCCTAATCCTCTCCGCAATAATGCTTCTAGAACTCAACTATAAATTGAATGATGAATGAAGAACTGACGATGCCCTGATTACTCTTCATCATCTACTACTTTCGACACAAAACATAGTGTCACTCCATTTGAGAGACTTCTTGAGTGATTAATTACATTTATTTCGTGTTTCTTATTGACTTTAATTGTTGTTCTTTTCAAATTGAAAGTGTCTGGCTTTGTATATACATCTCAATTCAATGAAATTGATTTGATGTTTTATAAATAAAGAAAAAAAAGTGTGTTCTACATTCAATCATTCGTTAACACATAAAAATGTTTTACGAAACAATTAAGTTCTTAACAAGAACCACTTAAAAATTTTAAGACTAAATATAAATGTTTTCACCTAAAAAAAAACTACTCATGTCTAATTCCATCTAAATCATCGTAAAATAGAGCATTAAATAGAGACACAATATAACTCTCAAACGATTTTCCATTAAAAACAACACTTCTTCCGCCATCATTCGAATTCTCACAGTCCGTGCGAGCCTCGGTAGAAAAAAAATTCAATTTCCTCGTTCATGTCTATTTGAATACGAAATTACCATACACCAGCCATTTGTTGCTTAATTAAATCCATGCCGTTACATACATATATGTATGTACGAAACTCATTTGAAAACGGCTTTGATATGATCATTGTGCATTTATCTCGGTAATCTGCAAGAATGCTTAAATCTTTTAATCTGAATGACGGAACAAGATATTTTGTGTCTGACGGAGTGGAGCACCTTGCATAATACATATCCGAGTATGTTCTGCTTACCAGAGACCGATTTATAATGATAATAATTTACATGAAATTTACTTACCTACTACATACATACGAACATTTGTAAATATATATAGATAACCAATATCACCTCCCACAAGTCAATTTGTCTTGACGTTATCTGTCATCTACTTGAATCCAATAGAGGTAGTTAGTGTAGAGTAGGTACCTAGTAAATGTGTGTTGTTACAGAAGAACAAATAAAATATAAATCAGAAAAAAAAGGTAAGAAATGGCCACCTGATCTCTTGGAGTAGGTATACCTTTATTATAGTTCTCCAACTATTCGACCCAAGTTTCTTTCAATGGTTAGCCAATTACTTGGCACGAACATAAGCGGAGCTGATTAAATGTGCTTCAAGAAAGGCTCTAATTTAAGCGAAAATTAATTGCCTCACTGCTAACTAGTTAGACCCGGGTATAGTAATTAATTTTGGAGTCATTGAAACATGCTTAAAACGTGCTTAAAAGAACAACATCTCGCCTTGGATGTGTAGGGATAGGGGGGCAAATTAATTGTGATGCTGCTGTTGCTGCTGTAATTCGGATAATTCACAAATAATTCATAGTATAACAATTCTGAGACCAAGGAAGTTTATATACTAAATATAAGTACAAGTATTATTCATAGATAAAAGTTAGCTTAAGGCCTTAGTCTGGCAAACCCAAGTGAGACGAGGTATTTCAATTGTATGCTAAATAGTCGATTTAGAAATTTTTTTTTTTTTTTTATACTTTTGTAGATTATACCGATATTATGGATCTAGTGCTGTTCCGAGGTCATTCTAATCACGCTCCATGAAGTCATCGAGACTTTTGGGAAATTTTAATTCTATCCGAGCAATTTTGTTGGCAGTTTTAAGTGATGTTGTTTGTTAGGGTTATTTACATATTAGTTATGCATGTGCATTGATAAAATATGTATACGTAGTTACATATATGTGTGAAAGTGAATTGCTTTAATAAATAATTAGAAAATTCTTGTCAAGTTTTTTTTTGCACCATCTGATATATGTACATATGTATGTATGCATGTATGTATGTAATAGCAGAGACATTAGTTGGTTATTTGCAAAATGGGTCAGGAATGCGTTTAGAAAAGTTGTCATTAAATTCTCAATTTGAATTTTGCTTATAAATAATGCAAGGTAATAGTAAAAAACCAAATCTTAATTAGCTGCTATTGCAACATTTTGTATACAGTTTATATAACATGCGGTGACAACTTATCACTACCATGAATTTTTGAGTATGGGACTTTACAGAATAAATAAATATTTAACCCAGATCAGCCTTTAAGGTTATCATCTCACTTAAAGTTATTGAAAAAAAAAGAAAGAAGAAGCTCCAAGGAATAGAATATAATTTTATAAGAGAATAAGGAACTATTCTCGTCCCTGTGAATTTAGAATCAATTCAATCCAATATACATTGCCATCTTCACGAAAGGGCCCGATGGGTCTTGCAATTCATGAGACCCCCTAGCTCCTGCGGTAGGAGACCAAACGATGTCCAATTTTTCACCCAGTAAAAAAATATATTACAACTTATTTTAACTGTTTAGAGTTTGGCTATTTAAAGTTGACCATGGGAATTATTCCAAATTCTCTATATGGTAACAAATTTTCATACAAAGTAACATATAAAAAGAACGTTATTGTTATTTTTATTTTTATTAACAACCCCAGTATTTGGTTAATTTTCCGCCTGTTTTCATGGTTTTCTTTCAGTAGCCAGACTCTATTTGGTAAGCAGGATACTTATATTGCTGGTTTATGTTAACATCTTACTGGCAACTCTGCCTGCAAAGTAAAAGATAATTCCCTAAAGTGAGTGGCAACAATTTGTGCCACAAAGGTTAAGTATTTGTCGATAAGATTAGGGAACGCTCCACCTTGGAAAACGTAGATTAGGTTTTTATCCCTAAAGTGTAGGTAGGTTTTTCTCCCTCAAATGGAGGAAATTTTTGTTTTTTCCCTTAAAATTTAGGGAATATTTCCTTAAATGTAGGAAATGTTCAAATTTCTTTTTATTTTTTCGCCTAAAATGTAGGGAATGCCCCCTAAAATGCAGGGAATTTAATTTTTTTTTCTTTTTCCCTAAAATGTAGGTGAGCCCCTTTAAAAAACATAAAAAGTAGTACGGAAGTTATTTAGATCCACTAGGCACGCTCAAACAATATACATTAAAAAACAATGTGTGAATTGTAACAAAAATATTACCAGTTTGAGTACATTCATATAAACGTGAAGGTTCGGTGATAGTTTCGTCACCAAAGTTGCTAGCTGGAGGAACCAAAACGTCACGCTGCTGTCACGTCATTTCACCAAAATATATTTCCATAAAAAATATAGCATAATTCCTAATTTATTGAATGTTCTCTTCCTTATATCCAAGAGAGCTTAACATTTCGGGAATTTTACGTACTTTATTGGTTTTCTGGTGCCAAATACCTAAATACATTGAACGTTCCATTGTTTGGGGAAACTAAATTGATTTTCCCTTTATATCAGAGAAAATTACATTTATTCTTAGGCAAAAACGTGTCTTAATAGTCCTACTTTTTTTTACAGTATGTGGCTAACGTTATTATCCTAAATCATTTGATTACAAAAGAACTAAACCAACTCGCATGATCGGCACTTTCAATTTACTTTATATACAATATTCGGACGGGAATCCCCCTTAGCTTAGTGATGTGCCGGCACGACGAATTTCTAAAGTTGCCCTATTTAGTCACTGCTGTACTTGTATTCGCTCATATCGGTATTAGTAGGGTTTCGGAAACTCAATATCGAAAATATTTTGAAAGATAACCGAAAATATTTTTAGTAGGCGAATTTTATTGAAAACAAACTGTAATGTAAAAAATTTAGAGTATAAAGCCTAGTATCGAGTTCGGGTAAAATAAAATTTAACGCGGTCTCCAAATTTCTCACATTAAAATCGCTGGTAAAATTTTGACGTATGTTAGTTTGGAGAAAACAAAGTGACAGATGTCTAAAAATTTTATCGCTGCAAAACTTCAAATTATTTATAGAGTTTAGATAAATGTTTCTACAACTTACTATTAAAAATTGACTTAATTAATCTGAAAATTGTTAAAAGAACTTAAATCCTTCAATAAATTAAGAAAAAGGTCTGAAAATTTTCAATTAATATTAAATTCTTCAATGAGTTAAAAAAACAATCTGAAAATTGTTATAGAAACAGGAAATGTCATAATTTTACCAGCATTTTAATGCTACGCGCATTAAAATGTTCAGTAAAATAAGTGGAGACATGCAATCTACCATAAAATAGCAAAATATGCACTTTTTACCAGTGAACTCCATACTGCACAAGTAAAATCATCAGTAAAATTTTTGCTTACGATTTTACCAGCGCTAAAATTTGTATGAAAATGTCATATTTTACTCGAACTCGATACTAGGCTTTAAACCTAGTATCGAGTTCGGACAAAGTAAAATTTAACGCGGTCTCCAAATTTTTCACATTAAAATAGCTGGTAAAATTTTGAGGTATATTAATTTAGGGAAAACAAAGTGACAGATGTCTAAAAACTTACAATTAAAAATTGACTTAATTAATCTGAAAATTGTTAATAGAAATTAAATCCTTCAATAAATTAAGAAAAAAGTCTGAAAATTTTCAATTAAAATTAAATTCTTCAATAAGTTGAAAAAACAATCTGAAAATTGTCATACCAGCTTTTAATGCTACGCGCATTAAAATGTTCAGTAAAATAAGTGGAGACATGCAAAGTGCCATCTACCTTAAAATAGCGAAATATTCACTTTTTACCAGTGAACTCCGTACTGCACTAGTAAAATAATCAGTAAAATTTTTGCTTGCGATTTTACCAGCGCTAAAATTTGTATGGAAATGTCACATTTTACTCGAACTCGATACTAGGCTTTAAGTTTTAATTTGTCACATTTGTCGGTTCTAATTTTAATAGATACAAACTTTCGAAAATAAACATCAATTCGTAACATAGCCAGCAGTCGAAGGACTCACTTGCGAGAGAAAATGTTACGCCACATTTATCAAAGTTTAAGAAGATACATAGAACTCTTTGTACACCATTCAAAAACAGAGAGACAATCGCATTGTGAATCATTAGATTTATACAGTTTTAAATCATAAGTGTATATTAGTATGTCAGAATTTGTAAATACATAGGATTTATGAATAATATGAAGAGAAGGAGCCCTAAAAGACTACCCTTTGGAACACCGGAGTGAGCCGTTACTTCTTTAGAGAGAACAGAAAGGAATTGTATCCTTAGTTTGCGATCGTTAAGAAAGAATGATAACCAATTCAACAATAAAATTGTAGAACCTAGGGATCTCAATTTAAATGAAAAAAGAGAGTGAGGAAAACAAAACGTCAAAAATGTTTAGGATCCGATCTGATTACATTTCTCATCGTAAACAGGTAGGTATGAATCGTAGGCATGCAAAAGAGCATTACGAAATTCTCTCTTCAAAAATAAGAATTATGTTAAGCCATCATTAGATTGAGAGAGGTGAAACTTTCGCCAAGCTTAAAGTTCCACTTTACATTAACTTTCTTCTCGGAACTGAAAATCCGTTTACTCGCCTTTGAAGTTGCAGTCTGTGTGCTTCCTCGTGTTGTGTTTGTGATTGTATTTTACGTTATTATTCCTGTTTTAATAATCCAAAATAATTTAGAAAATAATTTCTGATAGGGGGCTCCATAACCTAATGTGCTATAGGCCCCCATTTGGCTAAAGACAGTTCTGCAAATACGGCATAATTTCAAAAAAATAAATCCAATACACCATTTTTTTTTTCTCAAATCAAAACTGACTTTCTTGCTCTTGAGAAATTTTGGAATAAATCAACAAATACTTTCTTGATGAAATAAGATTATTTTCTTAATTCAAAAACAGTTTTTCTGCTTTATCGCAAAAAAGTTTTTGCATTTCTTACTTTTAGAAAATATTTCTACTAGTATTAAGTTGAGTTCAGTCAAGTGAAGTAGCTAAACATATTCAGGGGCTATACTCTTTTGTAAAACCAGTAAGAACTTTATAAATAATTCATCAAATGAAATGAAAATTATTTAGCACTGCTCACGTATGCAATGAAGAAATAAGTCAACTCTCGTAAGTTTCTTGTTTAATAATTCTCAATAAAAAAGTATACAGAGACCTCTTTAAGACGGAATTCCATGGGACCAGAAAACAGGTTTTCACCTTATCCGTACTTATACGTATTAATTTAAAAGAAACAGTTCTCATTTATTAATTAATGATTATAATCAAAATATAAAAATATGTTACTGAATATGTATGCACATAATTTCGAAAAATAACATAAGATGAACACATTTTATAAATAAATACAGATATTCAAAAGTAATCAATGTACATTTTCCAATATTGATGGCTGTCTTAGGTTTTTCTTACACAACCTTTCTGCTATTTTTTTGGAAAACTTGAAGACTTCTTCTAATATTTCCATTTCGTTATTGCCAAAGGCATATCACCTGTTTTTTTATGTCCAAGCACGGAGGCCAGAGCGGCCCCTTGTGCTATCCTGCTAGAGCCCATTCACCAAAGCCGTCCTGTCCTCCTAATGAAATGCATCACTTTGTTGTGAGGTAGGTCTTCCAGCTCATCTATAGATAAAAGGACAGACCCTAGAGTATCAAGCCAGCTCCGGGAGAAGGCCGAACTTGCACACACAAAATATTCGGTTGTCTCAGGCTCTCCTTTCAAGCAGGATAGACACTCAGGACTGTCGATAACCCCCATCCTTGTTAGATGAGCAAGGCCGGTGATGATGCCAACCACAGTTCTGCATTCTTTCCTTCCGAGCTCCATGAGAAAATCAGAGATATTCCTATTAGGCCCATCAAGAAACAGTTTCGTGCACCTACAAGTACTCAGGTTCTCCCATCTCTGCTGATGCTTCCTTTCCGCTTTGATGAGAGACCCGATACTCGAGGGGTGGCAACGCCTACGGCGGGTTCTGATCCAAGGAACGGATAATGAGAGCCTGTCCTAGCTAAAAGGTCACCCCATTCATTTCCCATGATCCCCATGTGACCAGGAACCCACCGAAGGGACACTTTATTGTGGATACACAACTTATCCACAGACGACCTGCAATCCTCCAGTAATTAGATGTTATCCGAAGGCCACTCAGAGCCATCAAGGCTACCTGACTATCCGAAATGATAGCAGTGTCCTTCCCCTTGATTTGCATATCAAGGGCTATGTATCTTTACTGCTATTGTGATGGCAAAGACTTTAGCCTAAAAGACAGTGATGTGTCGTCCAAGTAAGTACTCCATCCCAATGTCAGGTTCAAAAAAGTAGACGCCGCCCCATCAGTGAGAAAGCCGTCGGTAACAATTTTTAGAGCGGCCGGGGAAGACCCGATAAAGCACTTCAATCAGTTCACGATTCCCTTACAGGAATGCTCACAGAGAAGCGACGCCCAAAACCGAAGTTCTGGTACCATCACATCACGTGACATACTAGCCAGAGGGTTTTCCAGGTCCAGCCCATACGCTAAAGAATCAATTAGAAGAGCCAGTCTAGCAGTTCTCTCAACATCCATGAGCGCAATCTGCACACGGCCTTTTTGGCATCTACCTGAATGACAAGATCCAGGAGTGGCAGATTAAGTAAGACCTCAAGAGCAGCAGTAGCCGTAGATCGCATGGAGCCCGTAATTTCCAAGCAGTGAAGCCTTTGCAGGCCCACCAGCTTCCGGATCGCAGTCCCCAAAAGCGTCCATGGCCCCCATACACAGGAGGCAAATGTGAGCATGGGTCTAACGATCGAGATGTACATCCAGTGCGCAATCCTCGGTCTTATGCCCCATGTACAGCCTGCATTGAGCAAAGACCCTGGTAGCAGCATTAACTTTTTCCTTTACGCGCAATCCCCACGTCAGCTACGCCTTAGTTTTCATTGCATCCTTCCCGGAAACTACTTGGTTGGTTGTTCTTCGTCTTCAGTTGAAATTTCAATGTTCTGCGCAACCAATTCGTCCATTGAAACTGTATCTGTTTCTATATAAACATTTTCATCTATTCCCACGTATTCTTTAAAAGATACATCCTCGATATTTGTCCTTAACAACGAAGGGAGTAGATGTTCCGTACTAATTTCATCAATACATTGACAGGAAACCCACATTTCTTGAAATAGTTAGGGACACACGTTTCTGGTATGTTTTGAATTGCTTCTTTAGTCCAATCAATGACGTCCAGATAATTAACCGCTTTCGCTACTTCGGAAGCATTAACCGCATTTTCAAGAGATACGACTAAACGCTGAAGTACTATTTTGCGGTAAGGACTTTTAAAACATTTAATAATGCCCTGATCAAGAGATTGGTATACGCTTGTAGTGTACGGTGGGAAAAATATCAGTTTTACATTTGATAAATTCAAATTTGGATGAGATGTCGCGTTGTCTAAAAAGAAGAATATCTTTTGATTCTGACTTTTCATTCGACTATTGCGTTGAAGGAGGCATTCTTTCCTTATATCTGAAGTTATCCAGGCCTTTACTTTAGATCTACAGTTTTGAGACAGGTCGGTCTTAATACTTTACCAATAAACATTAGCTTTTCAAAAGTTCTGTCAGCGCAAAAGTGCAAAGGAGCAATGTAAGCCTTTCTTTTGTTGCTTTCCACCTTTGTACTTCTCGTTTTTCAATGACAAGGTTTTATTCGGAAGGGCTCGATAAAACAACGCCGTTTCGTCGCAGTTGGTTATATGATGTCAAAATCATTGACAATATCTGGTAATTTTGCATTCCATTCATACTGTAGATTGTGGAACATCCTTCTCCACAAATTGTAGATAATTTGATACTGGTTCCACTTGTCGATTTCGTTTCGGGGTTTCCGACCATGTATACTTCAAAATAAAAATATCTTGTGAAATTTTATGTTTATTAACAAAAAAGAGCTTAATGTATTCGTCTTACTTCATACAGTCTTCTAGTAGTTTTAAAAATGTCTTTTTACATACTCTCGGTACCTTAAGTGGGAGAGAATAGCTTCTGCCCTAACTCAATCAGAAAGTCAAAATGCAACTGCATTCTAAATAATTATAATATCAGAGTCCACCACACTTTTCTCTCTCTCTCTCACTCGTAAAGCATTTAGATGAGCTCTATTTCCCTGTGCGGAAAATTTGAAGTTAAATTTTTGGAGCATTATTTTAAGTGGATAAGGATAATTTCAGATAAGTTTTCTTTATTCACATTTCTAACTGAATTTTTAAACGCGAAAATATGAGATTTTTGGCACAAGAAGAATATGAATAGGTGCGTGTTTAATTCGTTTTATTTTTTTTTTATTTTTTTTTTGATAATCTTAATAAAAAGAGTTTTGGAAATAGACTCCACATGTGTAGGTATATGTAAAAATTAAATTTTTACCAATCTAGTTAAAATCGTTAAATTTATTGATAATGAACGTCTTTTGTAAATTCCTGCATCAACTTTCCTTTGTTTCCTTCTCATAACTTTTCTTTAAACTCTCGTCCAGCTTAAAAACCTTTGTGCGTTAAAACCAAATTACCCCCATCGGTAGTTACCTCTAATAATAATCATAAAATATCGTTGATCGTAGTCATAATAAAACTTTCTTATAGGCAGTTACTACTCTTCCGTACATCAGCAATATTTCAATTACGCGCTCAATCATTAAGCGCAGATTGAGTAACGCCTTATTTCGCTTCACTCAAGGTCAGCCGATAAATTCCCCATTTTAATGGCAGCCAACGTACATACATAAACATATTTGAAGATATTTGCTCTTTCACTGTCTCTCCCGATCTCTCTCTCTCTGTCTATCTTTCTGTCTGGATTTAAAATTGCAACTTTGTTCTGTGGGATTTATACAATGTGAATAAATTCTTGGGGTCTTATACTTTTATTGAACTTTGGTTGATAGGATTTCTTCATGGAATGTCTGGCTAACTTTTGTCTAGCTATGGAAGAATTTATGCGTTAATATTTTTCAACAGATCCGTGAGGGCCCATTAATTTATCCATTTTCAGGGTATTGAATCTTTTCTTGGGCTTGTAATTTACTGTAATTTAATTTTATCTTTCATCCTATTGCATTTAGTTTTTCATCGAGAAATTTAAATTATTTCCACAATTATTAATCGTTTTTTTTTCTTTTTTCTATTTCAGGTGAGTTTAAATTCCTTCATCATACACATATTTCGTTTATTGATTCAAGTGCTGAAATTCCTTTGATATTTTCTGCCGCATGTAAGTAATTAAACAATTTAGTTCTGCTATTGCACATACATACATACATACATACATACCAGGTATGGTTCATAACTATATTAGCAAAAAACTTGGATGTTAAATTGTCGTACACAAGAAGCATCATAATAATGATGAATAGACATCATTGCTTGATTATAGTCGCAATGGAATTTTTTAATTATTTCATCGTGAAATTTTTCTTGCAATAATTATATGTACGTATACGTGCCCAGGTATATATAGGAAAATTTTTAATTATTTGTGATTCCCTTTTCCGGATGATATTAACATTGGAGAAGTAAAATTATCAATAAAATCTCCGCAAAAAATGTAATCTTCAATTTATTTTCATCTGATACCATTGCCCTTTATAACAAGTGAAATGAAAATATTGAAGAATGCAGCCATATATGGGCAATTCGACATGGAATATAAAATTAAAGGTTCAAACATTCTGCAACCATAAAAACCGCAGTGCTCTATTTTAAGATCGTAAATGTTTTTTTTTTTTTGTTTTTTTTTTTTTTTTTTTGTATTTACTTTATAAAGGCTAAATATTCCGAAGAACTATGCTGTCCCAAAATGACACAGGAGGCTCCGGGAAATAACACCCAACAGCGATAAGTGAAATAAAGGCCCGAAAACAGATATGAAATAAAATCAAAAGTAGATGAAAACAAGTAAAAAAGCTAGAATTGGTCTAAGGCCAAATCTCATGATACCCTAGATGAATATCCGTATGTAATTTCGTATTGTCACCCTTCTGTGCAAGTTTGATTTTTGAAGTGGTTTTTCGCATTTATTTCTAGAACGGTTCGTAGGACAGAAAAAATGATTATAAACAATTTTATAGGATTTCGTATTCTGAAGAAGTTTTTAGTACAATAAAAATGTCTTGGACTGATCGTTTTCACAGTATACGTAAAAAACCTAAATTTTTATATGGCAACACCAAGAAGAAGTTGCCCGTTTTAGTCCATTTATGAAATGTTACTTGTTAGTACAATGAAAACACCACGTACCAAATTTCAGCTCTCTGCGTCGACGCGTTCTCAGGCAGTGTCCAAATATATAGTGGAAAACTAAAATTTTTGTATGGCAACCTCACGAAGGAGTTGTCCGATTTGTCTCATTTTCGAACTTAATTTTACTTTTTTAAAGTCCGTGTACAAAATTTCAACTCTCTAAGTACACCCGTTCTCCAGTTATCGTGCGCACAGACGGACGGACGGACATGCAAAAATCAAAATAACTTTTAATTTTATGCGTGGATGTCCAATCCATTTTGCTCTACCATCATTATTTCGAGGTGTTACAAACGGAATGACAAACTTAGTATACCCTTTAGATTTCATCAAGGGTATTAAAAGGCCAAAAAAAAGTGAACCAAAGCCCAAAATAGTGATAATGGTGTTTGTAAAGTAAGAACGCGTCGCGCGGGTAGGGAGGAGCGTTGGAGTTGATTTAAAGTAAGAACGCGTCGCGCGGCAAGAGGTGCAGGACGCTCGCGCATTGATATTTGATTTAAAGTAAGAAAGCGTCGCACGTCGAAGCGGGGTCGGTAAAGGGTGCCTGCCACCTCCCCGCCCACCCCGCGAGTCGCGTTCTTACAAATCAAATATAAATGAGAAAACGCGACGCCCCGACGCATTCTTACTTTACACACATCGTTGGGAAATATTTCCTTCATTTTCTGAAATGATTTTTGGGCATTTTTTCATCAGGATCAATTTTGTTTCTTGAGATTTATTTCATTTACGAATTTTGGATTTTAACGCCCCAAACCGATAAGTGAAATAACACCCAAAAATTTTGGACATTATTTCGCATTTGACACGTTAAAATTTATATGGAACTTTTGGGTCTTATTTCACTTTTCGCTTTTGGACGTTATTTCCCGGAGCCACTACAGGGTCTCCCAACGATACTACCGTAAACCTTCGTTCGCCTATTCACGAAAAGGATGGTAGAAGGATATAATGTTATACTTTCATAACTTTTTTATTATTCGTCGGAATATCAGGGATAAGAAATGGATACTATTTTTATAAACTTTGTACGATAGCCTTCTAAAGAAACTAGATTTGTTTTCTTGAGTCAATACTAGTAGATTGGATAGTTATACCCCACGGGTTGTAGTAATGAATGCCCAATTTATTATTAAGCCAAGCTCAAGGGATATCCTATGAAGCAAAACACAGCATGGCAGGAAGGAGATAAGAAAAGCATTAGAGGATATGAGGATAGTGCAACCGTATGTAGAAATTGTATTCCATTCTAGGTCTGATGTAGGACTTTTAGAGGAACGCTAGATTTGACGGGCTAAAATATTTCCTACACTTTTTCAAAAATCCAAGACATTTTTATGCTTCTTTGGCCGCAGAGAATATGTGATCTGTCCAGCTTAACTTACTGGAAATATTAATGCCAAGAATGCTTGGTGACAATGAGATAGAAATTAATGATCCATTGAAAGAAACGAAAGTGGTGAAATTCTTGTTTTAATCAGATGAGACAGCTTTGGGACTTAGATGTATTGAATTATACGGCATTCGCCATTCGATTGTCAAGATCATTATTCAATGATCTAATCATGCAATCTCATTTGAAAGATGTGGCATTCCCTCTGAAGTCTGCAAGAGTGTCAAGAGAGGATTAAGCAAAATCAAGGCTGCTGTCATCAGTAAAACATGGGATTGAAACTAAGAGCAAGCAAATGATTAATGAAAATTAAAAAGAGAGACATAGGGATAACAGAGCCCTGGGTCATACCGCCATTAATAGGATGTGGGTTCAGGATGTAATGCCATCTAATACAACTCGTATTTGGCGACTAGATAAAAAACTTTCAATCCATAATATAAAAGAAGGTTAAGTTTACTTTACAGGGCCAGACTCTATAAAAGTTTTGGGAATATACAAGGCAGCGATTTTGGACTCACCAAAATTGTGAAGACACGTTTTCAATGATCCGTAAGGAAAGACAGCAAGTCTGCAGATGAACGTCCAGCTCGGAAGCCATATTGGCGATCGTTAATGAGTTGATTAATTTCTGGATACTTCATTAATTTGCAGTTAATGATAGATTCAAAAACTTTTGAAAGAATCGAAGTGATTGCAATTGGTCGATAATTTGAGGGATCGTACTTCTTTCTTTTCTTGGGAATAGGCTGAACGTAAGCTAGTTTCCAAGCAGTTGGAAATTTTCTTGTACGAATAAGACAGGTAGAATAGTTTGAGAAAAGGTTTAGCCAAGGATAAGACACAGCTTTTAAATAACAGAAACGAGAAACTAACAGGACTTGCTGCTTTGAAGAAGTTGATCCCCTTAAGGATCTTGAATACAACCCTCGTACGGACATGTATTGGCTATTGTACACATCCCACACGGGAAATGCAAAACAGATGTCTGCGAAGTGGATGGAAGACGAGAATTTGAAGCGAATTTAGCTACCAAAATATAAGCTTTATCCAGTGAGTCAACAACCACGTTACCATTATTAAATAGTGAAGGTATAGAGAAACTGTTGAAGTTGTTCCTGATGGTTTTGGCCAGGGACCAGAAGCCTTTCCTACTTTTGTGGCATTTCAATATTCTTTGTCTAACATTCTGATCAAAAAGAAATTTTTCTCTCTGGATAATGGATTTACAGGTGTTCCGTGCAGTCTTTTAGACTTGTTTCAGTTCTGGACATGGTTATAATTGATAGGCGCGAAATGGAGACTCTTTCGCTTTTATTTCTTGGTTCCACTTATCGTTAAACCAAGAGCGATTTTGCTGTTGTTGAAATCTGTTAAAAGATTATGGAATGTATTCACGCATGCCAAGATTTAAAATGTTACTAAGCTTTTATGAGCATTATAAAACAAAACAACACAATTGCTCTACGATAGACTTTCCCAATCAGCACTCTTATAGTGCCAGAGGAGTCTACTTGTAGGTGGAAAAGTAAGGCGGCGCCGATTTCAGGTGATAAACTGAGGCGTGATTAAATAGTGGCGTAAATTAACAATAAGTGAGCTGACTGAGATGGAATATTTTTCGCGGTATGATGTTAGAAACAAATCTAGTAAATTGGCTCTATCTCTACATGCATTAGGAATTCGCTATTGCAAATTGAAAGATTCACAGAATAGTTCAACGAACTAGCCCACAGGTCTTGTGGTAGAAGAATGTCTAAGCCACGGTATGCTATGGACATTAAAATCGTCTATCAGGACGATTTCGGAAGACGAAGAGATAGAAGCAAATGATCAATATTGTTGGAGATATTGTCAAATACGGATACCTACCGTGTCGTCATCAGACATATTTAGGCTGCTATAAAGGAAACATAAGTAGATGATGTGCCTGTGAAATTTAAACCTAATCCAGATGTAATTAAACTCTGGATTGGCATAAGGAAAATCTTAAGAATGGTAAAGGCCACATCATTCCGAATATGTTTATATTGCGATCTCTCTATGCTGAGAAAAAAGAGGCACCAAGCTGTAACCAGGGATGTGATACTAATTAATAACAGCATAAGAAACGACCTTGGCTTCACTTTGCGCAAGAATTGCTGGATTTTTTTAGTTAACGTGGCAGTACACCGAAAAACGATTTGCTCTTAATCAACGAATGTTACAGAAATCTAAGATAAAATTCTGCATGCTCAGAAGCAAACCAAAAAAAAAGTTAGAGAAAGAGCGACACACAACAACACAAATATTTCGACGCCACCAGCAGCAGTCAGATAGCATAATATTTTATTTATTTTTTATATTATTAACCCAAGCCCAAATGATACTCTATGATATAAAGCACAGCATGGCAGGTAGAGGATAGTGAAAGTGTTAGAGGATGAGTAACGAAAGATGTATGTTACTCTTTAACTTTGACAGATTGTAAGCTCGGGAAAAAACAAAAGATGGTAGATCCTTCCACATTCGCACAATTCGAGATAAAAGAAAAAGTGTTATTGAATTTTACTGTATGACAGAAACTGTTTTGAAGTTTGAAAAGATGAGCGAGTGACGCGTACAGGAATTAATCTACAAGGGATCATCAGACTTGCTAAATTGTAAATTTAAAAAGTCGTTTACTTTTACAAAAAAAACCAATTGAACTAATTCATTCGTGAAATATTTAAATATGTTAAATTTTGATGAAATGTTAAAATTCCGTTCCAAATTGTGAAATAAATTTCTTGGCATATATACATATGTATGTAAGTATGATTTCTACAAAAAGAAATTCCATTTCATATTAACGCCATCTCCATCTCAATTTTTGAGTACAATTTATTTTGATTGAACAATGTATTACGAATTGAAATCATTTCATTGTTATTATCGTTTGGGTTTTTTTTTCTCTTTGGATTTTTCAGTTGATCACAGCGTACCAAGCTTAAGCCGAAAAGTATTTCATGTCAATATTATTAAATATATCCGAAACAAAAAGTTTTCATATCTGAAAACAAACAAAAAATATATATAACATCTGTCCCCATTCCAAAATCAGTTTCTACTCAATCACATGACACAGTTTATGTTACTTTGTTCAATTTATGTCGCTTTTACAAGCATTACGTAAACATAATCAAATTTCAATTCATATAACGTCATAATTATGTTTTTTTTTTTTTTGCTTAATTTACAAATTATTTAGTTTATAAAAAGTGTATCCAATCGAAAATGTCTACATTTATTTTTGGCCAATTTTTAGCAATTATATTGTTTGCATAAAAAGAAGTAATATAGCACTTAGCAAAACATCATTTTGTGCCGTTAACTTCTTATAAATAGTAAATTGCAGCATAATTTCAATGTAATTTTCCAATACTTATATCTATAGTTGCACTCATTGAACTAAACCAGGTATTAAGCTTTACTTGCCATTTGCCGGTGCTATTAAAAATGTGTTAATCTTAATTTTAATTGGACTCGAATTGGATAAGAAAAAAGAACACCTCTAACGAGTATAATTATACACCTTTAGGCTATTTTATTTAAAAATATTTAGAAAGGTGAAATCAGCATGGCTGTTTAGTTGCAAAAACAAAATTATCTGCGCAGAAGAAAAAAATAAATAAAAGTAAATATTTAAAAACGGAAACAAAGGAAATTAATGCCATTTGACACCAGCTGAAGTTTTTGTCTTCCTGATCAGGAAATTTATTATGTTTTTTACTAATAAACAACACACACACACACACACACACACACACACACACACACACACACACACACACACACACACACGCGAGAATTAATCCAGCTTTCCGTTTTCATTGTTCTGATAATCTTTACCTGAAAATTTACTTAAAAGTATCCATTTAGGAAGTACTAATTGATCCGGCAATTGCTAATATGACTGACGTCAGTCAAAACTGTTAAGTGGATATTTGAATGGCAGATTGAAGTAAATGGAGATTATGACAGCGCGCAATCGTATAATGTGTGCGCATGCAAAATTTAAACAAGTGAAAAAAATTCAAAAGATATTAAGAAAAAGTGAAATTTTTCTTGTCATAACGGAAAAATATTTTAATGAGCATTTTTTTCGTCTCATTCTCATTGTACCCCACTTGTTAAGTGAGTGTGAAATATGAACATATGTATATGGAATGGAAGTGACTCTTAAGATCCAACGAACGAAATGGATTGCAGAGGATTTAGTAGCATACAAAAGAAGAAAATGAAAAAAAAAATGAACAACAAAAATGCAACAGCAACAATGGAATCGACATGAGGAAATATGTAAATTGAAAAATTCCAGCATCCAACGGAATAAATTTGTGTCTGTGCTAAGTGTGTTTGTACATACATAGAATCCCTCCAGAAGATGTCTATAGTAGATGTATAACTAGAGGAAAATTAGATTCCTGTGAAAGAAGAATCAATTGCAATTGGAAAAATTCATGTGAGAGGTCAAAAGTGATAATGGACTTCTGCAGATTGCTAATCATTTCGCTGAAGGGAAATAAAGGATTTGTTTTTTTTTCTGTTTTATAATTCTGAGATATTCTGTTATTGAAACGATGGATGCGCATTTTTTATTTTAAATTGAAGCAAGAAGATGCCAAAAGTAATTGATTGCCACTTATGTTGTGCTGTCTGATTGGTTGCGAACCAACATAGTATATTTTGCTTCACTGATGGAGCTCTTATGGAGTTATATACCTACTGTTTTGGAGGTAGCAGCACTTGTATCATCATTATCATATTATTGAAGATGAAATATCTTTGTTGGCTACGTAGTCTAATACCTATATGGCGTCTAGATTATATCGTTTTTTACATGTCGGAAATGGAGTAAAATATTGATCTGCTAAAGCCTGTGGTGTAGCCTACGCAGATAAAGTAGAAGAAATTAAATAATGAGGATATTATGATTTAGGAGTATACTATCAATTTTTAATAGTAGGTACTTTTATATTGTTTTAATATTGCCCTTACTAAAACTAATTACTGCGGCTTAACACATATATTTTGCTGTTCTCATATTTTGTTAGGCCCATTCTATATTGATTAGCTTCTTTTATAGAGGTTATTGCATCTTTCGAACTTATTTTCTGTATGTTTTATGAATTACGAATCTCACTTAGCCAGATTCTACATCTTTGTTACAAAATCCGTACTTGATGTTTGTGGGCTTGCCCATATTTTAAGTATATACTTAAAAAAGTGATCACCACAACTGATGACTAATTAATGACCAAATTACTATAATAGCTGAAGGAAGACATTACTACTTTTCAAGTTTCTTGAATGATTATTATTATATATTAAGTATAAAATAATATCACTAAACCTAAGGCCTAGAAAAGGTATTGTTCAGTCAACCGACATAGTTTAATACCCTCGATGAGACATATTTCCTAAAATACAAAAATAAGAGGAACATAAAGTATCAAGTTTCAAGAAGCAATAAAAAAATACTTATCTGATAGTTGGGAACTTCCTTCCTTTGGTCCAGCGATGTCCAAACGCTCCAACAAATAAATTTAACACTTAAAACATACAAAATTATTATTATTTATAACAAAATTTTATAAAAATATCATCAACTTACCTTAAGTATACACCATCTTGTATATTTACATTTCGTAATGTTACATCGTGACATGTATAATATGGATTGACTACGTTCATAGAAATATACTGCAGAAAGTGGGCTCACTTCTATACTGCTGACTCTTTCGGTCTAAGTACCAAGTACCAACTAAGACAAAACTGAAAACAACAAATAAATTAGTGGATTCGTCGAAATACATGATTTTAAATTAATTATTTAGGGTTATTACTGATAAAAACTATTTTACGAAAGACAATATATTCATTAGCTACCCAGAAGAAATTCTAAACATTTTATTAAAATCACTTTCCAAGCTGCGTGCTCACTTTTCACTTTCCCTCCAATGATTTTTCAATGTTGGCACCGACGTAAGAACTCTTTTTGACACAAGCAATTGTGCCCACGTGAAATAGAAAAGTAAGCAGTCCATATTATATACGTCAGTGGACATAACCAAGGGTAAGCAAGCAATGCCTCGCTTCAATATAAAATCAACGACGCCTCGACCTGATGTAGGGAAAGCCTCAAAATTTTCTTAGAAATTTTTTCCTTAGAATTATTATGCATTATTGGAGGCGATAATGGGTGCTTGGGCGGACCTCTAATAGTTTTTATAAGTATAGCAGTAAGAGGTGAAAGTTTTACTCCACTTGCAGCGTCGAAAACTATAAAAATAAACTATAAATAGTATCCACTGGTTACTATACATATTATAGTTTAAAGTATTTATTTATTAATATGTATTAACTGAACTCTATAAACTTCATTATATTACAGCCAACGTACAAAGATTCTAAAAAATACTTTAAAAAGTACTTCAAAAAGTACTCGGTACTTTTTATAGACTTAGTACTTAGTTACAAGTACTTTTCATGCATGCGGTACTTGTACTTAGGCTGAAGTACTCAGGCCTTCGGTACTTGTACTTGCACTTAAGTACTTTTTCTTCGGTACTTGCCGACCTCTGATCTAGGGTAATTTTAAAGGTTATCCCATGAGGACAAGGGGCACAATAGACCCACTGGTGTTCTAACGGAAAAAGCAGGCTAGACACCTCTAGCGGCACCTCTCCGACCTAACCTAATCTAGGTCCCTGCTGACCCAATTGCTTTCCTCTACAATTGTATTATAGAGTGCATGCCATTAGTGTACGATGATTTTTACACTTTGTACAGTGTCGTGCTAACCATGCGAAAACCCGTAATTAAACAATTAATTCCAGAAAAATATTAATTCTACAGGAAAATTCAACATATAAAAATTGTACATAACTTCGAGATCTACAGAAACGATATTTACAAAAAAAAAAACGTGTAACTTTTTTGTTTTTCATTATGGCAACAAAATGTACACGCAAAATCACCCATCAATTCAGCATTACATTCTGGAAGGATCCTCACCACCCATCTTAAGATCATAAACGTCACATAACTTTCCAAATCAAATGCTAAAATTACTGAACTAAAATTTAGGAATTGTAATTTCATTTTCTTCGCTATATACTGAACTAAAAAATCCAAACCGAATTCAAGTTTTAATTTGAAGTTCACCATATTCAAGATTTTTAATAATGCTATTAGCCTACCTTTTTCTGCATAGATATTTCCTATTTGCTAAGCTAATCTAATCAATACATCGCACCGTGTGACACCTACGAAATTTGTAATTCAAACAATTAATTAAAAAATTTAGCAGAAAAAAAACATTTACCAAAACTGTGAGTTTCACTGGCATAGAGCTGATCTGGCAATAATAAATTTCCATTGTTAAAATATTCTTTCCAATATATACCTAGTGTCTAGAAAACATATGCGTGTTTATGCAAATTTCCACCTTATTAGGTTGTGCAAAAAACAAAAATATGAGTGGCTTCGATTTTTGACAAGTGATGCATTGAAGACATGACAAAAACTAGGAAAACTTTTCGAACAAAAACTTGATAATAACAACAGATTTAATTATGTATACACACACACACACACGCAAGTATATCTACTTTGATGGAAAGTGTGAACAAATTTTATGAATAAATTTAACGGTTTTTAGTGACAAATTATCGACAGTAGCTAATTTATTTTCTCGTAGCAGAAAGATTACTAAATTTTTATAAAGATTATGTTTACCGTCAAAGTTTTAAAAGAAAAATTCTTGGATAGACGCATATAACTTTGCTGTGAGAGAATTAAGATGCATTTTCCTTCCTATAAGTAAATTCTATACCACAATTAGAAATCTTTATTTATGAACATATTCCCAGTAATGTTCTGGGCTTCAATTCTTCTTTTTTTTCTCTTTTTTTTATATAAATTTGACTATCAGACTAGCTTAACACAAGCTCGCTGTATTGACACGTTTAAGAAATAAACAGTCGTTTAGTCAGTGTTAATTAGTACTAGTATGTTAAACTAAACATAAACCCAAACACCGGATGAAACAAAATGCAATGCAACATAGAACAAAGAGATTAAGTATTAAGTATGTAAGACGTTTTTTAAAAGTTTAGAATCGTTAACGACAAAATGCTGGGCATTATTATTAACAGCAATGCACATGCGATTAATGGCTTCAGACATGCTAAACTTAGACCTTGAGGAGTCAACATGCAACAGAGGTAACCTTCTAAATTTATGTCTACTATCACGGAAAGAGATTTTATTAAGTAGCAACATTCGCACACAAGTTATATCGGCAACCATGCAATGTTTTTTCAAGTGAGTGCATATTTAAAAACTTCAACTGGACCTTATAGGGTGGAAGAATCAATGAATTACTCCAGGGTAGGTACCTAAGAGCAAAGCGCAGGAAGTACCGCTGAATAGCCTCCATGCGGTCGATGTGTATACCGTAAGATGGAGACCTGAAAGTGTACAAGTTTATGATAGAATTCAAGAGCTCTTGGAACCAACGTTTTATAAAGCACAGCATAGCGCCACGGTACAGAGATACAAGTACTCTCATTACGAACCACGTTCCGCCATTTGTGTCCGAATGTATAGGAAAGTACAGTACAGAGAACACAATATTCTCGCTCCTCTCTCTGTCTTTTCAATAGCAATGTATATACGGTATAGGACGAAACACGTCACAGCTCTTGTGTCAAAATTTTAATGAGAATACCTTGTATTCTGTATACCTTGGCATAAAGCTACTCTTTGATACTATGTAGTTTATGTGGGAGATAAAATTCAATCTATGGTCAAACTTGATAGTTGATACCCAAATCACAGACAGCATTCACACGACGAATCGAGGAATCTGCATTTGTCGATATTGAGAGCCAAATTATTGTTTTTGCACCCCAAACGTAAAGTTTTTGAAGGTTACCTTCCACCTGTGCACAATCGCTAAAAGATGTAATCTGAGCGAAAAGTTGAATGTCGTCAGCATAAATCAAGACTTTGCAATGCCTTACAACAAAGACAATGTCGTCAGTAGTAATTATAAAAAAAGGAAGGTGGTCGGGGACCCCCCACAGAAGTAAAACTTCAAATGTTGTGTTATTTCACTCACTTTGTATTGAAAAGACAGAGTGAGAAATTCAAATATCCATGTAGTAGTATTATAAAGTTTATTTAAAAAGCGTTAAGCTAAACTAAAGTAAATTTCTTTTTTAAAGAATTAAAAATTATTTAATATAAAAATAGGGGAAAACCTTTGACAGCAATTAAAATACATTTATAATTTGCAGGTACAAATAAAAACAATGTTAACCATTTTTTTTTAATCAATTTATAGACTTTTTTTTTTTTACAAAAATACGTTATTACAAAAATACTTTATAAAAGAAATATAATAAAAATAGGTCTGTTAGAGGAAAACCCCGGGTAAACCCCGGGCTACACCGGGCTAGACTATCTTGTTTTTTGGAAAACCTGGGCTACCCCGTCCTTACACTAAAAATCTCTCGGGTTTAACAGTTGTCACTTGAGAACTGTCACTTGCAATTTGTAGTTAATTGGGATATATAAATTACTTCTTGAGCGGAAATAAGCAAAAATTAGAAGAAAAGAAATAGAAAAATAGCTAGAGCACATTTTATTTGTATTCACCCATTTTATAAATAACTTTTTAACAATTAATTATATTCAGAAGAACTGTCAGACAAATGTCATTACGTTAGATTTACCTGGTGTTTTAAAAACTTCGATGAGTGCACAAAACCCCAGGTAAATTTGGGGAAAAATGTTTTCTTTTCTTTTCTTTGTTTGAATGTAAGCTTTCTTGACTTGTTGGAAGAGAATCAAAGTCACTGGATATATTTACTTGTGAGTTTATTTTATCACTGTTATTATAAGTTCTTCACTTATCTTGCACTATTTATACTAATAATAATAGTAATAAAAACAATTCTGCCGAAACATTTTCTGTAAATTTCTAAGAAGAAATGAATGCTTATTGCTTAACTAGCGTCTACGCTCATAAATATTATTAGCCACAAATTTTTCTTAGAAATTTACTCGAAATTTTTTCCATAGAATTATTGTGCAGCATTATTGGAAGACGAGAACGGGTGCTCGAGCCATTAACAATTTTTATGAGCGTAGACTCGTAGATGAGCAAAAACGGTGACGAGCGAACGCCGCGAATAGGGGGAAGGCCAGGTTTTTGTCACACATTTCCCCTCTCGTGGCAGTTCCCAACCCAACATAAGAAGTTGTACTTCAACAACGGTTCCATGTGACTCCCTTGAAGTACGCCGGACGAAGCTTTCAAGACTCTAAAGATGAAATGTCGGAATAAGATTTGATATGTTCTGTATCTAAATAAGACTCCGTCTATGTAAGCAATGTAAAGGTGGCTTCCCACGGCGCGTGGTTTCACGAGCCAAGCGAGCTGGTGCTCGCGCGACGCGGCCCTTGAAATCACAGGCCGTAGGAAGCCTGGTACGAGCTCGCGCCTATACACTTCCCACGGCGCGTGTTGGCTCGAGTTGATTTTCGGCGCAGTACCGCCGAAATGAAGAGTAAATGTCACGCGCCGCCTCGAGCCACCTCGCGCACGCTCGCGCCGCACCTTTGAAGTTACCGACTCGAAATGGTTCGGGTGCGCCAGCACAGGCCAGCTCCCGCCACCTCGAGCCAAACTTTTCCCAAGGCGCGCTGGCTTGTGCTCGCGCGTCGTGGGAAGCCAGCTTAAGAGGAAACCCATATAATTTTTCATTTTAAACATTATCAGGGAGTGACATAACTTGGCGCACGCTTTATTAAATTCTGGATAAATACTATACTTCTGGTAGCATTTTGCACACCCGCCAATGATATCCGACACAAATTTCAATAAGTTAGTTGTTTGTTTGAAGAGAGCAAATTCTTGCAGGATATTGATAACTGGGAATAAATGATAGACTCGAATAATTTGGGCATACAAATCAATTTTGCAATAAGCCCATAGTTAGAAATTTTTTACTATCTTTTTATCCTCACGATAACTCGAATACTCGTTCCCGTAGAACGCTGAAATTTTGCACATGGACTTTTGAAAAAAAAAAGTTCAAAAATGGAACAAATTGGGTAACGCCTTCATGGGGATGCCATACAAAAAGTTCTTTTCTCACTGCCTGAAAACGCGTCAATATTGAGAGCTGAAATTTTGTACACAGCCTTTTCATAGAAATAGTAAATACAATTTCAAAAAATGGATCTTCTTGGTGTTGCCTTATAAAAATTTTGGTTTTTTATGTATAAGTTTTTATTATACTAAAAAGTTGTTCAGATTTTAAAATCATATGAAATTGACTATTTATACTGTCTTACGAGCCATTTTAGAAATATATACGAAAAACCACTTTAAAAATCAAACTTGCCCAGATGAGGGAACATACGAAATTACATACGGGCATTCAGCAAGGAATTACGAATTAAATAAGGCTGGAGGGATCTCTAAATCTTCCCAAAAGGTCAACACCATGTTCAGTGCTCCATCATTGCCGCTGCAGGAAGAAGTATCTAAATATTTTTGCGAAAAAAATCCTGGGATCAATGCATAATAATATTTTGGAAAGTTTTGTAACTCAAATAGTAAAATCAACCACTATGCTTTTATTTTGATTACTCAAAAGTCTTAGTTTCGAGTAGAACAGACCCCAGAAAATTAGGACCAGTCAAACAAACATTTTACAACGACGCATTATATTCGATCAGAAAAAAACTGAGTTCTCGAAGGCAGGCAGGCCAGCCTACAAAGTCGCATTAAGAATAAGCCACAAACGCTTTTTAGGATTATGCTCATTGTGCGTATTCAATAGGAAACAGAAAAATCCACAGGAAATGTCAAAGAAAAATACAAGTCATTTATATACTATGTTTTAAAGTATGATACAAAGCTCTAGTGGTACCCTAAATTGCAACAGTCACAAGGAAGAATCACTCTTGCATCTGTTTCCCCCCCCCTTCCCCCACCAGAATTTTTGTCCAGTTTTTTTTTTAGTTTATTACAAGGATTGCCATTCGAATTCCTCGAAATATTTAAAGAACGAAAGAATGTTCATAGTGAAGAATTGTAGTTAAACTACCAATGCAGGCACTGAGTTCTAGATATATTCAAAAGTTCTCTTCTAAATTTTTTCAAAGCTTTTGACTTGGTCTACCACCTTCCTGCCACCTTCCTGTATTAAGTAGAAAACCTCTTAACTAATTTAAATTATCTACGCTGACAATTAAATTAAGGGTAATAAATAACTTTATATCTGACCGTTAACAGACGATACATAATAATGGCTCAGTTTCTACCTTCATCCATATTTTCTATAGAGTACCTCAAGGTTCGATTCTTTCCCCGATTCTATTTTCACTTTTTATCAATGATTTTCATTTTGTCTTGCTTAGCTACATAGATGTAACTGAATTAAATTTAAATTGAATAAGAATCAAAAATTTAAATGGAATAAGAATCAAAGACGTAAAAATCTTTTCCTGACTCTAGTATACATATGAGAAAAAACTAATGTAGCAAGACAGAGCCATAACTAACACTACGACTGAGAGTTAAATGCCCTAATTTGAGAATTGGGTCTCCCACCAGTGAAATCTAACTAGGGAAAGTGGCATTCTACAGCGCAAGGCACCCTGACATTGGTAAATATCTTTCAATCAATTTTGCTCTAGAATAATATAACAACATTCAGAGGTTAATGAAAGAACTTTACCTTTAATATACGCGCAAGAAAAGTGGACGTTAAGATAAAGAAATGTAAATGGGTATATATCCCTCGATACTCTTGGCTCATACAGAGCATATTAAAAATTCATTCTGCAAACAATTTATTAGCATTACTAACTGTACTGCATAAGCAATTATTTTTTTTTACTTCTTATGTGAATTGAACAGGGGACAAACATAGAGAGTAAAACATAGGCTATTCCAGCGAATTGCATTCGGGCAAGAACAAAGGAGTGCAGAAAAGCAAGCCATTCCAAGCTATGATTTGACAAATTGAAAAAAAAAATAAGCTCTAAGTTTCAGAGTTAACTCCTTCAGCGTTTTTTACGAACATAATTAATGTAAGCGATCTCTGAGCATGAGACAAATTTATTGCAAAAATTTGAGTAAACTGAGTATTCCAAGCAACTTTCCGTGGAACAGAATCGATTCCGTACTTTTTTTTTAGATTTTTTAATATGCTGTTTGAGATGTGAAATGACTTAACAAGAGTAGTAATTTTCCCCTACAATAATGCCCAGCATATAGGGGAAGTACGCAGTAACACATTCTTCGTTAACATGATCACCACGAGGTTAAAGATTGCATAGGTAGCTAATTTTTAATTAAATTTGCGAATTTTTCGTGGAAATATTTGGAAATCGTCATTATAAGTCATTTGAACCTGCGAACTATGATTACATCAACAAATTCCATAATAACCAAAGCTCAAAAGCTCACAGCAATTCCATTAACGAGTGGGCCTCAGTTTTCCTGATATGAATCGTTTTCTTTTTTTTTTTTTTATCAACCCAACCTTTCCATTGCATTATAGCTGCTACTAACCGGATCACATTGAAGTTCTCATTCCACGCCTTCTATCGCAGAATATGTTTCTACTACAGTTTTGTTGCGTTCAGCATTCCTCAACCACACTATCATATGTCACTTTTCTTCTTAATCAAACAACATGTGCCACACCGGAATTGGATCGAGATCTTGTCATTTCCCTGAGACGCCGTCAACAACCGTCATCGGTCTATCGCCTTGACTAGTAATCACTGAGCAACGGGCCAAGGTCTTCGACCAGCATACCTAATATGTATAGGTGGATTTTAATAGACCTCCGGTAAGAGCACTAATCAACCAACGAACCTTACTTACACTTATGGAATTTTGCCAAGAGACTTATCCACCAACGAGATTGCACCAAGGTATGTGCATTGTTTAGAGTCTAATGGCAGTGGAGAGCTAGCGACTTTCATCCATATCTTGAGATTTCATATGGATTTATGCGGGATCTTATAGACCCGCTTATGCGCATTCTACCTTTTCTATATCAAATTCATAATCCATTCGAGTGCAACTCGTTTGACTGCATATTTACGAACAGAGATATTGGCGGTGTGCAATGCACACCCAGCATCTTCTCTATTCGGGTTCTTCTCTAAAGTGGAGACTTATCAATGATAGTTCGTTGTCCAAAATTAATTCCAGTGCTATTAAAAAAAAATAAAAATAAAAAAAGCACTGTACAAAGGTGGAGGTCTATGCCACACCAAGGAAATGTCACAGGTTCGCGAATAACCGTTTTTAACCGGTCCCCTTTTTCACTTTTTACATGCAAAAGATTTCGCTTTTTCGTTATTCAAAGATGATCAACTTCTCTAGCTCTCAAAATGGCATGATCACGACGACAACCGACGATGTATACTTATTGAGGATCACTTGCCAGATCCTCTCCAACATGAACACTTTTACTTTTAAGTCACTCTTTTGTGTATATCTTTTGCTTTTTATTTAATTAGGAAAATTTGCATATCAAACGTTGATGTTACCCGACCGCTTGCATCTAGGCGACTCTCTCTCCGCACTACCATTATCATAATATTTGCCGGAAATTATGTTTGTGTCGCACGACGCTTCATTGCTACATGATCTTTGCATGCGACAACATATACTACCTGGATTGATCTGCAAAATATACTCTTGCTGCGGTCTAATTAAATTTTTCTATCGGTGAAATTATCTCGTGCGCAGAGCACTTTAGACAAGATCTGCTGACCCGATGTAAGATGTTATGTTGGCAATTTGATGCAGTTGCTCTGTTGCGGATGTCGAACCATTTTATTACGCAATTAGCATACAAAGGTTAGCAGTAAACCTCTTTTGGATAATTTTCTGAGCTCTATTCCATGGATCATGGCTTATCTTTCTCTTGAAGCGCTTTATGTACAAATTTTTAAGAATTTTTTGTAAAATTATTTCTCGTCCAGAGAAGATTTCAGGTATGAGGTGGATGGGATATCTTAAGAGATCTTGTCCCTTAAAAAGATTAAGCTTTTGTTATGGGATTTGAAACTCTTCTGCCATTTCATTTTATCCGCATCTAACTATGCTTTCACATAATGCTGTAAGTCGAAAGAGTATATTACAATGGATGGCGAGAAGACTCGGTATGGTATGAGAATTGTACCTGAGTTCCGGAAACATGTCAGTTTCAATTTTCTATTGTGTCTTCAAATAGAAACAAGCGATTGTTCACTTTTTCACCTATCCAGTAATATCTAAACATTATTTTCTCGACCTATAGGCGATTTGTCTAACTTAACCCTTTTTTGGATTTCTAAATGGAATTTGTTTTCAACTCAATGGTTTCACGATGTACTTACAAATGTTGAACTATGGCGTCGGATGGAATGTATACATGAAGCTTACGATGGAGAGATAAAGTGAGATTAAATAAGTACAAACAAGACATGACAAATTTGAGTTATGAGCATTTGTGTAAAACTGTTATTCAGTTTCAATTGCAATAATTGTTCTACTGTTTTGAATCCAGAATAGATGCTATTGTGTTGACAATTTGGTTGATATAATTACCAACATGCTTCCACACTTTGCAAACACGAACAATAAGAACCGAAAAAGATGTTGCTTTTATATTTTGTGATTTGTCGTCCAAATTGTTTTTTATTTGTTGAGAAGCCTTTGCAAGATTCATAAATCTAAAAGAGCGCTCTGGTAACAAGGAGAGGGCAGTCTGGGATGGTAGTACGCTCTAATTCGACATGCATCATAAGATGTGAGGAAAATCAAGGCAAGTGGAATAGTGTTGTCGGTTCATCATATCCTTTCAGATATCTAAGAATCCTTCGTGGTTTGTTAAAGTAGTGATTGGGTTGGGTATCAATATTTTAGCCTATCGTTCCTGAAGAAAGTATATTGGTTGTGGCAGTACTCATAGCCCTAGAGAAAATCGGGCCGATTGTTTTCATTATATATTAGCAAAGCAATATGACAATTTCGCCTGGTCCAGATATACCTTGGAGTAGCATTTCTTTGACGGACTTCAGTTAGTTATTTGGATCGAATAATTTTATTTTTCTTTTTAATAATCTCGAATTGAGTTAAAGTCTACATTGACATGACAGAGTTTTTGCCAATATTTGGACTGCCGCTTCTCAAATTTTTTCACAAGGCCGTAAGCTTTCCTGCTGGAAAGCGTGAAACAGTTTCTCAAAATTCATTTCTTTCATTTCGCTTCATCCAAACTGTTCCTTTTAAAATCCTTTGTAAATTTGATCTTATATCCAGATACTACTAGCTTTACGAGTAAATAGAATAAATTTTGTGTGTGTTTAAATCTAGATTAGATTGAGTAAAGAGTGGAGGCGACTAGGCCACTAGGACCCTGCGGACACCACTATCAAAGTTGATCTACAATATCTTCAATTACAGTGGTAAGGCTAAGTTTACCCTTTTTATGAGCTCGATTATTGTCTTTAGGATTAGCTTGCAAAACTAATTTGAAGAGATAAATAATTCTACAGTGATTTGTAATACTAAATCTGCAATAGCGTGCTATGCTTCGAGATTTTATCCTCCTCTTCGCATAGTCAACACAGTTCACTGTTGGATTTTCGTATGTTATTCAGAAAATACCAGAAGTGGCCATTTCCAGTGACTACATTAATAAATAGCCTAATCGATTGTCTTCCAAAACCAATTAGCTTACGCATCTGGACAGGAAAGGGGTGGTTCACTTACCTGATACCGGGCGCGCTTCACCAGAGCGGATCTGGTCGCCCTTCCCATTTTTGTAGTTCCACCTAAAGTAGCTTCAGTAGGCCAAATTTGAGCTGTCTTAGCAAATGTAGATATTAAAATTCTTGCAACTTCTGTTAAGGCTTTCCTGAGCTCCAACCTCTATGGCATAGACCTCCACCTGAAAAATGGAAGGTGAGGTATCAAGCGGAATGGAGAGTTTCACTTCTGAATCCACCACTCCTGCGCCTGTTTTGTTATACTTCCTGGATCCGTCAATGTACAGGGTGTCTCAGAACGACCCGACTATTCCAAGAGTGAACTAGACGCAAACAAAGCTGGGTAGGGGAGTGAGAGTGCCGTCTTTTACAAGATCTGTCTTTACATTTCTAGTTGCCACCATGTCTTACACGATAGAGTAACGCTCGTTTTGCGTGCGCGCATATTTTCAGAACGATCGGTCGCTCATTTGCGTTCGGTGGCTATTTCGACTACATTATGGATTGCGCAATATTTGAGAAACCCCAAGTAACGCCACTATTCTCGTTTGGATCCAGGCATTCAACGATACTGGAAACATAATAGGCGAGATTCATCATGGTCGTCGAAGAATAGCAAGAACCTCTGGAAACATCGAGTTGGTTGCGAATTCTGTAAGTCGACAACCCCGCGTTAGCATTAGGAAGCGAGAATCGTAATTGGGGCTATCTAGAGTGACAATTCCCCGTATGATGCGATGCGATTTGAAACATAAGCCCTACAAAATTAAGTTAGTACAGGCTTTGAACGAAAGTGATTATGTTTTAAGACTTAATTACGTGAACGTAATGTTAGAGCAATTTGACCATTTTGACAATATTTTCTTCAGAAATGAGGCCCATGTGAATCGTCAAAATTGCCAATTTTGAGCAGAGAGCAATTCAACAACGTTACATCAACGCCCTTTACACAGCTCCAAAGATACAGTTTGGACCGTAATGTCGGCAAAGTGCATTATTGGACCTTACTTTTTTGAAGACCATAGAGGCAGAGCGATTACTGTGAATTCGGCGTGCTATATCGAGATGATACGGAATTTTTTTGGTCCAAAACTTCAAGAATGTGAGCATTACAATCGGCTCTCATGGTTCCAGCAAGATGGAGCCACGGTGCATACCACTAACAACTCGTTGGCAGCACTGCACGAATTGTTCCCCGAAAAGGTGACTTCGCGAAGATGTGACATTGAGTGGCCACCATGGAGCCATGATTTAACGCCACTTGATTTTTCCCTGTGGAATTATCTTAAGAGTACTGTTTACTACAATAATCCACTCAGTTTGGCAGATTTAAGAAAAAATATTGCAGTGTGGCTTTAGACGCTTTCACTCGACCAGCACTGCGCTGCTTAAAGTGACAGCAGACATCCGAGACATGTGTGACAGGGGTCTCTCAGTGATCCATGTGCTACTTGATTTCAGCAAGGCATTCGACTCAGTGCCTCACGAAATACTAACCTCAAAGCTTTGCTCCCATTTTAATTTCTCCCCCTCCGCCTCCGAGATGATTCGCACCTACCTAGCAGGTAGATCTTTCATGGTCAATTCAAGCGAAACATACTCCAGTATAAGACCCTTACGATCGGGCATTCCCCAAGGAGCAGTTCTAGCCCCCCTTCTATTTTCTCTATACATCAATAATGTGGGGGAGATTCTCAATAACGTTCATTTTCATATATACGCAGATGACATCCAGATATACATCGGTTCTCCGGCAGATAGACTGCACGAATCAATACAAATTATAAACGATACTCTAGCTGATATCGTATCTTGGGCAACTGCTAATGGCCTAGCACTTAACCCAACCAAAACACAGGCCATTGGGTACGCTATTAGACCCAACAGAATCGCTAATCTATAATTTCAAATTCCCTCCATAATCATATTGGACCATAGCATCCCACTGACACCGAAATTTGTGAAAAACCTGGGACTCCTTATGGATCCCTGCCTCTCGTGGAAGACACATATAAATTTGATGTGCTCTCGAATATATTACGGACTCCGCTCCCTCTACGCAGTTTCCCCTCATCTTGATGAGACCACAAGATTACGACTATTCAATGCACTTATACTACCACACTTTCGTTATGCGGACATCGTACTCTATCCACTCTCACAATCCGGACTATCCAAGCTGCTGCGTGCTCTTAAGGCATGTGCCAGATTCGTATTCAATCTGAGACGCAGGACGCATCTGGGTCCACTATTGGAAATCCTCCTCCCTGGATCGCTACAAGGAATGTATGATCTTACAGCACTGTCCTTTATACATAAGGCCAGGGTTGATCTATTGCCAGAATACGTGTGCGATCGCTTTTCATGGAGTAACAGGGACGGCCGCAGACTGATATACCCTAGGGTGAACACTCAGTTTGGCAGCAGAAATATCTACTCCCAGGGGGTTACAAAGTGGAACAGCCTACCAGGTGACATCAGGGAAATTGGATCCACAAAAGAATTCAAAAATAAAGCTATGTGCTCTCTGAGAGAGGCCTGAGCTGTCGCTAATGGCTAATGTCTGTTTTTCCTAATCTGTTGTTACCATTGATAGCAAAGATATATGCTAATGTCGTAATTGCTAATGTCATGAAGTTCATAGCGTTGAAAAATTCTTATATATCCAAACACAGCTAATGTGCAAACACCAATAACTGCTATTCGTAAGGCCGTCATAATACAACTCTGGTTTAATAATAAAATTAACTCTTAAAATTTAAATTAAACTGAATATTTTGAATTTAAAAAAAAAAAAAACTTTAATAATAATAACTACTAAAACTATGTACAGGCAATGAATGCCTAATAAGCTCTTTCAGTTCAGTTCAATCAATTAATTTTATAGTACCTGATTTATTAATTTTACTCTCATTCATTACAACCACAACTATGTACAGGCATTGAATGCCTAATAAGCTAATCTCATTTCATTTTAAAGCATTCAATTCATTATTCGCTCTCATTCATTTATTAACTTTAATCTTGTCTAATTTCATGTATATATATATTATAAGTATCCATGTTAGTATCATCATATAATCACCTGTAAGGACTTCTTAACGTCCAACCAATCTCAAAAGGCTATCTACTCTTTATATTCTATGGCCCGACCAGCTGCTCTGATTTATGTTATTTTGCTGTTAATACTAAGCTCTTATACTAAGCTACTAATGTCGTAATGCCCAGCGTTGTACGTTGCTTTAAGCAGGGGCTTATAAATAAATTCTTTTTGATTTGATTTGATTTGATTTGATTTGAAAAGATAACGTTGATTCCTCAAAAGCTTCTTCAAAAAGTTTTCGATAATGTGCGCAAAAGGTTTGAAGAGTGTCGCCAAAAAAACGGCCGTCATTTAACCACTCTAATATTTGAAAAGTAAAATTTCGTTCACTGTGTACATTTGGGTATCTAAAATAAAATTAGTTCCTTTTTTTTATAATAGTTTGAAATAGTTGGATCATTCTGAGACACCCTGTACAAGACATGGGCCCGTTGCGGGAACTGGGGCTCTCCATCTCATATCTGGCTTCTGTTGCTAATGGTTATCTGGTTATTTTGGACATACTATCCCTTGGAGATTCTAGGCATATGGTTCGCTCTAGGAAGAAATGTGATCATCTGACCTATTCCTTCGAACCGTAGTAGTCGCTGCTTCCCTCTGCTTAAAGAGGTTGAGTGGCTATAAACCAAGAATGACTTCATGTAGTCGTTGAGGACTCGATTAAAGGCACCAGTGGCGCCTAAACAGACCATTATTAGGTCTTCTTGGTGATTATCTCCATCGTTTTAAGTAAGAAAATATGGCTAGAATTACATCCTAGAAGATCCGTAAGGTGGGATTCAGATCCCACTATCTCGCAAAAATCCTTTAAGATGATAGCTTTGTTGGTTATCATTACCATTTATCTTAGGATCTGAGCACTGGAGGCTCCTTGTCCTCGTGAAAGGGATTATCACCATCTTTTTATTGATAGTCTCATAGTCTCTTATTCTTGCTTCATCTAGTAATAATTTTAAAGGCAGTTTGCATAAGTTTGGGTAAAGCTGATTGACACAAATGACAATATCATCAATAGAATTCTCCGTTTCAGGTGGCGGTTATGTATCGTTTTTCCAGCATATTTCCAATCCATCTGACGATGTAAGTTTCTATGCCTCTATTTTTCAGTCACCCTCTTGATAAGTCATAGAGGGTGTTGTCTAAAGCGCCTTATATGTCTATGAAGGGACATAATAGAACTTCCTTGTCTTGTAAGGCTTTCCCAATTGCTGAGGGCATACTCTGTGAATTTATCGAATTGGTAGGCACATTGATTTATCGCTAAGTGGATGAATAGGACATTGAATATAGTTGTGTAGGTATTATTTTCTCTGATATTTGCATGAGAAATGATGTCAAACTAATAGGCCTGTATGATTTTGCTTCGCTGGGTATTTTGTGTCCCGTTTTCGATATAAAAACGACTTTTATTAATCTCCATGCCTTGGACATACATTCCATGCATAGCCTGGCCCTAAAAATCTCAGTGAGAAAGGATTTATTAGAATACATCAATTCCTAGAATAGCGCTGGAAATATGCCGTCTCGACCAGGAGCCTTAAGTTTTAAATCTAACATCCCAGAAGATAAAAAAATCATTGAAACTTTCTTAAATAGTTTAAGGTCCGAGGCAGAGGTACTATGCAGTATTTCATGAATCATTTTTGCATTCATTTTTTTTTTAAGAACTATGTGGAAAACTTTTCATCAAAATATATGTAAGTATTCGTCATTGGTCAGATGCTTAATATTGGAATATCCTCAATAATTTCAAGGCCACCCTAGAGTTTAGGGGCGCACCGAGAGGGGGGACGAACGGGACTGGTCCCCCTCCAGAATGTCAGTTTTCTGAACATAATTTACAAATTACGTATAAAATGTGGTCTGTATATTATTACAAAGTCCGATAAAATAAAATAAAACCTTTTAATCTACAATAGCAGTCCTTAAGTGCTCAGATGGGTGCAGGACGCGACTTTAAAGCCCTATTTTTCTGACTTGTTAGGACTTGGGACACCTATGGTCCCTCCCCAAAGCCAAATCCTGGGTGGGCTACTGTAAGCCAAATACTGGGTGCGTTACTGCTAGAGTTTAGTAATATTTTGTCGACTGAAGGAGTGTGTGTACATTTAAGAAATAGATGTTTACCCATTTTGTCATGATACAGAATACCGTCCGTGATCTTGACTGCTTTTTCGAAAATCGAACAGAATATTCACTCAGCGAAGGGAACCAATTAATTAATTGTAGGTCAAATTACAACAGTTAAATCAATAAAATAAACTCGGTCATCTAGTCCCATATCACATGAAAAATGTAAGACAGATGGCAATTATGCCTTTATACATCGGGGCGCATAATTGCAAATATAAAATACTTATTTTTTTTTTTTTAATTTTTAATATTTTACACCTTTCAAATAAATTAACTAACGGTAGAAAATCTACGTAGATAATCACACATCTCAAAGATTCGGGACAAGTTTGACCTTGAAGAGAACCATAACAATGTAAAAATGGAAAGCAGGTCAATTATAGCGCAAAGATTTCAACGCCCGATATTCAGTTCACACAGGCAAAATATAATCACAACTCGCAATTATTTTTGTTAATAACATATTGTTTTTTTTTTTGTGGCGTGTCGTGTTTAGTACTTTCGTAATAAGATCCCAAAAATAACAGCGATGAAATGGTGTTATATTTGGATGCTTACCAAATTATGACACTTTTGCCTTCATATATTTCTCGATCAGATAAAAAATTCCCTGGAGGGTTTTACTTGTGCACAGTCGCAGCAACCCACCTTAAAACTAGCACCAACTAGCATCAACAGAAAGAAGTTAAACAGGGAAAAAAGAAACGAAAAAAGAAGCAAACAAGATCGTGCATCTGCGCAGGTGAATATTAGAAAATGACGACGACTCTCTGCGCCGCCGCCGCCGCGCCGCCGTGCAGAAATTCGCCCCAAGGCCTTGATATTTAACGCGGGCCTCTCAGCACCAAATTAGGAGTCACACTTTATCATTGCGGCAATAATGCATTCAGCGCCTTTTCCATGTCAAAATGATTGCACTCGAGGAACCCCCTGCGTTTCGGAGTCTTATGTCGTAGTCGATTTCAATTAACTTCGTAGGAGATACGTGAGCAAGAGTCGAACCTGACATTTTGATTTACCCAGCTCTCTGAGCTACCAGTAGAGTATGACATATGCTTCGTCAGGCTTGGTTCTTTTCACTTTGTTTTTTCTTTTTTCTTCTTTTTTAATTAATTCAATTTACAATGCAACAGTTATGAATATTCATGTCGCCAGAATGATAAATCCGCTGCGATTTTGACATGGCTATGCACTAGACTGTACTGAGCTGGTGCGAGACGCCCCGTGTATGTGCGGTGCTTAAACTTACGGAAATCAAAAGCAAAGATTTCAATGCAAAAACATAACTGCATTTTCGACATTCACTGTGTACACTGCAGTCGTGTCGTGCTGCATAACACCTTTCAAGTAGTTACTTTCTTCTACATAGATTTACCTGAGTATAAGAGGAATCCTCAATGTCCACTTGACAGTGGCTGATTTCACAGTAATTCATGGACATACGCCCGTCACAATCACCGGTTGTTGTCGTGATTGAGAGGAGGTCGATCTTACCTTTGCCGTCCGTGGGCTAAATATTGCACATACTCGTATATACTACCTGCATACAAATCGGGAGGCTGCCGACTGGTTCCAAAGAGATCATGTTTGTCATGCACATTTCTGCAGCAAGTAGCTGCGCTATCACCCATAAATAATCAATCAACAAGGCTCCATAGGAGATTCAGTAAAGCATTTTCTGGTCGTGGTGAGCAATCGAAAGTGTTCGTCTTTGCATGATACTGAAGAGGAGAGGTTTCGAGTGTAACTCTAAACGTAAATCTTCATGTGGCCCCATCGACCTGAGTTGGCCTTGTATTTCTGACAATTTAAGTACTTAGAGCTTAGCATCTTTTCTCCTACATAAGTTAATTCACTTTTTCTCTCCATTTTTTTTTTTTTTTTTTTTTTTGTTTTTTTAATATCTTTTTAACGTTCTCCGAAGCTGATAGTGGGTATACTTCGGTAGCTACTTGATTTGCACGTACCTACCTTGACCGATGTCTACCTCCTGGGCTTTTTGCCGTGTCATGCTATGCTGAGAGTAGAATTCATTGCAAATGATGAAAATCATTTTTAACTCTTTCCGATTTTAATTAACTTTTGATTAACTTTCAATTTGTCAATATTTTTCATGATTTATTGAGTCTCAAGTATTTTGACGCCCTGATGTCAGCTAAAGTAGTCAGCAACTCGCTTTTTTTTTTTTTTTGTTGTTGTGGACTTACCAAAAATATATTTGCGCCCTGATTATGGTCGAATAGTGTTTGTAGTGAATTTCGTAACATACTCAGAAGGTGGCAATTTTGGCTACGCAGGAGTGTTTCGGTGTGTCATTTATTGTTGATGTTGATTGAATTGTAGAATGGAAAATTTTTGATTTCATGTTACCTGCACATCAGTAGGAGAGTAAATAATTTGCATGGAACTATATAGGAAAAATGTTCATGTCATTTCACTTTTATAAGATATTTTCAAAGCCGGTTTCAGTTTTAATCCATACGCATGAGCTGTTGTGATTTATTTTATTTTACTTAGTTAGTATATATATAATGATCTTTTTGTTAGTAGTTGGATCGACTGAGTAATGCTTGGAAGCCAATGTCAGTCTGTCGGTTTATCACATGATCTGCTTAGGTATAATCTATGGAAAAAAACGACTTGCTAGTTATTTTTTTTTTTAATTAAGTGTAAGTACTGGCTCGGAAGGAGGCAGATTACACTCAACTGGGATTTTGTTGACAAGTCGATTTAGCCTTATTCCCAAATAGGCTAGCTTCTGGAAGATAATTCCATTCTAGAATTCTCTATTTTGTTGACCTTTTAATATATCTATCTGTAAAGAACAAATGTGGGGCGGAAAGACGGAGCGTTCGGGAACTCAACACAACTACCTCACTATACTCACTCTTCCACAATGGTTACCTAAATCTTTAATCTTTCATTTGTGCTATATTAGGGACCTTTCATCTAAAGGAATAAAACATATGGGTCTGTATCCCCTATGACCCCTAATTAACCACAGCTATGCACATTATTTCTTTTCAAACGGAAGTGAACTATCTGCTTGGTCTGTCGAAGAAAACTGTTCCACACATGTATGTCTCAGTGCTGGTGATATTTGGTTCAAGAAAAGGAGTTTTATAAGTTCGATATTTAAGAGCAGTGGCTCATAAATCTTTAGGGTAAGCAATGGACCTTGTAGTGTCATAAGTTCTTGAGAGCCTTATCTAAGACCACATTGCATCCACACAAATCACAGGACAATGCCTCATATCTTAACTATGTAAAAGTCACCCAGCATATTCTAGAGTAGAGGAGAAGTACTCCTCCTTGCCCATGAACTGTCTGCAATCACTCTAACTAATATAGTAATTACCCAACTTCTTGGTTAGTATGCTTCAATTTAGCTTATTGCATAACCAGCACACGGCAGCGTGCGTTCACTCCATGTAAATTTAACCAACTAGTCGTCTCCTCGGATGGTCCCTCTCGGTAAACCTTTAAGATGTTTCCCTTTATACATACATATTCATTGCCGACCCTTTTCAAGCAATTCAAGAAGAGGTGAAAAGGTAAGAATTACATATAGTTCGGAATATTTTCATGTGTATGATACTCTGCCACGGTTCAGAATGAAGAGATTTTGAATCATTAAACCATCGTGAGATTGGTCAAACCCTTCTGCTATAAAAATGTACCCACAGTTTTAAATACTACGAAAGAAGGTTTCACATTCTCGACATTAACAACCTTGGCTACAAAGAATTAGGGCATTGGGATTTACTATCAAACCTCATTTTCCTTAATTCAGTCAACTCTCTCCAGATAAAGAAGTAAGTGTTCCGTCAATGACAACTTTGATTAGCTTTAAAAGTCGGCTTGCTGTTCTGATGCATGATGTTCAGGTCTGTTGATGTAATGAACAACAATAGTTTCTCATTTCGGAACTTGAGGTTTGATCGGAGCGTATATGGGAGTATTTGACATTAGTTGGTTATAATACCAGACACCAAGCTAATTAGTCCTGGAAAACTCTTTCGTTTACCTCAGATGTCTTTATAGGAGGAGATATAACAGTCATACAGTAGGTAAGTTGGATATTAAGGAGTTTCTTCTTAAAACCTATTTGCTTGGAACCCGTTTTTAGCCGTTGGCGTATGTCTGTTCTTAGGTTTAACAACAGTACTACATCAACATATTTCATGGCATATTTTTGGAGTTGAACATGTGGTGTTATCTAAGATTTGGACCGTATGAATCTCAAAAAGGCAACGAATGCAGTACTTGCAAACTGAAGGCACCTTTTAGTGGAGCAGATATGGCGTCAACGTGTTATAGCCTTATCTGAACTAAGAAAATGCAATGCTTTCATTTCATTATGATCTACACTTTCTAAATAAAGAACAATTTAGCCCTGCTCAGATGATGCACCCACAGAAAGAACTCCTCCGGGGAGATCTTCCTTATCCTCTACGAAATTCTAGTATCTCTTTTTGAGTCCCTTGTCTTATTGAAAGACTTTCCTGCTCTGGATGCCAAGTCAGGGACTACTGTTTGCGTTTTATCAGAGATCTCAAACTTCATGCGTATAAGTATGTCTACCTCATTGGCCAATCATGAGCTTCGTCAGCGTTTCTCAGGCTTTCTACCATCCACGGCCGTGGCAGTCGCTCCGAACTGCTATACTCTTTTACTCTGTGACGTCATAATAAGAGCATTGCGCTTCAAAAATTTTCTTAACTCTATTTTTTTTATCGAAAACTTTGAAAGAATTCAATTTGGCGAATGTAGAGAATCTCAAAAGTGCTAGTTTTTCTGGAACTAGTCCAGTCTAAATAGTATCGAATTGCTTGCATTTAATTTTCATATGGTGTATGATAGCCAGAGCATGTTGTTGGCAGTGGATCACGGAAATGAGAAGACGGACTCGCTACCCTCGTCTAGCTCTAGTTCTTGGACCAGAATCTGTTGCTGGGGCCATCACCTCAATGATCAGGTATATCATCAGAGCGGATGTTTGTATGAAACATCAGTTACGATGATCGAACCTGAGCATATGCAACTGTTTCTTGATGAACCAAATAGAACTACGAAGCTCACGGCCTTTTTCTTCGACCTCGGAAGAAAACAATGTAGAACCGTAGTCCGCATCATCATTGGTCATAGCCTGCTTTACGCTCATCACAATTTGAAAGTTGTTGACAGTCCTCTGTATCTGTCCTGACTGAAGAAGAAGAAGAGAACTTAAGACAACCACACACTTCCGCCCGATGCATGCTAGATAATCTTAGATATACCATCATATCTGTTGATGAGCTGAAAAGATTACCTCACCTAGACCTGATGACGACAGGAAGGTTTAGATGAGCCGTCCTTTCTGTCTAGCAAGTTAGCTAAACGGGTTTTCTTGGCCTCAGTGTTTGGGATCTTTCATTCCTCTACCACGAAAGACTATAAATCCTGTTGGGTGATAACGCCATTTGAGTGTTGAACGTGAAAATAGATAACTTGAATTTCGGGTACATCTTCTTATAGTATTTTTAAATTTTTTTAGTACGTATATATTATTTAAAACTATCACGTTTATAGTAAATGTTAAAAAATTCGGAACCAAATTTCTAATTTCATTACTTTCCACCAAGCATCAACAATTCTCAAGGTAGAATTTTTTACTATGTCATCTCATTTTTGGCCCCAAAACTTTTTCAATTTACTGTATTGTCATTGTCACATATTAAAAGAAAGAAAAAAAAACCCGATACAAATCTGTACATAGAACAACAAAATGACCATAATTACCATGAGAAATAGAATCATCTAATAATCTCTAAAAAAAAAAAAAACAATTTTTTTTATGTGTACAATCAAATTTAACGCTTTCTACAATTTAATTATCTCTCCTTTAGCCCCGACAGACCAATGTATCACATCCATTGTCAGCGCTATCTTTCATGTCCATAAAAATTTACTCCATCTACCATTCTTAAAGTATCTTAGATAAATTTTTCATGCCACCTTTAATTTATAATCCAAATAACTTTGACCCATTTTTTGTCATCACTAAGTACTTTCTATGGCTTTCAATGCACGACGGAATTCTTCTCATGCCTCAAGAGTTTAATAGTACTACATACAATAATATCAAAAAAAAAGTAAACCGTTAATATCTGACATGTTAGCTGGGTGTCAAAAGACCATAATCATCAAAATTATACCTCAAATACAAGAATTTTCCATTCCGTGCCGGTACATAATCTCTGGCTCCAAAAATTTAAAGACCTTTTTTTCACCCGAATCTTTCATCCAGACAAGGTGACGGACGGTAAGAAGAACATAAAATGAGCACCTAGAACAATGCCTTGCAGGCAAACAACTGTGTCAAGAAAACGAAAAACTAAAAAATTCCACAATTTTTGGTAATTTTCACCTAACTAGCAGCAGCAGGATGAGTGTGAACCCAACGGGATTTTCATTGCACAATCAGTCAACCTTTACCAGAGCTCCAAGGCCTTGCCCGATATCGCTTAGTATAATTTTTCACCCAAAGAAAAAAACTTAAAAAGAATTTTTCTCAGCATGACGAAAATGGCTCAATCGTGGAACTGATAGCAGTTCGTGCATTGTCTTTAGAGATAAAAAGGTCGACTGCGAATACAAGTTGGGCCGGACCTTCTATGATGAAGATGATAGTTTTGGCCTGTATTGCTTCGCTAACTTTAAAGCCAACGAACCTTTCCTTAGTTAGTTGATGACGTTGATAACGGCATCAGAGGCTTTTGCACGAACAGCTATGTAATAGCAGAAAAAGTTTATCACACCTGAATTCTCTATACGGTGATTGAACAGCTTTAATTGCGTGCGGTCGCCTCAAATGGTTAGATACTCCGTCGGGGGCAGTCATCAGTGACAAACAAGTTGAGGTCAGTGATTTGATTGACGGCACGATAATTTTTGTTGATTAGTATGAGCGCGGTGCGAGCACGTGAACGCATACCTCGGTGAAATGATTAATGACTGACTAACGATTGATTTTGATTAAATGCTGCACCACTGACACTTGGTGTTTTCGCACATGACTTGATTTGCTTGTCTATTCGAGGCAGTGATTTCCTGTTGTTTTGATGTTGCGAATTTGGTAAGAAAAAGGTGAGTAACCTGTATATACTTTTCCAAAACCACATTTAATCATAAGACAGGCGAGGAGGTTATACGAAATTATAAATATTAAATGGGGGAGGATGAGGCCAGTATATTGGTAAATATAGCCAAAACATAACCTATGATAATACACTATGCATCAAGGTTAAAATATAAAACAAATTAAGGTACCTATAGATCGAAATGAAATTAGTACGGGCATGTATGCTCCCCTGAACTTACATATTATAGTAGTAAGTTGCCATATACTCGTATATAAAAGATGTAAACAAATTGATCATACGCGCAATTTTGATATAGATCCAATTTAAGTTTAAATTTATTTTCACTCCACTTTCAATAAAAATAAACCAAAATAGTCAAAATAGATGGTACGATTATTACTACGATTCAACTACCGATTAAGCAAAGTATACTTAACTATTAGCTTGGTCCTTCGAGCCGGATATATTTAAATAGCGATATATCCAATATCAATTAATTACTTAAGTTGCACAAAAGCCACTATTAATAATATGAAATGCTTCAGATGGTTGATACGCTCAATACCATCGCAGGGGCCATGGATTCAAATCCCGCCTTCACTCCGCACGGTATTGAGATTTTCAGCCTATGTAGTTTCCTTTCAACTTTTGTAGCTTTCTCTCTCCCATATTACTTACTACACTACCTATTAGAAACTCCCTCACCTCTATCTTCCAGCAGCGTCACAATATGTTCACCAGGACAGTGGAGAAATATTTACAAGGTTTTAAACCAGTTGTTAAACTTTTATTAAGAGCACAGGCGTCAATTCAAAAGAATGAAAACAACCATAAGTCTAGTAGCTTTAAATGTTTCACTAGGACTCTATAAGTCTCTTGAGTTTTAAGATATACAAGGTCAAATTATCTATTACTAGTGAAAGGCACACTAGGCTTAAATGAAGATACAATTTTAAATACTTGAACACAGTGACGTAATTTTGTGAAAATAACGCTTGCAAAGTCGTCTGTTTTTACAGTTTTCTCCATATTTGAGTATGCTCGGAGGACGCTATCTAAATCTCACAATTACTGATTTTTAAATTCAGTGCATATGGAACCCCAAAAATACAAGTAGATGAACTTGATTGGTTGGCTTGATGAGATTATCAGATTGAATTAAAAAGTTTACCCTTAAATCCAGCCATTACTTCCAATTGATATTTACTCAGCACTTCTAAATGTGAAGTGGTATAGTCTCATACCCTTCTACACAGAGTTTGAAAGTACATTTAATAGCCATGCCAATATTTACAAGTGGGCTTTTCATTTCATATTTATGATTCTATAATAATCACATCATCTAGAAGTCTAACACATCTTCTTTATCTTACCTCAAAACCGCTTTTACCCTGCCTAATAAAGGAATAGTTGTGAAGAAATTGACCTGAATCGATCCCGTAAACCTCATTTAATATACATGTCGTTTACATTTTCAGTATCCAGATGGCGCTAATCCATTATTATTTATTGCTCGGTTCAACCAAGACTCGTTGTTTCCCCACCACTTTATACGTTATTACAGAAAATTCAAAAATGTAAACTCTCCCGGACTGTCATACTATGGTGTATCTGTCTCGATCTGTCATATTTTAGTGTAACTCCTCACCCTCAATTATGCTCTGATTATTTGAGGGCAAGTAGTGCTTGAACTTCGTACCCAACCAATAGAATAAGCCAATGTGTTATCTATTACATAACCGGACCAATATCTTTGTTATGAATTAGAAATAAATAGATTTACCTTTCTGAACCTTATGGGGCTTAATAAGTGTACAAAGAATTACAAATGAGTAAGTCGTACAGAGATTTGCCGCCAGTCTATAGTTGTATATAGCTACAGCTACATGTTGAAACATACATACGAATACGTTTCGGTTATTAGTTTTCAATAATTCTTAACGCTCATTCATTTCTCTTTCCTCCATTATCCTAGAACAAACCACTTCTACTGAGTAGTTTAAACAGCCCGCTGAAGACAAAAGTTTAAAGTGTATTAAGGCCCATTTCTTAACTCTTAAATTTTGTATCTGCAATCCTATTTATAAGACATAAACAATACTGCCGCCCTCAAGTTAGATTTTGTTAGAGACTACGAATATACCTACGATCAGCCACAATGAGATCGTCGATAGTCCGTTGGTATGCTACCTTATCAGGATCCTACCTAGTTGGTAGACATTCAAATATCAGGTATTGAACACTCTCAACCTCTTCCCCGTCCAGACAGCTTCTACAGAAGTTTTTCTATGGAGTTTGTGTAAATTCCAAATATTTTCCAAAGAATCAGTTTCCCATGATAACTACAGTAATATTCCGCACATCATTCCGGTTCCTCTTTAGTAGAGTTTCCACCTTACTAGGACATACATATCTTGAGCCATAGCTGTCTTGAAGTCCCACATATGGTTAACGTATACGCCCTATCAAACTAATAGACTTTTCAACTATATTTTTCACATTACACGCAACTACACTCTTAGTTTCTTTTTTCTGCCTATACTTAAAGGTTTAAAGATAAAAAAGAAACGCCCACACACTATCATAATAATTCATAAACCTATAACATTCATTTTATAAATATTCTATTCCATCATTAACAAAGAATATGCTATTTGTCCTTTCACACCCTTTTCCAAGGTCAAAAGTGCTAAGTCACATAAATATTTATTTCAAGTACAAAGAAGGTGCGCGCCACCACACAAGATATCGCAGACGTACACTTGACATTTATTTTTATTTATTTTTTTCGAAAGCCGACACAATAGAAGTGCTAAAAAATGAATCTCATTACACCTTTTATCTACCTCTACTACATCGAATGCGCACATCACCGTCTATAACTATCCTAAGTGAAGAGAAAAACATAGTTCCATGACGAGCCCATCATGGACTAATTGGCAATTCAATTGGTTCTAGAACTCGATGATGCTTGAAGGAACATTTAGAATTCCTCACTTTCATTACCATATCAATTCACGACTGTTGCTGTGTTGCCTTGTTACTCGCACATAAGTGCGGACCCAAAGAAAATAACTCTTTTGTACGGTCGAGACTGTTCATTGCCCATATCTAATTTAACTAACCACTTAAAAGAATCTATACTATCGTCGCCATCCGTCTTATAGACAGACCATCGTGCTTGCACAGTGAAATTCACTTTCTGGAAAATACTCTTCAGGGATTGTATGTGCGGATTGTATACGTACATTTATCTAGTTAGCTACGCTAAATTTTGGTTGGAAAGAAATTGTGGGCCTTATTAGATGAATCGGTTGTTGGCTGTCATAAACAGATACCTCTGCATATAGAAACAGAGAATGGAGTTGTTTTAGTGCTTTGTGAATCGATTATTTATAAACGAGTCGTTTCGCTTCAGGAAATAATATTGATTTCTCTAATTTATCACCACTTAATTAATGACCATGATATTATGATGTGAGAGGTGCAATAAAGATATCATAAACTCGTAGGAATCGTTCACAACACCCTTTGATGAAGATAAATACTTTGTTTTGTTGTAACAAAGGCGACTAAAAATCATATGCCTGTAGCTATAACTATTATTTAATCCAGTAGGAGATCTGCTCGGTATACATGGTTAATATAAGACTCAGTAGCGAGGCGTCAAAGGATTCACGGTGTTCACTGAACACCCAGCCTGTAGACATATATTTCTCCAGTTCAAAATAAAATAAGAATAATAAAAATTCGTTCTAATTAAATCCGTAAGCTCCCCAGCCGTCATACCTTTGCATTGCTTATGACGGGTGTTCAGTATCATAACTGAACGCCAAGTTGAATATCAATATGTGCGAATGCTAGGAACGGAAATATTCAGTCCTCTTGCCTTTATATTGGTTGTTGCAGCCGATTACGGTATACAGACTAACAAATTATTGTATTACTGTCCCGGACAATAATTGTGTAAATTTGTGCAAGTAGGTTGATTATATTGTTAGTAGTATTTCGTTGAAATATTTTCTGCTTTTGTCCATTTTTGACGAAGATACGTTATTTTGAAATTTGAAAGTGACAAATTTTACTTGGTAGGTGTAATTTCAAAAACTTATATCTCAGGATGTACACATCGCAAGTCCATGAAAGAAACGCTGTTTATTTAAGGAAGCTTTGAAGTTTCTGGAAAATATTAGTTGATGGCTATGCCCGTTATCCTAGAATATCTCAAAAATCCCACTCTCGACTTCCTTTTTTTTTTATTATTTTAATCCCTAATGGGTTTTGAGAAAATGAGACTTCTTGGAGTTTGGCTACAGTTATTTTTTAAATATACTTAGTATGTAGTTCAGGAAACTTTGAACGAAAATTGTTGTCTGATTATATGCAGAAGTTCTTTCACGGATATCGCGGATCGAATTTGGACACTGGTTCCACAGAGGGCCTTTCATTCTTTATTACGATATTCAACGTGTTACGATTTATGGTCAAATGTAGAAGTGAAAAAGTATAACAATTATTGTGTTCTGGAAATTAAAATTTTCACTCTTCGCATAACAGAAAAAAATGTTTATAACTGTTGAACGGAAGCAGATATTGAGATAATTCTTTTATGTTTTATATGACAATTAACGGGTCATATTTGGAAAGGGGAAAAATTGTATCTTTGGTGTAAAAACTTAACAGTATCAAGGATAAAACTAATTTTTTTTTTTTTCAAGAACTAAAATTTAAGACTCGATTACGGAGGCATTGAATTTTTTGCACACTCTTCAAAGCTTTCTACGAACATATTAGAATAAAGTTTCCATAACGTAAAAGTAATCATTTTGAACTATAAACAGGCTTTCGAATTATCGTCACCACAAGCTTTGTTTATTTTATATAAATTTTTAAACAAGAAACATGTATGTTTTTCCATAATGCGCAACTTTCAAACGACACGTTTCTCATACATATGCATTTTATAACGCCATGGCCTGTAATAAAGAAGGCAATGACTCAGTTCAAAATATATTAAACAAAAATGTATAAAGTATTTGTTTTTCCCCGTTATAGTAGTCGATAAAGACCATGTCGTGTAAATGCCCGAAAATTGTGTTGTAAATACCAGGAAATTGTGTCTATGCCGATGAAACTGATTTTGATTTTTTTCGTAACATCACGAACGCTTAGCATGTACGAGCGTAAGAAAATCAGTGAACTACTGGCAGAGTCCCTATAATACTTTTTAGTTTTACTTTCGTTTCTAGAATAGTGTTTTTAAAAACTGCTGCTTTATTAACGCAATGCATCTTTTGTTTTCCGTTATTGCAAAGAAACGCAAGCTTATCTACTTTTGAACGCTGTCAAAAAATTTTTTTTTTTAACAGAAACTTTGTGTATATATCTGAATAATGGAAAATAAATGTTAAAAATAACTTTACTCTTACGATTAAAGCGCCATCTATTATAATTTTAACTAATTAATAAAAATCCTCCGTGTTTTTGATATGTTAATCTTTCTTTGTCGCACCGTCAAAACACAGGAAGAGAAAATGTTGTGACATTTTATAATTTAAATGCAATTTGCAAAGGCAATAGATACCTGGAGCGGTGTTCATCGTTGACAAAATGGAAAACAGCATACATTAAAGCCAAATCGATTCTATTAAAATATTCTCAGAATATTTAAATATGTGCATACATTTCTATGTGACGCTGAACAAAACGTTGCATTTTCCCCACCCACCATCATAGCCAACATAATAGTTAACCTAGCCTCCAGCTCGGCTAGCAATGACCATGGTCTTCTTATCGACTTAAACCTGCTGTGGTTCACAGTATAAGCTCTAGCAGGTTCGTAAATTAATTCTGAAAGCGGTACGATTTCGTCCTATAGCAATGTACATAGGAAACAATAATATTGTTTCTTAAACATTTAAAAAAATGAGTGCGTACCACAAAATCTTATCCAAAACCACAAGTTATGTACTTTGACTTTGTTTTAGCAAAGACGGTGACAAAATTTCAGCGTCTCTTCAGTTTGACTGTGCTACAGTAAGTTTGAGGCGAAAGCGGCTCCATCCATACCACTTATATCCGAAATTAAATTGTATCTAATCAAGGACCAATAATAAAAGCAAAATTGTCCAAAATCTGCACAAAATGGGAATTTTCGTATAAAAACAAAGACATTGTGATTGTATTATTTGCAAGAATCAAGAGTCATAGAACTGTACAATTCGTTTTTGTTTAAAGATGCCTTTGCCCGTATGTCATCCTACAATAAATCTATCTTGGGTTGTAGTCTTAATTATTACTTAAAATTCTCATGTTCCTTCGAAACTCAACCAAAATAAGCGGAAAGCATTATGTGTCCTTACGTCTACAATTTGACTAAATCTGTTTATTACATAAATAACATTATTATAGACACACTCATACTCTACACTCATTACTTGCTACTGTTGTGTTATTTTTATCAATGAATTAAATTTAAATTTATTTTCAAAAATGTTGCGACCGCAAATTAGATCCTTGCGGTATGCCACCAGTGATAATTAGGAGTAAATTAGATGGCATATGGGAAAATATAAGAAGTGTCATACCCAATAAATCAAGTGCTCCTCCCCAACATATTATTATTGGATATATAAATTCCTCATAGTATACAGGTCCGGTAAGTGGTGTGAAACCCTAACGCTATGGATAGATCATACATAGATGACCAAAAAATTGTATCGGTGGTGAGGGAAATCCTAACGATTTCCGAGATAACGAGACTTAAATATATTTGGGTATGTTTTCATAGATCACCCTGTAACTGGTCCACGTTACACGCTGTGATGATGATTTAAGCTTTTGGAGATAGAATAAAGTTGAGCCTTTCTAACAGTCTATAAGTCTTCCCCCTCCTCGTCTCCGTCTTGAAGTTATAGCCGAACACATTTAAAATTTCGGAATTTTGACTCGTTTTTTTTTATTTAACTACTATTTTTATTAAAAAACACGTCATTAAGAGTAATTTTTCATTTTGGATTTAAGAAGCCCAAAAGGTTTTCTTTAAAATGATCTATTACACTCTGAACCCCAAAAGTGACACTTTCTGCGTTTTTTGCACTTTTTTTTTAAATAAATCCAGCGAAAAACTTCAACAAGTGCCAGAAAGTAGGCAATTATTTTTTGGAGACGAACTTTTTAGGACATTTTCGCTGGATATGTTCAAGAAAAAGAGCAAAAAACGCGGAAAACGTCAGTTTTTAGGTATAGAGTGTAATAATTCATTTTAAAGCTAAGCTTTTGAATTTCTTTAATCCAATATGAAAAATTGGTCTTGATGATGGTTTTTTTTTTTTGGAAAAAATACTAGTTAAATAGCAAAAAAACGAGTTAAAGTTCCAAAATTTTAACTTTGTTGAGCTATAACTTCAAAACGGAGAGGTGAAGAGGAAAAATTGGAAAGTTGTAATAGTCCAACGATTGTCTACTTATCTACCAAAGTATTAATCATTAACATAAGGTATTACGTGGAGAAGTTACAGGGTGATCTATGAAAACATACCCAAATATCTTTAAGTCCCGTTATCTCGGAAATTAGGATCCCCCCCCCCCTACCACCCGTACAATTTTTTGCTCGTCTAAGTATGACGTATCCATAGCCTTAGGATTTTACTCCACTTACGGGACACCCTGTATACGCTATGATTGTATCCAATACCCTTAGAAAAAATTTTTTATTTGTTAAAGAGACCGTTTCATGATGCCTCTACCAGCTATTTAAAATTATGATTGAATTAACATCACATCTTCATACTACTACTACTACTACTATATTATACCAACAGGAAACGACTTTTCACAGGTATTCAAAAAATCATAACCAAGTATAACCATTTTACTACCTATTCAAATTCTGGGTTTCATTTCAGCTTCACTCAAGCAAGTTTCCGATCAATAACCACACATTCGAACCTCATTTAACCGCAAATTTCCTTGAATCTCTTTAGGTGATGAATCTTTGACCTCAACATATTTGATACATATCAGAGCTCCCGCCAAGTAATTTTCTAGCATCGATCGATATACTTCAACATGCTACTCTAGAATTGGGAGCATGCTTTCTGATCACTGATTACTTCTGTCTCATTGATGGTTCATAGACCTTGTGGCAAGCGGCAGCAGCTTGTATAGTCTACTCTAAGTATACACCAGGTGTCATTCTCGAAATAATCATGTAGCAACAAAATCCACAGGCACACTGGAGACGTGCTGCTTGCTGGGATAAATCGACTTTTGTATCTATCTTGATTTGACTAGTTCTCTTCAGCCCAGTCAGACCAGCATAATAGTATCGATCGACAGTAAAAGTTAAATTACATAACAAGCAGAGCCACCTCTGTCACGGCCCCCAGAATATTTTTACTAACAATTTTACTAACGTTCAATGATTTTTCTGTAGATTCGCACATATCTATTGCAACATCGATATACATAGAATCATAGTTGTCTGGTTCAATTATCAACAACCTGGCGGTAACTTGCTAAGAGAAAAAAAATATTTTTTCATTTTTTCATTACTTCTTCTATAGAGCTTAGTTGCTTTAATATTCAGACTGGCGTCGCGTCGCTAAAGTAACCCCCGAGGGCCCGGCTAGATTTTAGGTGAGGTTTTAATCTCTTGCAAAATTCACAGTGAAGTTGTTTGTTGTTTACATATATTTCATATATTTTCGTGGTATACAAGCCTAGAAGAGATTGCACGCATTTTGCCTGCTATTGCAAGTCAAGCTGTTGACCTTTTCTCGCTTTACCTAAGCATTTTACAGATTCTTCGGTCCAGCCTTTTTCTTGTCGTCTAGCGCCAGATCTTTTAGTTTTTCGCTAATGTTGAAATCGTGCAGTTTACTGGGTGACATAGAACTGTGAATGAATTTATTTCAATTTTCTACATTAAAAGCGAGGAAACCATTTGAGGATTGGAGGCCAGAAGAGACTTCTTGGGTGGTATATACTTGCATGCGTGTAATTATATAGTTCTAGATTGTTTTGGAGAATGTAAAAGGTTTGAAGTAGGTTTATTGTTTGCTTTTTTATTGTGTACTATAGAGGGCTTATTTCTATCCATTTATTCCTTATCAGATATAAAGCGAAAACGGTAGCTTGTCATTAGGTTTTGTTTTATGCAACTATTTTTAGCTCATTTAATGACCTCTCAGTTGATACCTACTGTTTTTATGAAAACAATGCTCTTCTTAGTGGATTTTGGTTGTATTGTAGAATCAACTTCCGGGACTACTTTACAATATTATTTTGTCGCAGCAGTTCAAACGAAATTCTACATATTTCGTATTATTTCCCTATCGATCGTCGAATGGTCAAAGTTTCTTCAAATTTATATTCATTTGATGCTTGAACTTGGCTGAGAATTCTTATTTATTTTCAAGGCTTACAATTGATTTTTTATACTTTTACTTCTCGGGATCATTTCAATGGAATTGAAACGTTATGCCTTTTTTTAATATAGAGCTGACGGCTTTAGATTAATGAAGTTCATATCCGAAATAGCAGAAAAGAGAAAATTTTCAAATTGGTGTCCTCTCATGTAAAGGGTTTTCCAATAAGAGGTGTTATTTTAATTAGCCCGCTATTTCGGTAGATGTCACTTTTGGAGCTGACATTTGACAAGTAGAAACTACGCCATTAATAAAAATGAACGATACACGATTCAACAACGCATTCAAATTATTAAAATTCACTATAAAAATGGTGAAAATGTGGCAGAGACGGTTCGTAAAACTCGAACATTTTTGGGTCGTCGTGAAGCACCTTGTCGGACCGCAATACAGAAATTGGTAGAAAAACTCGAGCTGTCCGGACAAGTTACTGATGTGAAGAATAAAACCCGTGCACGTCGCTCAAGAACAGCCGAGAATATTGCTGCTTTAGCCGAAAGTGTTGAATAAAACCCAGGTTTGTCCATTCCTCGTCGTTCTTTGGAATTAGGCATTCCACAAACGTCATTACACCGTATTTTGCATAAAGATTTGGGTCTTAAGGCTTATAAAGTTCAGTTAACACAAGAACTCAAGCCGGCCGATCATCAACAACGTCGAGTCTTTGCTGATTGGGTCCTTGAAATGCATGAAAATGATCCGGAATTCCATCGAAAACTCATCTTGAGTGATGAGGCCCATTTCCACCTCGATGGCTTCGTCAACAAGCAAAATTGTCGCCTCTGGGGCTCGGAAAACCCAAGAGTTATTGTTGAAAAGCCTCTCTATCCTCAACGTGTGACTGTTTGGTGCGGTTTATGGTCCCGCGGGGTCATTGGACCTTACTTTTTCGAAAATGAGGCTGGAGCAACAGTTATGGTGAATGGATTGCGCTATCGACAGATGATTAATGATTTTTTATGGCCGAAATTGGATGGTATTGATCTGGACAACGTTTACTTTCAACAAGACGGCGCTACGTGCCATACAAGCAACGAAACCATTGATCTTTTACGGGAAAAGTTTCCGGACCGTGTTATCTCTCGAAGAGGTGATCACAATTGGCCACCGAGATCTTGTGACTTAACACCTTGCGAATTCTTCCTTTGGGGCCACGTGAAAGAGAAGGTCTACGCCAATAGCCCAGCGTCGATTCAAGACCTCAAAGATGGAATTCGTGAGGCTATCGAGGACATAGGGCAGCCACTTTGCGATTTGGTTATGGAAAATTTCATGAAAAGGATATAGTTCTGTAGGCGTGGTCGTGGTGGTCATTTGGCTGATGTTATTTTCCATTATTAACGGCATACCTTCCTCTTTATAATGAAATAAAGATCCGATTATTTATCTCAAAAAATGGCATTTTTCTTTGAATATCAAAATAACACCTCTTATTGGAAAACCCTTTACTATCATATTTGATATTTTTACTACCAAGGTAGTAGAAGCTCTCCCTATACTCGCTGATTTTTTATGGAAATTATATGTATTGATTTTGTTTTTTTTTTTATTTATTTTTTTTTATACTAAGTTCCAGACAACAAATATCAAAGAAAAAGCAGGAGATCTATAGACAGTGAAAAATAGAGAGTAGAGAATTTAAGGAAAATTTCGGGAAATTATTTAGAACATCAGTCAGCAAAAATCACAAAAATGTGTATAGAGATGGCAATGATCAGCGTAAAGCTGAGAGTCGAAGTATCTAAATCACTAAATCTAAATCATGATTAAGTATCGTGAACATGAATGGTCCTAGAATAGACCCCTGGGGATATTCCAATGAAATTAGAAAGAAAGAACCGAAAAAAAACTAAAAATTTACTATTGGCAGACTTATGACAAATGAAGTTTAAGTAGATGAATAGAGAATTAAGCCTACTGATTAAGCATGAGTGCGTGTAAACTTCATCAAAATCTAAACGGATGCGGAAAATTAACTTATTACAGAACAATTGTTTGACGTATGGCATTTATAATTTTAATTAAATTAATATTTTTGCCTACAGCTTAATATAAATGGCATTTATTTTCAATGAAAGATGAGATAATAATTATTGACAAGAAATAGGAAGAATAGTAGATTAGTCACGATCGATATTCAGATGATCTAGAGTTTTTTGTAATGCGTATGATTTTCGCTTTTTTTTCCAGTTAGATACTATAGAAAATTTTGAGGTGAATATGATGAATCCACAAATGTAGAAATACTGATAAGGACAATATTGGAAGAATGAATAAGTTTGAAATGTACATTATCGAGTCCCATTGCATTGATTTGTCCTCATGTTTAAAAGATTCGTTGAAACTTAAACAAGAAGAGTAATTTCCAATGTGTGCTAGTACCGATATCATCAGAGATTTCTATTGTGTTTGGTATGAAATGTCAATTTTTATGTAAAAGTATAATTCTCACAACTTTTATCATGGCCTGACTCTTGGCTGCAGTATACTTTAAAGGTCAATCCAAATTTAATATGTGCAACACTAAAATCAATCCGTTGAACTTGCAGTATCAATCCAAATTTAGTCCCTCTATCCTTCGGTTTGTCCATTTGATAACTCGTGTGCGCGTGATATTTAGTGTACGTGCAAGCAGAATCGAGGCGAGGCGTGACGTAGCGAGGTGAGGCGAGGCGAGGCGAAGCGAGGCGAGGCGAAGCGAGGCGAGGCTAGGCAGTTAAATTAGGTGAGGTGAAGATACATCTCGAGATGTAGTGTTCACAACAAGGCGTTCAGTTTCTTTGTAAATCGCAAAGTAAGAACATAAATTATGTCATCAGATAGATTCTAAAAAAGAAATTTTGTGTTTGTCATGTATTACTATGTAATTAATATTGCATTCGAATTTTGCGAATTTCATCTCTACATGAATAATTACATACTGATCCTGATAGATTCTTCCAATATATGAGAATGAGTATAGTAACCTTCGATTATATTAAGGAAAGATTTCAACATAAACTCAAAAAAAAATTGCCAAAATTTCCATTCCAAATATATAAAATTGATCATATTCTGTTTTCACACCCCATTCTGAAGTTTTGTTTGTGTATGGGTCACAATAACAAGCGATTAGAATTTGGGGAATTCCATCATCATACACATACTGATCCTCATAGATTCTTCCAGTATATGAGATAAAGTAAAGAACGCTTCAATTATATCAAAGAAAAATTCTATAAGAATATGCCAGATCTCAAAATTAGAGCGCTGCATCTCGCGAAAAAATGAAAAATTTCATTCTCAAGCGAGATACGTCGACATGTATTGCGCGTTGCCACAGCTTTGTTATGACACTCTCTTAGTAAAGCGTACAATCATTTTATTTCTTCAAGTCTTGATATAGTCTCTCCTCGCCTCACCTCGCCGCGCCACGCCTCGTTGTGCACGTACTCATAAAGAGCTTAAATTTTGTAGACGATAATTTCATGAAAAAATTAAGGCAAAATTGGTACAAGAAGCCCTTTGTACTGCTGCTATACAAAGGTTTTGATTTTTACTACATACATTTGCACATTACTTAAGAAGGTTAAGGGGCTAGAGCTGAAGTTTTGTAGCTGTTGTTCGACTTGTCGAAATCGAGCGGCACCTTCGTAAAATTGCCATAAAAAATATCCAAATTTCACATATACACGTTTTTAATTAACTGAAGAATTCTTCGTAATGTACAAACTTATGAGATTGGTTATAACCATTTTGACTATCCAACAAACTGTTTTTGGAAGGAAACCGAAAAACCCTTTAATGATTTAACTAACTTGGAAAGCCGAGCGTGGCTATATATTTATGGGCATTCATTTAGAGTTTCACTGAAATTGGTCTTGGTTTCCTAGTTTTAAATTTATATTTCTGATTGCATGCAGAATTTTTAATAAAGCACATGATCCACGTATCTTGTACATGATAATTTGCTTCCGACGGTTTCCTATGCAATCTCCTCTTTTGCTAAGACCTTGAAGCAGAAATCCAAAAAAATGGGAGATTGTGTGCAAGCCAGAATTTTTATAGTAAGTATATAAAATATGGTACCAAGCTCAATCTCATGTCTTCAAAGTAGAAAAAGGAATTTATATGCAAAAATGTCGTGATAACAAGTTCTGAAAGGGGAATGCTCATTTTAGGCCCGACATCAACAGACATGAGATGCCTTCAATGATGCATTGTAATACTCTGAACATATTTTATTAACAAAGTTTATTAAAATTAAGCGAGGGAAGACTTTGGGTGGTGGGGTTAAAATTTGATCTAGGAGATTTCGGAAAATCTAGTACAGAATCGAATTCCTTAGGTCCTGAGATGAAGTTTGAGTACCCCCACTCCTATATTCGGAGGCTTAAATAGCCATCTCCATACTTATATTATTTTATCTAGTACCTTAGATTTTTCGCACATTAGATCGGCTCTAATTCAGTAGGGTTATGTCCTATCGGAAGAATGGTGCTACTGTTCGCCTCAGCTTACTTCCAGCTACAATTCGTGGAAGAAAATTTTTCTCTGCATACTTTTAGGATGGAGAGTAGGAACCCCCGGGTTGGGAGAAGGTGGTTGCAATACAGCATGTTGCATATCAAATGAAAGCTCTCTCCGAGTACTATCGGCTGGTGTACTTTCTTCCACGATTCATAAAACTTTACCTCGAAGGTTTTGCTACCGGAAAACCATTTTCATGTACTTGGGTCACATTAGGTTACTAGGTTACTACATTTCGCATATATTTTTACAGTTCTTTCTTCCATGGCCATTAGTACTCTGATGTGAAAATTTTGTTCATAGGAAGTCATTTTCCACGACGCAATAACTTCACGTAATCACTACAAGTGAAAAAATCCACTTTTTCACCCAAGAAAGTCGCTCAAGCTACATCCGATCGCCAAAGCCGTTATTAATGAAATATGTTCAGAGTATCATAATAAAGGGTTTTCCAATATGAGGTGTTATTTTGATATTCAAAGATATATGAGATAAATGATCGGATCTTTATTTCATTATAAAGAGGAAGGTATGCCGTTAATAATGGAAAATAACATCAGTCAAATAACCACCACGACCACGCCTACAGGACCATATCCTTTTCATGAAATTTTCCATAACCAAATCGCAAAGTGGCTGCCCTATGTCCTCGATAGCCTCACGAATTCCATCTTTGAGGTCTTGAATCGACGCTGGGCTGTTGGCGTAGACCTTCTCTTTCACGTGGCCCCAAAGGAAGAAGTCGCAAGGTGTTAAGTCACAAGATCTCGGTGGCCAATTGTGATCACCTCTTCGAGAGATAACACGGTCCGGAAACTTTTCCAGTAAAAGATCAATGGTTTCATTGCTTCTATGGCACGTAGCGCCGTCTTGTTGAAAGTAAACGTTGTCCAGATCAATACCATCCAATTTCGGCCATAAAAAATCATTAATAATCTGTCGATAGCGCAATCATAACTGTTGCTCCAACCTCATTTTCGAAAAAGTAAGGTCCAATGACCCCGCGGGACCATAAACCGCACCAAACAGTCACACGTTGAGGATAGAGAGGCTTTTCAACAATAACTCTTGGGTTTTCCTAGCCCCAGATGCGACAATTTTGCTTGTTGACGAACCCATCGAGGTGGAACTGGGCCTCATCACTCAAGATGAGTTTTCGATGGAATTCCGGATCATTTTCATGCATTTCAAGGACCCAATCAGCAAACACTCGACGTTGTTGATGATCGGCCGGCTTGAGTTCTTGTGTTAATTGAACTTTATAAGCCTTAAGACCCAAATCTTTATGCAAAAAACGGTGTAATGACGTTTGTGGAATGCCTAATTCCAAAGAACGACGAGGAATTAACAAACCTGGGTTTTCTTCAACACTTTCGGCTACAGCAGCAATATTCTCGGCTGTTCTTGAGCGACGTGCACGGGTTTTATTCTTCACATCACTAACTTGTCCCGACAGATCGAATTTTTCTACCGATTTCTGTATTGCGGTCCGACAAGGTGCTTCACGACGACCCAAAAATGTTCGAGTTTTACGAACCGTCTCTGCCACATTTTTACCATTTTTATAGTGAATTTTAATAATTTCAATGCGTTGTTGAATCGTGTATCATTCCATTTTTATTAATGGCGTAGTTTCTACTTGTCAAATGTTAAAAAATGACAGCTCCAAAAGTGACATCTACCGAAATAGCGGGCTAATTAAAGTAACACCTCTTATTGGAAAACCCTTTACATCATTTAAGACATCTGTCATGTCAGTTGACGTCGAACCTAAAGTTGTATATAAAGTGGGCATTCCCCCTTCAAAATATTTTCACAAACAATATAATTTAGTTTTGTTAGTCAAAGTATGTTCATATCCAACAAGTAAAAAAGCTAGAATTGGTCTAAGACCAATTCTTATGATACCCTAGATGAATATCCATATGTAATTTCGTATGGTCACCCATCTGTGGAAGTTTGATTTTTGAAATGGTTTTTCGTATATATTTCTAGAACGGTTCGTCGGACAGTATTCTGAAGAATTTTTCGGTACAATAAAAACGTCTAGGACTGATCATTTTTACAGTACACGTAAAAAATCTAAATTTTTATATGGCAACACTAAGAAGGGGTTGCCTCATTTAGTCCATTTTTGAAGCTTTATTTACTATTACTATGAAAACACCATGTATAAAATTTCACCCTTCTACGTCGACGCGTTCTCAGGCAGTGTTCAAATATATAGTGAAAAACGAAATTTTTGTTTAGCAGCCCTACGAAGGAGTTGCCCGATTTGTCCCATTTTTGAACTTAAATTTGCATTATTTTTTAAAAAATCTGTGTATAAAATTTCAACTCCAATGATTATTTCTATGTGTTACAAACGGCATAAAAAACTTAGTATACAATATGATTTCATCTAGGGTATAAAAATGCAAAACTGTAGTCTCTCTGCACAAGAAAAGATCTTCAAACGTCAGCCCAACTCCCTCCAGGAAGACCAGTGATTTTCTATCTGAAGCTCAATTTCTAGAAAGAATGAGTACTGTGTGCTGTTGGGGACTGTCACGTAGAAGTGTGTCGAATAGTTTATGAGGTCAGCTATAATTGCGGCATGAAATACTTCCGTATAAAAATATATCTGATCAATAATGTTCCAATCACGCCGCACCCTAATCACAAAACTTAAAATTATATAAAAACAAAAAAACTGAGCTTCAGAAGAAATATGGTTTCCTCAAATTAGACAGCTGACAGGCGCACAGAAACCAAAAGAAAAACAATATTGGAATGAAATGTTTGAATAACTCTCTTTAAACTCAAATTTTGGAATGCTACACACAAACACACACGTGTGTGGCTTGTGTCAATTTTGTTCAAATATTTTGATATTGATAAATCTCCTTTCCAGCAAAGGTCATGGTCAGCATGTCAAACTTATTAAAAAAATTAAACGCCCCCGCACACTATTCAGTGATTGACAGCTTCAATTACTTCGTTTCTTGCGCAATATCAGCGTTGAACCTCAGGTATATTAGGAGCAGTAGGCAATAGGTGACAGCCTAAAACGGCAGCATCAAAGCCCGATATATGTATATGTGGTATTGTAAGTATGTGCGGCGTTATAATAAAAAGATCGTGCAGACAATTATTTTCTTGAAATTATCAAGCCTTTTAAGACTCGTTAAGTCTTGGTGCCATTGAAAAACGGATTTTTCTTACAAAATGCTTATTTCGATTGGAATCGACTTCTTTTATGACTGATTTCACAGTCCGAACGCTTAACCCAAGATCTGGCTTACTTATGTGCGAGGGAGAAAAATTTAGGTTTAAGCCGCTTTTATTTATAATTTTTTTTTTTAATTTTTAAGCTGAGATTGTGAAATTAGCCCTTGGGGAACATGAATTGTGCTGTTTATCAGTAAGTATGACACGGAGATGTATAATTGCATATTATATGTATGTGTGTAGATTATGCAGAAGATCAACAGCATCAAGTGACTTTTACTCTTGGAAATCTGTTGTAATAAAATTCCATATTTAATTAACACCATTCTATAGCTTAACACTTCTGACGAGATTGACGACCTTTCTGAGAGCTGCTTGCAATATATTCTTTCGAGGAACATTTTTCATTTGGTGTGGAGACATTGATTAGCAATTGCTTCATACATAGTTGCAAAGACAAATCTGTAGATATAATGGCCTTGTTTTTAGAGCCGGCCTTTTCATATTATTATAGTTAAAATCATTTTACATGCATGTAGAGGATGTGTGAATGGCTATACGTACTTATCTCATAATAACTTGGGTCATCAGTATAACAATGTGTGTCGTAATTTTCGAAACTTTAAAATTATTGCATACTGTTCCGTTCAGTCTTGTAGATTTGTTTAAACTCTGGACAAGGATGTAATTTATAAGCGTGAAAAGCAGACTCCTTAGCTCTTATAGCTTGGTTGCACTTATCATTAAATCAAGAGCGTTGAACCGTGATTAAACAGTGGTCTGAATTTCCAAGGGGGTAATCGACTCTGATTGAATATTTGTCGGGGTGAGATGAAAGAAACAATGAAAATTCTCACTCAATTAGTTAGAAGCCCTATTTATTACCTTCATATTGATACCTAACACTTGATTAAGAATACAACAATTATTTTCGATATTGCCATGAACTTACCTCTTAGAAATTTCAAACTTATAATTACTTAGTTTTTTTTTTCTTTATGTTTTATTACCATTTAAGAAATATTTTATTATACGTATTCACTCATTTTACAATAAACAATTATCAAACTATTAAAATTAGTTCATAATAAATTTTCAATATGATTACTGTGCCGCATTATGTAGATCTTGCCCTTCTTAGAAAAGTTCTTGGAATGTCAATTTGTTGCAATTGTATCCACACCTCTTCGCAGGCATTATGAAATCGTTATTTTAATTGTTCACATGCTATGATTTCCTGGGAATACACTTTATCCTTTAAATACCCTCACTCGTAGTAATCCATTGGCGTCAAGTCCGCCACCACCGCGACTAATCCATCGTTCGTGGTACTTTTCTTCCAGCTAATGTTTTATTACTCTGCTATTACGTGGAGGTTCTTCATCCTGCTGAAAGATCATTCCTCTTCGGATATTATTAGGTCCATCTTCCAAAATACCAGGAAGAATGTTTTCCAAAATATGGAGATATGCTTCTCCGTTCAAAATCCCTTCGAAAATATAAGGTCCGATCTGGTACTTATCCACGATACCTGTCCAAACCATGAAAACAAACCGATGCTACACATTCACTTGATGAATATTATGCGGATTTTCCTGTTCCAACTATGTCAATTGCGAAGATTTCGGAATCCTGTCCCTTTTGAAGTAGAACTCATCAGTCCATAACATTTTATTTAACAAGTAAAAAAGCTAGAATTGGTCTAAGACCAATTCTTATGATACCCTAGATGAATGACCGTATTAAATTTCGTATGGTCACCGATCTATTCAAGTATTGATTTTGAACTTGTTTTTCGCATATATTTCTAAAACAGTTTGTCGCACAGAAAAAATGGTAATAACCAATTTTATAGGATTTCGTATTCTGCAGAAGTTCTTAGTACAATAAAAATGTCTTGGACTGATCGTTTTCAAAGTATACGTAAAAAACCGAAATTTTTATATGGCAACACCAAGAAGGAGTTACCCGATTTAGTCCATTTTTGACATTTTATTTGCTAATGTAGTAAAAACATCATGTACGAAATTTCAGTTCTCTACGTCAGGCAGTGTCCAAATATATAGTGGAAAGCGAAATTTTTAAATGGCAACCCCACGAAGGAGTTGCCCGATTTGTCTCATTTTCGAACTTAATTTTATTTTTTTTTTTTTTTAAAGTCCGTGTACAAAACTTCAGCTCTTTAAGTATACGCGTTCTCGAGTTATCGTGCGCACAGACGGACGGACGGACGGACAGACGGACGGACGGACGGACATGCAAAAATCGAAATAACCTTTAATATTATGAATGGGTGTCCAATCCATTTTGCTCTACCATCATTATTTCGAGGTGTTACAAACGGAATGACAAACTTAGTATACCCCTATGATATCATCTAGGGTATTAAAAGAGAGAATCTCTTAAACTCTTTTCCACAATACTACTACACAGAAGCTAATTCGTAGTTGGTGGTCCGATGAAAGAATTTCATGTGCCCTGATCAAGTGGTAAGAGTGATACCTGTTCCTGTGAACTACCCTCCATACCGTTGTCTGTCCAACGTCTAATTGGTGAGTAATACTACGAATACTTATCTCAGGATTGTTTCTACCATCCGTAAAATTCTTTTTTCAGTCGTAACATCCTAACAATTAAAAGAAATTGCTTATTCAATTTAAATGATAACGTTAAGAAAAAATCTACCTACATAAGAAACTTTCCCTGAAGAATCTCTCCAGGTAATAAGAGATCCAGTGTTCAAAAGATCATTATATAACCTCTGGAAAAATGTGGCACTTGAACAATTTCTGTCAGGATATCTCTGCGTGTATATTCTTCTTGCCTTAATCCCACTTCCTAGTGGCCCACCGTAATCGTAAACAAGCTATACTGGAGCCTACTCGTTATCACACGATTAATAATTTTACGCTACAAACTCTGATAACCAACCCTGAAAATATTGCTGTTCAGAATCGAATCGCATTCGAAATAAATCAATTCGACTAGGTGAAGTTAAGAAATCGACTTCGCTTGCGACGTGCTTGCGAAAAAAACGGAACACGATTTCAAATCATATTGATAAACCGACAGGGGTTCACTAGCTCGACTTTCTTTCGAAGTTCTAGTATGTGTTTGTAGTTCGTTTTGAACTGGATTTTTGTTAACAATACGATCTGGTAGCGACTTCTATTGCAAAGTGTGTTGCAAACAGCAAGTGAATACGATATCGAATAAATAAATAATAAATACTCACCATAGTAAATCTTCACTTTGCACGTTACTCAATAAAATCTCAATGCCGGCAAAGAACAATTTCATGAATAGAAAATATTTACATTAACGAATTCCTCGAAAATTGACATGAGTCGTATGCGTATCGTCGGTAATTTCGTATGGAGCAAACAAATCTAAGAAATTTCGAGTTACGAGCGATACAACAATTTCGAAATCTCGGAAATTTCGGCATGCTTGAAAACGTCGTTTATTTAAAAAAAAAAAATCGAAGATATTTCGAAATATGCATTATTTACCCTGTAAACATTGCGGCTCGAAATCGAATTGAATTCGAAGTAAATCAATTCGACTAGGTGAAGTTAAGATTCGAAATCGAATTCGCCTGCGACGTGCTTGCGAATTGCAGGAGAAAAAAACGGAACATGATATCGAATCGTATTGGCGACCCATCAGTGGTTCGCTAGCTCCACTTTCTTTCGAAGTTCTTGTATGTGTTAGTAGTTCGTTTTGAATTCGATGTTTTTTAACAGTACGATCTGGTATCAACCTTACTGGTAAGGCGTTTTGCAAATACCAATTAAATACGATATCGAATAAATAAATAATAAATACTCACTGTAGTAAAACTTCACTTTGCACTTCACTCAATAAAATCTCAACTTCGAAGAAATTACGAGCTATAAGCGATGCATCTATCTCGAATTCTCAAATTCAACCTATGGAGAAAAATATAAAAAAACACTTAAAACACTTCCAATGTCTCAATGCGATGCAAAAATTGTTTTAGTTGAAAGACGATCTTAACACCGACCATGACCGCCGCCTGAAAGGTGTGGAAACTTGTTCCCCATTACGAATACTTGGATAGGATAAGAACTTTCCATGATCGATTTATGAAAACGAGCATTGTGGTATTTCTCTAAGATAGGCAGGTTCACCTGAATGAAGCAAACGATACAAAGATACTAAAGCCTTGCGCGTTAGATATGAATTCAGAGAATAACCAAGTAGTAGCAACCGTAAAGGAGAAATTTGGTCAAACTTCCGATGTCCGAAGTGCAATTGTTGAAATATAACTCTATTTTAAGAAAAACTAGACTACAAAAAGTGATATGACGCATGATTACTGCTTTTTCTAACTTTAAGTGTATACTATAAGGTAAAATTGAAGTAGAAAGCCACACGTAATCCATTATAGATCTTACGAAGCTTCATACTTACTTACATCATCGCGACATTTCATATGTTGGATAAGAACAATTTAAAAAATACTGATGGGACATCGAGATCACTAAGTACGCCATTGCAAGAAGCAATAAAATGTGACTTTCCAGGGTTCAAGAGCAGCCCATAATTATTGGTCCATGTATATAATTCTATCTAAACGAGAATTAATGCGATCTATATAGTCCTCTTGCTTAAATATATTTGCACGTCATTTACATAGAGATAAACACACGCATCACGAACCACCCACGGCAAATTGTTAATAAATAAGCTGAACAGCAGGGGACCCAAGATAGAACCTTGAGGAACTCCATGCTTAAAGGGCAAAGAAGTACCTTTACTAGCTGAGCGAAGATGGTGTTTAAATTAAAGGACGCTTTTTTTTCAAAAATCTTGAGGAAGACCAGTAGAACCAAGGCCGTGAATTTATCCAGATCCATAGCCTTTCTTATGTCTTTGGATGTTGTCAAAATAACTGTCTCGGAAGAATGATAGCTACGATATCCGGCTGCCAGAGGGCCAGAAAGCTAGCAGCTGGCCAGGATTTGCTTGTACATAATTTTTTCCAAAACTTTGGAAAGAAAACACAGCAAACTAATTGGACGGAAATCAGAAGTTAATTCTGGAGAAGAATTTTACAGAATAGGCATAACAGCTTCTTTCCAATAACTTGGATAATAATAATAAATTAAACATTATTTATAAAATGTATTCTTAAAGCTCTTTAGCATTTGATTATTTTTAAGTTATGAAAAGACAACTAAAAGTTTTTCAAGTACTAAGCCCTGCACTTTGAAGTTAAGGATTCTTCTGTCCACCACCAAGAAAAACTTTTAAACCGAATTTGGTATACTTTCAGAACACTCAAAATATAAGAAGCGTATTGAGTTTAAATACAGTCTTTAATATATATGTATGTACGTAACTTCGATAATATTATATCACTAAAATCAAATTCAATTCACTTCTATGAAAGCAAACAATTTTAATTTTCGAAACGCATTCTTCAAGCATTGAATTAAAACCTTCAATAGATGTTTTGCGAAACCACCCTTCACGTCTCTGATCCGATTACAACATTCACCAGAAATATTTCACGGAAGCTGTTTACAATAATTTCTCCTCTGCTCTAATTTCTTTGCCACCTTTGTGATGTCTTTGATCGATTGAAGCATTTTACACGATCGTTTGACTTCCCACTGAACGCAATCCTTTGTGGTCTACTCTTTGCGGTGATCAAACTGCGATAAATTACAAAATCGACTAATAACAGCTATTCATGCTGTTAATTATATGACAGCAAGCGACTATTAATATACTCCAATTGCGAAAATCGTTATAGTATCGATCGGTTTGTGATCGTGATTCCACAATCTTCCCTGTAGATGAGCAGCAACAGCAGCAGCAGAGTTTCACTATGAAAAACCTATAGGACAAGAGAGTGGGCGGGGATAAAGCCGCCTTACTTACGATCATACTGCACATCGCGATCGACAGTTTAGTACAAAACGATTCGCAATGAGTCGCCACACTTAAAAAATCAACCAAGGTACGAGCCACAGCATAAATGGATGGCGCATTAAAGTAATTGATACCCGTCTCATGCCGACACAGAAATTGCATAAAATTAAGAAATTATGGCAATACACTCTGGGGATGCTGGATACTGTATCTGGTGCTGCTGCTGTTCAAATGATGAAATTTAAGGTATTATGGGTGATTTGTCTGCTCCGGTTTCGGCAAATGAATCGTCTCGTTCATTTGTGTGGGCTATTTATAAGCAATGAACTGAATTCGAAGAGCTGCTTGTTATGCTCTTAATGGGGTTTCCTTTGGGCGCTTATTTGCAATTTCGAAACTGTGAACGATACTTTATGGTTGTTAGAGAACCCTAATTACCCAGAAGGGCTGTCTAACACGGCTCACTTCCTAGCATGTAATTATCGTGTTTACATGGAACTTTCCCAAACTGAGAAGTATCTGGTCTGCACCTGGATCTTATGCTGCTCGAATGACTATAAAGTGTGAGATTTGTTTGCTTTCTGACTGACATGTTAATTTCAATGTGTTTAACCAAAATGTTTTTATGGGATTTTTCATATAACTGTAGTTTTTAAGTAATTCGAAATTACTCATAGCTTTTAGGCCAAGGGTAAAGCAAAACAATGGGAAATTCGAAGGTCAAATAAGGGAATGGAATGTTAAAAATTTCAAATTACAATTAGAGGGATCAACTAAGATCGCAGTTACTTTGTTTGTACAATTTGTGGTGTTTTCTAGCGAATATAGCGTTTTTTTTTTATGTATTACTATAACTGCTGCCGCGACCTCTGTTACGTGGAATTCGTACTACCTACGCATCCTAGATTATAGAAACTGCAACTCGACTAAAGAGTAGCTATGAATGCCGAATGTCATAAGATCTTGTGATCAATGTCACTGTTTATGTTTTAATTGATGGGATTTAATTGAATGAGAGGAATGTATACGTATGCGGGGTAGAATAGGTAAGACAAACAATAAATAGATATGTGTAGTTTCGAAGGCGATTAGTGAAGGACCTCTTTATAAACTACATTCGCGGTAATGCCTTCCAGTGCAAGTATCACCAAGCTGTTAGCGGAAAATACTCTGGAATAGCCCATATAAAATTGTCCGTGTGACAAACAATCCTTTCTCGGGTCTATTCTGATCACTTTCAACGACTTCCTCTGGGATTTATTAATCATCATTGCAAAAAACACTTTGAGGAGAATCTTTAGTCTTTTGATCTCGAAAACGTATTCTGAGGATATCAAAACGGTATTCGTGGTATGAATACAGTTTCTCTTCGAGCACATGCAGTGAGTACTGTCGGCTCGATAATATTTCGATGGAGAATCTTTATTTGCAGTCTGGTACCATTGCAAAATTGCAGAAGTTTCAGGGTTTTTAATAACATAATTGATGCACCAATTTTAAAAATGACGCTATGCGGGAGGAGAGCGGAGCTGAGTTGAAGGTGTTTAGGAATAGCAGAGGAAAATTTACTGTGTCATCCGTTTATAGTAGTTACTTAGTCCACAAACTTATATTGCACGACTTAAACAAAATATTATCTATGTTAACTGCTTTGGCTCGAATAACCAATCTATGGGTTTCATCTTAATGTTCGCGACGATATCGAAGTATATCTTGGCAGGCAGTTTTGTGCAAGTCAGAGAGTGATATTACAATCAAATGTAGGGTGATCTCCGTCCCAACTATTTCAAACAATATCCATGAGAAATGCCCAGTGGAAGCGTCACCTTTTGAATCGGCTCTAAACATTTTTTTTAGAGCGAACTTCTGAATATGCGAGTAACCACAATGATAATGCAGCTAATTATGTTTCTGATAGGATAAACTCACTACTTAATAGCTGATCATCCTAAACTTTTTCCATATCGCCCAACCTTACCATTCCTTACTTTCCCATATCTTCCTTTTCCTAGTAACTGCTACTAACACTGTAAAGACAAATTCTTATGAATAACGTACTAAGAACGAATACTTCAAGAGGCTAAGAAGGAAAAGGCGCAACGACAACATCGACCTGAAGGCCAAAGAAAATCTCCAAATAAACAACACTTATCGAGGAGAGAAGAGGGTTACTAAAACCCATTGGGTCTCAGCACAATGGGCCGCTATGGTCTCCGTGCTTGGGTTAGGGTCTCCTGTCCCCTGCCTTTAAAATAAAAAAAACCCATTGGGTGCAGAGTGGGAAGGGAATACTTCGGTTTTCAAGCAAATATGCTGGCGATATCTAAAGCTTATAAATTAATATTTGGCAGAAATTGATCAAGGTTTTGTGCAAATTCCTATTTCCATTTTTTTCTTTTTTTGGTTTCTTCTTACAGGACATAATATAAAAATTTCTAAGTAACAACATTTTATTTTTTTCTTATTTTTCAGATGCAACTCAAAAGCATCATATCTACCCCGACAATCACGAGATAAACTTAATTCATCAGATCCAGATCATGGCAGCTATAAATTGACGCTAACATCAAATGAGGATAGCATCAATCAAAATAATACTTCAACTGGATACCATGAAGATATTTTATCAACCAAATGCAATAATCTTCCAGATGTTCTTCCAGTGGGCGCTAAAGTGCAAACATCCTCTCCATCATCATCAGGATCATCTCCACGATATGGTTCCAATAATAATATTACCGCCACAACACCACCACATACAGCACCGGCCATAATATCATCAAGTTATCCTATGAAATCACTCTTTCATTTTCAGAGTCCTATTAATAATAGTAATAACAGCAACAACAATAATAGTAGTCGATCAAATTTATCGCCCAAGTCAAATAGTCCACCAGCATATAGTTCAACACACCGAAGCTCTCCTTTCATAACAAATGATCCCATTAGTCCTAAATTCATGTCACAGTCAACAATCGACTTGAAGAAGACACATGTGATTGAATCAACTGAAACTATAGTCGCCCCTGCAAAGATACTATCACCTGCACAATCTGAGAATAATATAAGTAGTCATGAGAAAATGCTGTCACCTTTCTCGGCTAGGGGAGAAATGCAAAGGACTGAAGTGGTACGAAAACTGAGCTTAGAAGAAAGAGATCCAGGTGAAGGTCGTATCGTAAGAGCAGAATTAGTTAACACAACCCTATCAACATCGCCTACAAGATCTGAAGAGAAGATAATGATTAGAAAGGATAGTCTTCGGGAAAATATCGAAAAGATCACTCAACTTCAATCCAAATTGATGACAGCCCATTTAGTTGACAATGGAGGTGAAAGGAAATTATTAGGATATACAACAAGAACTATCGAAGTTAAAGCTCAGCAACAATTAGGAGAAAGAGAACTACCAAAAACTGAAGCTAAAATACCGTCAATGCCCGCCAGTCCAGTTATACAACAACCGTTTATAAAATCTAACCTGCCCCCTTCAATTCCTACATCACCTGTTCCATCACTTATTGATGATGAACCCATCAGTCAAATGGACACAGAAATTGATGGTCTTAAGCTTATGCAAAGAACCGAGATTATTCTAAGATTAAATGCTCCAACAATGGAGGCTGCGTCACAAACAGATGAAACCCTTGAATCAGAACTCTCTCGGGTCAAACTGATTGACTCCAAAGATGATGTTAGCAAAAATTCAGGGCGGCTAACAACCGCAGTGTTAGAGCCGAGGAAAAAACTTCCTGAAGAAATCGCTTGTGATAATCTGTCAAAAGATTTGGCCAGCTACTTGGCACCAAATGATAAACTATGCCAGGTACTTGCACCCAAAATCTTTAAATTATCTTCAGACTATGTACGTGGACTCTATAATAATAGAAATGTGTCCTCAAGACCATTAAAAGATGACATTGGAGTATCAACTCCAAATGATAAATCCGTTGGCTGTGAACTTATCAAGACAAGTACAGAAGTTTCGAGGAGCATTGATTCAACATCTTCAGTATATAATCAGGAGATGAGAGAAATTTCGCATATGAACGGAACCGATAGCTGTGATTTAACAAAGAAAAAGGTAAATTCAAAAGATTGGCGTCCAAAAGTAATTTATTTTATTGAAGAAATTTTTTTTTTTTTCACCCTCAGGAGGAATTAGTCAATCGTTTAATCAAGGCACTTCAAGTACTTGGTAACGAGCAAAACACAATTACACAGGAAAGTTCTAAAAATGATCAATTGGGCAGTGATTTGGTGACAAAAGTTACTGAAAAAGTTCGTCCAATCGATGCTAGTAAGTTCCGAGCCTACATTGATGATGTTGGCCACATAACAATGCTGTTACTCTCACTTTCTGGGCGTCTAGCAAAAGCTGAAAATGCTCTACATGCTACCAGTGAGAATCATGCTGAGAAGGTAAGCAATTCTTTTTTTTTTACCTTAGTTTTAGTATGTGCCTGCATTTAAAATAATTTGCTTTTTTTTTTGTCTTGTATAGAAAATTCTCGAAAGAAAACGTGATCGCCTACTGGAACAACTAGAAGAAGCAAAACGGCTCAAGGAGGACATCGATCGACGAGGTGCAATCGTCGGAAAGATCCTCGAGAGAAATTTAACAATCGACGAATACACGGACTACGATTATTTTATAAATATGAAGGCTAAATTGATTGTTGACTCACGAGAAATCGCCGATAGAATTAAGCTGAGCGAGGAGCAGCTAAGTGCCTTAAAGGATACTCTCGTCCAAAGCGAGTGCTAAAAAGTATCTGAAAACTTTAAATTTATGTTTATTTTTAATTTTAAGTAGTCTACAACGAATTTTTTATTTTTATTTTTTTTTTGCTTTTTTTTTTTGGTTGCTATTGTACATAAAAAAAAATATATAAATTTTCCCTGTGAGCTTCGCGTAAGGTTTATATTAAGCAGAAAAACTCTGTAGCAGTTATGCGCATATTTAGAATAAAAATTTTAATTTGCAAATTTAAGTGTACCATTCTCTGGTAAGTGTTTTGAATTAAGATAAATTTTATTTTTTTTTAAAAAAGCAGTAACTGTTGAAATGTACAATTCCAGAGTTGTTGACTCTGTTTCCGTTATGTGCGTACAGTCTCAATAGGTTTTCAGCAACAACAGAAGACATTGAGTAAGATTTATTTAGGTAATCAAGAAAACATCGCTTGCTGCTACCCAATTGCTATGGAGTGAATAAAAAATTGATGACTGCTGCACAGAGGAATAAATGTAAGAATACGAGCCAATCTAGTCACATGAATAGGAAGCAACACGTACATAAGATGAGAATTAACAAATTTCAGTAGTGCTGTAAGCCCGCATGAATCAAAAACACAGGCCTTTGTAGATTTCTGTGAGGGTAGCTTGACGGCTATCGTGGGCTCTTAGGAGTAACCCGTCGTCGACTGAATGTTCTGAGAAGGCCAGATGGCAGCTTTACGGCATCAAAGGAGGAAGCCTGTAGGCTTCTTCTCTCGACGCATTTTCTAGACTGCAGGCTTTGAGAAGATCTGCAGTTGTATGATGACCATCTTCTACCTCTCTGTATTGGTGGGTACTGGTCCACTGCTGCCAAGGTAATTGATGTCGAGAAGGTGAAATGCTTCTTGGCTTTTAAAGCCCCGGGTTCAGACGGTATTCTGCCTGTCCTTCTTAAGACAGAGAGCGTTGTGTTAGCTCCATACATCGACGCCATTTTCAGGGCATCCATCGCCTTTGGATATGTCCCTGAGGTATGGAAGAAGGTGAGGGTTGCTTTAGTTCCGAAGCCTGGTAATGCTTCATACATGAACCCGAAGAATTTTTGAACCATAAGCCTCTCCTCATTCATTTTTAAATGCCTGGAGAGTCTTGTGGATGAATATATCAAGGGAGTAGCCTTAAAGATCTCTCCTCCCTTAAATATCTCACAGCATGCTTACCGGAGGGTCAGATCTACTAAGATGGCTCTTCACTCAATGGTTACTCTCATTGAGCGAGGACTGGATCGTGGACTGTTTACCTTGAGAGCAGTGGTGTTGTGCTACTTTTTTTTTTACCGGAACGCGTATATATAATTATATAGACAGGGCCGATCCTGGGTAGGCGTCCGCTCTGTGCGGTCTCATGTCCCAAATTTAACGACGGGGGGTGATTTTCCATGATAATCCTGGCGGCGACGTTTTTTTTTTAGGTCTCATGTCCCAAATTTGACGACGTGGGGGAGATTTCCCCCAATTTTCGCGCGTCACCAGGATCGGCCCTGTATATAGCATAAAAAGGAAAGGAAACGAAAATCATTACGAAACCCATTTTGTGTATTTGTATATATATATATATATATGTTTATTACAATAATAGGAACGTTTAATAAAAATTAGTTAACAAATTATAAAATACGCATAGTAGATACTCAAACAATATTGCATAAATATTTTTAACAATACATGAAAACACTAAGGGTTTTTACAAAATATTCCAAATAGGATTATGTTCAGGATCTTGTGGTTGAATTTTCCTTGTTTTGTTGTCATCCGCTGAACGATGAGACCTTAACCAAGTTTTTACATAATCATCTGGTTTAAATAATTGTTGTGGTGGGCCATTCATTTTTATAAATAAAAGATTTGCTAGATTTTCAATTAATATTCTATTTCTTTGTTCATTTAAAATAATATTCATATTACTGAATCCGCGCTCACACTCTGCCGAACTGCAAGGTACAATATTTATGTATCGAATTAAGATTTCTACATCTTCAGGAATTACTTTGCCTCCAGTATCAATATAATCTCTAAACGCATTGATACATCGCATCGGTGATGTTAAATTAAATCTGGTGCATAATGACTGGATTTCATTTTCTCCATAGCCAATTTCAATATCTGCTGGCCACTCCGTTGGATCTAGTACTCGAAATTCACTTATCAAATCATTTTCTGTATGTAGTCTTCTAGTCATATTATTAATGAGACTTACAAGGAATTGATTTCTGTTAATAATAGTAATTTTTTTATTATCTGTTAAGGTTAATGTTCCTAATTTCATCACTTGAACAGCCTCTGATGCTTCTATGAGTTTGTCTCCTTTTTTAACATCTTTTAGTGATTCCAAATAGCGAATAGTTCGACGGATTAGTTTGTCCGCATATACTATCGTTACACTTCTGTTCTGTAACGCTTCAGACAAGATGGAAAGTTCATACAAAACGTCATACATTAATGCCAAGTTAATTATAAACTGTTTAGACATGATATATTTTTTTAGACCAATGTATACACTCTGGTCAGTTTTTGAACGAGTTTCATCAGTTGCGGCTTGATGAAAATGTTCAGCAAGAGATTTTAAATTTTGCCAAACTGCATTAATAGTTCTGAATGAACTAGCTATCCACCTTATTCCTAAAACACGTCCTATTTTTTTAATTTCTTCTCCCAAATTTTCAGCGCATGATTCTAGTTCGCGTTGATTTTTAGGAGATTGATGATAAATGGTATATAATTTATCCATAAATATGTGAAAATGGTTAATACCATTTACTTCCGCGACAGCATCGTTAACAGAGAGCTCCAGACGATGATTTAAACAGTGCCACGTGATTATTTTTGGAAATTTATTCAATAATTTTGTAGCCACTCCTGACCTTTTTCCTAACATTACACTTGCTCCGTCACTGGTAAATGCAATTAAATTTTGTTTCAAATAATTCTCGCCGAAGCCATATTTTTCCAAATTATTTAAAAGGTATTCTGTAATGGTGGATGCTGTTTGATCGGACAATTCTATTAAATAAAAAAAAAGGAATCGTGGTTCGCTGATTTTATTTATTTCGAATTTTAAAAATATAATTAGAGTAGATTTTTTACTTAATGTTGTAGATTCATCAATGAGAATCGAAATCTTTCCATTTGTTTTAATAATTTCTGAACAAATTCTTAATTTCATATTTTTGGATATGTGATTAATTATATTTGTGCAGGTATATCTGGACCGTAAACCAGGTGCCAAAATTGTTCCATTTAATTCTTGCAATTGCAATAAATTATAATAATCCGAATATGGTCGGTCGTGTTTGGCTAAATAATAAGCAGTTCTAAATACTAAAGACGTGCTCTTAATAGACGCCTTATTTAAATTGTCTATTACATTTTCTATTGGCTGATGCTGTTCGCTGTTTAAAATTTTTTCTGAATTAATGTGCGCTGTTGTTTTCACGTGTTCAAAAATTTTTTTTCTTAATGACGTTAACTGCGATTTTTTATCTTTACCGTAGTAAGAAACGGATGTGGAACTCCATTCCTTTGAAATATTTACACCACGGGTTTTAGATACCCCTAAGTGCTGTATTTTGTTACAAAAAGAGCAACCTAGTTTTCCGGATTCGGAAAGTAACCAAGGAAACTGTCTTTTCTTTCCTAACCACATTTCCGCACTCCAAATATTAGGCCACGAGACTTCGTCAGAATCGTTATCATTATAAGTACTTGTTGACGTTGACGTTGATGCTATGGCTGCAAGTTCAACAGATTCCAGTTGATCAGCGTTGAAGTTGGTGTTGGATACTTGGCTCAATGTTGCATTTTCCTGGGTCATTGACTCATCTTCGCTGCTAGTTTTTAGTTTCTTTTTAAAGAAATCGGTGATGCTACTGTTTTTTCTTTTTTCACTCATGTTGAAATTACTAATAAAATAAATACTATTATTTAATAGGAAAAAAACGGACATTTATTTATTAATAATGAAAATGAAATATACTTACACTTTAAGTTTATTAGAGTAAAGATTATAGAAAAATGCAACTACTACATACATATACATATGTAGCGCGCACGTAATCTTGTAGCGAGATGTTCTTAGAAATATGTGAAATTGACACTAATACTTTTTAATCGACACTTTGACTTAGGTAGCGTAGGTAGCGTGCATAGAATATTTTGCTAACAGTAGTACTTATTAATCTTATTATTACATTGTATGTAACAAACGTTTTAATGCATACAATAGTTTTGTGTGGCACTTATTCACTAACTAAAACTTCCACTTTCTATAAATGTGCTGTCGCAAAGATGGTTTGACACTGATTAAAAAAATGGTTTTAAATACTCAAATTCTTACACTAAGGGTGGGAAATGTAAAAAACTACAAAGATGGGAATTTCCCAGCAATGCATATTTCAGATGAAAATCGGTACGTTTGTCGGCATTTTTCTTAGCAGCACTGGAATAAACTAATAAAGTTTAAAACATCTACCAATACTGGAAACCAACATCTGGAAATTCTAGTTCACAAGAAATGTATAATAAAAATTCTTAGCATTAGCCGCAGGCCATAGACAAACTAAGCACATACAAAGACTGGACACGTAGAACAAAAATATGCAACGCTTTTTTAGAATATAAAACTAACGATGCCTCGACGATGCCTCGACTTGGCACTTGATGACGCGCCCAAAGGGTAAGCCACCAATGCCTCGCTCCATACAAAATCACTGTTGCCTTGATCCGATGAAGATAAGGCAACAAGTTTTTCTCAGAAATTTATTGGAAATTTCTTCCTTCGAATTTTTATGCATTGGCCCGGCCGAGAGCAGTGCCTCGCTCGAATATAAAATCTAACAACGATGCCTCGACCTGATGTAGGGAAGGCCGAAATTTTTTCTTAGAAATTTACTGGAAATTTTTTCCTTAGAATTGTTAAGCATTAGAGGCCGACAACGGCACACATTGATAATTGCATCTCAAAATAACTCCAGTCAGCACCCAGCCTGAATAAAAATTCTGCCGAAACATTTTCTGTAAATTTCTAAGAAGAAATGAATGCTATTTGCTCATCTACCATCCAACCGATTTTCAAAATTCTTTCTACTAAATTCATTGTAGTGAATTTTTTCTCAATTTTTGAGACTAATACGAGGTTCCTAGGGTGCCGGGATATATTCTTGCCCACCCCTCCAATATATTATAATACCAAAATAATATTCAGTGTAAGCATCTGTATATAAGCTGTGAGAACCAACACAATTTTGTTTAAATATGCATTTATAGCCTAAGGCATTAGCAAAGTTTGGCTGAGTGAGTATTACGTTAGATCAGAATCTTAATCTAGGGGTCGTGGGTTCGAATGTTGCGGGCAAGTTTTTTTTTTTTATAGATGTATATATACGGCGGGTGTAGCTAAAGCGAACCAAGTCCAAGTAATATTGATTAGAGTTGGTCCATTGTGAAAAAATTCACAAATGTTTGTCAAGCATTTGGTTTTAACTCCTCTCTTGATGGCTTATACCATAGGCTGACAATAACTTTGATGAAATTTACAGCAACTGTTGCCGAGTAAATCGGACTTTTATTATTTATTCAATGGGCCAACCCACACGTACTAAGCATGAGCACGGTTCAGCAGAAAAAAAAAAACGTTCCGGACTCCGGTTCACGGTTCGGAAAAACAAGCCGGTTCGTTCCGGTTTTTGTTCCGATTCGGGTTCGGTTCAAACCCTTGTTTATAATAATACATATAAAAATTCGACAAAAATTAGAAAAAAAAATCAGCAATTCTTTCTTTCTTTTTTTTTCAATACGTCAGCCAATTCTCGTTATCAGAAATCATCTTTAGTTCCGGAACGCGTTCCTGTCCAAAAAGGAAATACCGGAACGACGTTCCGGAGCGTTCCGGCTCGACAACACCACTGCTTGAGAGCCTTTCTTGACATCGAGGGGGCTTTTGAGGAGTCGCTATATGAGGCAGCTCTTCGACATGGTGTTGAGCGCATTGTAGTGCGATGGATTGACCAAATGTTGAGACGACGATACTTAACTGTGGAGGTGGGCGGCCAAGCCTCTCTCAGTGTGCTGGTAGAGAGAGGCTGCACGCACGGTGGCATGTTGTCCCCAGTACTCTGGGGTATGTTGGTTGACTCCCTCATCACGGTGCTGAAAAATGTGAGATTTTTATGTGAAGCGTATGCAGATAACATCCATCAGCATGGCTACTGCCTGTACCTTTATGCAACGAGGCCTCAATATTGCTGAGGACTGGTGCACCCGTCATGATATGATGGTGACCCCTACAAATACCAGCTTGGTGCTCTTCCCCAGAAGACGTAAGCTTGGGTACTTTATTCTTCCAAAGCTATTTGGACATACTTTGCAGCTCTGTCCTCATGTTAAGCACCTTGGAGTCTACCTTGACTCGAAGTTGACGTGCAGATTGCACGTAGAGGAAAAGTTGATGCGGCTATGAGGGTCTTCGCTCAATGCAGGAGAACCTTTGGATATACATGGGGTATAAGACCGATGGTTGTGCATTGTATGTACATCTCGATCGTCAATGCTCACATATGCCTCCTGTGTATGGTTGTCGGGGACGCTTATGGGGACTGCGATCCGAAAGCTGTCAGGTCTGCAAAGGCTTACCTACTTGAAAATTACGGGCTCCATGCGATCTACAGCCACCGCTGCTCTTGAGGTCTTACATAACTTGCCGCCATCGCAAAGGCCGCGAAGATAGCCCTTGATATGCAAATCAAGGGGAAGGACATTGCTATCCTTTCGAATAGCCTTGATGTCTCTGAGTGGCCCCCGGATACCATCTAAGTTACTGGGAGATTACAGGTCGTCTGTTAACAAGCTGTGTATCCACAACAAGGTGTCCCTCAATGGATCCCTGGTCACATGGGGATCATGGGGAATGAAATGGCTGACCTTTTCGCTAGGGCAGGCTCTGATTGTACTAAAATTTTCTTCAGAATACGAAATCCTATAAAATTGGTTATAATCATTTTTTTTCTATCCGACGAAACGTTCTAGAAATATATGCGAAAAAGCACTTCAAAAATCAAACTTGCATAGATCGATGGTGACCATATGAAATTTTATACGAGCATTCATCTAGGATATCATAATAATTGGTCTTGTACCAATTCTAGCTTTTTTACTTGTTTGAATGAACATGAATAACATCAACCGAACTGCCTTCTGCTGTCAAGTTTAAAATCGCATTGAAAACTGTACTACCTTGTGTAGCTCCCGAGTTAGCAGTGATTATACGGTATGTACATAATAAAAATAATAATAAAAATATTTACAAACAAACTTTCGGTGTACCAATGGGAAGTCGTCTATCTCCAATACTGGCGGATATTGTAATGGAAGATTTATTAACTATCTCTATTGATAAAATGAAAAACAAGCCGCGGATGTTATCAAATATGTTGACGATTTTTTCTCCATATTGCCACACCAACATCTGCCTGCTATACTTAATACTCTATTAAGTTTTCACCCTAAACTACAGTTCAATGTAGAAGAAGAGATTATGGGATCCCTACCGTACTTAGACGCTAGAGTTATTAGGAAAAAAACCTAATAATAACTGACTGGTACCAAAAACCGACATCTTCAGGTAGGCTTTTGCAATACAGGTCTTTGCATCCTGAACATCAGAAATTAAGCACACCCACAAATTTTATCTCTAGAGTTTTAAAGCTTAGCCACGAAAAATTTCATAGAGCCAATATAGTGAAAATTAAGAACATATTGAGCGAGAATGGTTTCCCCAAATCAATAACAGGAGGGCTGTTGTTTCAACATAGCACACATAATGTTGAAAGTGTTAATAGGGGTGGATCCGAAAGTTTTTTGAGATTTAAAGGTGCAACTTATATCCCTGGGTTTTCCGAAAGGTTTCAAAAAATCCTTAAACCCCAGGATCAGCAAATCAAACTAGGCCTCAAGCCGCGCAAAATAATAAGTAATTGTTTCACTAAGCTAAAGGATCCGACACCCAAAGAACTATGTTCGGACGTAATTTACAAAATACCCTTCAAGGGTAGGAATAAAGAAAATTGTCCGATGAGCTATGTTGGAACAACAGGGCAATTCCTTAAAAACAGGATTTCTAACCACAAATCAGACATAAAAAAGCGAAATTCAAAATAAAACAGCCCTAACTGCGCACTGTGTATTATCCAACCATTCTCAAGATTTTGAAAATGCCTCTATCCTACTTTATACCTCCTTTATACCCCGGATTCCTTACCCAATTTCGAGAAATAAATTATATGGTAGGAGAGCCGGAAAATGCACGGTGTGGGCGGTAAGGGAAGTTTTGTGATTTTGGATGCTTTTTATCCTAATAACATGTAACTTTCTTGTTATACACCCTATGAAGATGACTTGCATCTCAGGTAATAGTAAACCCTCTACGGTTTTCAACAAATGCCCAATCATCCCCCTTTCAGTCGGCAGTTAATGGACGTCAAAGTAAAAACAATTGGAAAATTTTGCAATTTATTTTTCAATTTTAACGATTTTCCCACTAAAAGGCAAGATAAGGATAGCACTTTCTTGCACGATTTCGAGACCTTCGAATGTTACTTTTCATTTGATAATGCACATGTACCTACATAAATGCTACCGTTTTTGAGATATTCCCGTTTTTATGATGCATAATGTCATGAATTTTGCTAATAACAATAGAAATCGCGCCTAATTTTATGTAATTCCACGGAAATAAGCAAAATTCATGAAATTATGCATCATAAAAGCGGGAATATCTCAAAAACGGTAGCATTTAGGTAGGTGCATGTGTAGGATCAAATCAAAGATAACATTTGGATGTTTGAAAGTCCTATTCTTAGCGGGGAAATCGTTAAAATTGAGAAAGAAATTGCAGAATTTTCCAATTTTTTGATTTTGACGTCCATAACTGCCGATGGAAAGGGGGTAGAGAGGTGGTTGGGCATTTGTTGGAAACCGTACATTTTTTACTATCACCTGAGATGCAAGTCACCTTCATAGGATGTATAACAAGAAAGTAACATGGTAGTAGGATAAAAAGCACCCAAAATCACAAAACCGCCCCCTACCGTCCACATCCTGCATTTTCCGGCGCTCCTACCATACAATTTATTTCTCGAAATCGAGTGAGGAATCCGGAGTATAAAGGAAATGCGGTACGTATGGGACACCCTGTATATTCAGAAAACTCCCAATACCATGAACAAAAAAACGGATACAGACAATATCATATTGGTGAGCTTTGGGAAATGATAATGCTACATCCAGCACCAGTTCTTTCTGACGAGTGGTTTGATAATCTTCCACAACTCCTATAGTTTCTTTTACCATGTTTTGTCATTTATTTATTTATTTATTTTTTATAGTCTTTGTTTTCTAATTTTTTAATCTTTATATCAAGCAATAGTTACATTAATGTTTTAATTAGACTGCGTTCTTGAGAATGGTTCGAGACATCGGCCGAAACGTCGGAGAACAAATAGAATTCTCACAAACTAAAGAGGTGTTTTTCCTCCTGACCGTCCAGCCCGAAAATCCCAATACACGGAAATTTAAAGAAAACGGTCATTATACTCATATCATATCTAACATAAAACATAACGTTTCCTGACATTTCTACCAAACGTTGGGCATAAAGGTCAAGATATGTTTAACACTTTGACCAACATTTTTGTATCTTTGAACATACTACATATGAATAATTGTCGCGGCCAGTTCTACGATAACACGGCCAATATTGCAGAAATATTATACTAGTTTACAAGCCAAGATCAAAGAATTGTAACCCCAAGCATACTATGATCCTTGCTCTAAACATTCTCTTAATTTACTGGGCGAAAAAGCTTTACAATGTTTTTTAGAAGCTTCAAATTTCTTCTCTTTATTACAAGAATTGTATAAATTTCTTGGCCTGTTAACAAAGCGTTGGAATATTTTGCAATCTTACTGTGAGAAGAGTACAAGCTCTGGAATTGAAACTATGAAAAGTTTCGAAAAAGACAGTTCACAAAAATCTGTATCTAAAAGTAAAGAAAAAGCCCTACGACAGAGACTCGATGTTTTGAAACAGCTTTTATGGGGGTTTTTACTGGATAGAATTAACACAGTAACTAAATCCTTACAAAAAATAGAAGTACAAGTGATTGAAATGTATTGAATCTGCTCGGCAAAGATTTAAGGAATATGAAGATGAAGCCAAAGATTAAGTATGTCAGAAGCAATTGAATACGAAACTAAATGAATGGGAGGGAGGCATTTCAAATTTTTACATTCTTAGTTATTGTAGATTGCTTTATAACGGAAACTCGTAAAAGAAGAATGGCATATGAAGAATTTCATTTGAAATTCTCATTTCTGAAATGCTGGTATATGACAGAAATGATTTTTGATGATATAAAAGCCAAGTCATTATATCTTCCCACAAGCTATCCCAATGATATCGACAACAAGTTGAAGTACGAAATAATGCATTTCCTAGCTCATTGCCTTTCATAAAAAGAGCCAGTTCTACCTTATCTATCTATTATTAAGTTATATGATTGGTTCGGTTCAACTAGGGCAAACATGGTATTATTTATCTTAATATTTGTGCATTCTTTTAGTTCCGAAAACATTTTCGAGTTTCAAGAACAACGCTAGATTTTCTTGCAAAGCGTTACGCGAAATTCAATCCGCAGAATTTGAACCATGGAGGTGTCCCTCAACCTGATAATATAGTTCACATCCTTTCTTTTTTATGGTAATACCTGGTATTGTGTTCATTTCGCGGATAAATTTTATATGGAAATTTAGCGGTGAAATTTAGTTGCGAAATATTTAGCCAAATCGCTGAAAAAAGTGGTATTGTGTTTTATCAGCTAAAAGTTTGTTTAGTTTTGACAAGTAGATGGCAGTAATTTCCACAAACATATATTTAGCATCAGATTTATCCGCTCAATACCTTTATTCCGCGCTAAAATTTTGACGTTTGAATTTGAATAAAATTGGAAACAGTGTATTTTAATTTTATTTTTCTGACAAAAAATTCCGTCTTCAGTTAGACAATTCTTTTGAGAAGAAATTAAAATAGTAAGTATAAATATAATTTTCCTTATTATTTCGAGATTGGGTAATTGCAATAGCAATCCAAAAGAACAAGAAATAATATCACAAATGCACGACAACTCATTGTCAAAAGCAGCCACCTATAGTTCAAAAGAATGAACAATTTTAGCCGTAAAAAAGGTCCCTGTTCGATTGCTGCTAAATATTTATCCGCTAAATGAACACAATACCGGGCTTTAATAAAAAATATTGTATGCCCCTCCTAGGTCCAAATGCTTACTTGCGACATGTTGAAAATCATGTTCCACTCTAGGCAGATTGTGGTTAGGAGGCCTCAACTTCGGATAATTTAGGCTGTAGGCATCTATATGTAAAGGCAAGAGCCGGAATTCGACTTTATGCTTACCTTATGTGGTGCCATCTTTATGTCAAGCTCCTCATATCTCGATCAGCTGATTTCGATAATAAATGTCATATAGTGTCAAAATAATTTATTTACAATATTTTTTCCGTCTTAAACCTTTCACTGAAGGTTACAAAAAGCCGTTGAACGGCAAATCTAGCAACAAAACGACTAAATTTTGTTATGACATGTACAAAATTATTTCCCGTGCTGGCAGTTTGGTGATAAGTAGAAATACACGACTTTTGGGAATATCGACTGATAGGAAATACTCAGCGGGTAACGATCGAAACGAGAGGTAAGTGAAAATTGCACAAATTTTCCAAAAGTTTAAGAATACATTTTTTAATAATTAAAGTGGGTGCAAAAATCATTCTTTATTGCTGCCTTCACTGAAAACGGATATGGCAAGTTGCTCTACTGTGGATGAGCCAAAGCACACAAACAGGCTAGCTCAAGAAAAATCACCTTATCTTTTACAGCATGCTCACAATCCTGTGGACTGGTATCCATGGGGCGAGGAGGCAATTCAAAAAGCTAAAGCCGAAAACAAATTAATATTTTTATCTGTGGGTTATTCTACATGCCATTGGTGTCATGTTATGGAACATGAATCCTTCGAGAATGAAGAAGTGGCGAAAATCATGAACGAGAATTTCGTGAATATAAAGGTTGACCGAGAGGAGAGGCCCGATATTGACAAGATTTACATGAATTTTGTGCTAATGATCAATGGAAGTGGCGGATGGCCAATGTCCGTCTGGTTGACGCCAGACTTAGCACCCATAACCGCAGGCACATACTTTCCACCAATGGACAGGTGGGGAATGCCTGGATTTAAAACTGTTCTGAAAAAAATTGCAGAGAAGTGGCGTAACAATAAGACAGAGTTAGCCGAAACTGGACATAAAATTATTCAGGCGATTCAAAAAAGCCTTGCTGAGAAGGGCGAGGAACAATCTCCGGATGGTCCTTTAAGTTCGGAAGATAAACTTAATCAAGCAGTCCGAATTTTTAAGAGAAACTTGGATTCTGATTATGGAGGTTTTGGATCGCATCCAAAATTTCCAGAAGTATCACGACTTAACTTCCTTTTTCATGCTTACGTTGTGAAAAAGGATAGGGACATCCTTAATATGGTTCTTAAAACATTAACTAAAATCGGTGACGGTGGCATTCATGATCATGTTTTTGGTGGTTTTGCTCGATATTCAGTAGACCAAAAGTGGCATGTGCCTCATTTCGAGAAAATGCTGTACGATCAGGGACAATTGCTTAGCGCATATTCGCATGCATATAAAATAACTAACGACGAAAAGTATCTAAATATTGCCGATGGTATATTCCGTTACCTCATAAAAGATTTACGACATCCTTCAGGTGGATTTTATTCAGGCGAGGATGCAGATTCACTCCCAACTATAAATGACAAAGTCAAGATAGAGGGAGCATTTTATGCGTGGACATACTCTGAAATTCGTGACGCTATCAACAAAAATTCTTCGAAGTTTGAAATCGAACCGGAAAAAGCATTTGAAATTTACAGTTATCACTATAATGTTCAAGAAACTGGAAATGTTGAACCATCGAGTGATCCGCATGGCCATTTGACGGCTAAAAATATATTAATTGTTCGGAAATCTGCGGAAGCTACATGTAAAAAATTCAAAATAACTCACCAACAATTTGATAAGGTATTGAGCACAACTAATGAAATTCTGCATGAAATCCGTGATAAGCGACCCAGACCTCATTTGGATACTAAAATTATAACGGCTTGGAACGGCTTGATTTTATCCGGCTTGTCAAGGCTAGCTAATTGTGGAAGCGAGAAAAGAGGGGAATACATTACGGCAGCTAAGGATTTGGTGAATTTCTTGAGAACCTTCTCTTATGATAAGGAGAAGAAAATCGTTCTAAGAACATGCTATGGCAAAGGAACTGGAAGTGAGATAACTGAAGTTTTGTAAGTACTTAATGTTTGTAACCTTTATGTTATTAATTTCGAATATCATTCATTTATTTTCTTAATAATAACGGTTTTGCTATATTGTTCAGACTCTATTTGAATGAATTTTTGACGGTTTCTGATACGATTTGTGTCGCCTTTACATACAGATAAGTAGTCCGTTGACCTGTAGGTCCACAATTCTTCTTCATCGATACATTATATTAGGTGGAATCCTAATAGGTGCGAATCAAACGTTCTATTGCTCAAAGTAACTGGTTTGGAATTTTGAATTACTCAATATTTCGATTTATTCGGAAATGACTTGAAGAGGGCTAGAAAAATCATAGGTGGATCAATGGAAAGGGTGTGAGAAATTAAAAATTCATAAATAATCGATTCGGCGAGCAATAATTCTGAACTAAGTTTAACCAGTAACTATGTTTTTCAACTACTGGCCTAACGTATTTAGTTGTCTTTTATAGACGGCCATGATGAAGAGATCGAAATAAAATTCCAACCAATGTATTCCTGAAGTCTGCGGATTAACCAAATATGATCATCGGACTTTGAAGTTTACACAATGTGCACAGCCATAGTCATTAGGGAAATATTGGTAACATCGCAGATTTAACCTATCATTCGTCTCGGTTATGTATTCTTCTTATATCACATACATGCTTCACATGTCCTAGTTTCCTAAGCTTGGTATCGACTATGGTCTATAGTTCGTTTTTATTTAAAATTTACGAATGTTTGGAAAATTGTTTTCTGGATAGCATAGCAACAATGCGTCGTGAATGCGAAACTTTTTTGGTTGAGGCCATGGGACAAAGGTTAATAAAAAGTTAGAAGTATTGTCTTCACGAGATGTCAAATGGGACCTACGTCATATGGTGTTTATTTTCTTCGTTACTGCGATATCTTTTTTGGAAAGCTGCAGAACTGGAAAATTTTAACCTGGTGTTACATTTGAAAATTAATACTGCGCAATTTACCATGTTGTTGATAGTTTTAGGAAGTTGGTTTTGTTATGAAATAAATTTATTTCATAGAAATTTCTTTTTCAAAGATTTTTCGTTTTTAAAAGAGTTTTATCCATTTAATTCTCAAGCTGCGGATTTGGATGCAAACTCGGTCAATTTCATATTGACTAAATTCACTATGAATTTATTTCAAACCAAAACTCTCTAGTCTCGCATTGGGTTAATCTTGCCCATTCAAGTAAATACTTAGTATTTCACCTCGTATATAATTCACACTTAAAAATTATTTTAAGTGCATATATGAGGTCAACTTAGCTGTTCACTTTGGCGTATACCGCAAGCAGCAACCAAGCCATACTGATGAATATACGGTTCCTGCCGGTACGAAACGCCCCTTTTTCATAGAAATTTCTTTTTCAAAGATTTTTCATTTGTAAAAGAGTTGTTTCTTTCTTTCTAGTTTTAGGAAGGCCATACCTAGTTAGTCTTTGAACCATGTGTTAAGGACGCGACGTGTGACTGTGAACAGGAACATATCGTTGAGGACGAATCTCTTAGAATATAAAGAAAACTGGAAGTGTGATAAGCCAATTTTAGCGCAGTCAAATTCTGGTTGTGTTAGAATCTGTTGCCGCTGCGTGAAAACTCAGTACAGGCGTGTAGTAGAATCTACAGAGAAAGCGGGGCAATAAGATATACGGTTGAAAATATTGCGCTTGCTCTCACCGAAAATGCTATTATTCGCTGTTACTTCGCCAAGGTACTCAGCTCTATATTCTAAGGCGAATCTACAACGAGAGCTACACGCTACAAATTTGATTATTTGGAGTTAAGTACGATTATCATAGTCCATTGAGACTTTTACAATCGCCAAATCTTTTTTTTAAAAAAGACGAAAGGTTCAAACTACAGAGGAATCATTTATTTATTCATTTTGACTTCTTTCTGTCTTCTGCTTTTCGTTTTCTTTATTTTTTAATGAACTTCTATATATATACAAGGATATCAAATTCAAATGGTCACATCTGAAAGGCCGGAAATGCAAACCGTAGAAATCTGCGTTGAACAGCTTCAGTGCCATCAATCTGCACTTAATAGTAAGGAGATCAGACAGAGCTGACAGATTCCAGTGTCGATCTAGCAAAAGTACTGTAAAGAAGTTTTGTAGTATTATATGGGTCAGGCGACAATCTTAAATCTTTGGTTTTGTCATGCCTGGAAATGAACTTCCTCCCACAATAAAATTGAAGTGAATTGGGGACCTCTTGCGAGCAAATAGTTGTTCATTTCTTAACGTCTAAAGGGTGACGATTATTGAAGCACCACTTACGAAAAGTGGCCAATTTAGACCGCAGTCATCATTAAAACTAACGACACGAAATAATTTGCCACCATCCGCATAAAAAAGTATTCTGGAATTGACTGCAAGCAAATATACATCATTAATGTACAGAATAAATAATAATGCGCCAAAAATTCTGCCTTCAGGCCCACCCAAGGTATTTGCTATCTCAGCAAAAAAAATTCTGCGCGAAATAGAACCCGTTGCATGCGATTAAACAGATAAAAAGAACACCAATGGACTAAGAGGGAAGGAAAACCAAGTATGGAGGACAGCTTATGGATTAAAATTCTAAGATTAATTTTATCGAAGGCGTTGTTAAAATCAGTGAAGAAGCAGTCAACCTGCTTGCCGACTAGTCGTGGTTGATTTTCTCTTTAAGAAACTATCTTGAAAATATCCGAAGATTGAATTACAAGTGGAGCACATCACTAATCAAAGTTTCGAAAATCTTCGCAATATGACATAAGTTAGCAATAGGTCTATAGTTTGAAACGTCAGATTTATTGCCTTATGTATATAATCACAGAGTACTTCTAAGATTTTGGGAAGGAGGATAAAGACAAATAAAATAGATAACAAAGGACATGAGCCAGGAAAGAGCTGCATTTCTTCAGAAAGAAATTGGAAGAACCATCAGGGCATATCGTAAGGATCGTAAGACTATTAGGTAAATTATTATTATGTATTATTATGTATGTTCAGTAACAGCTACATCGTCGTTGGCAGCAGCTTTGTTAAATGAGAAAAGTCAAATTCATTAATATCACAAAAGGCGGTACTAAAGAACTGAGAAAAAAAATTTGCAACCATAGATCGGCCACTACCTCGGTGCCCTCAAAAATTCAACGATGATGGATACGCGTCACAGCTACGCTTGGAGTTTATAAATTTCGAGAACTATTTAGGCCAATTACAAAGTGTTAGTTTCATACTAGCAATAGTCATTATATGAAATATGAAGTTGCGCGCAAAGCTGAAATCATCATTGCATTAATTCGAGTAATCTGCGCCACTTCCTAAGCCACAGAACCTTCTCCGCGTTTTATTTTTTCTGTTCCGGCCCTCATCATAAGGACGGCGAAAGAAAGACTGGCACCATATCTCGACCTTATCTTCAGGGCTTGTATAGTATTGCGTTATGTCGCTGTGGCGTGTAAAATGTTAAAAGTTTTCTTCATTCCTAATCTTGGCGGCAGTGCATCATCTATTTATGCAGTGCAGCTTTTAAATTTTTTAGAACTCCCCCTGTTGACAAGTTCAGTAACTTTTCACCAAATTCCATGCTTGGATCTGTCAAGACTTTTTAGATATATATTACGCTCTTTTCCATGTTAAACATCACGAAGTTAACAGCTACTAGGATCTTCGGCTAGTATAAAAGAAACCTTTGAAACCTTTACCTCTTGTATACGGTGGTCAAGGAAGCAAATTGGCTTTTTTCTAAGCTTCATGCGTCATATGGTTTGAGGTTTTACTTACTCCGTAAGTCTCTTTCTCACAGATAAGGTGGCCAGTGTTTGTTTTTCTTTCTTCAGCCTTGTATTGAGATGGTGATATCGTTTGGAATGTACAAAACATAGGTTTCGATATTACAATGGTAACTAAACTCTTAACATTATGTAAGCATATCACCATCCTCTCAGATGGCCTCTAGCTTAGTTACCGTCGACACCTTTTCAAAGTTTTCAACAATTTTTATACGAAATACCCTGTATACTTTAACGGTAAAATACATAGAAAAATATGGAAAAACACAAAATGAAATATTTATTTAAATTTCTTAGGTCCGATCCCATCGGTGGTTTTCTGGATGATTATGCATTTCTTATAAAAGGCCTTTTGGACTACTATAAAGCCACCTTCGACATGGACGCATTGGAATGGGCTAAAGAACTGCAAGATATTCAAGATGCCCTTTTCTGGGATGAAAGACAAGGCGGATACTTCTACTCCCAGGAGAATTCTCCGAATGTTATCGTCCGACTAAAAGAAGGTAATTTAACTTCTCAAACAATTCATTATATATTTTGAAAAAATATACCTACCTACCTACCCACTAACGCACTTTCAGATCATGATGGAGCGGAGCCATGTGGAAATAGTGTTGCTGCTCGAAATTTACAGTTAATTTCTGTCTACTATGAAGATAAATCATACAAGGAGAGAGCTAAGAAGCTATTCGAATTCTTCTCAACCGCTAGTCCTTTTGGTTATGTCCTTCCTGAAATGATGTCAGCCCTACTTGTATATGAACGTGGACTCGAAATGGCAGCAATTGTTGGTCCTGACTCAGATTTGACAAGGAGTTTAATTGATGTTTGTCGAAAATATTACATCCCCGGTATAGTTGTGGTGCATTTTGATCCAGACAAAAATGCATTTGTAAAGAGGAAAACTTTGGAGAAATTCAAAATGATAAACGGCAAACCTACAGCGTATATTTGTCATAACAAAGTTTGTCAATTACCCCTTACTGACCCAGAGACACTTGAGGAAAAATTGAAATCGAATTATGTCCTTGATTAGATGCTCGATTTATATTGTTTTGGTGTAATAATCACTTTAAATTATTATCGGATGTTTTTTTTAATATTTTGACGTTATTATAAGAGTTGCTTAATGCTTTTGTAAATTAGAACTGTAAACTTTGCTGTCAATAAAGTTCAACTTTAATGCAATCAGTTTTACTCACCATCCATCTATTAGTTTCTGTATTTTCATATGAAATATAAGAGACGTAAAATGGACGAGTTTCTTTCTAGACTCTTTGAATGTCACATGGTTTTAATTGGCCGATCACCAAGGAATTCAATGAATCTATTCGATTCGACTGCGAAATTATTACAGGCACATAGACGGAAACAGCAACAAACAGAAATATATGCTTGGCTCTTAACTCTTGTATGGACTTTTTCTGTTCAATATAGTCAGTTTCCTCATTCAGGCGGGGTGGATGGATCTGTCTTCTGTACTCCCATCTGTAGTGAATATTCTACCAAGTTGAAGAAAATGTGGTCTATATAATAAACAAAATCCACTGTATTCCTGTGATTTTTCAAGAAGGACTGATAATGTCAATATTTTGGAATATTTGGGAGAAATACATTCCGCAATCTTCGAAGACTTATTATTATTATTGCGGTGGACTATCAATTAGCCGAACTAAACAAGCACCATCATCGAAATTGTTTAAAATGGAGCAACTAAAAAAGCATCATTGATGCGTTATGTGCTGTGCGTCTCGATAGGAGAAGATATTAAAAGTTCTAGAAACTCACTTGATTCTGTGGATACTATTGACTGTCGAAAGCATGGAAATGACTATATAACGTATCAAAATTGCTTAACTCGGAATCTAATGTTTAGTGTGAGTCTCATTTTAATGATTATTTCTGTCATGGATGGAGTGTGCATAGTTTATTTATCCACAAAGCTTGCACATTTTCATAGTTGACTATCGAACACGCTAAAAAGGTTCTATTAAGAGCTTTGAACATTATTGATCTCGTCATCTGTGCAAGAGGCCCATTCACCCACTGGAGAGACACTATGTTATGGATACTTAGCTTATCCAAAATATTCGTGTAGTCCCCCAGTAATTTAGATGTTATTCGAGAGCCACACAGAGCCATGAAGGCTGCCTAACTGAAAGGATATCTAATCTACCAATGGTCTTTTCCTCGATTTCCATATCAAGAGCTGACTTCGCAGCCAGAACGATGGCAAGGACCTCAGCCTGGAAGACAGTAGTGAACCTTCCAAGTGAGTATTTATCTCAATGTCATTTGTGAGAGAGCCATCGATGCATTTTTTAGAGAGATTCGAGGTAGGCTCCAAAAGGCTCTTCTCGCAGTCCACGACATCCGATCGGTAAAACTTACAGAGAATCGACGGCCAAATCGAAGTTCCAGTATCATTACATCCAATAGCATTTGGATCAGAAGGTTATCCTGTTACAGCTCACATGCTACTGAGCAGTGGCAAGAGCCATTCAAGTTGTCTTTCCAAAATGTCCATGAGCGCAATCTATACACTACCATTTTGACATCTACCTAAATTGCAAGTCCCGGGGGTTAATAAGACGTCAAAGGCGGCAGTTGCCACTGTTTGTTATGTTCTGTTTCTGATACGAAGTCTGCAATTTGTCTAATATTATCACGACGGACCTTGTAGCTCACTGTGCTGCTTACAGTATTAGTTTTTATCTCTCGCTGACGATTTGGGTTATTGGTAGAATGGTGATAATCTGTGTTCCATTACTTGTCAGATTATGCTTGTCATCTTTTCCGGGATGTACTCATTGGATCAAACTTGTTTACAACTTAGAATATAGAGCAAGTTTGTTCTATATTCTAAGGTTTACAAAGACCCAATAAGCGATTTTAGGTTATTGTTTTTTTTTTTTTTTTTTTTTTTTTTAAGGTAATTACGACATAAGTTTTCTGCTGGATAGTTCAATATAAATACGATCATAAGAGAACATAATTGAGAATTGCTTCCGTTACTGTTGTGAAGATACTTTTTGCAGCAAACCATACCACGTTAAAATTGCATTCACGGTTATTTTGGGGGAGCTTGTGTATCGCTGACTTTAATTCTCCATAGTTAGAGGTAAGTCAGGACACTGGCGATCTTGTCCTTCGTACATCCTTCGTACTCCACTATACTAGATCGCTTGCAGCCAGTTTTTTGCATAATTATGGCGATCTGTGATCAGTGTAGCTTACATCTGATTTTTATTTAAAAAATCAGGAAATATTCTGTGGCGACTGTCTCGTATTTTTTTTTCCAATAACTGCTCATGAGATTTGTCAGTCTTACAAATTTTTTCATCCAAGCTGCACATTGACATCGGCACAGGTGTTAAAGTATATGAAAGAATCTTTGCAATATCAATATTTTGTTCCTAGCGAACAACAAACAAATCTCTCTGCGTCTTCACTTCTTGAGCTTTGTTGCTAATCTTTGTTTAGGTAAAAATACGGGCGACTAGTCTACCCTTAAACTGGTTAGGCAGAATCTAGTCCTTTTATAAGCTGGCTTATTGCCCTTGCGGTTAGATTGCAAACCGTTTAAGAGTGATAAATGTTTCTTCAGCAATTCGTTCCATCACCATTTCAAGTTTTTTGTAAACCACTTTCATCGTATACGTGAGAGGTCATAGTTGATCTGGTTCTGTAACTTGTTGATCACCGTTGGCGAGCAGATATTGAATTAGCGAATTGAAAGGTTTGTCGGTCCATTTTACTTCAAAGCAAACTTGCTTGAAAAGTGCTTTTAATCCTTAGTGGGTATCGTCAAGATTAATCAAATTATGATAGTATTTAATCAGCCATCGTGCGTAGTTGGGTTGGTTAAGCGTTAAAAGTAGATTGACGATGGGTATGATGGGCGCATTTTCCCTCTTTGTCACTATTTGCCAGGGTGTTTAGCTTAAGATTTTTGTCTGCCGTTTCGTCTATAGAATTTTGATGACTTTCTGTAAATATTTATTTTTGTTCAAACGTTTATGGTAGGATGTAAGTTAAACACATTTTTGTGTCTTTATTGACGTATACCACCACGACGTCTATCATTTTTATCATTTAACATGAAATATAATTCTCTGCTGCCACACCAAAAAGCAGATTATTTTAAGATTTCGCGGCCGTCGCGCAACGCATACTATTACTGGCAGTCAGACAGGATTTCGAATCAATTATATTAACGATATTAAGAGAGTATATGTAAGATGGAAAATTTTATTTATAAAATTGCATAACTATTTTTGCCGTCAACTCTCCGTCAATAACCGTGCCACTCCCTGCTTCAGTATGGTATTTTAGTTTGGTGTGCCACATAGTCTACTAGTATTATACATTGGAATATTTTATACAGTAAGATCATTAAAAGAAGTTTAATTTTTCTACTGCAATGAAAACTGGGAAATAGTAGAAAAGCTTAATTGGAAAAAAAAAAAAAAAAAAAAAAAAAACAACTTTTGGGTATCTGAGTTTACTATATAGTTTAGAAATAAGGCAGTTCAGGGTTTCATTGCTGTCCTGATGAGATCAAAACACACATGAAATTTTGATCTTAAGCCAGCAACTCACAGTACCTCGGTCCGTCTTTTAATTTCTTTGCTCATATGCTGTAAGTTGAAAATTGCTTGTAGACTCTCAAAAGAGTAGACTCGCTTTCAAAAAAAATTAAAGTTAAATTCTAATAATTTGTAAGTTTGTAAATTTTATATTTTTCAAAAATATCGACACAATTTTCTAGAGTTAACTTCTCTTGTTGTCAAAAATATAATTTACAACTAATTATTGTGAAGTGAATTATGAATTACAATTTTTCTAATACAGTAAGCTTTCTGATTAATCTAAGAATCTAGCAAAAGGGAATTTAATTGAAATTTCAGTTGTTTGTTCCACATCCTTAGCTTCAAAAAAACAGGGGCTTTATTCCAGAGCTTGGTTCGATACTGCATTCGATCCGAAGAGCATGTCGATTTGATTTTGTTATACTTGAACTCGATCGAATGCATAAAAAACTGTTAAACCTATTCAATTTAGGAAATTTATATATCAAACTCAACTGTCTAGGTAATTCTGAACTCTGAAGGTAATCTGACAAATCTTTGTCTGCCAATAGATGTGGTCGAGAATTGATGGTGGATGGATCTGTTACGTTCGTTTCTGTCCTTGAAGAAGCACCAACCACTTCCACTGCAGAATGCCGTTTTACTAGCTCATTTATATACATTTTCCTTCAAGGATGAAAATGAGAAATGCATTAAGATACAATTTCGCTAAATTTCACTTCATATTATTTTGTGTCATAATATTGAGTCAAAGATTTTATTAATTGATAATTTGTTGAGTTGTTGAGTTTGAGAACTGCATTTAGAATAAAACCTATCTTACTTATATTTTTGTCTGTTTTTAAAACATGTAAGAGAACTGCTTTTATGCCAATTGATCGAGTGAATTTTCGATTGAAAAAAGTCGATATCTAGTTCTATAGGCAAAGGTTCTTTATCGAATCCAGTTCTGGAATAAAGCCCCGCAGTGATTAAAGGAAAATAATGTCTCTCTATTAGTAGAGGATATTGTTATGTTTTATAATTCGTCGAATAAAAACTTTTACATAATTTTTCTAACATCTGTAGCCTAACCCCATAATATCATACAAAGTTGGGCTCAGAGTGCGCGATTTTATCATGCGCGCGTTTCTTAAAACGTTACTACCGCACAGATTGAGGAATTCATTCCTTATGGATTTATAACTTTTTATTATACATTTATTATACATTTATACATTTATTATACATTTATACACATGTAAGCTTTTAACTTAACCAAACTATTATAAAAAAAATTTAGAAAAGATACATTAAATGAAAAATCTTACGAAAAAGTAAATAGTGGAAGCTCACATGTTCTTCAAAAAAGTAAACTTATAATTTAGAATAAATTTCGTTTTAGTGTTTTTTTTTCTTTTAGATCTTAACTTAAATAAAAATAGTAGTAACACGTATGAATATTTTTCTGAAATGAAAATTTTTCAATTCGTTGAAAATGTACAAACTAATTTTCTTGTTTTTGATTTATTAAATTTGATAGTTATTTGCACATTTATGTTGTATTGTATTACATTTAAAACAGTTAATAAACATATTCCATTGATTTTCCACGATACTTTTTTATTTTTTCTGTTTACAAAATAATTTACAAGACAAAGACGACTTAATTAATTATATAATAAAGAAGCATTCAATATAGCATGCTTTGTATATTATTATTTAATAAATTAAAATACGCTTTGTGTTAAATACTTAAAACACTGAAGCTTTAGACACTCTTAAAAAAAATCAAACTAAAAGTTTTTTTTTTTTCAAAATATTTGTAACTCAAAATGAATAAAGCCAAATCAAATCTAACCTAAATATATAATACCGAGGGATGGCACGGTTTAAACTCTAGTTTAAACCGAGGTATAAACCAAACTGTGAAACCCATTCGTCGAGTTTAAACTAAATATTTGGTTTAAACTCAGACTGTGAAACTGGCCATTAGTAGAAAATAATTTGAATTTTCAGGATCCAATTTTCCTGGGTATACTAAAGAAAAGAATAAGTAACTAAATTACCCAAGTAAATGAGACAACGAAAATTTCCTCAGAGATTTTTCGGATTAGTGATTCCTCTAGCTATATAGTTTTTGTGAAAATCTTGAGAGAATTAACCTGAGTTGAGACAGAAGAATGATCCAGAGCACAAAATAAAGCTGAAATTTGGTGGCAATCACTCAACCACTTTCCACTTAAAGAGATTTTCAGTGATTCACCCAGTAGGCAGTGATTAGCCAAATCTGACGATAGCAAAATTTGTAGAGATAGATTCAAATAAATCGATGCATTATTAAGATTTCAACACGAAATATTGTTTCTTTCAGCAAAAAAAAAAATATTAAAATAAATTTCCCATTATTGGAAAAATCCCAGTAGGATTTGCGCTAGAAGGTAACGTCTAACGTCAATTAACTTCACATGATTTTTTTTTGTCTGAGAAAATTGAGTTCTCTTGGATTAACTCGGGGCCAGGAAAGTTGTAATGTTTGGTAAACAAGAAATCGTATACAAACTATGTGTGATAGGCAACCGTAAGGAGAATTAGGTAACTTTAAAAACAATCTAACGAGAAGGAAATATTTGGGGAGAATCCGCATGTTATAAATATTTTCAATGATATTTACTTAAAAGGTTTGAAATGCTTTTATTTGTTTGGCCCTCATCTTACCATTTTTATATGACTATTCTTTTCTACTTTCTGAAACTTACACAAATTAATATGTTTTTTCTTTCTAATCAATGTTTTAGTTACGCTTATCCGTCATCTTCTCTAGAGTCCATATAATTTTTTGTTCAGTTGTGCATGGAAACTAGCAAGTTTAAAAAATAAATTTCGTTGGCTGTGTGAACTGTCCTTTTATAACAGCAGTAGAGTGTACTGGATAGACCCAGTTTAGATAGATCAGTATGCTGGGTCTGTCGCATGAAATCTGTAGGTAGGGTGATGCTTCATTCCTGCCCCCAACTATTATCTTACGCAATAGTTTTCGGGCGGCAGAGACAGCATACCGACCACAGTTTATAACTCGGAAACGTTGAAGTTTTCAAGGAAAAAAATTCTTCGATACAAAAGTTGTTTATCTCATTGAGGGACTCAAATTTTCCTCTGTCCAATTTAAATTGGTAAGGCTGGTCTGCTTCTTGGAAACTAGTAACTTTGAAGGCCATCAAGGAATATCTCCATTATGATTTATTTAACATTCATTATTAAGCATATACGACCCACTTTGGGTTATAACCAATATTGATCAAACCAAATCTGATTTTATTTATGCTAACTATATAAAGACCGTCCTATGAAAATGTTCGCGAAACTCTAAAAATAAGAAGTATGTTAAGTTACCGCAATTATTTATTTTCTTGTTTTTAATAAATTTTTGCATCATTTTCAACTAAAAAAAAAAAGGACATTTCAGTTACCACCTTACTAATTCTTATCGACTTTACATAGCATGGCCTATGTGCGTAGTTAATTTATTAAAACTATGCTTAGTGTTTCCTTCTGTTACGACCGACCTGCGTTAAAATATGAATTTTGCATATTCTGAACTTAAATCTTCTTCCCATTTTTAAGAGTGAGTATCCCACAGCAAATTGTTATCAAAAGTCAATCTGAAACAGAAAAATTATAATTAATATTTTCAACAAGATTTAGGTAGGTGGTTTGTAAATTTAATTTCGAATAGTTTTTTTTACCTCAGTTCTAAGAAACCTTGGTAATTCTTCTGTGACTCCTTCACGTATTATCTAGTCTGGTATCAGAGTTGTTACGTTCATTTTTAAATGATTCGGCTCTGATTTCTGTATTAAAAGGCCAACCTAGGTGTGGTTAGCACAAACTGCGAGGATTTTACATACACTATTGCCCAGAAGTGTTGCTAATCTGCAGTTTCGCGTACGATTACTATGTTCCATTGTGTGCGTACTGTCTTATTATGTAACTTAAGAGGATACTTAGCGATATTATTTAATTTCTAAGGATAAATCTAAGCTATAACTAAATTTTTCAACCTAAACTAGAATAACTTAGCACAGCTGTGTGTATAATGCGAAACTCAAAACGGTTGACATTATGATTTTGCAATTGGATTGGTATGATGCCCGAACCGTAACGTTGAAATGTGGTATAGAACGACGCTTTTGCTCTCTCACAATGTCTTTTATTCAATAAAGGTAGAGTTAGATAACAGCGTCTGCGCCCTATAAAAACTGTTTTGTGAAACTTGATATTATATTTAAGAAAAAATAGTCACACAACAGAGTCTTACAAAACCTATAGCACCAAGAAAGGTGTAAAAAATGTGAAGTATTTCAGTTTTGTTGATAGAAAATTCACTCTTAGATTAGTATTGACAATGTGAGACATTAATTACACTTTACGCTCACGTCTTTAATTGTTGTCATAATTCGCTTTTCATCTTGATATTTTGTTCTCTATATTTTACTTTCATCTTATTTTATTGAAATACTTAGTTGAAGCGATTTCCATTATTTTCTTTTCCTACGTCGTCAAAATGAGATCTGTAAATTCACTAATGATTTTGTCGAGCTTTAGAGTTTTTGTTTTTAAGTATCTTCCAACTTCCAAGTCTTCCTAGTTATAATATTGTGGTTCTTCCATTCTTTGTGACATATTTCCTGAAAAACAAAGAAAAAAGTAAGAATCAATTTATGAAGTATGAAACTAATTCTAAATTTTTCTCATAGCAATAACATTAAACTTGGGAAATACACTCCCATGAAAGCACGACTTCAGAGGTTACCACTGCAATAATGATTCTTTTATTCTATCGGTGAAACTGTATGTACTTCAGCCCGTAAAAATGTACTGAATCACTACGGAAATTTCCGCGAATAAAATGAAACAAAAGGCAGCTCCAAATATGTTCCCTCTCTCTCATTATTTTATCATATTTTCAGGGCTGATTCAGTACTCACAGCAGCTGTTTAGTTTAGTATTCATAGAAAGATAAAGATTTGTCTCATTCTAATTGGCTTATATCTCTTCAGGGCTTATAAAGTAATTTTGAAGTACATTGCATGGTATGTAAGTTGGTCCATATAAAAGAACGCGAGTGAAGTATGCCGATATTTAAAATTAGTGCGTCAATTTTGTTAGTTCTGTAGAAAGTGAAGATGCGATGGAACCGTGGGAAAATTTGGCTATGGTAACTTTAAATCATTTATCATAATCTCTATATTTCATAGATACGTCCGGCACAGTAATGGAAATCTCGGGCTTCGAGCGGGAGATGAAGCGTTCTGTGCACAAATCGCACAACAGCTATACTACAAAATAAAAGCCAAAGTTTAATTTGTTAAAAGTATTAAATATATTAAAGAAAAGATTTTTTTTTATTTATTATCTCCTGAGTTATGTCTGAATGGTGCGATTCTCTTCATTAGTTCGAAACTGCTGAAATATGCCTGAATGATATGCTCTTCTCTTCATTAGTTTAAAAGTACGGAATATATCCCACAAATCTACAACATAAAGGTAATGAAAAACCGATGCTTCCACCCTGAAAGTGCGGGTTTTTAATTTGTTTTTACATACGCGAATAATGCATTTAAAAACGCGACAGTGGTCATGTGTGTTAATGTTTACCCCTGAATTTTTTCACTGGAGCTTGAACAGAGACCTTGTCGATTTTGGAGTGTAAGACCGTTATATAAAGAAAACAATCAGAGTGCAGATTCACATTTTTGAAACAGAGTCCTAAGAAGATGGATCACGAACTATCCAAGCGCAACTTTGTGGCATGGGTAAGAAGTCCAGTTAATGTAATCTTTGGGTTTTTTATTTATTTTTGTCATCCATTTGTTTTTCTTATTCAAATTCTACTTTTTATGAATTTAGATATTTATGGATTTATGGACATTTCATAAATTCCCTTAGAAAAAAAGTGTAACCGAAAGGATATTACCACAAAATAACATTGGTCCTTCGGTAATATCAACAAGAATAGTATAAATTTAACTTTAAAATTTATAAGGCCTATTATTTGTCCAAAAATGTAATCATAGAATTAAAAGTGCATGCGAAAATTAATTAAATAAAAGGAATGAAAACTTATTCCACTCATAGTATATAAAGAAAGATGGAAGTAAGTTAAATTTAAATCTGCCGCATACGCCTTTTTAAAGAACATCTAATAATTATTCTCATCCATTTTGTTGCATAAAGCTACAATAAAATAAAATCGAAACATATTTTTGTTCCTAAAATTTAATCTGAGATCCGCACTAAACAAAAATTTCATATAAACTTCAGCGCGCTTTCGGCGAAAATTTATCCGGTATTTTAGCGAGACCAGTACTAAGGTCAATGCGCAAAATTTGGCTTCTAGTTGTTATGGCGGTTGAGAGGTGACACCACTAGTAAGTTTTCAATCAATTTAACTTGAATTTATCGGCCCGGGCCGTTCTTTTGCACGATAAAAATATTGCTTATCAGAGTTCTGAGAAATTTCAACAACAAAAAAACCATCAATTTTGTAAAATCATCAACTTATTTGAAAGGAGTGAGCAAAATAATAAAAATGCTTCTTCTTCTTCATTTTTTATGATATCTATCCCATCTCTGAGTCTCCGTATATATTTTAGCTGCTGAAAGAGCGTAGAAATACTGTAGAGCCTAAATTCTGTTAGCATGCTCCGCATTTCAAGCAAGCAAATGAATACAAAATTTCAGCATGATAATATTGAACGAGTTTCTTCAAGTAAAAAATACAATGTAACGGTCGCCATATAATAAAAAGTTACAGCTTCACGATCGGTGATAATATGATTAAACTGGAGCGGGATACAAGTTGTATGCTGTAGGTAGGTGTGCTTAATTACGCACAGTCTCCAATAGTAATAAGATTGGACTGGCGCCATGTAGTAATTCTGGTAATATTATTATCAACTCAAATGATGATACGGGAGTAGCTTGAAAAAGCTCAACTCCTAAGTCTTGGTTGGAGTAGCTAGTATAGCTCAACTCCTAAATGAGGTTTGGAGTAGCTTGTGAAAGCTCAACTGGTAGTAAGATGGGAGTAGCGTGTATAAGCTCGACTCTTAAGAAAGATACCAATCAGTACTTGTTCTGAATAAGACTGTTTCATTTAATCAATTTCCTTAGTCTATTTATACAATCAATAATATGCTTACAATTACCTTAATCGTGACGCTTATTTAGTAATATCCTATATTACGAAGCCCTCATTATATTTCTCGGTTAGCAATCGACATTGGTTAACCGTTTGTTCTCGCGCGCCACTTTAGTGGGTTACGCGTAATAACAAATTCAGTTGGTTAGTGGATTATGTATTACATATTATATCGAGGGTAACCTACTCACGCCGCCATGTACAGCGGAATTGCAGTGTCGTGTGTTTTTTTTTATGCGGCAATTGCTTGCTATTTTCGCACAGTAGAATTGCCCTTTTGTTTTATTTTGATTTTTTGTAGATGCTTTAGTTTTGCATCACATATTGCGTTACTGACTGTATGTTGGTACTTCACAATACCTAACAACTCAGATTCATTCTTAAATCCATGAATCAAACAATACATGTGTGATATCTAAGTAAGGCTAATGTTCCAGTATGCAATAATACGAGGATTGAAGATTAAAAAAATATTCTAATATAAATAAGTATGCAGGAAAAAGTCTAATAAAGAGTGCATAGTTTGTGCTAACTACGCCTAGGTAGACCATTTTCATGTGATGTCACTGACACCGGAAATTGCTATAAAACAATTAAACTGGGAAACCGTAAATTATACTGTACATTATAATAACACCAAGGGCGACATAGAACGGTAGATCAGAATTGCTCTATTTATGCTTGTAGTCGTAGAGCTCATCATTGACTATTTTTAAGAATGACAATTTTTAAGAATTCTATATAATGTGTTCAGTAAATTGATATATTTTTCATTAAACCTCAAAGCAACAGACTAGAGCTATACAGAAAGGATTTTTAAAAGAACTTGCTTTAGAATTAATTTTGATCAGCTTTAACATAAAGTTTATATACAAACCGACTTGAAATATAAAGAATTTTGGGAGGACGCCGGAAAGCTCAGATAGTAGGGTAGCAGGTATCCATCCAAGCGATTGGGTACAACATAAAGGCCAAAATCTTACATCTGTTCTTTCCAAATAAAAAACAGTACACTGATGTGTGATGTGTCAAATCCCAAAAGCATATTTGTCTACAATGTAGGTATAGCAAAAATATTTTGCTGTTATTTGTGTTCAAAATAGAGAAATGTTACATAATATGGCATAAAAGAGGTACGAACACATCTTTCAGGTTTCCTGTAGCAGAAAATTTTTACAAATAAAAGGAATTATGATTTGTAGTTCAATTTCAATATTTTGTTTATATTAATTATTTCTAAGCCAATTTAATCAGGGTCTTTAAAGTTAGAGATGATGAATGCAATAATGGGACAGGTATTATCCATGGGTGAATTAAGGTTTTTTGTATAAATTATACCCAGCTTTCAAGATTATTATTGTAAATGAAAGGTCCATATCAATCGTGGAGGGAGTCAGTTTAAAAATATAAAAAAATAAATTTTAAAAAAATAAAAGAACGCGATGGCAGTCATTGTCATTGGGCGGCCGAATGGAAACCTATTTTTTGCCAATTCGGTCAATAGTTGCAGTTTTGAGAGAATATCTAAATTAAAAAACAATTAAAAATAAAGAAATTTGGAATTTTAATGCGAACTTAGCAGGATGGTAAATTATATACCTAAGATTGATAGAAAAATAATATAATATAATCGGCCATTTTGTTGTGATTTTTTGAAAATGTAAAAAACAAACCTAAACTGATATACATGGCATAAATTTGTGCCATTGTCTTCGTTAGGTCTCACAACTCATGGAAAACCAATTTCCTGACAAATTAGCTAATCGTAGCGCGAGATCTGCCAATCTGACACGTTCATAGTAGATATAGTAGGTATAAGTTACGGAATGATAGCATTTAAATTCTATTTCTGCATTCTCCACATCGAGATGAGTGATTTGAGCCTAATATCGGCCATAATACATTAAATTTTAAGATTTTTTTTTATTTTTTTGCCACGATGTTTTTCACCACAGAAAATTGGTTGCCAATCATTTGTCGGCCGTCCAAATGTAATGTAACAATTTCTGCCATGGATATGGCGTTTTTTGTTTGTTTTATTTTTTTTATTTTCAAAACTGACGTTCACGACTGGCGTTTCAATTACACGAATAAATTTTAAAACTGGGTATAATCTTCTCAAAAAACTTTCATGCGCATTATTTACCCATTATTGCAATCATCTCTCTAACTATTAGGAGAGTTCCTCTGCGTTAATGTTATAGATGTATGCATATATTCTTAAGGGCTACAATGAGATATTGGTATTTTTTAAAGAAAATGTCGTTTCAAGGTATAAATGGCAGCCTTGAAATAAATCCACACTGTAAAATATTTTTTCTTCATTATAAACTTAACTCCAATTATGTCCACACGGTTGAGAAAATAATGATAATGTTTAAGAAATTATTAAATATGTGCGCGGGGAATAAATTTCAACTAACTGCCTAAAAGTTGTGCAATTCTTATGTAATAGTGCTCAGTTCATTCTTAGTGCGCACTTACTTAGGTACTTCCTGGCTTCAGCCTACGAAGTACATATCAAGTCAACAAGTGTTGCTATAATCTACTAAAATCACCACGACCCATTATTGTTATTCAAGTCGAAAAATCGCAAAATAGTTTCAAGAGAATGAAACTACTGTTTACCGACGCCAATCCCAATTCACTGTTCAAGTTAACAAAAGAAACTTAATAAGTTACCTTGGATGGATGGATGGATTGAACACTGTCTGAGCTTTTCTAAAGTTTTTTCTTCTAATATTTGTAATTTGTTTGTAATTTTCTTAGTTAAAGAGGTTGAGACCCCTAAGGGTCCCTGGAACGTAGGCCACAACAAGACCCATTTTTTACCCTCCAGACGTATGAGCAATTGCTGATAGGTCCCAATCGGATGCTCTTATAAGGTTCAGTATGGGCCCCAATCTTCCTTTCCGGCTTCATGCAATTCGTTCAGGTGTGAGCCAAGAAATTTGTAACGCTTTCCTAAGAGATAGAGCCGTACAGTGACAAAGAAAGTGAGTCACAGATTCGGATTTCTCTCTGCAGCCCCTGCATACGTAATCCCTGAGAAAAGAGTGGCCAGCGAGAGTTGATACTTGAGTTCTCAGGGTTTAGTTTAGTCCCAAAAGCTTATTCCTTAAGTTTGGAATGGGTTTACCCCACAGTTCCTTTATAGTTCTATCCGAAGGGTCATCTAACCAAAGGAGACTGTGCTGGGCGATCGAAACAAACAGAAATAATAGATGCAAGGTGTTTTGGTGCACTCCCGATTGTAGAGGAAGATTCCTCGAAACTGCGCCAAGACATGCAAGCTCATCCGCCTTTTCGTTCCCGCGGATATCGCTGTGCCCGAAAGAGTACCCTGTTATTCTGGGAGACGGTAGTTTTACACTCTAATAATAGTTTGGAAGCTGTAGAGGGTTTTGATAAATCCCTGACAGCTGCTTGGCTGTCGGAGCAGATGGCAATCTCGTTGTTCTCAGTGTCTGAGTTAAGGAGATACCTTCTCGCTTCACGGATGGCCTGAAAAACCGTGTCTTGGTTTTCAAGGTGTATGGCAATTTCAATGTGGGGATCCACACAGAAAACGCCTGCTCCAATGCTTTCTTCGGATTTGGAGCCGTCTATTTAAATAACAATGTCAATGGTTGAAGCACAGAATGTGATTCCCATTCTGGAATTCTGGAATGCACGAATTGAAAGATGGATTCGTGTAGAACTCTCGTTCCAGTGTTAATCCAGCTCTAATTAAGATGCAGTCTCAGCGCTGCGATTGGGATCCCCTTCTTGAAGTGTATTTGCACGGGGTGTATGTTGAGGATATTCTCAAGAGCCCGAGTGCTGGACTTGAGAGCACCACTTATATTAAGGAGCATAATCTTCATAATCTTACGATGATTGGCGAAATACATTAATTTCCACCATACCACAGAGCCTTAGATTAACATGGGTCGGCAGAGGCTATTGTATATCCATAAGATCATCCGAGGCTTGAGTCCCATTTTTCCCTATAGTTCTATGATACATTGCGAGGACTGTAAGAACTTTTTTTACTCCGTCTTCTAGTTTCTAGTTTAGCTTTTATCTAGTATGATGCCTAGGTATTTTACTGTCCTTTATCTCCAAACGAATCAATAGAAGGCGGGCTCAATCTGGGGATGTTCCTTTCCTTAGTAAAAACACATCAGTTTTCCGTGGATTGATTTTCTCTAAAAGCCTTTAGACATAGTCATGCAAAATCAAACGTGACTATAACAGTTAAACAACGAGGTAATAACTGTAAAGGAACTGAAATCGTGTGTACGATGTATGAATACGAATGTTTTAAACTTTGTAGATTTTGATGATTTTTTCTTTTCTTATTATACGGGCGCCATTCTTGATCCTGGCTGTCAAATACGGACCAAGATCGATGAAGGTAATTTTATCTTGGACCCATTTTCTTATGCTGATGTTGACCAGTAATTTTTGGTAGCAATTGTAATTGAGGAAAAGAGTTGTATGATGGTGCACAAGGTTTACTGGAGAAGTCCATTTAAAATACAAAGCTAGGCCTCGTACACAACACTTCCTGGCAGGTGTGGAACATTGTGCAACTCATGCACTCGTTTTAATTTTTTTTTTTTTTAATTTCATTCGCTTTTTGTGATGTGGTGTGAAATATAACCAAAAAATATATGCATAAGTATTCGGCTAAAGAAAAGGCAATCGTCTGGTAGGAAACCTCCACGGCCTAAGTTAGTAATAGTATGTTGAAAACAAGTTTTTTTTTCAAAATTGAACTTACTATAACCATTTTTTAATGCACATGTTAAAAAACACGAGCGATTTCCCTTGAGCACAGAAATGCAGTCCCAACTTCGTCTGGCAAGGGGTTACACGCGCAAAAAAGCCTTGAGACTGCACTTTTATACTCTAGATGATTCTAAGTTTGTCATTCCATTTGTAACGCTTAGAAATAAAGCAAGATGTATTGAACACCCGCGCATAATATTATAAGTTATTTTGATTTTTGCATGTCCGTCTGTCCGTCCTCATGAACTCGTGTACTTAAGAGTGCTGATATTTTGGACACAGGCTTTAAAAAAAAAATATTTACTGCGGGTTCTTAGGCTAATAGGAGTGAAATCACACAATTATGACTAATGTAAAAGTAAGAGAAATAATTTTTTATCAATCAAAAGGTAAGAATATGTTTGCCATTGAGTTCTTAGAAATCATTTTGCAACCATTTAAATTATTACAGTAAAATAAACAATAAAAAACTTTCTATTCTCCTGATTTTTTAGACAAGAATAAAATTTAAATTTTCCTGCGTGAAAACTAAAATCAATTTTTACACAAAGAATTATCAATTACCTTGATCATATGAAGTGGACTGGACTGGATTATTGAACTCCGGAATGAGTTTTAATCTGCTTTCTGAACACCATTTGGAATGGAATAGTCTAAACCGCTCGTAATTCGATAGTGGAGTGGATTTGGTTTCATATGAACACCGAGTGGAATGGAATGGATTATATTCTGACGTCGAAATCGGCACTTTTTCGGTGGTGATAAATTTGTGTATATGTTTTAAAGCTGGGCTGAAATGTAGTAAGAAAATAAAATTAATAATGTAAAAGAAAGATGTGTCTGGAACCAGAAAAGGTGGAAGTTTTTTTTGATTTGTGCGAAAAACTTTATGTTATTAATATTATGGAGAAAAGAACTGCACATAGATAACCATTTATATAAAGCTTTTGTCACTTGGACTTCAATCGACAAAGGTTTTTGACACAGCAAATAAGTCTTTTGGTTTCAATTAATTCATCTACGTAAAACTGCTAACTAAACCTAAAATTTTATCCATTATTATTTCCGAAAAACTTAGTGACAAAAAAAAACAAAATAACAAACCTTATAATTAATTACTAGACCCTTCTTCTTCTTCTCTTGGTTATGATCTAGAACTGTGGGCTCGACATGCGAGCTAGAGTTTCTTCGCAATGGCTTGACCCTATAGGGTATATCGCCAAAAAAGTGTGCCGTGTCCGGCTAATTATTTAATTGCCATGTCCTGCTACGACAGCACTTTAAATGTGTTTATATCTGGTGACCTTGTTTGGCCGCTGTCAGTTGTGTTGATGATGATCTTACAGGTATTTGATGTTGAGTTAGGAGCGTGTTGACTACTGATCAAACAGTGATGGACAAAACAACACAGACATCTACAAAGAAGAACATATAACATTCAAGGATGTACAACACAACACGAAGAGTGGGGTAGTAAGGTCTATTAGCAGTTTGCTATTTGAAGGAATTTATTGGTGAATTCTTTTCAGCAAAACCGAACAGGCACTGAACTGAACCAGAATCTGTCAGATCTACACCGAATTTAGCCCTGTCCCGAACGGGGACAAGCTGAAAAGAATGCAAGAAAGTAGAATATCCGAAAATATTCGTCCCTTATGATTTTAATAAAAAAAATAAACCACTTCAATAAAATAATAGTATTTTCACAAAATGTCCACACATTCGCACTTTAATTACAAATACTTTCGATTTGACGTTTAGCTCCGAACCGTAACCACAAATTTTCATGGAACAAGCAAGTTGGAAATCGGTGCAGAAACCGAACATAAAATCGCTGTGAAAAGAACATCCGTGCGTAACCAGTTCGGTGTCAGTGTGGTGAAGAAAAAACTTTAGGTTTAGGAACCGAACGAGTTACGGTTCAGTTCAGGTGAAAAGAATCACCATATGAATTTAAAAAAAAAACGAGTTGAATGAAATGTATTGAGTGAATTGATTAACTAAAATCATAGCAGCAGTCCTGCAGCTGCAGTAAAGCGTGTTAGTTCCTTGAGCCCGCCGAACTCAAAAGATTCCAGTAAGCTCTCCAGAGAACTTTCGCCTAGAATAGTTGGAAAGCTACTTCTGATTGAACTGAACCGGGTGCACACTAGAATGCTTTGCTCTATGAAATTGGGTGTATTACATGAATTGGAGTTGACTAAGTCAGTTTTTCCTATAGTCTGCAAAAGTTTGGCGTCGTACATGTGACCAGCATACAGTCTGTTAATGAATCTGGTTTCCTTGGGAGTGAAGTGCCAGTCGAACCAGGGGGATTTTCGTGGGAAAAACATTTTTCAGAAGGACCCAGAGGAGGTTGACATGCGGGTGAATTCTTCATCCCAATCTTTGTGTAAGGAGCTGATTATGGCTATTAGGGTATCTTCAAGGGAAAAGGATGTCTCAGCGACCTGATCTGAAACTGCAGCTTGCTCAGCCTTCTTGTCCGCTAATTCGTTAAAAGCTAGGCCTCTGTGGCCTGAAAGCCAGAGGATGCGAAAGGCGCGGGAAGGGTTCTGGTCTATTAGGTTGAATATTTATCTCACATAGTAGTTTGAGCTTTCTTTCGTTAGGGCTAGACAAGCAGCTTTTGAATTTGTGATGACGAGGGATTTTGTTCGAGGGGAAGAAGTTTCCAGCTCAAGTGCGAGTCTAATGGCCAGTAGCTCACTTGATGTGGATGATCTTAGCACATTGTATCTCTTTGTGACGGTGTTCAGAGATGGAAATTCAATCGCACACACACCTGTGTCTGGTTGATTGAACGAAGCATCAGTGGCGTATACAGCCCAGTCGTTGGAGTAGTGAGCGTTGACAGCATGGAGGTACATTTGCCATGATCTATTGATAGGTTCCCTGGAGAGAAAGTTAGTGTGCATCGGCCAATTTGAGAGAAAGTTTCGTGAAAGATGTTTGCTATGGTATCTAGCGCTCTGGTGTCATCCACTGAGATGTCACCTGTGCTGACAAGATTGACGAATTCCTTTTGTGTTCTGTATTTGGGCGGGAGCTCATTTGCCAGCCCATACAGGATGTGAATAGCGGTTGTGGTGAGAGAAGCTCTTAGACAGGAATTTGTGAGCGTTCTGAGCTTATTTTCGATGATTTTGGGACGACAGGCCTTTGTGGTGCTGGACAGCTCGATATTCGGTCTAATTGCAGCCCGAAAGGTCTTGCGTGCTGATTTAGGGTGGATGGGGTGGCTACTGGCAGTGATCAGTCTGAGGGAGTAGAGGTAGTACGAGGCGGATTTTGATACCTGTTCAATCTGACGACCAAGAGACAGGTTTGAAGAGAAATGTCTTCCTAGAAACTTTAGATGCTTTTGAGCTGGGACTTGTGAGCCTAGAAAATTAAGTGAGAGCGACGAGAGCTTGTTACAGTGAATTGGCATCATGACCAGCTTATCTCGGTTTATTTGAAGGTTTAGACGAGATGCGACTTCCGATTAGTTTTGTAGCGCTGCTCCTAGTTTTGCTAGGGCATCGCCGAAGGTTTTACCAGATGAGACCAGAAGAAAGTCGTCAGCGAATTGGACCACACTAACATCTTCACTAGCGATGTCATGAAACTTTCTAGTGTAGATTTTGAAGAGGGGGGCTGAGCGAGCTGCCCTGCGGGAGCCCACTGAATGACAGCACACTGACTGGACTTAGCGTGAGCGTCCTGCGGGACAGGAAGTTCAAAATCCAGTCAATGAGATTGCCCTGGATATCTAGAGAGATGAGTACTTCTTTAAGTGTGTTCAGACAGACTGACTCATATGCTGAGGATATGTCTACAGAAAGTATGATTGTCTCGAGTTTTCTTTGACAGTTGGTAGAAATCAGGTCAAGAACTGTGTTGGTGCACTAATTCACAGACTTTCCTTTTTCACGTGGAGTTTCTTCTCCTTAGATGTTTGTTCAGCCTGTCCGACACAATGCTGTTGATGCATTTGATGAAGGTAGATATCAGGGCAATCGGTCTGAATGTGTCAAGGGCACATCCAGATTTTTTTTTTTTTTTTTGGAATTGGAACTACCTTGATTTCCCTTAGGTGAGGTGGTATTGAGTTTGATAGCCATAATTCATTGAGCGAGTCCAGCAGAAAGCCAAGGGCTGTCTCATCTAGATTTTTGCAGGAAAAGAAGGGGATACCATCTCAGCCTGGTGCGGAAAAATTTGACTACCTTCGCAGAACATCGGATAGCTCGACTAAGGTGAGCGGGCTTGGAGGCTCTGAGGCTAGCCTTTTGTCGTGGGAGCTGACCACATGCGTTTGGCCCCGGGTGGGAGCCCTGATGAGTGATTCGAGAAACTCGAGAGATTCAGAGTCATCCTATTTCTGACAGGCATCAGAACCTTGAAATTTTGTTGAGAGGTTTCGAAAAATTTTGAAGAAATACCTAGAGTCCACTGTTCTAGGTTATCAACAAACTTGATGGTGTGAGAGGCTTTGGCTTTTCGAATGGATCCTTTCAGGAGCCTGGATGTGGCTAGATACTTATTTATGAGCCCAGAGAAGGCTTCCTTTTTCTTTTCAAAGAGACATTGAATGTCCGGATTCCACCATGACTCGGGGGAGAACTTGCTGTGAGGCAATGAGAAGGTGTGTTTCTCAATGATTTCTTTAATGTTCTCAACAATGTGATTAGACGTTCCGAGCGCTGTGAGCTCTTCTAATGCTCCAGTTTTATTAAGAAAGCGTCTACGGGGCCGGGCCTAGGTAAAGATGGAGGGGGAGAGGAGTCGGTGATAATATATAGTCCACAGGTTAGGCCAGCGTTTTTCAGGAGAGGTTCGGATCTAATAATGTTGTTATCTCACAGGGAGTTTCTCGCATTTAGACGCCACTCAGAATTTCCGAGTTGAAGCTGGATAGGAAGATGAGAAGATCTCATATGTCATTTTTGAACCTAGCTAGATCAATTGTGGGAGGGGAGTAGGCAGAGGCTACAACTAAGCTGGAACCGGGGTCAGTCATCTGAACCACGACAGTGTCGGCTCTGTCATTCCTGACTAGATTATAGTCTCCTACGGAGGCGAAGAGACTGGCCTTGAGCCAGGTTTCATTAAGTAGTATGATGCCGTATGTAAGTTTAAGAAAAGTTCGAGGTACGATTTATTTGCGTTGAAGCTTTGAATATTGAAGTGTAGTAATTTCATGGGAAGTTGACTAGATCAAGCAGGAGGCGTTTGCGAATGTGTGCTGAGGTTGGGTGGTTTATCAGGTGGAGATGCACTGTTTATAATTTTAAGGTCTGTTGATAAGTTGAAATCAGAATTGGTATTAGTTGTGGAAGATTTTTTGGCTCTGTACTGAGCCATGAGAAGAACCGTTCTAGCTCAGATAGTCTGAGCTTATCAGCCATTATGCCGATGCATGTTTTTCCACTGTCCATGTTCTGGAACATGGAATAGTGCGAGTTAAAAGGGTTGACAGGTTTTTGAAAGTTAAATCCTTTGGCTACATTGGCGTATGTTCTTTCGTTAGCACTCTGTTGGCATCTCTGATAGGATTTCGGATCTTATGATCAGCAATGAGTGACTGAAAAGGTTCGCCATTTAGGGTGTTAAGTAAGTCAGACCTATTCTCGCTGATGGGTACCTGATTGGCTTGGCTGGCTATGACCATGTTCCTGGCGGCAGAACGTTAAGAATGTCTTGCTCGATTTGTTTGGCCGGACATAAGAGGATCGGTAGGCTTATGATTGCCTTTACAGTTATTGCCGTAGGCAGGGTTTGTACAGGGCATTTTATCACATGAATCTTTGCAGCAGTTGGCACAGAACGGGCTTTTAGCTTTGATTGTGGAAGACCGTGACCATACCTGAAACATCTCATGCATAGTCTTGGCCGGGGGGGGGAGGGGTGAAATATTCCACGGAGCGAATTGCTCCTGCAATCGCTACCTCCTTTGAAATTTCAGCGCTCATGAAGGTGAGTTTTACGACTGGAGTAGGTATAAATTTGTTCTCCTCGATTCTTTTTGTGAAGCTGAAAGCATGAGTGACTTTGATCGGTGATGAAATATATCGAAGAATGTCTTCATCTGATAAGTCTGTGGGTACATTTTTAACAATACCCTGCAAGTACATTATGTGCCTGTGAATTTTGAACCTGCTCCAGATCTAATTAAACTCTAGATAGACAGATAGTTGTGCAGAAAAATTAGAATTAGAGATGACAATGTAGAAAAAAAATTCGCTAAATCATTTTGCTGTAATGTCGCAAACAGTGCTTTCTAACTTTTCGCTGCACCGTAATTTCAATCTTTTTCAGCTTTTAGAGTGCCCCTGTTTTTCGTTAGAAGCGCTGGTGTTCTAGATTTCAAATGTAAAACTCAAAATCTGAATGAATTTGTGTGGTTTGAATTAATTAAGTTGCATTTTTGAATTAAAACTTCATATCTATGCGGAAATGGGTTATTTTTCTAAGACAACTAGTACTTCAATAATGTTCTTCTACATAAGTTCAATGAAACGCTAACAAAACATGGATTGAACCAGTCCCTAAAACACTGGATCGCACACATATTGAACAATGGAACTGTCTTTGCCAAACTGGGCGAGGTAAGTATAGGAAAAAGAGTCCAGAGGGGCACCACTCAAGGTGATATTCACTCACCATTGTTGTGGGTATTCATTATGAATGATCTTCTGCTTATACTCACCCGGATGGGATACAAAGCGGTATATTAGGCAGACGACCTGGTGATATTGGTCACCAGTAGCTACGAATCTGAACTGTGCGGACTGATGCAGAACGCAATCCAACTAGTCACAGACTGCTCTACGGATTTCAGACTGTGCGTCAACCCATTGAAAACAGATCTATTCCTCTTTACCAAGAAAAGCAATATTCCCAGATGAAACTTGCCCCTTATCGGCTCCACACGCGTTGAAGAATAGGTTAAAATATCTACATGGGTACCATATTAGACGGAAAATTATGCTGGAAACTACACCTTGAGGACAGAGCGAACAAAGTTTATAGAGCCTTCGCGATGTGCCGCAAATCTATAGGGAAAAACTAGGGAATTAAACCCCGGATGATCCTATGAATCTGCTCATCGAGCCATGTTAACCTACGGTTCTGTGGTGTGGTGGACAGCAATGGAGTTCGCGAACCATCGCAAGATAGAAAATCCAAAGATTGTGCCTCCTTAGCGTAAGCATCGCTTTCAAATAAACCAGATTTGAGGCTCTTGAGCTTATCCTCAACATACAACCCATGCATATACATATCAGGAAGGGGGCGTCAATCTTTGAATTCGTGCAGCCCATCGCACCTGACAGACAGGAATAACGACCAACTCATCGAGACTACACTGAATCAATTTTAAAAACAAACCCTGTAATTTATACTGACGGCTCCAAATCGGAAAAAAACCGGAGCAGGTTTTCTTTTCGACGAGTCTCACATAGAAATTACCATACACCTTGAAAGCAATGTCATTGTGTTCCAGGCGGAAGTCAAGGCCATCCTTGAAGCCTGAAGGCATCTCCTTAACTCAGACACTGAGGATAAGGAGATTGCAATCTGCTCGGACAGTATCAAGGCCTTGTCAAAAACCTTTGCAAACTCCAAACTTTTAGAATGGAAAACCACCCTGGGTGCCAGGTCACAGCGAAATTAACGGAAATGAAAAGGCGGATGAACTTGCTCATCTTGGTGCAACCTCGGAGACATCCTCCTCCACAATTGGGATAGCACCCAAACACCTTATTTCTAATATCTTGGCTTGGGCCGACTGCCAACACAGTCGCCTTTGGTTAGATGACCCTTCAAGGAGAACTACAAAGGAGCTGCGGGGCAGATCCAACCCAAAAGAAACGAAAAAGCTACTGGGGCTAAACAAGTCAAACCTGATGTCAGTTCTAACTGAGCACTCTCGACTCAGACGTGACAGTGACTCACTTTCTTTGTCAGTGTGCAATTCTCTCGGGAAAGCGGTACAGATTTCTTGGTTCATACCTCCTAGACGAGCTGCACGAAGCCGGCAAGGAGAGCTGGGAACCAATACTTAAATTCATAGGATCGTCCGGTTGGGACCTATGGGCAATTGCTCATAAGTCTGGAGGGTGAACAATGGACCTTTTATGGCCTACGTTCTAGAGCCCCCACAAAGGGCCTCAACGTCAACTTTAAATCATCAACACAACTAGTAAACCAGTATTTCGACGTTTATTATTCCATTGAACAAGAACATGATGGCCAAACCATCAGAGCCACATTGGAGTCCGATGGTTTAGTGCTAATAAGCTCCGATGTCCTTGGTTTATATCACTGACATTTATAATGGGCTGTATTGAGGAGAGGGTGAAGTCCCGAATTGGGAGCCCTGGAAAGCAGGCCGCAACAAGGCCCATTGTTCATCAATGGACTGCTTCATTTTCTATATCATGTTGCTTAATTTTAAGTTTTATTTTCACTTTAATATTCATATTACAAGTATAACAATTCCAAATATGTACATTCTAAATTATTATTTTTATTGGAACTTTATCTATTATAACATAATTTTCTTAAACTCTCTAAAATCGACCCTTGAATTTCGACTCTCGAAACTTACCACCTCCACCCCAAAACCCCCAAAACGTAAGAAAAATTTACCCCATCAGAAAGCTCCCCATTCACTCATTCTAAATCAAAAAACCCCATATAAATCCATCCACGTTTACTACCCTAAAACTCTTTCGTCACGAACGGCACTCTCAGGCGCTCAGACACAGACTTTCTGAGTAAGGGAGGGGTCTGTAAGTTGATAGAATGTTATTTAAAATAAATGAATAAGAAAAATAAGAAAAAATGAATAAGAAAACTTTAAAAAATAATAATAAGAATTTCTGATAAAACATAAAAAAATCAAATTCATCAAACCAAAAAAATAAATTTTGTTTTTTAAATGTGAACTGCATAATTTTTACGAGAGGTAATTAAAAGTTTTTATTTATTTACCTCATGTAGAAATTTTCATTTTAAGACCTACATATTAAAAGGAAATCGGTAAAAATACATAAAAATTTAATTAATATTTGCTGTAATGAAAAAAACGAAAAAATACTATATTCTAGTTGCTTTACATTTTAATTATTCCTCATCTATTGTTAAGACATACGGTGTGTTGTTAAACTAAGAATTTTTATGCGCGTCAGGCAGCTGTCAAATGAAGCGCAGCAAACGGCCAAAGCCATAATCGGCGTAGCAAGCAGTATGCGAAACTTTTATAGTTGAAATTACTTTACGTAAACATAACACCTTAATTCGTTTTTTCTATAATTTTAATTTACTAGATTTTCTTTAGAAAAAAGGCATTCGGAGCAAATATGGGAACTATTTTGTTTGCTATGCTATTTATTTTTTACTCCAGTATGTTGTCAGAACTTTCGCAGCAAGCATCAAAATTTGAACTTTTTCAAAAAGAGCAGCAAGCATCACGATGCTTCGAAAAAGACTTGTATCATATGTACGCCATTATATGAAACCACTGCACCGATTGCGATTTCGCCTTTAGAATATAGCAAACAGGAATGAAGCTAGACTTTGCATAATGAATTCTGGTTGTGTTGGTAATCTATCAGTAAGTTTAAATACTTGAGTACTTGAATTGAAACTCAAGTAGGGTTTTTGATTGAATTAATTCCAATTACTTGACTTGAAATTATCTTGAAATTTACTAAAAATCACAATCTGAATTATCAACAATAATCTTCTTTTTGGTTCTCTTTTCCATTTTCATAACTCGCAGACATGAAAAATGTTTAAGTACTGCAGTTGCGTTTACATGAATTTTTTCAAATAAATTGAACAAACATTTTGTGATTTACTTGTCTCAAGTAGACTTGAAGTCAATGCGCGTTTACTTACTTGATCTCTACTTCAAGTATTCATATAAACGTACTGCATGTTTTTACATGTATTTACGGCTTAGATTATATAGCAAAAAGCATAGGCTATACTGTGTAAAATTCGTACATGTGATAAGCATTTTTTTTAGACACGGGGGGGGGGCAATTGAATAGGAAGCGGGGTATCGTGCGAATACAGAGGACGTGTGTAAGCAATTCAATGACAGTCAGACCCTACGATCGGGGGAATGACCAGAGGGCTAGGCATTATTCGAAATTTTTGTTTGATTTCTGACATTTCAAATATTATGAAAAGAGGTTCGGGTTTGATTTAGCGACTTTCTAATAAATAACTAATTAAAAGTGATTTTTAGTTAATAGTAGTGTGAGTGTAGTGTAGTGAAATATTGTTTTGTGAACAAGATTTTATATAATCGAGACTCCGGAGTATTTAATTATGGTGTTGAAGTGCGCTGTGCTGTGCTGCAGAAACAACCGAAGTTTGTCTCGACGGAAAGGATTTTGCAAATTTAATAGTTTTACTAATAAATTATAGTGCTTTCAGATAAATAAAAGTGAAATATTTATAAAAACAAACTGCCATGGCAAAAAATTTAACATTTTCAAATTTACAATTGAATTGTCACATGGGCATTAAATTATTTGAGCCATACAAAGGCAACGCCAAGAAATATTATCTGAAAATAAGGGGGCGTTAAAGATTTGTTTATTTTACATAGTAATTTGGATTATAAAAAATGTCCCACTTCAAAATGTCACGATTTCATTACTGCAATGACGAAACGAATGATTACAAACACAGCACACTAATACATTTCGCCGAGTGGCTTAGGTTTTCACCCGATATGCCGTTTCCTTATTAGTTATTTATTCAATGGGGGTAAATGATAAGAGGGCCTGGTTATTTATTTGGTATCAGTTCGACATTTATGACATTTCTGAATTTATTTGATAATATGAAAAATATTCCGGTGTTTTTTTAAAGAAGTGATAAAAAGTGATTAAGATATACTTAATAATAGTAAGAAACAGTAGTGAAGTATCTGTGCAAGAGATTTTATATAATCGAGACTCCGGAGTCTTGAATTATGGTAAAGAAATGCGCTATACTGTGTTGTAGACACAACCGGAGTTATTGCCATAGGAAATCATTTTTCAGGCAAGTTTAGTTGTTTCAATACTAAATTATAGTATTTTAAACAAAATAGAAGTGAAATAGTTAAAAAATTAATATTTTTCTATTGTCGGTTTGTATGTTTACAATTGAATTGTCATTGTTAGTTGACGGAAGGTTTAGGGTTATTTATATGATGTCAGCCAAAGGCAACGACAAGATATATTAGGTCTGTATAATGAACTCGAAAAAAGTTCAGAGCAGAAAGGAGCAGGCAGCTCATGAAACACAAAATTTCTGAGATCTGTCACACCCAATTGTTTAAATTAAAAAACCATTATTATTTAAATTATTCCACTAGAATAGTCCAGAAATTAATTTTTTCCACAAAAACGCAATTATTTGAATTGTTATCAAAACTGTCAACAAAATCTACAGTTGTCAAACGCCTAGTCTAAGTTACTCCTTCGAAAAATCTTGCTCTAGGTTACTCCAGTTCACTTTAGAGCAGACTCATTAAACACAGTTCAGTTCACTTTAGAGTACTTTCGAGCAGTGCTCTGAATTCATTAAACACGGTTCTCTGCTGTGGAGTAACCTAGAGTAGTTCATTAAACAGACCTATTTAAAATTCTTAAAAATTTAAAAATTTTGCAATATAATGGTATTTCTTCTATTGAAGTTCTTCAATGCTTAGTTAGCAAAGTTTCTAACCACTATATTATGTACCCGATTTGCAAATATCGTAGTTTTTTACCTCCATGATTAATGCGAACACATTGATGCGATTCTACTGAATGAAGAAACTTGCTTAAGTTTTTCTTCCTCACAGCCTATCCTTTTTGCTATATAATCTAAGATTTACGCGCCGTCGCTATTCTAAGCAACTTGGCAATTTTCAAAAAGTAAACAAAGTTTTAGTGCGGGGCCTCTGCGGTAAAAATGTCTTTCTACATTATTTTGAAATAATTCACATATTTAATTTATATAAATCCTTGCTTCTATTAACAAAAAAGATAATTTACATAGTGCACTGACCGAACACTTCATTTGTTTTTTTTTTAATTGTTAGGAAGTTTTGAACGGTGGCACTAGTGGCACTATAAAACTTTGCTCAAAATAAACTTCGAAGAAACTGATATTACGCTCATATACACGAATTATACACGTTTCATCCATTCCTGTTTGCTATATATTTTAAGCCTAAACACAATGAGAGCGACAAAACAATTCATACCACACGAATGTAAATTATGATATGAACACATTGAAATGTCTATTATATTGGCGACAAATATAGAGATTTTCCCAAACTTTCTGTTGGGAACTTGTCCCGTCTTTGTCATTGTGTTAAGTAATATGGACTAACAAATATTCGAATCTTTGACAGCAACCAATTTACGCCGACATTGTTGTATAGCTCTCATTGTGTTTTGACCTTGAGTTTTACAACAGCCGACAGCTTATATCGTTCTGACAACTATTGTATTTGAGTATTTAAAATTAAATTTTTAAAATGAACCATATTAGTAACAGTTCTGAATTGTATGATGAATTGATGAATTGTACTTTGGATGAGTCTAATATGGAAGAAATATTATACACAGTGTCTTCAACTTCGACAGCATAACTTTCTCCATTTACTAATAGCGTTATATTAATTTTGTTGTTGTATTTTTTTACCTAATATTTCAATTGGAAATATTTCGTCTAATCTTGAAACAACCCGTATGATCCTAATGAAAGTAACAGTGAAGTAAAAAGTGTCGCGTTCACGATATATAAATCAAGATAATCAAGTGCGATCGGATCGCTCTGGATTATATTTAAAGTAAATTTCTTAATGCTGAGTTTAGCATCACATGACGTTTAAGAAATTCTGACTTTAACAACACGTGCACCTTGAAATTCTTAAAGATTCTTAGTTGAACAACACCCCCATATTCTTTCCTATTTTATTATTATAATTTTTAATTGTCAATCTTAATTCGTCCCTCTGGTAAAATTTAAATATGTTTCGAGATATTTGAAGAAATCCACATTCAGCGTTCAATAATGCAGTGCAAAAGAAAATTTTTGTTGGGCCTATATAGCAAGACAACTCATCCGGGCAAAAAATTCAATTGAATTTTATTTGTTATATTGCGTGTTTTCTTTTTTGCTTCGGAGTTAACTATCCCAAGTCTAGAAGAAGCAAGCTCTTGTTTTTGTTGTCGGAATTCTCATAGCTCCAGGAGCTCTTCATATGTGTGTTCTTGTTTGCTGCTTTATGTTTCGGCAGCTAGCTAGGACTGCCCTTGCTTTATGTTAGGAGCGTTGGTGTTCTAGATATCAAATGTAAAAAACACATCTGTTTACTTCGGTGAATAAGTTTTTTTGGCTTGAAACAAGTTGAATTTTTTCACGGATATACCGGTAAGTAATAATCTGAAATTAATTGTAAGAACACTTTATTATTACTTTTTATCTTAATTTTGCATGTAAATTAAGAATCAACTGCCTATTTATACGTAAATGGTTCATTTATTTAATATTTATTTTCATTATATGATTTGTAAACTTTGACGTTTCTTACTTCACTGAACAAGAATACTATACCGAACCTTCGATGCCAGGAAAGTCATATTGCAATCTGATGGTTCTGGTTGTAGACCCCGGAATAAACGAGCCATGAAGCACGACGAGCTTAGTAGACCGGTTAGCGGCCGACAATACACACTTCTTGCCTTGTCTTATTGCAGAAGTTTTTCATATAAAAGTAGCTTGGATTTCACTCAAACACCATAATTTCATCACTTAGTCGGTGTTAGTATTAGTATGTTAAACTAAGCGAAAGCTTAACTCCAGATGAAATAACATGCAATGCAACATAGAAACAGAAAACTAAGTATTATATAGCCGTTTTTCTAAAACATGGTTAGAAACGTCAATGACAAAATGCTCAGCCTTAATATGAATGAGTTTGTACATGCTAAAGTTAGAGTTGCGGAGTAACATGCAACAGAGGTAGCCTTCTCAAATGGTGACCACTATCACGGGAAGAGATTTTGCTAAGTCTCGTGACACACGATGATACACACTCCAGACTAGACACGACGTAAAACTGGTTTTTGTATCGAGTGTGTATCAGTCCATGGTACACATAGTTTATACACGGTTGATACACGTTATTGAGGCAGAAAAGAAAATTCATCATTTCCATATGTTCTATACGCACACAAACCGAGTACACGCATACATATGTAATAACACACTCGTGTATCATCCGAGTCTAACCTTCTGCTCTAAATTGAGGTATACACGAAAATGCTCTAAAATAGTGCTAAGAAAACCAGATTTTAGTACAGTGTATCGCGTGTGTACCATCAAGAAGAATCAATGAATTATTCCAAGGTACAGGTGCTCAGGTAGAAGCACAGAAAGTTCCGCTGAACAGACTCGATGCGGTCGATGTGTGTACCATAAAATGGTGAACAGACCTGGCTAGCGTATTCAAAAAGAGGTCTCACAAAGTAAGTAAACAAACGCAATGTTATGATGGGGTTCTATAACTCTCGGGTCCAACGTTTTATAAAGCCAAGCATAGAACTACTCTTTGATACGATGTACTTTATGTAGGAGATAAAATTCAATCTATGCTCACATTTGACATGCAAGTCATAGACAGAACCCACACGGCGAATCGAGGTATCCGAGATCACATAATCATAAGTGATTGGTTTCTCATTCCTGTGGAAAGCCATTACCTCACTTTTGTCACAATGGCTAAAAGATTTAATCTGAGCGAAAATTTTAATGTCGTCATTCGTCAGCATAAATCAAGACTTTGCAGTGTCTTACAACAAAGACAATGTCGTCAATAGATCAAGACTCTATAGATGGAATGTCGAAATAAGATTTGATATGTTATGTTATCTAAATAATCCGGTGATTACACGAGTCTGTAGAGCTAACGGACAGTATTGATTTTGTCTGCCAAATTTACTGAATAAAAACGCTTTGCGTTCGATCAAATAACTAGTCAGTTCATTATAAAATGTCGTCAATTGGTGCAAGCATTCCTCTTTTACTCTTCTGAATGGATTGCTAATGATTTCTTCCTTATTCCGACAGATTACAATGTATATTAAACTCTTTTCAGTCATTTCCCACTCAAAAGAGATAAGATTAGAAATATAAACACAAATTTCCACTAGCATCTACCTTTTATTTTAGTTTCGACCATTTTAATTTTACGTTTGACAGTTTTTTGACTAGTCTGACTGACTGGCCAGATATCTAGTCAGTACTGAATATTCAGTAAAAAAAAAATTGGTTAATAGGGGTATGATAAAAGAGTTTTTCCATAGGTGAGGGAAACAACCACTATCAAGCGATTTTTGGAAAATAGTTCTCAGCGGAGCTGCCAAGGCAAGGCAGCACGACTTAAAGAAGGCCCAGGATCCATTGTGAAATCATTAAGAAGCCCATTAATATGATCAAGTATATCCTCTTGTGCAATTGTGGGGATAGTGAATAAAACGTTATGAGACTCGTTCATATGACTGAAGTTGTTATTTAGAGGAAGAAAATGGAGCAAACATATTACAAATTATCGCTAACAGAATCCTTATACTTCATGTTATTGGGGTAGTTGCCAGTTTTTTTCTTCTTCATATTAATAAACTTAAAAATACGTGGGTCACTAAATAATTTCGCACACATGGTTTGAATATATTCATCATAAAGTGAAGAGGAACTCATTATAGGATGTGAGGAAGTTGTTGTGACTTATAATGTCTTTGTCCTTCATATAACTTTTCCACAATTTATTCTTTCTATTTTTAAGACGATTCAGTTCTTTGTTGAACCAAGGCGGAGATGTTTTAGAGAATCGCTGTCCCCTCGAGCGACATGAGAACATGAGATGAAAATAAATTGAAAAGAATTATGTAAAATTTAGAAACGTCTTCGTCGTCAACAGTATTGCTAGACAATGGAAGTAAGTCTACTGGAAAGTTCCGAAAAGTTAGCCTTTCTAAAATTTAAAAAGTATTATGTTTCAGGTTCAACTGCCTACCCATGTCATTTTTTTCATTATTTGGTTGAGACAACGAGATGAGATAGTGTCTACGAATAGTGATTCCCTTGTTGACAGCTTATTGAGAGGAATATAGTTATCGTCATCTTCATTTAGTACCCATTGTATCACCAATAAAATCACCAATAAGTAGTAATTCGTCAAGAGGTTACATCTTGCCATGAATAAAATTAGATGTTGAAATGAGTAGGTCGTAAATATTTTGACCTTCGTCATCAACAATGCTTATGGAGTTGGTATATGTATAAGTCGTGTTTTAAGAGAGACAGCTTAAGAACGATAAGTTCAGTGGCAAGTGTTTGAGAACCTGGGAACCGGAACCTCAATTTGGCTGCAATTAAAACGGTTTTTACAGGCGAAGAGTACGTCGATATCAAAACAAATTGTAACAGAAGATTTGAAGATATGGACATTGTTTGCCAGAATCCCATTACATTTTGATAGTAGGGAAAGCGACTTCAGGTTTTTGGAATATCGTTGCTTATTTTAGCTGTATTTCTAGGTTGGCGCCCAGAAGGTACAAATAATTTAGTAAAAGTGCCGGAGGGCCAAAATTGTTCTGCACATCTGCTGAAACAGTTAAGACAGGATGGAGGTTTTACTAGTTTTACCACAAGAAATATCTTTTGTTGCGATTTTTTTTTGATTTCAGATACTTCAATATCATCACACAATGTTTCAGGAGAGAACCAAGTGACGAAAACACCCGAACGCTTTGGTACTGTCCTCAAAGAGGTACCATTACCATTCCCTAACGTGGACACAGAAGTAACAATATTCATAATTGTGGATTCAAAAGCAAGAGCCAGAGTGGTATTATCGCCGCATTGGCTCACTGCGCTACATACGGCTAAACCAGCCGAAGAAAGACCCTGACTAACAGGAACTGGCGGATTCTGCGAGCTGAATCGTTAGTCGACAAAACTACCTATTTTTTAGAAGGTCTTTATAAAACCATGGTCCATTTTTGGAAACTTATTCGATTGTGTGAAGAACCTTAAGGTCTTTCCTATGAATGTTAAACCGCCCTTGTTGCCCTCCCCACTTCAGGGCTATGACTCTTCAAATTCAAAATCCAGAGCTATGACTCTTCAAATTCAAAATTTCAGTTCTTAAATTTTGTTTTAACACTTTAGTCTGACCTATTACTCTTATGTTCTATCTGTGACGGTTAATGAATTAGTAATTTTAACCTAGTCAGGTCACAGATAATTTGTTCCCTTAGTAACTGAAAACAAGTCATCTTAAAAAAATATCGTTTAATTTCGGTATGACCTGAATAGGTTAAGAGTTAATAACTCCTTAACCATCAGATAGAACATAGGTGTAATAGGTTAAATTAAAGAGGAGACTCTGGGCTTTCGAAATTTTGTAACAAAGATATATGTTGTGAAGGTATTTTTAAAAAAAGCAAATAAATTCAAAAACTGAAATTTTAAACTTAAAGCGTCATAATTCTGAAGTGGGCAGGGGTACGGGGTGGTGTAACATTCATAGGAAGGACCTTAAGGTTCTGCAGACAATGCCGTCTCAAAATTGATAGTATACCCTGTTCTTTTCAAGATATAGGTCGTTTAATGAAAAAAGATCATATTTTACTAATCTTCCAGTAACTCGGTAGGGTGACACTATGAAAACAAATTTCTTGATGTGGATAGCTATTAGCTTTTGGTAGCACATATTTACATATTTATAAAGCAAAAAAAGAAGCCAATTCTAACGAGAACATAGTCGGAAAGTGTTAGTATAATTGGTAGACTAAGCTTATTATTGCGTGGCATTTAATTATTAATTAAAATTGTATAGTATTATCGCTGGTTATTCTTTCTAAACAGTAACAATTATAAAAATATTTTAAAGATAAATTGAGAACTTACCCAGAATTTTTGTCCGCGGAGATTTTAGAAATTCCTCAAAAAACATGTTGAATGTGTAGAAGAAATTCCTATTAATGTGAATTCGATATAAATTGTTTAATTGTATTTAGGATGCGTAAAAAAAAAAAACACTACATATTGCAAAACACTACGAATAATCTTGGTCTGGGCACACAAGATACACCTCACTCCGAGTTTCTATTTATAGCACTAGATATTTTTGAATATAAACTAAAGTTTTTTATTTAAACGCGAAACTTCTTGCTTTTTGTTTGTTATATATATTAGGACAGCATCAAATTAAATCTTATTAGCTGGCATCAGTACAAGTCTTTTGATTTGATTTGATTTCAAGTCTTTCGGTGCTTACGTTTGAACTAATGTTAAGGTTAAAAGTAGGGGCAATTGGGCCATTACGACCAGAATTGATCTATTGTGTCTTCCCCTAAAATCGTTAAACTAACTATTCAAAACTATGATTTAGCCCTTTTTTGCATATACAACTCCTTGGGCGTGATAAATTTGCCTTTAAATAGTTTATTATTAGTATTTTCTTCGTTGATTTGAAGCTCCTTGCCTTTAGCTATACTATTATTACTGTCAGGCACACATGGTATAGATAGACATTTCCCATTTAAAGTTCTCTGATCAAATTTGCATTTTACTTTGCTGGGCAAACCATCAATTTCCTTAATTGTAAATGTTTTATACATCGCATCCGATGATGAACTAGTAGAGTCATCAGAAGATTTGCTAATTGAATTCTCTGAGCTAGAGCTTCGCGGTTTTAATTTAAAGTACTCCGGATCAAAGAGAACTGGTTGTCCATTTGAAATTCTATAACTTTGTTTTGATAATATCGTTGGAAGTGTATGTTTGCTAGCCAAATTTACATCGACACATGGAGCACTACCGCAGTCTCTTATCATAGCGATTGTTTCTGCTTCTCGATCAGCATCATTTTCTAAATCCTCTTCAGTTAAACGTCTTCCTACTAGTTTTTTCCCTGGAATCATTTGGCGAATTTTTCCAATTATATGAAGCTCTTTACTTTTCTCCAGAGGCATTTCATATTGGTGTCCACCTTCTCGGAAAAGTTTTAGAAACTCATTTTGTATTTCTGGACCAGCTAAACTATCCGGATTTTTTCCATGTTCTGGAAAAATTAAATCACAATCAGGTTGTATAGACATCATTTCATCTTCAAAATCGCAACTAGGTCTCCAAGTTTCACCCATTTTTGTTGTTAATCTAAAAATTTCGTAACAAAAACAAATGTCGGAATTAGTAATCAAATATGATTAATTATTGAGAAATACAAACCTAATATTTTTGCAATAAATTAATTAATTGTACATATCACAGACAAGTTGTCCAAATAATAAAATATCTAAATTTGTTTAGATAGCACATTAATTAAGCAAAATAAGCCAAATTGTCAAGCATTAAAATAAAATACGCCAAGTCAAGATTGCTAAGCACCGTTACTTTTGAGCAGGACTTTACACTGACAATACAATCTTCTTCTTATTGTTCTTTACATGTATCAAATCCATCAAATCATTTCTGTAAGAAAAAAGGATAAAATTTAGTGCAGTCCTAAAATTAATGTTGTGATATAACCATAATAATTCAAAAAGAATTTTATTAATATTTATTAATTTGATTTAATTAAAAAAATAATTTTTAAATACTTTCTAATTCGCATTTTAAAAAATAAATTTTAATTAAAACCTCATATTTGATTTCTATTTTCTTCAGATGTTAGATGGCACTACTAACAGTTAGAAATAATTAAAATGTCACTTTGTGTTGTGACAGTTGATATGAGTTTGATCTTATGACAGCTGCCGGTTGAAAAGGGAGGATTTATTTTGTGTGATAAAAGTTTAAAAATCCGAAAAAATCTTGTCATCGGTGCTTTATTTTAAAGAATAAAAAATGGCATCATTTCCCGGAACATTTGCATTCGATGAATACGGCCGACCTTTTATAATTCTACGTGATCAAGAGCAACAAAAGCGATTAACAGGAAATGATGCTATTAAGGTAAGAAAGAATTCATAGAATTTCATTTTTTAATATATGAGTTTTTAAATTATTTACATATGATTAAATATATTCTTTGAATTCTATAATTTTGCACTGAAATATTAACAATTACTGTACGATATTTTTGGAATTTAAGACTAGGAACTTCCAGATGTTTCTAGAGTATTACTCATCGTAATGCTGCCTTGGGTGGGCTTGCTTGTGTCTAAATTTTTCTGTTACTGACATGCATACTTTTGAGTTTTAGAAGTAATGATAGATTATCAGGAGTAAGGCTTATTTAAAATGGCAAATGTAAAAAATCAACTGTTACTACATCCCACACTGAAATGGGTGCAGAGTTTTTTACAAGGAAAATTTTTTTAATTTTGTATATAATACAGACAAAAACAAAGGCACTATAGCGAACAGTAATTTCGTAGATAGAATCTTAGATCACTCATTTAAAAAACCGCAGCCTCTGCATCGTTCATTGAATGTTATTTTGCTCTGAACTTTATGAAAGAGCTCTGAAATGTTGTACCAAAACAAACGAATCAGATAGTTAATATCCAAATTTGTGTGTTGAATATGCGACTTGTTAATGGCCCAGCACGGCAAGGTTTCACCTTTTAATGCTAGAGAGACATTTATTGTGGTGCGCAGGTTTTTAGTGATTATGAAGAAGGTTATGTCTTCAGACGAGGTAGGGCAATTGCTAAATAGACATAAAAGAAAATTAATTTAATTTTAGGAAGAAGAAAATGTATACAAAAATAAAATTCAAAATTCCTTATACGTATCTGATGTTAATCGTTTACCATTAAACCTTTAAAATTTACTTGCAGAGTCATATTCTTGCTGCAAAGCAAATCGCCAATACATTGAAAACATCACTCGGTCCTAAGGGCCTAGATAAGATGATGGTCAGTGGTGATGGTGAAGTAAGTGTGACTAATGATGGCGCAACAATACTCAAATTAATGGAAGTCGATCATGAAATTGGAAAATTAATGGTCCAACTGAGCCAGTCGCAAGATGATGAAATTGGTGACGGTACGACTGGTGTTGTGGTATTGGCTGGTGCCCTCTTAGAACAGGCAGAATCTTTGTTAGACAGAGGAATTCATCCAATTCGTATTGCCGATGGTTTTGAACTAGCTGCCCATTGTGCTGTCAAACATTTAGATACAATAGCTGAGCCATTCCCAATTGATGTGAACAAAAAAGAGCCTTTAGTACAAGTTGCCAGGACGACTCTTGGTAGTAAAATTGTTAATAAATGTCATCAGTTGATGGCCGAGATTGCAGTAGATGCTGTGCTACAAGTTTCCGATTTTGAAAAGAAAGATTGCAACTTTGAATTGATTAAGATTGAGAAGAAAGTTGGAGGACGCATGGAAGATTCATGTCTCGTTAAGGGTGTGGTTATTGACAAGACTATGAGTCACCATCAAATGCCTACAGTTTTAAAAGATGTTAAATTAGCAATTCTTACATGCCCATTTGAACCACCAAAACCAAAAACCAAACATAAGTTGGATGTTACTTCAGCTGAGGACTATAAAGCACTTAGGGTGTATGAACAAGAGAAATTTATTGAAATGGTGAAACAAGTCAAAGATGCTGGCGCTACTCTTGCTATTTGTCAGTGGGGTTTTGACGATGAGGCAAATCATTTATTGCTACAACAAAATTTACCGGCTGTTCGATGGGTTGGAGGTCCTGAAATCGAATTGATTGCCATTGCAACTGGAGGACGAATTGTACCAAGGTTTGAAGAACTCACTCCAGAGAAACTTGGAAAGGCCGGTCTTGTTAGAGAGCTTTGTAAGTCATTTGTTCATTTTTATATTTGTAAAGCAAATGATAACTTGCTCTTTTTATTTTGTATAGCATTCGGAACTTCTAAAGATAAAATGCTCGTAATTGAAGAGTGCCAAAATTCCAAAGCTGTTACGATTCTTCTTCGTGGTGGAAATTTAATGATCGTTGATGAAGCTAAAAGATCAATTCATGACGCTTTATGTGTTGTTCGCTCACTTATAAGAGTAAGTAAAAACTAATTTGAAAAGCCATTCTTATAGTAACATGTTTTTTTTTTTAGGATTCCCGTGTTGTTTATGGAGGCGGAGCATCTGAAATTAGTTGTTCCATTGCTGTTGCAAAGGAAGCTGATCAACTTTCAACTCTTGAACAATACGCTTTTCGTGCATTTAGTGTCGCTCTTGAAATGATTCCACTTGCTTTAGCAGAGAATAGCGGTCTACAACCAATTGAAACTCTTTCTGAGCTCAAATCTCGACAAGTAACTGAAAAGAATCCAGCTCTAGGAGTTGATTGCATGTTTACTGGTAACTCTGACATGAAACAGCATCATGTTGTTGAATCACTGAATTCTAAGAAGCAGCAAATTGTCCTTGCTACACAATTGGTTAAGATGATTCTCAAGATTGATGATGTACGCTCGCCTAATGACAGACATTAAGCACAAAAGGCGCGAACGTCAACGATTAATTGCAACTAATTTTACTTTTAGTTTTTTCTGTTATTCTCATCTCTCATATTAATTTTTTTTTTATTATGCTAAAACACGTTTAACACATAAACTCGCCTGTTTCATTCGTGCAGTGAAAAATGGTATTTATTAAAGAAATTGGTAAGCACTAAATGTAGTTTTTTTTTCTTAATATGAGCTTCTCCCTATGTAAGTTCCACATAATTTAAAATTGGTAACTATAATTATGCTTGCCAAACCTGAAATTCTACGTTTTTACAATCACCTAAACTAACTGGAAATCGGACTTTTCTTTTTTAGTTTTATTGAGATGAGTAGATTCAGTCTCTTTTTTTCATAATATGAAATGAATAAATAATAAGCCGTTTTGCAAATAAAATTAAAAAACTGCTATATGAAACCCTTCAAGTTCAATTCCAGAACGCATCCTTGGGATTTGGATGATTTTTGTGATCATTCAAATCAAGTTGGCTCAATCTTGAAGAATTTCTTAAAGTTGATTCGTCTTGTTTTGAATGTAAGAGGTTAGTTACAGTCCTTGATGTTTAATAACTTCCTACATTTAATTTAAATTATAATGTGACCTCAATACGGTTTATATGGAAAGGTTAGATTACACTAATGCACAAAACTGGAACAATAGAAAGTGGTATTCCCAAAACCATATCATAGATTTACGACATGTATACATAGATTTGACGGGAGTCGGCAGATTAAATTATACTGTTAGGCAGCGACATGTAGCAAAGGTTTAGGAAAAAAACACCATTTCAAAAACCAAAACTTTCTAAATTAGTTAAACTTTACTTTTCACTTTAAGAGGTCTTACCTTTGGTAACTCTCAATTAAATTCCAATAACACTCACTGCTGTTACAAAATTGACTCAGAAATGCTTATCTTTCATACACTAGTCAAAATAATAAATACTTTTGTCACTATGCTTCAACTACCGCTTAATTTATGTAAATCAATACTGCTTTCAATTGATTTAAACAGTTCGAAACTGTACTCTAGAAAATCGATGAATTGTTCAAATTTGTATGTTGTAACAAAATGTTTTTCGCTTAATAAAAAAAACCGTAACGTTGCAGGTATGTGCGGGTATATTAAGAATGCAGGGTCATCATAATACACATTGCTTAATTACTGCTGCAACCGAATAAAGCATAATTGATTGAGAGTGCACCTGTTAACACTGCAGTTGTCTGTCAACAGTTGATGAAATTTGGGTCAGGTGACTTTGTTGTAATATATAATTGCGAATTTCTTTTTACGTTTGTGGACGCTACCATTGGGTAATGGGTAATGCTAAATTTCTTATCAATGTATAAGCAACTGTTACAATTATGGGACGTAATATTGGTACTCGATCTTAATACAGACAATAACTAAATTGCCTATAGTTAATACAGTTAAGTATCCAGTTGCCTGAAAATGTAGTCAGCTGTGATCTATGCATATGCGAGGGCAGAGTGTAATATACTTCAATAAAAAATCTTGTATTCAGTTTTGCATAGAACGCGGTTATAGCTCTTCCTTCTTAGCGCACACAGACTTGAGCCAGGCTTAAAGTTAAACATAACCATGGTTTTTTGCTGGATAGTCGAGAATTGTCGAACGGTTGTTGATCTTAATTTTGTTTAAACACTAGGCACGTGCCCGTATACCTACTTAATGAATGCACATTTTAAATAATTGTAATAATTTTAATGTTTTTAGAATTGTCCATCATGCATTCAACCCATCAAATCTAGCACTCCTCTACACGTCCTATATCAGACCTAGAATGGAATACAATTTCCATATCTGAGCCGAGGTTGGTCCCTCAGCTTTAGCTTCATTTATTATTGTTCAAAAGAGTTTTCAAGCTCGTGTGGCAATAACTTGTCATATTGACTTTCTCAATATTAGATGTTTCTCTCCTGTATCGCTACATGTATGGTCTCAATGTTCTCATGAAATATTTGGTCTGATTCCTTGTAGATTAATTTCTGAATGCAATACTCGCGCTGCAAGCCGCATTCAGCCTTTTACCATTCAAAAAGACTTCGGGTGTATAGTAAAATTCCGTGATGCTTTTTAATCCGGAACTGTGCTAATGTGAAACAGTACAATCTTTTGTCTCTCCGGCTTAGAATCTGCGAGGGTTTAACAGCGGCATACATCAGCATTTCCGCCACTCTTCTCATGTCCCCCAATCCTTTCCCTATATACTTCCTGCCATGCTATGCTCTGCATCATGGGTAACCTCTGAGCTTGGCTTAATAATATATTTAAGAAAAAAGTTGCTTGAAAATTTTGAGTACCGTGTATTACTAGCATTAGAAAAAAAATTTTAATTGCTGTAGGAGCAATATTATTGTTAATTCTTTAGAAACGATTTGCGATTTTTAATTTCTTTTCAGTCGGTGTGTGCTAAGAAGGAAGAGCTATACCCGGGTTCTACTCAAAACTGAATATACAATTTTTGATTGAAGTCTATTACAGCCCTCGCATATGCATAGATCACAGCCGACTACATTTTCAGGCAACTGGATACTTAACTGCATTAACTACCAACATTACGTCCCATAATTGTAACAGCTGCTTATACATTGATAAGAAATTTCGGATTACCAATTACCCAAATGGTAGTGGTCACAAATGTAAAAAGATATCCGCGATTATATTACAACAAAAAGTTGCTTGACCTAAATTTCTTCAACTGTTAACAGACAACTATAGTGTTAACAGGTGCACTCTCAATTAATTATGCTTTGTTCAGTTGCAGCTGAAATTAAGCAATGTGTATTGTGATTACCATAGGAAATTTTTTCTTCGAATTTTTACGCATTTTTAGAGGCTGATAACGATTTTTATGAGCGTAGACGCGTAGATAAGCAATAAGAATTTTTTTTTAGAAATGTACAGAAAATGTTTCGGTAAAATTTGTATTCACTTTGGCGGCCGACTGGAGTTATTTTCAGATACAATACTTTTATTCTAAAAAAAAATTCTCCAGTAAGTTACTAACAGAAAATTGAAGGCTTCCTCACATCAGGTCGAGGTATTGTTGATTTTATATTGGGGCGAGGCATTGCTGACTGTGGAATTATTAGCTGAAAATGGTGATTATGATTTTATTGCATTAGTTGAAACACATTTCACGGAAGCTGTGGAAAGTAATGAAATAAATATAAGCGGGTATAATGTGATGCGGTGTGACTCAATTTCGAGCAGAACTAACGGTGTTGTATGATATTTGAAGAATATCTGGAGTATGAAATAATTACACAAATAACGATCAATAAGGATGTGTGCTGGATGCTTGTAAAATGCTGGTTTGAGAATGTATGTCATGTTTTAGGGCTGCTTTATAGATCACCTTCCTCTTCGGAAAGAGAATTTTGTAATCGATTTATGAACTAGTGTGAAGCGGTTTGTGAAATAAAGCATGAAATTATTATAATGGGTGACTTTAATATTAACTTCCTCTGCGAGGGTACGTATTAAAAAAAAATGAAAGAAATTATTGTTGATAATGGATTTAAGCAAGTAGTAGAGGAGTACACGAGGATTACTGAATCATGGAAGTCCTTAATCCATTATATAATAACTAATACGAAAGGTGTAAATGTTGAAGCATTAAAAATCAGTGACCATGAAACTATTGAGGTTAAACTTTAAGTAAATCGGAGAAGTGAAGATGTTCGAATATTTAAAAAGTACTTTAAAATTTTAATTTGGTGTGTTTTATTGAGAGTTTAGATGATAGCGCGAAAGTGTTTGAGGAAAAATTGAATCTAGTGCCAGAGAGGTGCATGGTAAAAAAGTTGTTAAATTGAATGCTAATGAGTGGTATACGGGGTATCTGCGTATCTGTATAGGATGAAAACTAATAAAATAAGAAGCTATATGAAAGCGGCTCTGTCTGGAGATCCAAATGACTGGTTGGATTATAAAGTAAAGCGAAACTTGTATAAAAAGTATATAAAAATAGCGAAATCGGAACACATAAAATATAAGATTGATTGTGCGCGTGATTCAAAGGAAATGTGGAAAGTGCTCAAGAAGTATGTAATGAAAAAGGCAGTAAAACCCATAAATAATATAAGATTTTATGATACTAGTTGTGGGGTTGAGGTACTTATTGCGAAAAAGTTTAATAATTTTTTTGTTGATAGTGTAAATGAGATAAGCAACTCTATTCCATATATGAAATTTGAATGTAAGTTGCCTAATGTAAATAGCAAATTTTGATTTTAGAAACATTGATTTATCGGAGCTGAAACAAGTGGTTAAATGTATGAACAATAAAATGGACTATAATCATATGAGTACAAAAATAATTTTAGATAATTGGATTGTGTTTGGGCAACCACTATTGAAAATAATAAATCATTCGCTTAGTTTATTTCTAAAAACATGGAGAGAATCATTAATAGTTCCTGTTGAGAAGGTTAAGAATTCCGTTAGGGCTGAGGATTTCCGCGCAGTGAACATGCTTTCGATACATGAAAAAATAATAGAGAAGCTAGCACATATTTAATTAAGAAAATACCTCGAGTATAACCATGTACTGATAGAACAGCTGTCCGGTTTTCGAAAAAAGCATTCGTGTGAAACTGCACTAAATTGGGCATTAATTGAGTGGAAAGGTGAACTTGAAATTAAGTATACTTAGATGTCATTATAGAAAAAAAAATTATCGTTTAAAAAACACATCGACTATATTTGTAAAAAGATTGGGAAAAAAATTGGTTTTCTAAGAAGAAGACGAAATCAAATTTCAATGGCTACAGCAATACAAATTTATAATGTCATCGTGAAACCTCATTTTGAGTATTGTTCAACGGTGTTATTCTTAAGTACCAAGGAGTAACTAGAACGTATGCAGAAGTAACAGATATACCAGCATTTCATTAATGCTGAATACTCTTCAATGGATGAGCGTGAAAGAGAAGATTGCGTTTAATATGTTAATTTTTGTATTTAAAATCAAGAATGGTTTTTTGTCAGAATACCTTAACAAGTATTTGCAATATGTAGAAAACGTACAATTAATATCGTTAAGAAATGCTACAGAGTTTAGATTAGGTTCGTTTAGAACATCAAGAGCACAAAATTCTTTAATTTATCGTGGTCTTAAAATATACAATCATCTTAAATATGATAAAAATGATACAAATATTTATCGTTTCAAAAAATATTGCATTCTTTGGCCATAGTTCTTAAGATTGCACTAAAATGTTTATATGTTGTTGTTGAAAGCTTTTAAACTGGCTAATAAAGAAGTACTACTATTAAAAAAAAATTTTTATATTATTTTTAATAACCTCATTAAGTAGATTGATTAATACAAGGGGCCAGCCCAATTTTTAGGTTATTAAAAATAATACAAAACTAAGTACATATTAACTTTTTTTTTTTGCAAGAAAATGAAGTTACTTTTAAGTTCTCTTACCACTTTGTTTGGACTTAACGAAACCATGCAGTTGTAATTATATTTTATTTTTGTTTTTTTTATGGATTTGTTATTTTACGAATATTTACATTAATAATAATATTTTGTTTTTGTATTAACCATTTGTATCAAACATTGTATATAAACGCGTTTTGAACTGGTTAAATGTTTAGTATGTAAAATCATTAGTTTCTTCGTGTACCTACTAGTGGGAAAGCAAAGAAATTTCCAATGAGAAAACTGGTAAGAGCGATTGAAATTAAAACGAACAAATTTGTTGCTAAATGACGTAAGCATTCAATTTACAGATGAATCAACCATACCTTGTTAATTCTTGGACCATGCATTCTGATATCGCGGCTATTCATTTTAAAACCATCACCTTTACATTTCCTATTATTTCTACTAAAATCTGTCAAGTGATGATTAAATTGGAGTTTTAAATACCATTCATAAATTGATAGGAACGACGAATATTGAAGATGGCATCTAGTTTAATCCTTAATTATATGGAATTAGCAATCTAGAGCTGTGTTCTTTTGTGTACCTTGTTCTAGAACTCCCATATACTGAAGAGAACAAATTGTTCTGTCGATTGAAGCGAACTTCTATGAAAATGTATGAGGCGTTCTTTTGTGTATCTTTTGTTCTGCTCTGTTCTGCGGACACAAAAAACACAACTTAGGTTTTTACGTAATGTTTTGCTCAAGAAAATTTTCAGTTGTGATAGAACCGAACATAGGAAGAAGGAATACAAACAAGAGGAATATATAGGCAGAAGCACATCCAAGCAAGCCTCAGGCCTGGTCTCTCTCAGGCTTCCTCGCAGCTCGCCTCAAGGCTTGCCTTAGAGAAATGAAAACAAAATGATACCACCGGCTCGGTGCTGTGATTGTAATTTTGTTAGTACCTACATCTGTTGACAGAACTAGGCCTGAGAGAAAAATTTCCAACATTGAGCAAAGCGCGCTTTGCGGCTAGGCCTTGAGGCTAGCTGCTGGCTTGGTTTTGTGTTGCATCATTTAAAAACCGTGTTGGAAATTTTGACAACACCTCGAGGAAGCCTTGAGGCCTGGATTTGTTTTCTGCCATATGGCCTACTGACATATGTGTGTATATAATATGGACTAACTACTTCATTAGAAATACACTGCAAAAAATGGACTCACTTATATATTGCCGACTCTTTCGGTCTCTAAGCACCAAGTATCAATTGAGGAGAACTATAAACAACAAATAAATAAGTGGAATCGTCGAAATAAATGTTTTTAAATTAATTATTTAGGGTTATTACTGATAAAAACTGTTTTTCCAAAGGCAATATATTCATTAGATACGCAGAGGAAATTCCAAAGATTTTATTAAATTCATTTTGGAGTTGCGTGCTCACTTCTTCAACTTCCTGCCAATGATTTTTTCAATGTTGGCACCGACATAAAAACTCTTTTTGACACAAGAAATATCACGTATATCAATGAGATAGCCGAAAAATACAAAAGAGTTGAGCAGAAAACATTTGTTTTTCTTTGAAATTTACTCGGTAAATGGTTGCCTGCTTCGATTTGGGATGCTAACGAAAAATTCAGCAGTGAAAAAATATCACTACATTTCTTTCAACTATGTATGTAAAAACTTTGTTTGGCTATCACGACTAAATAACAAGATCTCGCGAGAAATTCATTTATTACAGCTTATATGGCGGAGCAGCTGTAGGAAGAAGAACCAATCACATGAAGTGAAAAACCCCCGAAAACAAGAATCGAAATGAAGAAAAGAGAAGCCATCGAATCGAACTGGGAGCCAAAGATAAGTCTCAACGCCCTTAATAAGACAAATCCGTAGGATGAGGAAAATTATCAATTAAATCCAAAGAAGGAAGACAGCGAAGAATTTGAAAGGCGCAAACGCACTTGACTTGACTGGCTATCTAGGATACTTTATTTAGAGTCAAGTTATGCCGTCCAAAATCTATGAAAATTTACCCCCTCTAGATGGTACATTTTTGTTTCCGTGTTTTAATATTCACATTCAAAACTTGGAAATTTTTCAATTTCGCAAAGCAAAATTTGTCAAGTGAAATTTCAGATATGACATACAACAAATTTGTAGGAATGAAGGTTATGGTTATGAGTTCTCGGATACCTCGATTCGCCGTGTGGACTCTGTCTGTGACTTGGGTGTCAAATGTGACCACAGATTGAATTTTATCTCCCATATAAACTATATGGTATCAAAGAATAGCTCTATGCTGGGTTTTATAAAACGTTGGTCCTAAGAGTTTTCAAATCCTACCATAACATTGCGTTTGTACACTTGCTTTGTAAGACCACTTCTTGAATACGCTAGCCAGGTCTGGTTTCCATTTTATGGTACACACATCGACCGCATCCAGTCTGTTCAGAGGAACTTTTTACGATTTGCTCTCAGACACCTACCGTGGAATAATTCATTAATTCTTCCACCTTATGAGGATCGCTTGAAGCTTTTGAATATGCACTCGCTTCAAAAACGTCGCATGGTTGCTGATGTAACGTTTGTGCACAGACAAGAAATACCCAGATATCGACGCTAGTACTAAGAAAGTGAAGTATGGAAGAGCTCATAGCAAACCTCAATAACTCACTGATCTCGGCTAAATATATCATGGGTACGAACCAAAAAAATTTTTCAATATAGGCAAAAATTGAATTTTTTCTTAGAATTTTATTTCTTCACAATTTGTGTGCATTATTGGCGGCTGAAGACGATTCGATTAAGTTGTGTCTGGGCAGAATCCGCTTCGTGGAAGTTGGATTGATTTGGTTGCTTGGGCTTGTTAACTAAAAATTTTTATGAGCGTTGTCTCAGGCCGGTATAAATTTGTGTTCAATGTAGGAAAGAATTGATTTATTTCTTAGAATTGAAATCGACCATATTTCTTCAGAATTCGTGAGCATTATTGGTGGCTGTAGACGGTCCGAACAAATTCTGTCTGCCCAGTCCTTGCTGGATTGTTTGTTTCTGAATTGCATCTTGTTGTGAGTTAGTGGGGGGGGGGGGGGGGGCTCGGATTAATAAATTAATGTTTTCAATATCTTGCACAAATTTTTTCTCTTAGTTTGAGGTTTGAGAACCCGGATATTTATTTTCATATTTCACGACTAGTCAAGCAGGGAAGCCGAACCACTGAGAGTTGAGTTTAAATTTCATTGTGATCATCGATTTGCATTAACTTCTCCGATTTAAATTTTGTAATAAAAATTTTGGACATTTTATTCCTAAATAAAAATTAGGTAAGTGCCTGGCTATATTTATTTAAATGTATTCTTGCAGATTTATCTGTAATAAGCATACCTACATTATCCGTTCCGTCTTCTGGTCAACACGTACTCAAGAAATAGTACGGACGGACGGACATGCAAAAGTCGAAATGTTTAAGTTTCATGATTCACGTAAAGGAGGATTTACATTATGATGGCATGCATTTTTTCCAGATATTGTGAGAGATATACATAGCTTATTGAAATTTCAATGTTACCAAAGCAATCACTGCAACACCTCACACGTACACCCCTCACTAGTTCTTATGGAAAAAATCACAAACTGTCAAACATACAAATTGTGAAAATGGAATATCTATTTCCAAAGAGCTTCGAAAAAGACCACTCCAACGAAAAAAGTATTTATAAATCTCACTACGTCTAAAACTTACAAAAAAATTTACAATATAATCTTCCTACTGGTATGCCGTACATTTTCCCTGTTTGTAATTTTAATGGAATTTCAATGAATATTTTACCTCAATAAAATACTCTATCATATTTAAAACATTTCTAATGTGCGAACCAAGCCCCTTTTTTGTTAAAATTTGCAATTTTCTTAAATACGGAAATCAAAAAATGCAAAATCTAATTTGGTTGTGGCGATTAGTGATAGCCGCTTAGGTGTTATTACCATAAATGTTCGATTTGTATCCATGCAAATAAATTTCGGTAAAGTTTGTAATTTTGTTTGCTTATCCAACTATTAAAACAAGTAAGTCTTGCATTAATGTTTACCACCCACCGCCGCTCGCTCAACTCATCATGCAATACGATACCGGACAGAATTTGTTCGGACCGTCTACCTCTACAGCCACCAATAATGCTCACGAATTCTGAAGAAATATGGTCGATTTCAATTCTAAGAAATAAATCAATTCTTTCCTACATTGAACACAAATTTATACCGGCCTGAGACAACGCTCATAAAAATTTTTAGTTAACAAGCCCAAGCAACCAAATCAATCCAACTTCCACGAAGCGGATTCTGCCCAGACACAACTTAATCGAATCGTCTTCAGCCGCCAATAATGCACACAAATTGTGAAGAAATAAAATTCTAAGAAAAAATTCAATTTTTGCCTATATTGAAAAATTTTTTTGGTTCGTACCCATGATATATTTAGCCGAGATCAGTGAGTTATTGAGGTTTGCTATGAGCTCTTCCATACATCACTTTCTTAGTTCTACCGTCGATATCTGGGTATTTCTTGTCTGTGGTTTGTGCATCAACTAATAAACGCGAATGTTGATTCTCCGCTGTTACTTAGTAAAATCTCTTTCCGCGATAGTGGACATAATTTGAGAAGACTACCTATGTTGCATGTTAACTCCGCAAGATCCAACTTTTGCATGTACGAACCCATTAATCGCATGTGCATTACTGTTAATACTAAGGCTGAGCATTTTGTCGTTGACGTTTCTAAGCATGTTCTGAAAAAACGTCTTTATAATACTTAGTTCTCTGTTTCTATGTCACATTTCATATCATTTCATCCGGTGTTTGGTTTATGTTTAGTTTAACATACTAATACTAGCGCCGACTAAGTGATGAAACGCATGTATTGTTGACCGTTTATTTATTAAACGTGTCCATGCAGCGAGCTTGTTTTAAGCTGGTTCTGATAGTAAAAAAAAAAAAAAATTAAAAATTATCGTAAGCAATAGAAAACAATGAAAAAATTGCAATCTCAACCGTTTCAGAGTTACAGAAAATATGCTAGTTGTTCACACCCTGTAACTACCTTGATGTATAATGTATGAATGTGATTCTTAGCTCAGATGATAGTCCAAGCTTTCCAACGAATGTCGAACCTTCACTCCACACATCATAGATAAAAAATTGGGAAAAAGACCCATTTTTTGTAAATTTTCACAATTTTCCCCCAAAATGCCTAATAACCGTTACATTTTCTTGCAAGATTTGGAAACCCCAGAATATAACCTTTCATTTGATCATACACATGCGCCTGCCTACATGCAACCGTTTTTGAGATAAACCTGTCTCTAGCCAGAATAAAGTTAAAGTTTTATTTTCATCTAGGGTGTAATATTATTGGTCTTAGACCAATTATAACTTTTTCTCTTCTCGAAATTGTATTTACTAGGTTTACAAAACCACAGCGCACTCTACAGCAACACGTTCTCAGGTAGTGTCTAAATATATATAGTGAAAAACAAAATTTGTTGCCCGATTTAGTTTCATTTTTGATTTTGATATTGTATTTAGTATTATTGTATTTAGTATTTTCGTTCTCACGTTATCGAGAGAACGGACGAACAAACCGACATGCAAAAATCAAAATAACTTTTAATATTATGCGTGGGTGTCACAACTCATTCTGCTCTACCAACATGATTTCTATGCGTTACAAACGGACTGACAAACTTAATATACTCCATGCTTTCATCATGTGAGGTATAAAAAGACTTGCATGCTCTCATCAAAGTCAATTATACTGTAGCTTACGGTAGTTTAAAAGAAATGCTTAAAACTCATACTTCATGTCAATATAAGATTCCTGGTGGAGCTTCCAACCCAGTTGACAAGGTTGTAGCGCTTGTCTTACATCAAATTCGCTGCAGGAGGTATATTTCTTTAAACTTGATCGAATTCTCTGCTGCTTCCTAGGTAAATTTCTTTCTTTTTCGAGCTGATACTACTGTAAATTTACAGAAGATGTTATCTCGAAGATCACTGCAGCTAAAATTCTTCTTCAAGAAACTATTTAGAATGGTGTATTTGGTTGAATAGGCTATTTGATCCTGCTTTCCGGTGTTAGTAAACTGTCCTGCTGGTGGACTGGTATTGTTTGTTAAAAATGAAAAATTAGTTTAACTTCAGTAAATTTTATCAAGTTCAAAAGTATAGTTTTTAAAATTAGTTAAATAAATTTCCAAATTACTTGTAGACTAGTCGCGAAAAGCACAGAAATGACTGACTTAAAAGTAAAACAAAATATTTCTTTTTTTTCAAACAATCTATCTTGGCCTACCTACTTTCTATTTGCCTTGAGAGATTCGCCAGTACTTTCGAAATAGGTCCGCGCAAATTAAAAATTTTACAACTGTTCAGTGCGGCAGTTTTCGACGATCTTTCTAAAAGTCTAAAATTGTGCTTGGGAGACTTCTTCGCAAGCGTTTTCGATGATCTTTCTAAAAACCTATCATGAACAGGATCGTGAATCAGTCACTCACTGAAGGAGTTTTTCCGTATAACCTGAAAGATCCTTGATTACGCCTATACCAAAAATCAGATGAACCAGTAAATGTGCAAATATACGTCCAATAAATAGTAGATATGCCGATTATTGAGAAGTAGTGCAAATATAATTAGAAGCATAACTGGAGGAAAACAACATTATTAATAAGCAGCTGTTGTATATGGATATTATAGTGTATAAATATATATTCATACTTAGAATTAACTTACATTACTAAAGCATCACAGTTACGTTATCACAGAGATTGTATGTATGTAGACAGTTTTGATCACAGCTCGATGAACTCAGTCTGATTGTAACTCACGTATCGTTTAGAATAGAGTACCTTGTTTTTAAGTAAATGGTCAGCGTGTATTCTTTTTCAATAAATCCCTGAGCATTAACATAACATGGCGCAGACGGTATTTTCGGAAAGTGCATCGCCCATGATTTAAGTCATGGGACTAAATAAAACGCGAAAAGATGTGAAAAGTTTAAATACAATACGAAAAAGTAATCAATCACGTGGTAGACAGCCAAAAACGAAAATTATTATAAAAGAACCTATGGAATATTTGCGAAAAGTCGAAGAACTTTAATTGGATGGAAATCCAGCTGAATTTTTTTTGTATTTTTGCTACTTCGATCGAATTGGAGAAAAAAGCAGAAGCTGTGAAAGTAGCAATTTTCTTAAGTGCAGTTGGCCCGGCAGCAATAGAAGTTTTCAATACTTTTAACGTATCTGAAGCGAATAACAAAGTATATGAAAAGGTGGTAGAAGTATATGAGAGTTTTGTTTTCTGGAATCGAAAATAGCAAGATGGTGAACCATTTAATATATTTTTAATGGACATAAAAAAGCTGGACCCAACATGTGGGTATCAGAGTTTAGAAAGCAGTATACTGTTGTGAAACGCAACTAAATTACATAGTTACGAAAAGGAAAACTCAGATAAGAATAAATCTAATCTGCTAAGCGTTAACATAGGATTACCGCAAAGAATAATTTTATCCACCATTCTCTTTATTCTTTATATAAATGATGTACCAACTAACTTCAATAATTCAAAGATAGTACTATTTAGTTTGTTCATTACTGATCTACCAAATCATATTAGAGTATCTAAAATACACATGTACGCAGATGATGTCCAACTGAGTGTAAGTGGTCCATAGGAATCACTTCAAGAGTAAGCAGAATTTCTGAGTGGTCAATATCTGTGGGACTTAAACTTAATCCCAAAAAATCTAACTGCATTTTCATATCCAGAACTACAGTGGACACTTCCGAATTACCACCGATAATACTGAATGATATTATTTTACCATACCAGCAAAAAGTTAAAAATTTAGGTGTTTATCTTAATTCCAAGCTAAGCTGTTGTGATCATGTTGCAAATATTATTGGTAAAGTTTATGGAGGCCTGCGGCTAACTTACTATCTTCACAGTTACGTATGAAACTTGTCAAGGCATTATTAGTCCCGCACTTTACTTATGGTAGTATTGTATACTCTTTCTTGGATTGTATATGTCTGAATAGGCTGAATGTTGCTTTCAATGATTGCACCAGGTTTGTGTTTGGCATTGGCTTACGAAGGTTTGACCATGTATTCCCATATCGCGACTCTCTCCTTGGCTGTCCAATAGAGTCCTATTTGCTCCAAAGAGCACTAACATTGTTACACAAAATAGTATACTCAAAAGAGTTCAGTTATATGTATGAAAAATTAAAATTCCTTAGCTCGCCTCGTCATAACAAAATATTGCTGCCGTGCATTAACACTGCAATATGACGTCGTTCCTTCTTCGCCCACGTGCGAACATGGAATAATTTACCTTATGATATGCAAAGGTTGGGCACTACTGGGATATTCAAGAAGAGACTTTTTAACTATTTTAATAATCATCCATAAATAATATGTTGTTTATTTTTTTCTTTTCTGTTAAACTATCTTCTTTCTTTTTTCTCTCTTTTAATACTGAAATATGCCAAAGTAATTGTATATCTTGTAATTACTCATTAAACCTAATTCTAATAGCATTATAGCTCAAGCACATATTGAAAAGATTATATTATATTGTTGTACTCTCTCCAGAAATATATATAATATTATTATATTATTATTATTATTCGCAGACGACACATATTATACGTAGCCGCGAAAGATATCGAACAATATCAAAGAATAATGCTAGAGGAACTAAACAGAGTAACGCAATGCATTGACATGAATAAACTAAGACTAAATGTCTCGAAATCAAAATGTATGTCAATTCATTTTCTAGAAACATTAGATTCTATATAAATATAAAAACTGTATGCTAATAGCGGATACTAACATAAACCTGTTTAATGATAACGAAAATACTTGAAATTACTATCAAGTAATCAATCAGTGGCCTTATTTATATGCAATTTGCTCGTCCCATTTATAGCAGCGCTAATTTAGGAAGCATATAACCAAGGCCAGTGCTCAGCAACATTGACAGGAAGTAACTACTCTTAATGTGGAGAGATACGACTTTGGATTGGAACTCAAAGACTAGCCTTAGCTGGACCATCGCATCATGATAACTACCCTTAGAAAGACTCTAATGAGGAGAGCAAAAATGTCCAAAAGAAAAATACAGTACGAATACTTGAGTACTTGACTTGAAACTTTTGATTGAATTAATTCTAATTACTTGACTGAAAATTTTCTTGAAATTTACCACAAATCGCAATCTGAATTGTCAACAATAATCTTTTTTTTTGTTCCTCTTTACCATTTTCATAAGTTGCAGACCTGAAAAATTTTCAAGAACTGCAGTTGCGTTTACATGAATTTTTTCAAGTATCTTAATTGAACAAAAATTTGAAGTCAATGCGCGTTTACATGATATTTTGATTACTTGATCTCTACTTGAAGTATACTTCTAGTATTCAACGAAGCGCGTATTCACACCTGCAGCCCAGAGAAGGTCACAACTAAAATGTTCGAGGAGGAGGAAAAGTCGAAAGAAGTAGGTAGCTTTCAAATTTTTTTTTTAATCATATTTAAGTTATATCACAAAATCCAATTTTCGGTTTGATTTGGAAAACCTATCGATAATATTATCCACATCAATGTCGATCACAGGGTGGACAGTAAGGATTCATAACCAGATACGCCATCTCATGCAGAGATTGTAGAAATAAATGCTGACGCAAGCGATTCTGTCACGCACGGGTGTAGTAATTGACTCAGAGTAAGCTTGCAGCTTGAGTCACATTTAAAGGAATTGGAGCAGGAGTGCACGATTTGTTACTGACAATTTCTTCTGATGTGAACTTAATTGATCTTGCTTTCTTCTGAAAAAAAGTTTGCAATGGTCTTATCAGTCTTCCGCTTTCCACTTTCGCTACTGTTTCTACCTCCATCGCTAACTAGTGTAGCAAGTTTATCCTAAAGTAAACGTGAAGTTAAATTAAACAACACTACTTGAGTTAATACGAAAGTACCAGCAAAGCAACGCCAACTACCGCAGAGGAAAGCGTATGGATTTTATTTTTATAGTTTTGCCGTAAAAATTCTGAAGAAAAATTGTAGAATCAATTTTAGCGGCACTCGAATCAATCCAACTGTTGGTTTTCAGCCACCAAGAGTGTATAAAAATTCGAAAGAAAAATATTCATGTAAATTTCTAAGAACAAAATGTATGATTGCCAACGGTCATAAATATCTTTAGTGACTAAGGCCATCCAATGTATCTGAATCAATATAAATCTTTGGAACCCATGGTGATGGTCGGCCATCAGTAATGCATGAGAAATCTAAAGAAAAATTGTTAAATCTTACTAAGAAAACAGAATGCTTGTGCTCTAGTTGCCGAAAGAGTGAGCCACCAGAATCAATCCACCAGTTCGTTTCGGACCGTTGTCGGTAAATAGTTATTCATTAAAATTCTTAAGAACAATTTGAAAGTAGGCATATTTCTAAGAAAAATTTAATGCTTTCCTACGAAAGTAAAATTTTGAACAACTCAGGCTTGAATCAGTGTCGCTATGAAAAATCAACGGGTGGTTATACGTTGATGATTGCATGGAACTAGGGTTCTTCTGGAAGAACCCTAAATCAAAATTCATCAGGTCAGTTTGTATGCTTCTGTTGCGACCTCTCCACTAAGTTATCCTGTCATCGATTTTATGTCGAAAAATCAGATAAAATTTATGATCGCTGATCTATTTCTAAGAAACAGTAACATTTTCAAATCTCAAAATTATGTGCTTTTTATCTATAGGAGTAATCGGTGCAATAAAAATATACAAGCATCATAATAACCGGGCTGCTAAGCGTTGCGTGCCTTTTTCTAAACAATCAAACATTAAAATAAATATGTAGCATTCCAAAATTACTTACCATCCTGTGATAGGTATGATAGATGACGTTTCGACACTATGTAAAACACAACAAAATTCTAAAAAAATGGAACACTTTCAAAGGCAAAGAGCTACGAGCGAATAACTATATACCCACTCCAAACTCCACTATTACTACTCAAAAGAAGACACACAAACGGCCAGTCTAGGGCTAACTCTCGCCGCAAATTGGAAAAGTGCGTTACAGCCTTAGAATATAGAGGAATGGTGATAAGCCAGATTTTGCGTAATGAATTTCTGGTTGTGTTGGTAGTCCATTTTTACATGTATTTACACGCCATCCCTATTCTAACCAACTTGTCAATCTGCAAAAAGTAAACAAAGGTTTTGAGGGGAGGATCTATGGTGAAAAATGTTCTTTTTCTGCTTTATTTTGAAACAATTCACATAATTAATTAATATAAATCTTTGCTTCTATTAACAAAAAAGATAATTTAGGTAGTACAGTTGCCCCAAACGGGATTCCCTAGTTTATAATCCAATTTATATTTGCAAGCACTGACCGAACACTTCATTTCTGCTTTTTTAATTGATATGAAGATTTTAACAGGCACTAGTGGCACTATAAAACTTTGCACAAAATAAACTTCAAACATAAATAGTTTTTAAAAGAATTACTTCCGTACTTTTGTTGAATTTCGCAAAAGAATTTTAGATTGCATTAACCTGTTCACAAAACAAAAGCACATTTGACAATTATTCAACAGCTTTGACAATTATGCAACAGCTTCTCATTCCAGCATCTCACTTACTCCTATGTATAGTCTCCTGCTCTTGACAAATTACGCTCAAGTACACGAATTTTACACGATTCAACTATTCCTGTTTGCTCTATATTCTAAGGTTACAGCACTAGCATTAATCGCCGGCGTCAGCTAAACATGTGTTCGTACCATAAAAATGGCCCTATTAAACTTTTACAACTCAGTGTACAGCTCAGCGCCAGGGGGGGGTCATGACCCCATGACCCTCCCCTGTATACGCGCCTGGTAAACGTACTGATAGTAAGAATAAATACTGAAATATCAAGAAGGTGAGATCTGCTGTTGATGATTCCAATAATTCAAACTTTATTGATATAATTCAAAAGGCGAAACAGGAACCAACTGATTCCAAACATCAGAACTCGAGAAAATAACTGGATCATATCAGGGATAATAAGTAAAATAAAACAAAGAAATAAATTCCATAAGAAAATAAGAGTGAAGAGACTTATCGGACTATATGTTGAGCAATATTTGCGGCGCTCATGTTTTGCTGTGGTGACGTACTTGGAACATTTTTGAATTTTTCTTAGAATTTTGGCTGGTTGTGCAAAGCGAGCCGAGATATGATGATTTTTGCTTTAAATTTTTTCATTTTAGTTCAATATGGCTGCAGTTTTGCGCATTCGATGGTTTTTAAGATTTTAGGTGACTGCGATTGCGTAAGCTTGGGAAGAAAATAATGTTATGTGATTGTGTGCATTTGTTGTTTGCTTTTAATTGTTGTAAAGGGTAGGATATGGGATTGCAGGCTACACAGGAAGAATGGGATATAATAAATTAATGGTATAGACTAGATGGGTGCGATCTGGGTTGGTTAGATGGTTAAAAATAGAAGCGTTACCTTATTTAGTAATTTATTACTATTCTTTTTTAAATTTAATTAAAAAAAGATTTACTAATTCCCAATATGATATATAGTGCAATAATTGTCTCTTGCAATTTTCAAATCTAAAAATCAAATCAAATTAAAAAGAATTTATTTCATGTACAAGCCATTTTTTAGCTATAGCTATACATACGTACAACGTTGGGCAATATGAGACTATATATGAGACTAAAAAAGAAAGCACCTGAAATTTTATATAACTATGATTTGTCAGTAATAAATTTCTAAATAAGGTAAAGCTTCTATTTTTAACCATCTAACCAACCCAGATCGCACCCATCTAGTCTATACCATTAATTTATTATATCCCATTCTTCCCGTGTAGCCTGCAATCCCATATCATGCCCTTTCCGTAGAAACATTACAACAATTAAAAACAAAGAACAAATGCACACAATCACATCACATTATTTTCTTCCCACGTTACGCAATTGCAGTCACCTAAAACCCTAAAAACCATCGAATGTGCAAAACTGCAGCCATATTGAACTAAAAAGAAAAAATTCTAAGGCAAAAATCATCATAAATTCATATCTCGTCTCGCTGTGCACAACCAGCCAAAATTCTAAGAAAGATTCAAAAATGTTCCAAGTACGTCACCACAGCAAAACATGAGCGCCGCAAATATTGCTCAACATATAGTCCGATAACTTTCTTCACCCCCCCCCCCCCCACCCGAAACCGTTTTTCCATTCCATCGACGTAAAATTCACGCTTCTTTTGGTTGCTAACTCTTGAACGAAAATGTTGCAGAATTGAAGTAATCGGACACATGTTAGTGGATATAGCGATGTGTCCACCCTTAGCTTCTTTCGGTTTTCCTGTCGCGCCCTTACAAGATAGGGGTTGGCCACCATAGACTTTTTTATTTAGAATCATATTCTGAATAATACAGAAATTTTAATTTTTTCAAAAATTTTACATCTTCCAAACCGCACGTACGGCAAATAGATTGTCACGCGTTCGGGGGGGTTTTTATTGTCGTTCACCCCCTTTTTTTACCCTGCGAGGCTGCATTTTTGCGACAATACTCCCAGGACCACCCTACACCAACCCTCAAAATTGCAGCCTGAAACAAATTAAATGCGATCTTTAGCATTTTTTCGGCTTATTTAACTGAACTATTTGGTATTTTGGTCGAATTTATCCGCTGAAAAAGTTTTTCGGCCGATAAAATATAAAGGTTTTGTTTTTCTTAAAAATCTGAAATAAATATACTATTTTATTAGTAAAATTATTATTTATCCTATTTCCCATGATTTTATTAATCATTAGAGCAAAAATCTTGTTTTAAAGTGGAATAAATTGAGTTTTTCGGTTTACATTTTTCTGTTCTTCTTTTTGATGTGAAAGTGCCTTAGCTGTGTAACTTCAAAAATTTATATATCAGAATGTATATATCGCAAGCCCGTGAAATGCTATTTATTTAAAGAAACTTTGGAGTTACTGAAAGGAATTATTCGAGGTCCTCTTTCTGAAAATTTGTTTTCAATTATAGTGGATATATCCGTTATCTTTGAATATCTCAAAAAGCTCCGTCTCGATTTTTTTTTTATTTTAATTTTCAGTGGGTTTTGAGGAAGCTGTACAAAGGAGAAAAAGGAATACCTAGAAGTTTGGATGGAGCTATTTTTTAAATATATGTAGTTCAGAAAACTTTGAATGAAAATTGTAACCCGTGCTGAGTTGTCAGATTATATACAAGCTGTGTTCTTTGGGTGTACTTTGTTCTAGAACTCCCATATACTGGGAAGAACAAATTGTTCTGTCGATTGAAGCGAACTGTACTGTTCGCTTCATTTATATCTGAGGCGTTCCTTTGTGCACAGCACAGTTACAGTGTCTGGTAAATAAGAAGGATGGAGTATGCCAATGGATACTTTAGTGTCCTGATCATATTTATATTCAGAGCCACTCCATAAAATCACTTCTTCCCCCTCAAATTTACGTTTAAAAAGTTTCAGTTTTTCGATGGAAGTGTGATGTAATGTAATCTAACTAATGCCAATAATGCCTAGTATGTAAAACATGTGTTCACCCAAATGCAGTAACACTCAAGTTATTATTATGTTAACCCTAAGTGACAGCATTGTGTACAAGTTAAGTGACATATTTAAAATGGGTCAAGCCAGTTGCATCACATCACAAAGACTCGAGTGAGCAATGTGAAGCACATATGTAAGTAGGTAATTTAGCCATAGGAATTTATGTGTATTAATAGTAATTCAGTATTGTATCTTTTTGTATAAATATGCTGATGAATAAACTAGAATTGGGATTGTGATAGCATAATTCGTCTAAATCACTAGTTGTTTATTTACGGATCATTCTTTAGGAGTTCTGCTCTTTTAGCTTCCTCCTATAGGAGTTCTGCCATGAGGCTGGCTCCGTCCTACCCAGCAAGTGCTTCATAGTAAAATACAAGCACTGTGTTTTAAGCATACTACAAGATGACAGTAATAATTCAATATATTACAACAGAATTGTAGTCACTTAAATGCTAATAAGTCCTTTCACGCATATTGCAGGATCAAACTTGAGCACTGGTTCCGAAGAGAACTTATTCTTCTTTATAACAATATCAAACATATTACGATTTACGGGCAAATAAATTACGGGCGATAACTGAGGCATCGAATCTTAAAATTGAAATCTTGAAAAAATGTCATACAAATTTGTAATTTTACCCTTGTAAGTACGCTATAAGTTTTTACACACTTCTAAAATATGACCCGTTAATAGTACTTTAAAACATATAAAAAAAAATTACCTCAATATCTGCTTCCGTTCAAAAGTTATAAATATATTTATGTTATGGAAAAGTGAAAAACTTTAAATGATTTTATGAAATTAATCGTGACGTGAAGGAAAGATCAAAAAATTGAGAGATAATTGAATTGAAATAAAAAATTAATGAAGAGAAGTGCAATTGGAAATTACCACACTTGAGCCACACATAAAACAAATTTTTGCTTGAGTTCTTTTCGAATTGGCTATATATACATAGGTGCATGCAGATCGCACACATAAAATAAAAAAGCCAAGCTAGACTGCACCCGGATACCGATCATGTAATAATTTGTCAGTATTAACGCACTTGTAAACAATAATTAAATCACACGAAGAGAAATCTCAAAATCGCCAAAGTATTGAAAAGATAACTGAAAACGACAAATTTCACAATAATATGGTTGTTGTGGTTTTGTTTCCTTTACGTGAAATTTTTTGGTTCTCACGAATAACAGCACCGATGCAAGCTCTTTGAGGAAGTTACATGTGAAATACGATTACGACAGGAAACATGTTTTTTTTTCTTCGAGTCTCATTTTTTATACTTACAGAATATTGTGAAATCGTTAAAGCGACTTCATTCAAATATGCGCAATTTCACAATAATTGAAATATTACAAAAGCACACCTGCACGTTAAATTAATATTGACTTGCTGGGCACTGACTATTAAAGAACACCACTCGTGCTACACTGATCGGAGGTAGTACAGTTTTCTTGCCTTTATATAGGCAGAAGCAGTCAATATGCGTATAGTTTTGTGTTGTATGTGCGTTAGTATATAAAAAAAAGTTTATCATTTTGTGGTATAATTATACTTTGATGCATTGGCTGGAATACAATGAATGGGACACGAAATTGATGACGCCAAAATAATTTTCGAGTACATACTGCGACATTAGGGCAAAGCAAAGTGAGTGATGCGGTATTGACCTACAAAATTAGTATTAAACGTAGACATAAACTTCAAATAAGGAATTGTTTACAAACTTAAATGCGTTATATTCATTCATGAAGAGAATTGCTATTTTGTTTTAATGAAAATGAGTGGAATTAAGAAGGAAAAAAGTGCAACTGGTCAGAGGGAGGGACAAATTCTTTTATAGACTTTTGATTTATTGAAGAAAGTATTCCGCCCGTAATGGATGGTAAAAAAGTTAGAAATTTGGATAATTTAATTTTTTTTATGCTCTTTTCTCTGTTGTACAAAATGAAAATATTATTTGTCATTTTCTCGTGAAGAAGTAGGCAGATCTGACAACTGTCACGAGTGGACCTTAGAATATAGAGACAACAGGAAGTGTTGATACCTGTAAAATTCGTGTGCATGAGCGTGGATTTTTTCAGGGTCCCGTGAAGTAAGTCAGCATTACATTGAAGAAAGAGACAAATGAATTTTCAGCTGTCAAAAGAAATTTTCTAATTTGTAACTATTTGTATTTAATTTAAAACTTGTGAAAAGTGAAAGATATTTTATTTAAAAGTAGTGCTAAATAAAGTAAAGAGTGTAAGTAATTATCTGTTGATATTATAGTGATAAATTTTTAAGTCATGTTCATGTATTTTCAGAATGAATTGTTCGGTGAAAAATTGTCACAACAACACTAAGGTACGACGTGGGAAATCATTTTTTCGGCAAGTATAGTTATAAAATATTATTTTGTGTACTTTACGCACCTTTTCATAATAAATTAAATTAAAAATACATAACAAAAACGATGAAATATTGAAAAATTTATGACAGCTGAGAAACTTCCAGGGTATGTTGGCGTAGTGACATCACATAAGAACATTTTCGGTGGGAGCAAACACAATATTTTCAACCATATGTCTTGTTGCCCCGCTCTCTATATTGATTCAACTACACGGCTTTACTGAGCTTTCACTACAGCGGCAACAGATACTAACACAACCAGAATTTGACTACGCTAAATTTGGCTTATCACACTTCCTGTACTCTCTATATTCTAACGAGTGGACTAAACGGCAGCCGGATTAGTCCTACGTAAGTCGAATTACGTAAAACTAGTTCTAAATAGCTGCGGTCTAAACGTACTCAGTGATAAAGTTGTCGATAGAAGTTAGAGCAAAATTCTAAAATTATCGCTGTCGCAGTGCGATATTTGAGTTTGACAGTTCATGTGTTGGTAGATATCGCGTACTTTTTAAATCTAGCATAACCGCGTTTAAGCTTTAAATGCAACTATACTTGTAATAAAGTAAAAAAAATTCACAAGATGCAACTAAACTGTCATGAAATAAGAACGACAATCAGTATGTTTACATGAATACTTGACTTGAAATCCACTTGAAACTCAAATAGGGTTTTTGGTTGAATTAATTCCAATTACTTGACTTGAAATTTATTTGAAGTAACATTTTACCTTTGACAACTCTGCGTTAAGTTCAATACAGAATTGCGGAGTTATAGATAAATATCTTGAGAAAAGTGCTAAAAATCACAACCTGAATTATCAACAATAATTTTCTTCTTGTTCCTCTTTGCCGTTTTCATATCTCGCACAAATGAAAATTTTCAAGTACTGAAGTTTGCGTTTACATGAATTTTTTCAAGTAAATCGAACATAATTTTGTGACTTGACTCAAAGTCAATACGCGTTTACATGATATTTTGATTACTTGATCTCTACTTGAAGTATACTTCAAGTATTCATGTAAACGTACTGAATGACGCGACAAACAATGACGATAATTTCGTGTCTTAATCTCATTCATTGTATTTCAGGCTTATCACTTAATTATAGCATTATTTTTTTTATTACATATATTAGTCAGAAAGAACACAGAAGTTTCGCAATTTTGTAAAGTTATCCTCTAAGCGTGTTACACTTACACCTTGATCTGATAGCGTAAGCCGAATGCGTATGCAAAAGCAGAAGTAGAACTTGAAAGGTAATTGGAAGCTTCTGTTCCTGGTCAATACCGGTAATACTGCCAATGTGATGTGACTGTGAGGAAGGCCTATGGTGATTTTTTTCACAAATTCTGAATTAACGCTACTCTACGTGTCATAGGTATAGGTATATCAAATATATACATCTAGTGTAGAGTTCTTCAGGTTCCGAGTATCGATAATTCTGGAATGGGATCTTTGAGAAGGCTCTGGAGAATTTGTAGAATATAAATACAGCCGCCACAGAAGTCTTGTCTCAGACAGTGAAGTGAACGAGTAATTAACGGGCGAAAGTGTTCTAACTGGATTGCGATAATTTTAAGTATATTGCTAGAAATAATTAAAGTAGGTAGAGTTGAATAATAACTGTTTGTGAATTTTATAAAAGTAAACAAGAGAAGTGAAATAAAGAGAACTTGTGAATTATATCTGAAATATTGTGTTTTGAATAACGATCTAAGGTCACGCTCGCAACAGTATAATCTCGCTACGATATAATTTCAAATTTCGTTTAATCCACCAGAAATAAAAGAATGTTAAACAATTGCGATATAAACTTTTTATTTCACTTTAAACTTAAGTTCCTATTTTACATTTAATGCATTCCTACAGAAAGCACTTATTCTCCTAAATAAAAATTGATTGGATACCGAAGATACAAAACCTTTTTAATTAATATTGACCAACAGAACCGAAAACACTCAGAACAAAATTTTAAACTTGATCAAAAGACTCCGTCACTATTCCACTTGAATTATAAAAATCAACTCTTCGAGCTTGTCTTGGTTAGGTGCTCTAGTACCTAATTTGTCAGGCGAAAGTGGTTATCATGCATTTTCGACCCTGAGAAACTTTTTGTTTGGACATGCAAATACACACGCCCAAAAGAATTTTGTTGGACGATGGCTTGAATATGCAATTCAATCTTCTGCCATTATCGTAAGTCATCGTGAAACGGCCTTTGCACACATTTATATGCTACGAAAAATCCGCTAACAAAGCTTTTTTCGGTGAAGACTCGATCGTTTTAGCCTGCAGTTTGTAAAATTTAAATGCATGTGCATACATACATATCGCTCGTTTGAAACTAGAGTGACACAACTCAAAATTTCCCAGCCTTGCGTTTTAGTGCTCAAATTGATGCAGAAAAATGTAACTTTTCAAACCAGCGATAAGAGAGGTGTCATCTGTAAGATAACCTTACTAATAAATAAATACTTACTTTCTGGTTGCTAGGTCGAAAAGCTCTCATTTTACGTTTGCGCTTTTTACGACCTAGCAATCAGAAAGGCCTCATCAGTAAGGTTATCTTACAGGTGACACCTCTCCGATTGCTGGGTCGAAAAGTTCAATTTTTCTAGATCAATTTGCACTGTAAAACATAAAGCTGGGAAATTTTGAGTTGTATCACTATTGTTTCGAAAAATCGATGTAGTATTTTTAATGGAAAATCTTACTGAAGGTAGATTTGTCGCGGGTTTTGTTTTCTATTACAACGACTTGGGATGTAATTTAAAACTTTTGTTTTTCACAATTCGTTCTGTGGGAATTATTTTATTTTTACTGTGGAGAATTTGAAGAAATTGCTGATGCAAATTCCTCGTGTTATTAAAACATGATTAGCTAATATATCCAAATTTATTTGAATTAGAAGAAATCAACAACTTTTTGAAGACGAAAAGTTACAGGTAGAGTAATAGAAAAAGAGAGATTATATACATTTCGACGTACAGAAAATTTCCTCTAAGACGAATGGAATGTTCCTTCGACCGATTGTCTATCTACTTTCTGTAATGGTATTCTGTGATGTTACAAAGTTAGTGACATACTTTGTTTTTGGCTGCAAATGACATTTTGACCTTGAAATTTGACCAAATTACCTTTTTTTGTAATATTTCGATAAAAGTTCAACCTACTAGGCTAAAATTTTGTACGTATGCTTCGACAATAATTATCCTTTATATGCCTGAAAAAAGTTTTAATTAAAACCTTTTTAAGGATATTAGAGCGATTTTTCTTTTTGTTTAATAAACAGATTACGTTTGGACTTTTTACCGGGTTAAACTTAATTTGGTTCAAGAAAGAATTTTTTGGGATTCTCCGGTATATAGCAAAAGCTAAAAAATGTTCTAATTTGTTATTTCATCACACAACCCATTAATTTTTGGTGACAAGTTTCAAGTCTTGGTTTGACTCATCAACAGGTCACAAATAGCGAAATTGTGTGATTTGAAAAACAAATAAAAAAATGAAAAAAGAAGAAAGAAATGAAAAGTTTGAGAAAATAGAAAAAAAGTCCAAACGTAATCTGTTTATTTTTCCTCCTGGGCATGTATAGGAGTGTTTTTTCCTCATATAATTCACACCCAGAATTTATTTCTGAGTTTATATGAGAAGAGATCAGTTTGATATATTTTCAAGCGTCTGCAGCAGGCAGAAAACCAAGCTGCACCGATGAGTGTAAGGTTTTCTGCTAACACGAAACGCTTCTTCTTCCTTTTCTTTTTTATTTTTCAGCCCACTGCGTGGCGTATACAGGTTCGATTCGCTTCGAATGAATCTGTTTCTTTAAATTTTGTTTTTTTCTATTTTCTCAAACTTTTCATTTCTTTCTTCTTTTTTCATTTTTTCATTTGTTTTTCAAATCACACAATTTCGCTATTTGTGACCTGTTGAGAGTCAAACCAAGACTTGGAACTTGTCACCAAAAATTAATGGGTTGTGTTGTGTGATGAAATAACAAATTAGAACATTTTTTAGCTTTTGCTACATACCGGAGAATCCCAAAAAATTCTTTCTTGAACAAAATTTTTGTTTAATATAATTGGTACAGTTATCAGACTTGATGCCATCATAGTTAACACTTACTCCATATGACACATAATTAATACATTTTTTGTATAATATCCTTTTTCAAGGGCAAAAAGAAATTTTCGAAAACTTCCCTTTGCACACATTTTTGTACACTATAAACAGTGACCGAAATTCGAAATAAAATCTAAAATTAACAATATCACAACTAATATACTTTTATGATATTTATCTCCATTATCTATTCATTTCATTAAGTCGGTATGTTTACTCGAAAGTTTTTACCTAAATTTGAAAGTCTTGACACACACTCGAAAATTTTTTTTAACTTTAATGTGTATGGTAACTTGTCATACTAGAAAAATTTGAGAGTTGAATGGATTCCAAGTTGTCTGTTATCTTTTTTTCATTATCATCTAGTATTATCCCCTCTACCGAAATAAAGTTTTCACTTGAATTTTACTCTCACAATTTTATACAAAAGTAAAATTACAGACCTACATATTTTATGTTCTGCAAGATATCGGCATAAACTTATGTGCTTGTGGTGGCTTGACAGAGCCAGCTGCACGTTGTAGAAGGCCTTGGGCAGCCATGACGAGCTTCCAACTCGAAAATCACTTGGAGAGTTGAAAAAAGTTAAGTAAATTGGCCATGCTTTGTATGTTCGGAGCACTGACATGTATATAAATGGACTGATTGATCTCCTGTTTCATGTGGCACCAGTTTTGATTTCATGTCAGTGGGATTTACAGAATTTACAACAAAAGTATTTGGGACTATTTGTATTGTTCAATTTTAATTATAAAGCGAAGGAAGTATTTTTTACAAGGCTGTTTTGGTTGGAAATACCGCTAAATCGTTACAGTTCAGTGGGAAAGTATGCTCTCACGGAAAGCGACAGGAACATGAAGTGGTGCCATTTGCTTTCATGCATTTTCGGTTCAACGAGCAGTCCATTTATATACATGTCAGTGGTTCGGAGCAAAAACAAAAACTAATTATTATCTTGGCAACCAGTTATTGAGAGAATAAAAAAAACATTGTGTATTGTAATTTTATTGTAATTCTTGTATTAAAAAAACTAACTGTCACAAAGGTCCAAATTCAAAAAGGACGAAGATTCTTCTACGGATTACAGAAAAGAAGACCAAACAATGGATGTTTTTCTTTCCCTACTCTTAATTTCAGATATCTTGTATTTGCTTGTCTTCAGATCTTAACAGGGACCTCTTATCCAGGTTCTCATCGGGATAGTCTGGACTTGTAACATGACTCATTCGACGTGCTGAGCTTGTGCGCAACCGCAGTGCCACATGAGGTAGACTAGGGGCTTATCCGTTCATATATAGGTGCTGACCGCTAAATTTAATTATTTATCGGACGTTTGATCGCCTAATACCAAGGGATCAAGGTACATCGAGGTTGTGCCTCAGCTCCCAAGCCTACAAATCTCCAGATACATTCTGCTGTCACGGCGCAGTGCTTTTTCGAGACAACGTAGCTGGCCCCCAAGAGGACAGCCAAGTGTCGTATTCCTTTGGTTGAGGACACTCGACTCCACTAATAGCTCGGCTACCAAGAATTGGCACATACGGCCAAACGCATACGTTTTCCTTAGGGCCTGTCCGGATCCAAGTCTTAGTCTTCGTCTTCGTCTTGTTATTACAGCTAGTGACGTAACACAACAAGCTCAGCTATTATTATAGTTAGACGAAGACGAAGCTAACCTGTCCGAATTCGTTCGTTTGCTCAGCTTGATTTCACAGACAGCAAACAAACATAACCTCACAATACGTTGTCTATTTAAATAAGTCAACTCGAACCTTGACTCGGTGATCAAGCTAACCAAATGTCAAAACTGTTATACAAACTAGCAAAGCTCGGTGGCATAGGCATGGATTCGGATAGAGCTTGTCTCGATGTAACGTCACTAGCTGTAATAACAAGACGAAGACGAAGACGAAGACTTGGATCCGGACAGGCCCTTAATCGAATTAATCAAACCAGCGCCGTAACAGAAAAAAGCAGTCCAAGGCCATCAGGTTAATAAGGTATAGAAATAGGTAAACAACTGAATAAGTGTTATGTAAAAATAAACTAGCCTACAAGAATAGACAAAGTTAAGATTAGCTAGATAAGAATAGACATAAGATCATATTATAAACAAATAGAAATAAGAAGGAAACTAAACTATCAAAATAAATTAATAAGAAACGCGGCCATAGTAAAGTTCTTTCAAGTTGGTTTTTTCTTATTGAAACTTGAAGCTCTTCTATAATCCAAGAGCAGATCGGTAATTATTGATTCCAGTATTCTACATTGCAGATCTGTACAACTATAATTCGCAAAATTTTGAAAATGGATCACTGTATCTTCTATTTATATGACTGTAACTGTTTTATTATAATAATAAATCATATCGTTTCTTTCTCTAGCAATGACAAATGGAAAAATGGTAGGATTTTATGTGAATTAAATATCTACGAATAAAGTTTGAAGTTTTTGATAGTCATATTGCAGTAAAGAAATATGTTGTTTTTTGTTGTTTGTGTTAAAATTTTTAGAATCATTTGCGTAATTTCGTTGTTGATTTCCATATGGAAACGGGTATAAATTACGTTACATACCCTATTTTCTGTATACAGTCATTGCTGTACGACTCTTCTTTAAATATTCAAAGCCAAACAGAAATTTGGAATTTCTTCCGCTTCTGGTGCTGTTTTGCGAGTGGGACTAGAGAGACTTTTCATAACATAAAAACTGGGAGCCTTTAAATAAACCTACAGTTTTATAGTCAATATTTATATCAAACTCACTCGCATATTACAAAATCCCAATATGGTTATAGCGAATAATATGTTGTCAGTAGAATGCCTCGATCGCTGATAGATGCGGTTGGAGCCCTCAATGTAAAAGTTGTCATAGAGTTGAATAGCTTTGTTAGTTTTTTTGTGATTTATCTATCCTTCTACCAGCGAGGTCATTATCATCAGCATACATCAGAGCTTACTTATATATATTATATGCAGCGTTTGGAATTTTCGGATTTAACCCGATTTTACTTCGATTCTCCCCGCCGATAATAAATTTTTAAAATCGGATTTAATCCGAAAAAACTAGAGAACTAATCTTCGATATTAAATCCATAGACCGAAATTGGAAGCCTTCGGAAGAAAGTCGTGTAGCGGAGTAATGGAAACCGTATCTCAAACTGATTAAACTGCCGCTGAAGTGGCTATGAAACAATTGACATAATATTTGTCTTCTAAGTGGAGCACAACAACTAGAAGAAATATAAATGATTTAGTCGGAGCATTTTGAAAGAGATCATCTGCTAGAGATCCTTTTAAAAAACCTATTTGTGACTTAAATGGAGATGGATATGAAACGCTATTATCTGTGTGCACTAATAAAATAGACCGCACCAAAAAGAAGTTAGAATTTTATTTTCTCGAAACACCACCATCTAATTTATATCTGAATATTATGAAATTCTCAACATATGCTCGATATCACTATCCTGAATTGAGTGAGTATACACTATTAGTTTTATGTATGCCAAGCAAGAGTTGTGATGTAGAGCGATTCGTCACTTAAGGCATCTACAAACATAGGTGCAACATGACTTTAGAAAAGACTTTCATGGAACTAATATTATGCATTAAAAATGTTCTGAATATTAAATAAATCCAAGTCAATACTTCGATCCCGCTTAAACTCGAATTCTAGGAAGCTTACCAAGATGTTTCCAGTTTAACCCGTACTAACGTGAAAATTAAAAAAAAAAAATATAATCCAATAGTCCCCTCCCCCGATTGGTTATTTTTAACCCGAAAATTCTATACCCTAGTTATATGCTGTACCTAGCGAAGATTAAACTCTAAATAGCTTGACGGTGACTTGTCAAAAGCTCACAGTTTTTCGATATACTCTTTTAATATCTACACCATGGTACGTCTGCTTGTATCTTACGAAAATTGCATGGAGCTGGATTATGCTCTCTTAGTAATTCTCCATAACATCCATATTGCTATGCATGAGGTAAGATAGCTCAATGATTCCCTTGACTGAATTGTATTGTATGCGTGCCGTATAGCTGTGACACGAACTTAGCACTGATTTTAGATACCTTATCTTGAAGACTTTATAAAATTTCATCCCCCCCCCCCCCCACCGGGAACGTAGTTTGCATGTTTTATAAATGCACAAGTAATATCAGACTCGCCTGCGAGCTTTCAGTGTATGCGGTTGCTCCTATCTAAAATTAATGAGCCCAATCAAGCATGTGCTTACTTCAAACGCGCCTCAAATTCTTTCCATTTATGTCGTTTAGGCATAGAAATATACATATAATGAACAGAAATGAAGTTTTTTCACGTATTTTTAACTTTTTATAAAAATCATTCATCCTAATGCCATAAACTCTTTTTTATTTGTATTTTTGTTGGCCGTCTTAAATTCTTTATACAGACAGCACTCGGTCACAAGCTTTAAAAAATTCAATAGGTACCAGATCTACCAGATCCCTTTACAAAAGAGTTAGATGAATACTTCATGGCGAATAAGGTCTAAAGCAACCCTTGGAAAACGAAGAACAAGAATGAACGATTTGAAAAATCTTTCTTAAAAAACTGCAATTTAAATCAGAATCTCGATTCTAGTAAAATAAAAGCCTTAAAGCTTTATTAAATAAAAATTTGCTAAATTAAAGTTTCTCCTATAAATCAAGTCTTTTTCCCATTGATTTTCGATAACATATTTCTAGAGATTCTATCAAAAAATAGAAGTCCAGCAGCACGTTCGATAGTTTCTGGTGGTACTTGAAACACCTCCAATGGCGTGTCGTCCTTTATAATTTGATTTGGCATCACATACGCTTCCATTTCTAGTTTATGATCAGCACTCTCTCCAACTATGATTTTATAGAAGTGGGTGGGTACTGCAACCGTATTTGATCCAATTACTTGATATTTTACATACATTTTCCCATCGGATTCTTTTTTGGGTAGGTACAATGGCCCAGTACAAACATAAACATTTGGGTAAGTTTTAGTTAATTTTCTAACATAACGTTCTAATCGATTCCATGAATCACGATTGAATCCTGAACCTACTTGTGGGGCCATGTTACTCAAATAAAATGTTTCCTCGACGCATTTTTGATTAAGTTTATGATTTCCAGCTGCAGCAAGATGACCTCTATCAAATCCAGACTTTTTGTAATCAGAATTATCAGATCGAAAGAACGGATGAATGCTTTCGTCAGGTTTAAAGTCACAAAGAGCTCTTTTGACAGCATCGTTGTGCTTAACTGATTCAGGAGTTAAATGTTCGAACACCCAGTGAGCGACTCTATTCCTTCTATCATATGATAGAACATAATTTGAAAATGAACGTACGTGATCTAGACCAGGAAAACCATACTTCATTATCTGTGAAATTCTATTTGGTACTGAAATATTATCCTTGGCATCAGCTGGAACTGGGACTGCAGCTGACACTGTTCCAAAAATTGGTAATCCAGGCGTTCGCTTTACCTAAAATAGTATAATATCAGACATAACTTTTAAGATTTATTTTAATTTATTGTTATTATACGTTGGTAAGAATGTCAGGATTATTACAAAATATCTGTTGATTACTAGCAGTGCTGACGAATTGATTCAAATCTTTTGAGCTTCGCCCTCTTTCGAAAAGAGTTCCTGCTAAGAACGATCCACCAGCAATAGCGGCTAACAGAAACGTTCTATTTCTCGCAGTTTTATTCATTTTGAATATATTTATTTAAATTATAGACTTTACATAATTAACTTGCGTAAATCTGTTTGTACTGACAAGTAACAAACGATAACAGCTGATTTAATGACACCAAAAAATAGACAGCTGTCATCAAACCGGAACCATGCCAGTTTTGTTCTTATTTGCATTTAATAATAGGTTTGTTCGATGAAAACACCGGGCAAGCCCCGGGCTACACCGGGCTGTACTATCTTGTTTTTTGAAAACCCTGGGCTTACACGGGGTTTCTGAAACTTGTTCGATGAAAGCCCGGTGTTTCTGATTTCGTGCCCCGAACTTGCACTAAAAATTTGTAGGGGTAAACGTTTGACATTTGTCATTTGTGAACTGTCACATGTAATTTGTTCGCAGATTGCGGTCGAGTGCTGTATATAAAAGTGAAAAAATCGTGGAGCTCATACCAAATTCAGATTATATAAGGAAGTTGGATAGGAAATTAGATGACAAAATACCCATCGATAATATGCACATAGAAAATTCGAATGAAAATTATAAGGAAATATTTGAGGAGGTGATTAAAGTCGAAGGACATGGATGAAATCTTAAGGTCTGCCTTTCTAGTAAGAAATTTGATCATAAAATGTTTCTTTGCCAATTATTAACAAGTAATTTTTATAGACTTCACGTTATCCCTGCAGCTACCAAGCAAATAGATTTGAAGCAAACAACATATAAGAAATTCTCTAAATTCTTAAATGAGATATCAGGAAAGGGGATTAATAGTGCTCGAGAAGAAGCCAACGGGATAGAGAAAATCATTTCTGTAGATTTTGATCATCCAAACTATTAATTTTATATCTAGTGACAAAACATCTGATGATCAAAGTGAAAATAGTGCAGAAATGATGGAGCTATATCTGGTCACAGATGAACCAATTGTCATTTTTTTAAAATAAAGTTACAGAAAAGGCGATAATATCGATGTAAAAAAACTAATAAAAGAATATGTAATTAAGAAAAAACTGAGAAATATTTTTTGTACATTTTAATATTTATTTATTCTTAAAATTTTAATTATTTCACCTATTTTATAAATAAATTTTGACAAATCACCAGAAATTATTATTTAAATTATGCTCAGGAGAACTGTCAGAGAAATGTCATTACATTATATTTACCCGGTGTTTTAAAAACTTGTTCGATGAATGCACAAAACCCCGGGTAAATTTGGGGAAAATTGTAGGGGAAAGTTTACACGGTGTTTTTACACGGTGTTTTCATCGAACAAACCTAATCTTCTGCTCTTGATACCATAGTGAATAAAATAAAGGGAGCGTTCAAGATTTTCGCTAATGGCAGTTTAGATTTTTTCAAAACGGTTACTTCTGCAATGCAAGCCTTAAAACTAAAGTTACATATGTGATATTATAACATGAAATAACATAAATTAAATTTAAATTTAATTTTAAGTGTATTCTAACCTAATTTCGATTATTTTTAATGTAGTTAACATGGAAAATTGATTATAGAACTTTATAATAGCTTTGTATATAAAATAGAGAAACTCAGAAAGTGTGTAAGAACCAGAATAAAACAAAATATGTTTCGAAGTATTCCAAACGGTGTCACTGAAGTTCAATATCTGCGCGAAAACATGATTTTTTTGCTCGTTTTTTCACTTAAAAACAAAGAAGTAAATATTTTAGCAAAAAAGGCAAAGATTTTTTAAAGGTTATTTTTAAAAGATTTTTTTTTTTATGTAAGATATATGTAAAATATTATCGGGAATGAGAGAACAGACTCGCTAGCCAGCCATTAAGTATAGTACAAAACTTTAATTACAACTTCGGGAGTAGTTGGTAATTTTTTTGCGCTTTTTTCCATGTAAAGGGTTTACAAATAAGAGGTGTTATTTTGATATTCAAAGAAAAATGCCATTTTTTGAGATAATTGATCGGATCTTTATTTCATTATTAAGAGGAAAGTATGCCGTTAATAATGGAAAATAACATCAGCCAAATGACCACCACGACCATGCCTACAGGACCATATCCTTTTCATGAAATTTTCCATAACCAAATCACAAAGTGGCTCCCCTATGTCCTCGATAGCCTCACGAATTCTATCTTTGAGGTCTTGAATCGACGCTGGGCTGTTGGCGTAGACCTTCTCTTTCACGTGGCCCCAAAGGAAGAAGTTGCAAGGTGTTAAGTCACAAGATCTCGGTGGCCAATTGTGATCACCTCTTCGAGAGACAACACGGTCCGGAAACTTTTCCCGTAAAAGATCAATGGTTTCGTTGCTTGTATGGCACGTAGCGCTGTCTTGTTGAAAGTAAACGTTGTCCAGATCACTACCATCCAATTCCGGCCATAAAAAATCATTAATCATCTGTCAATAGCGCAATCCATTCACCGTAACTGTTGCTCCAGCCTCATTTTCGAAAAAGTAAGGTCCAATGACCCCGCGGGACCATAAACCGCACCAAACAGTCACACGTTGAGGATAGAGAGGCTTTTCAACAATATGCGACAATTTTGCTTGTTGACGAAGCCATCGAGGTGGAAATGGGCCTCATCACTCAAGATGAGTTTTCGATGGAATTCCGGATCATTTTCATACATTTCAAGGACCCAATCAGCAAAGACTCGACGTTGTTGATGATCGGCCGGCTTGAGTTCTTGTGTTAACTGAACTTTATAAGCCTTAAGACCCAAATCTTTATGCAAAATACGGTGTAATGACGTTTGTGGAATGCCTAATTCCAAAGAACGACGAGGAATGGACAAACCTGGGTTTTCTTCAACACTTTCGGCTACAGCAGCAATATTCTCGGCTGTTCTTGAGCGACGTGCACGGGTTTTATTCTTCACATCACTAACTTGTCCCGACAGCTCGAATTTTTCTACCAATTTCTGTATTGCGGTCCGACAAGGTGCTTCACGACGACCCAAAAATGTTCGAGTTTTACGAACCGTCTCTGCCACATTTTCACCATTTTTATAGTGAATTTTAATAATTTCAATGCGTTGTTGAATCGCGTATCGGTCCATTTTTATTAATGACGTAGTTTCTACTTGGCCAATGTCAAAAAATGACAGCTCCAAAAGTGACATCTATCGAAATAGCGGGCTAATTAAAATAACACCTCTTATTGGAAAGCCCTTTATATTACGTTTATTCATTACAAATTCATTTTAATTCATAGGGCCAAACAACACTACAAGTTTTTAGGGAAGGAAGGATTTTCTTCACCTTGTGCTTAGACGTAACAGCACAATAATGTTGCTAGCGTAGTTCCTTATATGATTACCGAAATTAATTGTGTGGTTTCAACTTTTGGGAGAAGGTATTTCATGATTCCGACTCGACAGAATTTTAAGGAGATATAGATTTATTGAAATTCCTTGATTTTTTTTCGCTTTATTCTTAGATTTCACTTTTTGTGAATCTATTGATGAAGGAGATAGATCTTTATTTAATTTAGTAGGAATCTTGCGGCTATCGATTGTAAAGCTATGGATAGAGATAGATTTTCATTATTTGCTAGTTCCACTTTGTTTGGAACTATTGATGGAGATAGATTATCTTTTAAATAGCCTTTTGTCCCTATTTCTTGTGAATCATTAGATGGAAATTGATTTTCATTTAAATTGCTTTTTAGTTTCCTTTCTTGGGAACAGTGATGCCACTTTGCTACAATTGTAGCAAAAATGATACTTTTTTTCATGTCATTGCGAAAATGCTACTTTGATAATTTTATTCTATTATTCTGTCTAAAATGCTACTTTTACATAAATTCAGACAATCGAGTTTATTAGATACTCAAAGTAGAGGAAGTTCGAAATACATTTTCTAAAAGAATATAGGAGTTTAGAGAATTTCAGGATTATGCTGGTGTAAAGCAGAAAAAAGTCCTTAACATATGTAGCTCCAACGAGCTGCCCATCTTTAAAGGAAGTTGTTGACTGAATTTTGGATGGAATAGCAAGGTCTTCAATTATTTCTTTGTTAGAAAACGAAATCCTATACATATTTTTACTTTTTGTCACAAATCTGCATTGAATAAATAACTAATAAGGAAGCGGGGTATCGTGCGAATACAGTGTACGTGTTTAAGCAATTCAATGACAGTTTGAACTATGAACGGGGGGCAGAAATGACAAGAGGGCTAGTGGCTATTTTGCGTCAGTTCAATATTTCTGACATTTCATAATTTTGAATTGTCATTTGTAGCTAAATTATGCCAGTCATACAAAGGCAACGCTAAGAAATATTATCTGAAAATAAGGGGGAGCTAAAAATTTGTTTATTTTACATAGCAATTTGGATTAGAAAAAATGTTCCCCTTCAGAATGTTAGGATTTCATTACTGCCATGACGAAACTAATACAAACACAGCACACTAATCCATTTTGCCGAGTGGCTTAGGTTTTCACCCGATATGCCGTTTCCTTATTAGTTATTTATTCAATGCAAATCTGTCAAGTTGTAACTATGTACTATTAACTTAGAGTTTCAAGGAGAAAAATTTAGGTTACATAATTATGCAAAACAATTAAGACAAATTACAAGTTAATTTTGCCGTTTTTCATTAAACCTGACTTAATAAATAACTAAGATTGCCTGAATGACATTGGCCTACAACATCAAGAGAATTATTTGCCCCTTAATGAGATATACATATGTACATCAGTGCAAATGCTGATTTATTTATTGCAGAAAAGGGTTTAGTGGATTCAGTTTTGACAACTGTAAGGTCACATATCTTTTCGTTTTATGTTGAATTGTGTAGTTAAATAAGAAAACGCTTCGATTTCAAAAGCGAAATTTTAAAACACTTGTGTTGTCTAGATCCCGATAGAATATGCAAATGTAACGATTCTATTTTGCCATTATTAAAAGCATTTCCAAATCTCTATAAACATTCTAATGTAGAAAAAATTAGTACACAATGGCGAATCTTAAAGATGCAATCGAATTTAAATCAGTTGACTGATCCTGAAAATTTTTTGACTTATATTTTGACTTTTTAAAAACTCATTGGGGCAATAATTATTTTTTTAGAGCTTTATGACTTCGTAATGAATTTAATGTGTCTAACACACAGTTCTGCTGCCACTGAACGATTCTTCTCAGATCTTCAAACTAACTAAAACAAATAAGTCAAATATATTTGACATAAAGACCATTGAATGCATAATGTTTGCAAAAGGGCAAGTAAAAAGTCAAAAAGAAAAATACTTTGTCTGGACACCGTAATTACATAAGGTAACTTAAAATCGCGTTTAATAGTCATAAATATCGAGATAAAATATTTAATATACATATATACATATAAGGTATTACTTATTTATTATGTGCTGTAAAATGGAATGAATTTATTTAAGGAAAAAAATCAATATTTTTTGTTCAACTAAGCTCTACATATATTTTCTAATTCTGCGACTTATTAAGTTTTATTTTGTATGAATTGTCTTAATATTTTTTTTATTGTTAACAGAAAGATATTTTACATTTTTTTTTAAATAAAATGTTACCATTAATTTATACTTCTTTTTCTTTAAGATTGCTACTTTTTGCTACTTTTCCCCTCGAGTCTTGCTACTTTTATTCCTACCCTTTGTTGCAACACTGCTTGGGAAGCATTGGATGGAGATCGATTTTCAGTGATTTGCGAGATCTTTTTTGTGGGTCTTCGCTGCTCAAATTAACATATTGATAATTCGAAAAATATTACTCATTCGGATAAAATTCATTTGAATCGTTTATATCCAGAGAAATGTAGTTATTTCTATAGTCGATACTCGCATTCTACGGAGATAAAAATCATGACCAAGTAGGCAATCGTGTGAGAGAATGGAGTTATTTCCCACAATATTAAATGGGTATTCTAGGATGGAGTTATTATGCTCAGATTTCAAAGTTAAGATGAATCCTTCCTTAGAGGTGGACTCAGTACACAATGTGTTTATATTACAGACAGCTTCTCTATAGCAGATACTATCTGGTTTTAATGGATGGGTTTTAATTAAATTAATCTCTTCCCTTCTATCAATTAAAAATTTATGTTTTGGAGCAGAGCAGATATCGACAGGCAAGGAAAGAGCTAAAAAAAATTTTATACTTGGATGGGGATACGTATTAATTTTTTTCTTAGTTTTCCGTCGATATTCCATACTAAGGTGCCGATGAATTTCTATTGTTTTTCCTATTTGGTGATGGTGATTTTAATGTTGTATTTTAATGTTGGATTGGTTGCTGCCTGATCCTGCTTTGTGGCTGTCGATCTTCTTGGGGATTCGATAGGTTCGGAATCCTGTTTTGTGGCGGCCGCGTTTGTTTGCGGATTATTACTTACTTTTTGGAAACTATTTTGATTTGCTAGGCTAGGCCAAAATGATTATTATTTGACGCTCTAGTTCTACATTCTCCGATTGTGTATCTCATCCGATGACAATATCGACACGATGAGACCTGTGATGAAGTTGAGGGGTTACTGAGATTTGGAGGACGCTGTAGCTGTGATTAAATCCTTGGATGATGTCTGATTTGGGCAAAGAACGTTATGTGACTGGGCTTCTTGAAACAGCATATCCCAATCTATTACATCTAAAACATTGCAAATTCTAACTTGTATTCAAACAAACCTATCAGTTGAGCTCCAAACGTGATGTGTGTTCCATGATATAGAATTTTAATAATGAGAAATATTTTTCGGAATAGACTTTGGCTAAAGTCTGTAGCTGCGGATTGGATAATCCGTCCTCAATTGTCCTCACAGCCTGAGATTTTAAGAGTAATTTGTACATTATGCTTCCTCATTTGGACAAGATTATATTACGTCTCTGGAGAAAATCTATTATACTTTCTCCAATTCTTTGTTTGGAGTTAGATAACTGAGAATGCAAGGTAGATCTTCGAGTTTTTACTTCGAAAGTTTGAGTCAATATTAACTTTAGATCAGGTCAATCCAAAATTTAATTGCACCTGAATGTATCATATGGTTCGTCGCAAAATTACTACTTATTAAACTAAGGAGGAAGTGTTTTCCGTTTACCGATTTTTATACGATTTGTGAAGATCTTTCGGATTTCCACTGAAATTGGGAATTAGTGACCTTTCTTCTGATAGGGAAAAATGCGATTGGTCTCTGAAGGAAACATTATTGTGATGATCTGTGAAATTATTCATATTCTTCAATAAGTTTTGGGATCGAGAGTTTAACTGTTGTTTAAGTGTAATTATGGTATTTGTGTATGATGTTTCTACATTAGCATAAATATCATATTTAAAGTAGTCATGGTCTACGTAATTCGAGCTAATGCATGAAATTATTTCAATATGTGTTGCCTCGCAATCATTCCAATATTTGTGCAACGAATTTCTCTTTTGTTCCAGATATGTTTGAATTCAGGTCGATCGATTGGATAATTTTTGATATCGATCTTTGCCTATCTTCTTGCAGTCTAAATCCTATGATTTGATTGTTCCTGGTCTGTACTGTTTTGATTATCAGCTGAAGTTTTTTGTGAAGTTCTTGGAGCTGGAATGTAAAAAGGGTTGTGTTGTCATAACGTGACTGCTGGAAAAAGTAATGAGTTTCATCGAAATAATCATGATTTTGGATTAAGATTTGGGTTTCTTCAAATGAAGCCCAGATGTTTCCACTTTTTGGAATTTACCCGCAGAAAAGGATGATGTTCTATTTCGTTTGTTTGTCTTATGATAATCAGCCAGAATATTTTCAATTTCGCTTGTTTTGTCCTTTTGTGATGAGCAAAAGATTTGTTTTTTCGTTTGTCATGTTTTGTTAGTTTGTAAAAGTCGAGGAATTAGGTTGAAATAGCTAAAGCTGTAACTAAATAAAATTAAGAGTACTCTCACTCTCTAATATATACGTATTATGAAGTAATTTAGAATATCTTAGGTTATCAGAATTAATAAAAACTCGTGTTAAATGTGTGAAATTCGGTAGAATACAATCGATTGCTTTTCCAGTGAATATCTTTCTCCTACGCGGTAGACTCACGAAGTCCTATCGTAGGGGATCGATTATTGACTTTGATCGAAGTGCTCTGGCCAGCAAGATCACAAAGTCTTATCGCAGAGGTCGCTTCTAGGAATAGCGTATTTTCCTCATACAAAAAAAAAAAAATGTATCGACTTTATGATTTTTTAAAAATTTAAATGACAGAGCTTTACAGACTTATAGGTCAAGAAAGGATATGGAAGGAGATATGCTGACAGTTTAGTGACGGGTCATTTTGGAGGCCGAACCAATACAACAACTAAGGTAAATTTATATAAAAAGGTAAGAAAATTTTACGAAAGGAAAAAATAATATGTTGTAAATGAAATGGAAAATATTGACAAATTTATTGAATTGAAAAATTAATAAGATTCGAAAAATATAATGTTTAAAAGTTAATAATAAAAAAAAAATGATTATTAGCGTAGTAAGATGATAATCTACGTAGAAGATTGGGCAGCTGAATAAGATTGTAGAGAGGTTTGTTTTGCGCTTATCTCTAGTGTTGGTGAAGGCGGAACAGGGTAAATTTCTGTGGAGCAGCCAAAATAGCTCAAATTCCAAGTAATTAGAATCGGATGTAGGAGCAGCTAAATAGCTTTACACTAAATGAATAAATACTGATAATGACTGACAATACTGACTTAAGGATAATGTGAATTATATAAATTGCTCTATTCAGAGTATGCAATTTGAGTGTAATTTGCTTAATTTAAATAGTTATTAATAATTTTAGAAACATTGGTTTATGGGGGCAATGAGAAGAATTCGGAAAAAAATATTAGTAGCTAAAAAACTAAACTAAAAAACTGTTATTATTTTGATTCCATTTGAAGGCGAGTTACGTTAATGAAATGGAATTTCTTTTAGGATATTTACTCTTTAACTTGTCATGGAAAAATTTACTGTCAAACAACTATTAATGTATTAATATAGTGTTATTGGCATTATTTGTAATAGCGAATTTTAAAACGGAAAATAAAAGTACAAAGAAAAGTGGCTCTCAACCGAAATTTAATTCATACCTGCTTTCGTTAAATTTCTACCGTTTTAATTATTAATTTTGCTCACATTTCAAGTCCCAAAACTCTTGCCCATTTAAATTAATTAGATTTTAGTATCCTTATTTTTAGATATATAAGTAATTATTATTATTATTTATTAATTTTTAATTGTTTATTTAATTTAAAAAAACATACGACTTCATATTCGACGTTCACATTGATATGTTTTAATTACTACAATTCACTTCTCGCACCGCGCTTCTTTCTTCCGATTTTATAAAAATATTATATCATAGCCTATTAAATCTTTTTGATTAAATTTTTACAATTTTGCCGTCACACAATTAGATATTTGTAATTTTTGACAGTCAAAATTTGAAAATTTTACTTGTACTACAATGCCTATGCATGTACATAATTACATAATAAGTATTTGAAACACGTAAGTTATAAGTCAGTAATGTAATTTATATAGAAATGTATAATTCCGTACTAATATTGAAAAAAAAAAAAAAAAAAAAAAATCAAAAGAAATTATTCACCTTATTTTATTTACTATGTAGAAGGTCTCACACGAAAGTAAAAAGATTTTTACGAAAACTAATTTCAAGACAAAACTCACTAAAAACTTGTGCACGATATCAAGAACTCTCGCTTTCTGTTTAATGACCAAGAATTTTAGTTCCACTACGTCCAAGAGTGGCCGCACTTAAGAATCGTTTATATTAAGAGTCAGCGTACGCGTGTAACTCGCAATCGCACAGTTCGCCAGAGGAATTTCTCAAAGTAAGCACTTCTTTCACCGACCAAAGTAACTGCCCAAATCCAACAGCGCATGGTCTTTGGGTTCATGGCGTGTTACACACCCATGATACACATACACAAGGTATACAGCAACGTGCACATTTTTATCTTGAATTGCATTGATGCATAACAATTTCTGTCTAGGTTTTGAAAGAGAAAGTTTTTTATGCAGGTTGGAAGGGTCTCAAATGTTATTTTTGGGTCTTTGCATTTGACAAGTACTATGATGTGGTTCTAGATCCAGATAGTGTTACTTCGAACAATGGCTTATTTATGTGCCTTGCGTTTACGTTTTATCTAAACATAACTAGCCCCTAAGCATTTATTTATGTTACTGGATTTTTAAACAAGTGGGTGGTCAGATTTTAAGGAAAACAATATTGGATGCATGTATTATGTATTTGTACATAATGCATGTGTACGTAAACAATACTAATAATTCATTCAATGATAACAGGATAAAACGAATAGGTTACTATTTATTTAAAATTTTAAATGTGTAACACGCGTACCATGTGTTGACAGGTAATATCGAAAGCATACTTGTTGTATAGGGAGTGTTAAATTACCACCGGCACGAGTTAAGTAAAATTATAACTTTAGGGAAAAAATAAAACACAATAAAATGTTGAAATTTAAAGCTTTTTACTTATAACTTGTGAATGAACGAATGAATCAAAACTGAGTTTTCTATGGAATTTTTATAGATATTCTTGCAAATGGTCACGGAACATTCAACGTGACACGGTATTCATGTTACAAAATAAGTGAATGCAATTATGCTGACAAAAATGAACAAATGTGCTAATGTTTTTTTATATTGCAAGCTTTTATGCGAAAAAAGTGAAATAGTTTTATGAGGAAGCAAACAGGATGTGACGGATCTTGTCCATAGCTCACGTGACGGTCGCAACAGAAAAATCAATCGAATTCCTACGCGGGATTTTATTAAAATTTTGTTTTTATTTCCGAATGCATGAAAGGAATTCGATGCGAAGTTGAAAGAAGAAATCCTGTAAATTTTTTAAATATACACGGTAAGGCTTGTGTGTTTGTCTTCGAATTGAGTATATAATTAATTTTTGGATCCGATAAACTGTTTTGGAGATAACTGTAAAAGAAGGTGAAAAAATTGCCGTTTTTGGTACACAAATGGACATATTTTCAACTCATCATTGCGGAGAACTGGTAAGTTCTGTAAATTTACTTCCCATGACAAAAGTGTGCACAACGGAATACTAATATGTGAAACAAAGAACGGAAGAAATATATGCAAAATATAGGAACTAGGGTGTATATGACCCTAGTGCAAAAAACCCGTTTTTCGGCAGTAAAAAGAACGATCAAAAACAAACTACACCACCTGATTAGCCTCTCCTCTATCTTTAATTTGGTACCAAACATGACGCATTTTGGACAACTTCCTATCGCGGGTCGTACGATCACCAATCCTAAAACACCCTTCCTAAAAAATTTGTCACCTATATTTTTGTACTCTAAACCCTTAATCCATCAGGAAAAACCCCAATACTGAACAGCCCTCCCACACAGAGTTAAACACCTGTGAATATTGCAACAACAAAATTTACCGCCGAGGCCCCTCAAATCTGCAAATTTACGTTAATTGAAATAATGCATACCTAATTACCAAAGTGAATTATTATTTTTTTCTATTGGGCTTACAGATCCTGAGCTTACCCCTGCAAATTATTGCAGCTCCTGATATTGTTTTTTTTTTTTTTAATTTCCTTTAATCAGCTCCCATTTCTATCCCCGCACCCTCCCCGCCGTATTTCCTCCATCTATCTTGTTCGGCCTGAGCTCCCATTTTTTCGATATCACATACATTCTCCTTCTTCTTTCCATTCTCTCGTTATACTGGAAAAACTCGAGAAAACCTACATCCCTCGAAGTCTCGAAGTCTACCCCTAAAAAAAAAAGTTCAATTTATTTCGACATTGGAAGGTAATAGACAGATGTACCTCAAATATGAAAAAAAACAACCCTCTGCAACAAAAAGTGATACCCATAATCGTCCCAGGCGATTCGCACTTTTTCTCATTTCTTACATTTTCCCTAATTCTCCAACGATGTTAGTGAATTGGGAATGGAGAATTAGGGAATTAGGAATTCGAAGAAAATGAAATTCTCTTTTCCCAAATTCCCAAATGCTTTGTGTTACAGAGTCCGGCCCCTGCACTTTTAAATTAAAATAAAACGAATTAAAGAAATGATCATAGTCAGGTCGCAATGTACCTACTTGAATATTATACACTCTGTTTCAATCAAAGCTGTAAACAATTTTGAAATTTTCCATTTTTTCGAAAACGGAGACAATGATAAATAGTTTTCAGAATTTGGAGAGATACTCAAGAGTGTTCTAACGTGCTGGGTAAGTTGTATAGCAATAACGGCAGTTGAGGTCTGTAAATGAAATTTCAAAGAACTTGCAAAATACGGAAATAGAAAATTTCAAAGACTTTTATAGCAGAGTTTATTGTCCCATTGGGACGAAAAACCAGCGTTTCTGAAAGGAGCACAAATAAGCGCTTTCTAGCCATCATTTGGCAGCTCTTTAGAAGGATATTCACTGATCTATCATGAAAAATAAGCAAAGGCGCAAGTAAGTAACACAAACGCTTCTAAAGCCATCGCTTGGAAGCTCTATAGAGGATTATCTGAAATGCAACAAGGGGTGATCTAATCTAATTTTCTACGAATCTAAACTGTGAATTTTTCCACTATTGACAAAGTAAGGCATCCCCTCTCATTTTCAATGTAATGTTCAGAGTGGTTAGAAGTATGTAATGTGAAGTTTTGGTTAACATAAGTGAGAATACAAGGGAGAATATTAGCTTTATAAGATTTAAACAACAAATAATCATGAGCAAATAAGCGCCTTACTACTGCTCTCTGTCTTGAAAGGGTCTTATTAGATTAAGGAAGAAGCAATGCGATGATTATCCAAAAAGCTCATTAAAGCTTTTGAACAAGTAAAAAAGCTAGAATTGGTCTAAGACCAATTCTTATGATACCTATGAATGCCCGTATTAAATTTCGTATGGTCACCGATCTATTCAAGTATTGATTTTGAAGTTGTTTTTCGCATATATTTCTAGAACGGTTTGTCGCACAGAAAAAATGATTATAACCAATTTTATAAAATTTCGTATTCTGCAGAAGTTTTTAGTACAATAAAAATGTCTTGGACTGGTCGTTTTCAAAGTATGTAAAAAGCCCTAATTTATGGAAAAATACCTAAGCTTTGTGGCAAAAATTTGTGCAAATTTTTTACTGTGTAGCTGAGGCGCTCGGAGTGCGCTTGCTGGGGAGACCTTTTCTCGCTACCTGAGGTACCCTCATAAATTTCGGGAAGCCGTTAACCTTCAGATTCAGCATAATCAGTTCTTGAAGGAAGAAGAAGCACAACTGCATGGTGCTGGAATAGCTGGAGTAAGTTGTCAAAGATTAGTTATAACGTTAAACTTTATATGAATTTTTGAGTTTTTCTGAAAACAAAATTTTTCAGCGCGCGGGACGCTCTACAGCTTCAACGCATGATCCGATTCACATGAATCTTTACGCAATTGAAAGGAAATTCAATTTGCGGGGCCATCAGGAAGCAATTTTTGTCAAAAGTTTATTTACAAATAGTTTTTTCGTCCGTTGAAGAAAAAAAAAACAGGCAAAAAAGGTTTTTGTTTTTCAAACCGCTAGCATGTTTTTATTCAGAGGTTTTCTGAAAACGAAAACCGGTAAGGCCCCCCAAATTTTATCAAGTTTAATCAGTTTCAACCCTATTTGTTTCGAATGAATTGGTAGAGCTGTCAAGCGCCCCGCGCAGACCAAAACACGCCGTGATGGGTGCTGGAGCCGCCATTTTTGATTTTTTTTTGTATAAATAAAATTAGAATTTAGTCTCCATTGATAGAATAATAAAATTCTTTACAACCCATTTTAAAAAAGTATTTATTTTATGTAAAAAAAGAAAAAAATCCAAAGTTCATGCATTTTTCATGCCTCTCGACGGTAACCTTAAGTACAAAAAGCAGCATATTTTTCTGTTACTAGAGTCTATCAATCCAAATTTTTTATTGAATAAATAACTAATAAGGAAACGGCAAATCGGGCGAAAACCTAAGTCACTCGGCGAAATGAGTGTGCTGTGTTTCTATTCGTTTCGTTATGGCAGTAATTAAATCGTGATATTTTGAAGGGGGACATTTTTTATAATTCAAATTGCTATGTAAAATAAGCAAATTTTTACCGCCTCCTTATTTTTAGATAATTTTTCTTAGCGTTGCCTATGATAATTTAATGGACTTATCACAACCAAACAAACCGGCATTGGAAAATGTTAAATTTTTTGCCATGGCTTTTTATTTTTATAAATATTTCACTTTTATATTACTTAAAACAATATAATTTTTTAGTAAAACTATTAAACTTGCTTGAAAAATCCTTTCCCACGACACAAGCTCCGGTTATGTCTGCAGCACAGCACAGCGCACTTCAACACCATACTTGCAAGACTCCGGAGTCTCGATTATATAAAATCTTGTTCACAAAACAATATTTCACTATAATACTTCACTATACTATGAAGTAAAAAGCTAAATCAAACCCGAACTTTCTTTTCATGAAATCTGAAATGTCAGAAATTAAGCAGAATTTTCAAATAGTGACCAGCCTTCTTGTCATTTCTCATCCTCCCCCCTCCCTATCCCGCTCAATGGGTTTGACCATTGAACATAAAGACGACAATGGACAGAGAAAACAATTTGACTGATGAAATCATACAGACAAATACCCTTCAAATTGATCCATCTGAATCTGAATAGCATCAATAGATTCATTCGACTTGAGTATATTACAACGCGCATATGTGGAGTCGGTTGAGTTGAAGCCCAGTTTATTCCTCTCTTGCAAAATTAAATTTTCCGTTGGTTGAGTAATTATTTTAGCTTAACTCAACTTCAACCCAGCATTTGACTGATTGTTAGTCAACTCGAATTGAAAGTTAAGAGGAAATTTAAAATGTAAACAGACGCTCAGTTGGTTTTAACTGGAAATTTTTGCTCTTTAATTGGTACGCAGAATGTACTGGGGTAGACTATGCTTGGGACCGAAAAAAGTCTCGAATAGCTAAGAGTAAAAAACTAAATTTTTTGCTAAATGACTCAAAAATACTAGGCCTTTTATATGGCACAGGGTTTGAAGTGATCTCTTTCTTTCGAAAGCATTTTCGCTATCTTATATTTTGCCTTTGTCTGTAAGTAATTTTTATCAGGAGACCATAAGGTGAAGACTACAAAATTTATGCTATATGAAATAGCCAATAAAGCAGGTTGCATATTTGATAACTTGAGTAATTGAAAAGATAAAAAATCCAAAAAAAAAAAATCAGAAATTTATCTAAATTCATGCCATAATTTGTAGCAAGTTGTTGTTTGTTAATTTATAGGTTTAAAAGTAGAACTTGCAACACTTGTAAAAGCTATCATCTGAAACTCGATCTTCTGGCCTTTAGTTTGCAGTAAAGTAGTATAGGCATAAACTATCGAAATTTATCAATAGATTAAATTGAATATGGGACCTATAAAAATCAAAAATTATTAAAAACTAAATAAAATCTTGTTTAAAAAAATACTTTTTAATTAAAAAATAGACATTGAATTAACGCACATATACTGCTTGCAATAAATATGTATACAAAACATAAATACGAGCTACAATCATAGTAAAATACGTAATAAAAGAGAGAAGTGCATCATTGTGCGCCTACAAACTAACTATTATCTAAAATTCTTTGTTCTTTGTTTTGTTGATATTATTTTTTTTTCGCTAAATTTTCAATTATGAAGCATTTCTGGCAATCGCTAACAGGTTTCCTTATTGCAGTCAACAAAATTGCTAAGTTCTGTTGAATTTGGTGGTCCTTCACTGTATAAATATGTAACAGGCCATAATCGAGCGGCTGTGAAATCAGTCAAACTTTGTAAGCCTCCAGGTCGTGGGGGTCTCTGGAAATGATCATGTTTCTTTTTATCCTTATGAGAATATGTAACAGAAGATGTAGAAGATGGAAAAGAAGATGGTTGAGTATGATTTCCCGGAAAATATCGATCACTACATTTTCGCCATTGATCAGGCTCATCACCAACAAAACACCTGTATAATAGAAATTAAGTTTCTAATTATAAAAGAATTTCAAAAATATTATCTCTTACCATGGGTAATCAAACCCCTGAGAATACCCACAGGGGTAATCAGCTTTACAACAATAGTCCCAAGATCCAATCTCACCGCCATCAATTTCGCACGAATAAAACCCGGTTACCAAATTTTTCTCACATCCACCTCCTACACGACAATGTTTTCCAGAGACAGTATAGTGCCGCCACGTAACCTCTCCTTATTTTGAGTGTATGTGTATTTTCATGAATTTTATATTTTTATTATTTTCTTATTTAATTTTTATATTAAACTTAAAATTTCATTTTATTTACAAGATAGTCACAGATAATAGAAATACGAGTAATATTTACACAAAAGATAAAAGTCCCAACCCGAAGTGAAAACAAATTCTAAGGATAGTCTTCCTTTGTTTTGTTTTTTGAAGATCTATGTATGGGTATATGTATGTATATATGTATATCGGATGCATTCACTACAGCTACTACGTGCACAAGTTTAGAATTTTCATTTTACCGGGTTCACGAAATATATCCATTCGTCGATCGTTGTTTACTCTGGTGCCACCAATTGTTGTCACTTTATCACGGCATGTCCAGTCGAAGGGATTCCATGCAAATAGCCAGTAGTCTCGATCATGTGTATGAGAATAATGAATATTTAGTTTGAGCTCACTCTGATCGAGATCAGACATTTCACAATTGAATGTTGATGCATGAGATCTGCAGAACAAATTTGAATGAATATTAAAAGTGTTCAAGGAAAAATCTTACCCAAAACTGAAGGAATAGCATTTGAATGGACTATTATCCCGAAATCTGATGCATTCCTTTTTGCAATCCTGTTCTGTTGGGACTGATATGACTTTCTTAATGGCAGTAGACAATAGTTTAGCTGGTGATCCATAGCCTAAATAGCATACTGGAAATAAAAGTTAAAGTATTATTTATTTATTTATACTTAATTAAGAACGTTAAATAAGTAAGAACAGAAGTAGGTATAAACGAAAGAAATCATTATGGTTGGTATTATTCTGATTGAACACCCAATATAAAAGTGAAGGAGTTCGAGTATCCAAAGAGTGTAGGCAAACAGACACGTTCGATTCTATCGAATAAAGGTATATACATACTTATTCTGCGTTGAGAAGATTTTTATTAAATTACTTCCAGCTCGTAGGACCAATAATATGTTTTATTAAATGCAAATAATAAAATCGATTACGTACTTTAGATTATGACCGAGTTACGAAAAGCAATGCTTCTGTACAACATTATCTCCATGGAGCCTTTTAAAATTGCATAAAGAGAATTTTTTTTCTTTTTTTCAATGTTTTGCATATCCGTTTTTGACCAAGATATTTAACTATCTTTGCAGTTTTGGATCACTGGTATTTAATTACTTTATTTAGTTATTGTTCCATAAATATCACAAAATAGGATTCAAAAGTTGTAATTTTCGGGTTATGCTTCTAGGGGAATAAAAAAAAGGATGTAAGTAGCTGCGGTCTGTCCATAGGATTTATGGCAACCAATTAGTGTAAGACACTGCATACTCTACTCCCAAATGTTGATTCTCCCTTATTACTTAACAAAATCTCTTTTCGTGATAATAGGCACAGTTTGAGAAGGCATTACTGTTAATAATATGGATATATGTATTTGCAAAGCGCACAACTCAAAATAAAATTAGTCTAAAAAAGTTTGTGAAGCGCACGCCTATTGTTAAGCGACAAGGCCGTATATATATGTAGATTACGAATGACTATTAATGTAAACTTAATAATCAGAATTTTATGTACATTTAATATAATTAATTTATGATGACATTCAAATTGAATCGAAAAATTTTATTTATTTATCAGGGATATATTTAGATAATTGAGACGGTAATTCTCAATTAATGCTCCTTGGATCTGCGGAAATTTTAAAAGTTTTGTTTGAAAACATCTTGTTTAACCCTTGTTTAAATTAAAAAAAAAAAAAAAAAATATACAGGTCCTTTTTTATATGAAACGAAAATTACAGAATTACATTTTATCTTTTCCTTCTTGCCGTAGAGTGGGAAAGTACTTCATTCATTTCAATTTTAACATTTCGATGAACGCCTAGCAAAGCGATTATATTGGCGGGATCAAAAAAGCAAAATTTTATTTTTAGGGAATTTTAATTATCTAAAATGCCCTAAAAAGTAAACAAATAATTTTTTAAGTTATTTAAATAAAACTATTAGGCGCTCATGGAAAATATTAGTTGTCATATTATAATTAGTTACAATAAAAGTTGTTGTTTTAACGACAAAAAATAAATTAGACTTAAGTATTCCCTGGCTTCTACTTAAGAGATAATAGCTCTTCTCTTATGCTCTTAACTGGGCTGTCAAAGCCCGTTAAATTGGTATTCTGCGTGAAGAGTTAAGAAATGTCAGAGGTCAGCTGATCTCTTACCTTTTGTGGAGATTTTTTTTTAAGAGATTTTCTATTCTAGCAAACAAAAATAGCTGTCTTAACATAAGAGCTCTACACCGAGGTACGCTTAAGCCTCTTATCTGTACTTGCAGTAATGAAAGAGGTTATAGTCGCAGAAATTGTTTTGTTTCAAATACCGAAATTTTGGATAAAAATACTGTCAAGTAAGCATTTATTACATAAATAATGTACAAGTTTGTGAAATATAAAGTAATTATACAATATGAGCCTTTCATAGAGCCATAGCTTTGGGGAATGTGAGGGCGACGTGGTTCCGTTTCATATTTCTGAGGTTGTATTCATAAAGTTCAGAATGCCAAAATTTTTTGCCTTTAAAGTGATTGAAATGACAAGCCTTATGATAATCTAAAATAATCGACAATAGTATCGTCATTTTAAAGTTTTGGCAGCAATTAATTTTTTTGCTACAGGTTTATACGAAAATTGTGTTGGACGTTCTGACGGTTGTGGAATTTTTTTAGCTGCGACTTAAAGCATAAATTGTCGACCGTTAATTTATTAAACGTGTCACTATAGCGAGCTTGTGTCAAGCTGGTTCTGATAGTCAAATTATAAAAACATGTGCGGGTGCGAAGAAAGACGTTAGTTACACTAAAAACATATCAAACAATCTTCAGCTGTTAAAGTTTTCTTTAAAGTCTGCAGACTCTGTTAGTCCTCATCCAAGGGTCTAAATAAGGCCGTTGCCCTAAAAGGGTGGAATACAGGGCTGATCGAGCAGTCGTTCGAAAGGCCATGAAGCTCTGAATACAATGAGCTCTGTAAGTGACCGTAGACTCTGTACTTTTTAAAGTACAGGGTATTTTGTGAAAGACTACCAAATTTTCTTAATTACCTTGTAACTTCGAAATGGTTCAGATGTCGGCCCCCCTTGCCGTACGATTTTTTGTTTGACTAGGTTACTACTGTCACCGCTTGTCCTATGCACCACCATGGGCGAAACGCCCTGTGCAAATGGTACTATATACAGGGCGTCCCGTAAGTCGACGTCAAGCCGGAACCAGGTGAATCAATTTTAGTAGGTGAAAAGAAATTTTTCGAAACTGGGTTTCTTGAAGAAACAATTTTTTTTTTCCGTAATCTAAGAAATAATGTAGCAAGTGTTGTACCATTTTAGAATCCTTATTAAATGCGTCAACTTTTAAAGTTACTTGCCAGACTGGCGTAGCACATTTGTTTTTCAGTACACTCAGTTAAAGTTCAATGAATTATTAATTTTATATTGTTGGTTCGGCAAAATGTGATATTTTCTTCCAAGATGGAGCAGTTGGCTTAGAACTTAAAGCAACAGGTTACATAAGCACTATTCGGGATTACATAAGAAAAATAAAATTGAAAAAGTAAAGATTTGTAGCAACAGGAGCTAAAAAACCATCACAAGGTGTACATTTTCTCGAAAACAAAATAAATGCCTATAATTTGAAAAATACATGACTTAGATTTTTTTTTATATTTTTCTGGTAACTGTTACGATTTGGTCTATCAGCCGGTTCCGGCTTGACTTGACTTACGGACATTTTTTTAGAAGAATGTTCACGTTTCCGCCACTGTAACTCTTTACACATCCGACTTACAGAAAAATTGTTTATAAAAAAAATTTATTCAATTTAGTCTTCTTCAAATTTATATTTTTACATTTTTGTCGTAGGATCAACTGTTGAGGAATTATTTGGAAAAAAACAAAACAATTTTTGGTACCTTTAATCGAAGATGGCAGATCGCACGGGCGCCCCAAGGGTGAAAACTTGGATTTTTCATCTGGGCTCGGAACTAAATAACATATAAAAATCAAACTACCCAACCTTTGTAGGGCAAAAGCCCCTATTGACTGGACTATTACGTATTGGGGTAAATTTTGAAAAGAAGGACTCACCGGCTTGCTTTATAATTACGCATAAGTCTGTGTGTAGGTAAGAGCATTGACGCTGTTAAGAAGTTAGTGAAAACTATGCTCGGTGGCAGATTTGAAGTTCTCTCAAATATTCAAAAATATTCAGATGAGATGGTCAGGTGGTATTGTGGTAGTCTTAATATTTTTTTCAGGATTTCTAGAAAGCTATTCTATTAAGTCGAAAAGTCAGGTACGGGGAAAGATTGGTATTAGCACTTGAAGATGCAGAGGAACTACAACAGCATTATCAGGCAAGCATTTGACGACTTATGCGAGGAGCTTGATGGATATCGTGAACTACTAAATTTGTTCAACGAAATAAATAGTTATCTGAAGAACAGTCTGTTTGGCTAATTAATTCCGATTGATCCTACATGGAGTTGAGGGAAGAGACTTGCAGTCTTCTGATGTCAACCCCCAGGCTATAGGTTGCAGCCAGGTCAGTAGTTGAGTGATGAACTGACACTACTATTTTATATCAACAGAGATAATTTAATTAATGTGGAAAATGTCAAAAAGATTATGTGGCTGTTCTTATCTTTCCAGTTTTTAAAGTTTCAGGTTTAGATCGTACCGGTTAGCTCTACCGATTTTTACCTTACCCTTAGAACTAAAACGACGCATATCGCCATCATCTCAGATAACTCGGCTGTCATAATGACGTTCTCTCGACGGATCATATATAAGAAACAAGGAATTTTTTTGGGGCTCAGCAAAGCAAAATGCAGGGAATATATCTTTATTGATCAGACGTTTATCTTGTTAAAATAAATTTTATGGATAATCCGGAGTGCATCCCGCTTAGTCGGTGCGTTTGTCGGATGAACATTTTTGGATCTCTGATAGAAGATGAATTAGAAATTATTTTTCATCAGAACGTACCGATTTTCATTAAGTGGACCTTTACCTTCGTGCATGGGATTTTAGTCCCATGCATTCAAAATTAATAAGAAATAAAAGAAAACAAAATGTTTAGATGAGCAAATAGAAAAGAATGTAGTGGCGATCGCGATGGAAATTAAAAGAAAAAGTGCAAGACTACATAGGAAGGAGCTTACATTTTTTGTGCTTATCATCAACAATCGGCTGAATTTCACATCCATGTCCATAGCTGGCTCTTTCGAAGACATCAAATGATGGATCTGGTATGAGATGTCTGTCCTTATCCATATCCCTTACAGGCCAGTCACTTAGTTGGCAGTTATCAATAATTCCACCCGGAGTTTTCTGACCATAGCGGAAAGAAAATGCTCTACAAGTGAACTTGGAAGATTTTATACATTCGAGTTCGCATTCTCCAATTGATCGAACATTCAAGGAATCCCTCACAATCGATTGGAAGAATCGACTTGCGTCAATAGCTCGGAAGAAACATTCTGTAGAAAAAAGAGCGATATTTGTTTAAAATAGAGCGAAGTAATTACATGAAAAAAACAAAATACATTTAGAGATACTTACGAGCACTATTTTTTGGATCAGCTATGGCAGTGCTTCCATCTGTAGGAAATCTACAACTCTTCTGGTCATCTGTTACTGAGTAAATATCATAGTCACGGTCAGGTTCAATATCGACATAGTAGTCGAGAAGATTTACAGGTCGATCACAAAGTAGGCAGTTTTCATGAGCAATTGTTGAGTATCTAGAAGTGTGCGAGAAGTTAAGTTAGGAGAGCCAGGGTAGAGTATGGTACTTAAAATTTACTTATAACTGTAAGTATGGCAAATAAATTTATCTGCAGAAACGCAAAGTTTTTCACAGTCTGTCACCGTCGGTGCAGTGTATGCAATGCGAACTGCTTCCTTATGTATACGAAATCCTTCACTTGACTTAACTGAGCAATCTATAAGAAAAAAACAAAAAAAAAAACAATCAAAGCACCACAATAAAATATATTTGTAAATAATTACCGTCAGGTCCTGGACGTCTCGTCCATTGTCTTCCATAATCTGGACGATGTCTTGGTGGATAACGATCATTGTGTCCATATTTTGAGCCTGGATAGCTCAATATAACATTATCTTCAGGAGAATCTGGCCTATGCCTTCCACCAAGATCAAAGTAGTTGAATTCCAAATCATCTTTTTGTCTGTGCCCTTTTTTCAAACCCCAGTAGTCTGAAGTTTTACCAAACGATCCACCTCCATGACTACCATAAGATCCTCCATAGGATCCCCAATCAGTTTCACTTCCTATCAAGTATGGAATAAATCTTGATGGTTTCCTGTAACTTGGTCTGTCACGATCCAAGTATGCATGAGATGGTCCTGATGGTGGAGGTGGATGATGATAATGATCAGATTCATGTTGCGGTCGATAGGGAGAGTAGTCAGGACCTGGTCTATATGGAGGTCTATAGTGATCTGGTCGATCATGATATTCCTGAGCGCCATACCCATCTGATCCATGGCTAGATGGAACTTGTACCTCCCAATGGCTCGGCCGGTCGTCAGGGCGAACTACATCATATCGATCAATTCCACTTCCATAACTTGGTTTATTGCTATAATCATTATCATAATAAGCATGAGAGGAGAACTCATAGTGATTATAATCTGGTGGAGGTCTTGAATCATATGAGTATGGAGGTGGGTGATATTTATCAATTGCTGTATCAGAAGGTCTATATCGATCTGGTGGAGAACCATAGCCGCCACTACTAGGCGGGACATAATGTTCTTCCAAATATGTTGGCTTATCATATGTTGGCTTATCATATATTGGCTTATCATATATTGGCTTATCATATGATGGCTTGTCATATGTAGGCCTATAATAAATTGGAGGACTACTAATTGGTTTAGCAACACCTCCACCACCACAATCTGTACATGCTTGCCGACAACTAGATGGCGCATTTCTATCACGTTCATAGTAATCATAATCCGGATGTCTTAATAAATTAGTATCTCTACTTTGAGTGCTTGAATATAAGTCCATTTGAGAAAGCGGAACTTCGATGAGTTCACAGTCACCTTGGCCGTGACCAGATGGATCAAGACGATAGTTAAATCCTTCACATGTAAATCGTTTCTCGTGACCGCACTCGTGCATGCAATCTTCTACTCGTTCACAGGCCAATGTCCGTCTAACCCAATGCGGAGCTATCCGTTTACCAGCTAAGACACGGCGGAAGCATGCTGAAATATAAAAAATTTCTTTAGGCTTTAATATAATTTATTTTGGTATGGGTAGACAGAGGCATTTATAGTTAGTTAGCAGATATTAAAATCTGTCTGCGGATGTTTCATTTCAGTAATTTTTAAACAAAAAAAAATTAATTTTTTCTTTTCGTTGAATTATTTATGACAATAATTCTAGTGGTGAAATCTGAGGTGTTCGAATGGTAAATTCGTCACTATGAGCATGTAATCCCTGAGCTCTTTGTATGTCATACACAAGGTCACATTTCGATTCTTGGTGTTTGTTAATCATTGTCTTGCGCAAAATTTTCAATTGTTAAATTGAATTTCTATACTTAAACATGAAGCAAGAAATTTCAATTCTTTTAATGGTAATGCAACAGGAAATTCTAGTATAATCTCTACATCTATATGGTATATGAAGCTCAATTTATAGTTATAGTTGAAATTGTTTAGTGCTGTCAAGATGAATTACGCTTACAATTCTAATTTGCATATAAAACTATTATTTATGTTTGTGGTAATTAGGAAAAAAAAAACTTGGTCATCGGTGAGATTCGAACCTCTATATTTCAGTAAAAATCGGAGGTGATAATCTTAGTAAGCGATATCTTATTAATATCACCGGTTATCGTCTTATATCGCTTTTAAGACAAAACAATGATGGTTAGCGAAACGATATTATAGCGATATTCAATTGGCAATAATCATGCAGTTTGTTTTCTCTACGATAAAAACATGATAAAATTGTCACAAAAATATCTTCTTGGCGATTGAAATGTGAAAAGTTTTTTGTAAACTCTCCTCTTGTCTCGAAAAACTCAAAACCACATTAGCACCTAGATACCCCTCTTTCCAATTATACATTTATGCTGGTGATATCCAGCTGTATGAACTTAAATAGGAATGTATTTCGAGTAAAAATGAAGAGTTGGCAAGAATTTCTATTTCGACATATTATAATATATGTAGTATCCTACTAAACCGTAGTAAGTCATGAAGCATAGTATTACACAGAAGTCCTATGCATTGAATTAATTAGTTGTCGCCTAAAACTCTAAGCCGTTCTGTTATTTGTAACTTTTCTTTGTAGCTATCTAGCTATCCAGTCTATGGAATTTGTTTCCATATGATATTAGTAGAGTGTTGCCTCTGCTAATGAATTTCAATGTCGTATTAGTCAATTAGCTCATAGTATTTGAGCTTATTAGTTAAGGGTTGTAGAATATTATACCTATATGTTTTACAATTTTTACAACTTTTTTCTTTTTTCTTTCATTCAACAGTTTTTGGAATTTAATATGTATAATTCGTTTGAAGATAATATCACTCCTTATTAGTATAGGCATACTAATATAAGTTCTAAAGCTTGTATATGCATTAAATATATATGTATAGAAATAAATTGAATTTAATTGCATTTCTTCTCAGCAATATTTTGTTCTGGGTAAAAGACCAATATTTGAAATCTATTCAATTGTTGAATTGTAGTCTTTTATGAGTGTATAAAAATTTTCGTAGCAAGTTTACTATTCAATTGCCGTGTCATCTTTGTTAGATTTTCACATTTTTCGCTAATAAAAAAAACCATAATAACTACAATATTCCATCTTCACTCAAGTAGAAGAGACACACTACAAAGTATAATTCTTTTGAAAGATAAGTTATCAGAATACTGGTTTTATAAATAAGGAATAGTGGCATACAAAATTGTCAGTTGCCTTTATGTAAATATAATTTTGATATTAGCACAAATATTTCCTTGTATACAATTTTTTTTTTTAAGAATCAAGCAAATATTTGATAAAAGGGAAATTCTTTCTTTATTTACAATTTGAGGACACTCAAATAGGCTATGAAAAGCACCGAAGCAAAAGAGTTACACAATAGCCATACAAATGTGTTTTATGTAACGCAGGTTTCTGAGATGCTGGTCAACGTGACTAAGCAATTAGATATAATTGGTAAAATACTAATTGTTAACAAAAAAGCTAGAATTGGTCAAAGACTAATTCTTATGATACCCTAGATGAATGCCAATATGAAATTTCGTATGGTTACCCATCTGTGCAAGTTTGCTGTTTGAAGTGCTTTTTCTCATATATTTCTAGAACGGTTCGTCGGACAGAAAAAATGATTATAACCAATTTTATAGGATTTCATATTCTGAAGAAGTTTTTAGTACAATAAAAATGTCTAGGACTGATAGTTTTCACAGTATACGTAAAAACCCTAAATTTTTATATGGCAACATTAAGAAGGGTTACCCGATTTAGTCTATTTTTTAAATTTTATTTGCTATTACCATGAAAACACCATGCACCAAATTTCAGCTCTTTATGTCGACGCGCTCTCAGGCAGTTATATAGGTGAAAACGAAATATTTTATGGCAACCCCAAGAAGGAGTTGCTCGATTTGTCTCATTTTTAATTTAACTTTTGTTTTTAAAGTCGGCGTACACAATTTCAGCTCTCCAAGTATCCGCGTTCTCGAGTTATCGTGCGCACAGGCAGACGGACGGACGGAAATGCAAAAATCAAAATAACTTTTAATATTATGTGTAGGTGTCCATCCATTTTGCTCTACCATCATTATTTCTGTGTGTTACAAACGGAGAGACAAACATCGCACAATTGTCAGCGAGAATTTTTTAAACTAGAAGTAGCAGTTCAATAACAATTTTGAAAGGTAACAAAGCATTTTGTAAGTATTTCTAGTTATATATTTCTATATTCAGTCCAGAAGGGTATAAATGACTGATAGTTTCTTTCCATCCGAAGAAAGTAAAATTCTTGCATCTGGGAGGAACCACTGCGGACTATTTTTTAGAGCACAATCTTCGATCTATAATGAGCGAGGATCTCGTAAACGAACTTACGTGGGTACGAAAATCACTACAAGCCTGAATAAAGTCAAAATAGGGTAACGGTCATGAAGAAAAGCCACGTGCAGGATCAACAACCTTCATCAAAATTTTGAAAGGTAGGTATAGTTCAATACTGAGTCTAACCCTTTCTGATACCTTTCGGTTATGCTCTTTCAGATGTTTGTTTTGAAAATTTTGCAAGATGCAATGAAGTTAAAATGAAGATAATTTTCTAAAAATATCTTCTGCATGCTGCTGATCGCTTTAGGTCATGCTAAAAAAAATTAAAACTCCAGCAAGTTAATCCTTACCACTCACACTATTATCAACATCGCGGTCCGATATTTTTGCCTTGAGATTTAGATCTTTTATTTCTCTTTTTTTTTTTGTTGAATTTGTTTACCTTGTTTAAAATTAATTTGAATTACTATACCCTAGATGAAATTAAAAGGGTATAATAAGTTTGTCAGTCCGTTTGTAGCTCATAGAAACAATCATGGTAGAGCAGAATGGATTGGACATACACGCATAATATTATAAGTTGTTTTGATTTTTGCATGTCCGTCTGTCCGTCTGTTTGTTCGTCCGCACGATAACTTGAGAATGCGTTCACTTAGAGTGCTGATATTTTGTACACGGGCCTTTTTGTTAAAAAAAAAGAAAACAAATTTAAGTTCGAAAATGGGGCAAATCAGGTAGCACCTTCGTAGGGTTGCCGTACAAAAACCTTGTTTTTCACTATATATTTTGGCACTATCCTCGAACGATTTGATTTGGTACATAATATTTGCATTGTAATACAAAAAAAAATTTAAAAAATAGACTAATCGCGCAACCCGTTCACGGTGTTGCGATACAAAAATTTGGGTTTTCAATATAAATTTGGAAACTGAATGAGAACGCGTCCATATGGAGAGCTACACAGCATTTTGGTCTTTTTCTCTTGTATTTTAATCAATTTTGTTATTATTTAATATTATGAAAGGAGGAAGTTGCATATTTAATTTTGTACTTGCACGTATACGTCTTTTCTTCAAAAATGATCATTTTTCCCGGGAATGGAAATTTTTTGACAAAACAAGTAACAGTTTTCATTAAAACAAGGTATAATGTATCTCGCGAAATGGATTCTTGGGCCTTTCGTTTTGTCTTCAAGCGAAAAATATATGGGATGAAATTATGGATATAGCATGCACGATAAAGTTATTATTATTATCATAAAAGCGTCATAAAAAGAACTTCATAAATAATCTCGAGGAAAATAATCCAAATAAATTTCCCCTTCTTTAATTTTTTTCCTTGCAATAACTTTAACGAGCAGACAGTTTGTGGAAAAGTTTGATCGCAAACAACATGAAAAAGATAGCTTGCACGATAGATGATATTTTCTGCGAAGAAAGGAAAAACGAAAACATAGTTTTCTACTGGATTTGACGATATCAAGCTTGATAAGGCTACTTTAGCTTACGCAATCTAGACCGCATTTAGGGGAAGTTTTCGAATGTTAGCGAGGGTCCACAAAAGGTACTTTCCTTCATACAAGGGAAAACACTTGATGGGCTGATTGGAGACATGCAGAAGATCTATAACTGCTCACAAAAGCAAAACAAATAAATCGGATAGAAGGACTTCTGTCAAAGTATATCGCAGTCAGTACTGTTTTTTATTTCATTACTACAAAAATTGCGATCTTTTAAAAATTACTCAAGTTTTTGTTTTTGTTTTGTTTTTTTTTAATTTAATCTTTAAAAGAAATAGAATTAAACGAACACGGCAAATACACTCAGCTTGGTTGCGTGCAAACTCCGAATATAATCGTCAATGATGCTTGCTTCCCTTTGATGGCTATATAATTATAATGTTAAAAAAAAAAAAATAAAGAAAAAATACAAATGTATACAGGGTGTTTCCCCGTAGGAGGTCAATAGAGTAGGAGGTGATAGTACTCACCTAAAAAAACCAAAAATTGTATGGCAGGGTTGGGGCCCAATATCAACCGTTTAGGAGTTACAGGGTGATTAAGTTAAAAAGCTAGTTTTTCACAAAACACCCTGTATTTTAAAAACTGTAGGGCGTACGGTAATAGCTACGAGCTATTATGTATGTATGCAGAACTTCATGGCCTTTCCAACGACTGCTCAACCAGCCCCTACCCCACTTCCCTCAAGAATTAGCCTAAAGATTTAATAACTCATAACCTATTTAGGTCACACCGAAATTAGACGATATTTTTTAAAATGACGTGCTAACGGAACAAATTATCATTGAGAATAGGTTTGAAAATAGGTTAAGAGCTAATAACTCTTAAAGGGCTACAGATAGCAGATAGGGTGTACTAGGTCAAATTAAAGAGGAGAGTCTACAATTTACAGTTTTTATATAAAAAAGTTATATTAATGACCTTTTTCCAAAAATAATAGAGGTTAAATTAAAAAAAAGGTCAGCTCTTAACTGTGACCGTACGCCATGTAGCTTTTAAGATGCAGGGTGTTTTGTGAAAAAACTTTCTTTTTTTCTTAATCACCCTGTAACTCCTAAATGGTTGATATTGTCCCCCCCCCCCCCCCCCCCCCACCATAGAATTTTTGGTTCATCTAGGAGAGTACTATCACCTTGCTCTATTGACCATCTACGGGGAAATACCAAAACGAACTTCCAACACATACAAGAACTTCGAAAGAGAGTCTAGCTAGCGAACCAAGTGAACTAGGTCGTCAACACGATTCGATATCGTGTTCTGTTTTAATCTCTTGCAAATCGCAAGCACGTCGCAAGTCGAATTGATTTACTTTAAATTCGATTCGACTTTGAACCGCAATATTTGCAGGATATTGTAGATCCCTGTTTTCTAATGTGTATTGCTTTTGGCTATGTGTATGTATGTGCCTGATTATTTCTGCAGAATCCCTTCGGAGTGTGCGAATTGTTCAGCTGACGATCGTGTATAAAAGTGAGCGAGTATATAGGTACAGGAAATTACTAAGGTATTTTTTCTTTTACCTTGTTGGCTTAGTTTTCTGGAAGTGTAAATTGTGGGCAGTATAAGTAGTTTTATTTTTTAATTACGCCTATCACAACCATGCGTAGCAATATATGATAAATCATAACCTATAACCTCAGTAAAATTAAGGACTCACAAGAAATTAGACGGCACTTTTACGCAAACTAGGGAGAGATTATGAAAGTTTTTCTTTTCCCTGGAGCATAGAAATAGCATGCTAATATCACTGCTGTGGAAGTTGCTTCAGGCTTACTTTGCATTAGGGGTTCTATTCTCTATTTGGAAATTGTAGTTAAAACTATTGATCACCTCAATTGAAGACTATCAAAAACTTGTCAGTGGCAACTGGGTATTTCTATAAATATTTCTAGTACTACCGGCTTGAGAACAAAAAGCAGGCAGGGAATCTGACTAAAGTGCAGCTTAACGAATTCTTTGGGGACCTACCTATATATAAAGAAATGATTCCCTTTCTTTGAGCAATTAATAAGCACTGTATAGACGAACGAAGAACATAGAGGTACTATGTATTAAGAAGAAGAAAATCATGATAAATAACCATCATATATAGAGCGCTTGTAGCATTTTTAACATATGGCTATGTGACTGTGTCGGTGATTTATATCCTGATCTTACAAGCTCGAAAAATACTCATGAAGCTGAACTAGACAGTCCAATATTTCTGAGTGTTAACAATCAGGTCGACATTGTTTTGAAATTTCTGAAGAAAAAAGTGCAATCTTCCAAGAAATCGTCCAATAGTAAAAGTGTAGTATAATTATTCAATTACCATTGTTAGGCCTATATACAGGTTTGTGCTCCGGTTTATTAAAAATGGGAACATAAGTGGGAAAACTGCAAGAAATTTCTGTAAGTTCTTATTACATACAGTAAAAGATAGGAATTCAAGGTCTACTTTTGCTATGTTCTCTGTTTTCAATCTATTAGCGATCGTTTACTAGCATGGCCTCGGAAAAACATTCTGCCTCTACAGATGCTCTCTATTTTTAATGTGTCTTGTTACCTTAGCCCCACCACCGGTAGAGAGAAGGTATTATATTTCGGAGGAAAACAAATAACATCCAGTAGAACAAATAGTTTTACATATCAGAAGGGTTTTCTTGTTTTTACCAAATTTAATTTATTTTTTTACGTGGTATCTTTTTGGCCCAATACACTTTGCCGAAGGGTTTTCCATTGCTTTTTGTTTCATCAATTACCTCTTCACTCAATGTCACTGATCCATTTCTTCATTGTTGGAAAGAAAAATAATTTGCCAGGGGTCAAGTCTGGAGAATAGGGTGGATGGGGTAGCAGTTCCTAGTGCAATTCGAAAATTTTGAACAAGATGCATAGTTATCGAATTTCCCTTTTCCAGGAAGTCGACGAATGAAAAATGCAACTGTTGTTGTTACTTTGATTGAGGTTGAATATGTCAAAACACTGATTTTAAATGGCGGTGGGATTCTTTTTCAGAGAACTGTGCGAAAATGTGACACCAATCTTGCTGATAGTTATCTCACGCTCAAACTAAGTAATACCGGAAATGAAAAACACTTTCATCGCCTTTGCTTTCATTCATAACTTTATTTGAATGTTCCAACCGATCAGCATCCTTCGTGGTTGTGTACGATCAAACGAATTTCAGTGAACTACTTGTTAATCAATTCATTTGATATAATATTTTTTAGCATTTCTTCTATTTTTTTTAATAGTTTTTCCCACTAACATACATATAATATGGACTGCTTGATATTGCATTTCATGTGTGTCAAAAATGCTGCTTACGTTGATGAATATAATGCTTTTGATAAAACATTTAACACAGCAAAAATCAGAAATAGCTAAATAAATAATTTAAAAACAATTATTTCTACGAAACCATTTATTTATTTGTTCTGTTTACATTTAAATCTTAGCTCTCTCTCAGTTGGTATACTTCGAAATATCAATTAACTAAATACAAAACTGATAATAAAAGTTCAGTGGAAAGTGCTTAGACCAAAGGAGATTATGAAAGTGAGAACAAACTCCGCAAAGCCTCTATGACGTATTCAGTCCTGTTTTATATAATGGCAGTAGTTTATCCATGCAAAAAGGTAGTGCTTTGTCAGCACATGGAATTCACTTAATTTCATTATAGTAAAAGAAACACAAATTTATCCATTTTTGAATGCTGTTAAAAAATTTTCTTTTTAAAGATGTTATTGAAACTTTGTAGTACACATATACCGAAATAACATGTCAAAAGTTACAAATAAAATTACTCTTTAGGTTTAAGCGCCATCTATTATCAAATTCACTAACTTATTAAAAAGTCTCCGCATATCGGAAGATAGTAATAAATCAATCAGCGATAGTTTAAAACAGGTCATAAATTTCAATAGTGAGTTTACGACGTCCAGGTGATAAAGTTTGGGCTAAAGATTGAAACGCGTAAATAACGCCGAAGGATGTCAGAATTAAGATCACCATTAACAATCAAGTATGCCTAGAATAGAGTAAGTACGTCTTACTTTACATAATAAAAATTTTCGCGAACTTTTTGAAGTCATGTGAAGTGCAAATTTACATAATAGCAATGCTAACTGACAGCTTACATGCTAAAACTATAATTAATTTATATACGTACACGTAGATGTAGGCAATGTCAAAGTTGTTTGTTAATGCTGATAAGGGCTTAATTCTGGTGATTAAAATTGTTTTCCAATTGACTTAATACACATGGCTTCTTGTTCTTTCTTCACCATAAAAGAGTTTTGCATATAATTGCGATGAGAAAATTTGAAAAGCTGTCAGAAATCTTTTCATGAATTTGAAGGCCATTGAAAACTCATTAAAATAATGTTAGAATAGGAAAACAATCTGTAAGATACTCAATTGTATAATAAATAACTTTCTAACAGTGAACGTCAGTTAAGAGGTAGGTACATGGACATATACGAGTAGATACATGCATAGATAAAAAAGTAAAATGAAATTTGAATAAATATCATTGTCATTTTTTTATTATCACCTCGAATTTATCTCGCCCCAAGCGGAAAAACAACCTTTTTGTTTTTCAGACAGATCGCGTGCATTTTGAGTGTTCTACAAAATGTTTTTATCTATTTTCGTATTTTTTATATTACTCTACTGGGATTTGTTATTATTTTCTTGTTTTATCCTATCGTTACATTTTCCACTTAATTTTAACTTTGTGTCACTCATACAATATTGCATTTTATTATTGTGGTGTGTGGGAATCATTTTCTTAATGAAATTTTGTATATTTTGATAGTTTAGAAAAAATTAATTTTTGGAAAAAATAGTGAAGCTGAAGTAAATTCAGACACACTTCTCCCCTCTGTCTTAGAATGAAAAGTTGTTGCATCTGCTTGAAAGGTGTGAATGAAAATGGAGAAGAGTTGACCAAAAAGGGCTCTGAGATATAAACCTGCATAGTAGACGACTATCTCAAGTTCCATATTCTGTGTACATTATCAGCAATGTCTATAAAAATGCTTATTCCAGATGGGAATCTAGGATTACAAGCTCTGTATCGGGACATATATGCCTAAATCATGGTACAAACAAAATAGAGAGTAGTAGAAAGGACACCACCAAATTAGGTTAGGTAAGGTAAGAGTGGTGCTACTTGATATTCAACCTGCTTCACTTAGACCTCCAGCGGGTCCATTGTGCCCCATGACGAGATGGGATAACCTTTTTAAGACTGCCCTAGATCCACTCGGTTTCTCTAAGGAATCTCAAGATACGTCTTCTTCACTTTGCAGCTCGCCAAGATTAGAAAAGATGTAGTACTTAATTACAATAAAGGTGCATACCTATTAACTGTACCATACTCCATAACTAGATTTCTTTTTAAACTGCCGAGCGACATAACCGGACGCATACATAAAAAGAATTAATTAATTAATATACGCGTAATTCTGAGGATTTTAAATGTTCAAAGATGAGTTGCTTGATCGAAGAGGGTGGTCTTGCCCAAATAGATCGTTTAATAGAAGCAGGTAAGGAGTTGATTATATGAACGAAGAACAGACGTAAGAAAATCTGGGCAATACTAAATTACAATTTCTATTGGAATTACCAAAATTGAGAAATCGAAACAAGTATGCTGGACAGCGAAATTTCATTAACTTAATTAATACAACAAGACGCCGATAATTTAAATCACAAAAAAGGTTACAACGAAATACGGAGTTAATAAAGGGCGACAAATGATCAAATCTGCGTAAATTGAATATAGCATTAAAAGCCATGGAAAGTTTATGTGAATTAATATGATCAAAATGACCAAATACTTCACAACCAAAGGTGAGCATAGGAACAGAAAGTGATTGACATAGGAATAATCTTGTTATAGTAGGCTTCTACAGAAGCCCACAGAGATCGTAATGAACCATAGACTTACGAATTACAGCCGAGATATGATTGTCCCAGGTTAAAGTATTGTTAAATATAACTCCAAGATTAGGAGCAGTCTCTACAAAAGGAATGATTTCCCCTTCCATAGTAATAGGAGAGAACACAGTAGTATCAATATTGGTTCTCCTTATTAACAAACAGTTAGATTTACTTACAATAAGTTTCAGGGCATTGACTACAGTCCAGTGAAAAATCCCTTTGTAAATCGTTGTTAATGCAACTAGTTCCATCTTCAATCAGACCAAGCGGTCTTGACTGGTATACTATGTGTAACACACTCAAGGACATCATTGATGAACAATGAGAAAAGTAATGGACCAAGATCGATCCTTGCGGGACACCGGAACCAACTTGCAAATGCGACAATGAAGAACCATTGCAGAAAACACTCTGATACCTACCAGTGAGGTAATTGAAAATCAAATGTGTAGCGGGCGTCGAAAAATTAATCTTTGTAATTAATTTTTGCAAAGAAGAATTGCTATTGACTATGTATATCAAATGCCTTAAAAAAGTCAAATAAAACTAAAATAGTAATATAATCGGCATCAATGGCCCGCCATATATTTTCAGAGATATTTAATAGCGCTGTTGAGCAACTGTGACTAGACCTAAAGTCAGACTGATGCTCAGGAATGAGACTGTGTTTATGTAAATAGTTAGAGATTTGGACGGAAACTAACTTTTCAAAGACTTTTGATAAGACTGGCAATATATTAATGGAACGATATTCATACGGATTGGCACTTGCGGTCTTAGGTAGAGGGACGATTTTGGACTTTCTCCAGGTATCGACGATTTTGGATTTTTTCCAAGCATCAAGTAAGCGAGAAGTGGTAAGATATAGGTTAAATATATGAGTTAAGGCGATGATTATATAAGGTAGACAAACTTTAATGAATCTAGGAGAAATTTAATCAATTCCTGATGGTTTAGATTTTACACGATGAAAGGCATCAAGCACTTCATCCGGATATACACTAGAAAAACTGAAAGATGACAATCTGTGGGTGGAATAATTCAAAAGAGAAAAATTGGAAAAATTAGAAGACTTAGTGAATGAAGTAAACATCTTACTAAGGTCTTTTGGATCAGGTATAGTATTTGTAACATTTTCCGCCTTAATACCGATAGCTTTAAGATTCTTCCATAGAACTTTAGATGGCAAATTAACTCAGATCATTAATTAGTAGTACTTCTTCTTAGAAAGACGTATAGCACTAATTGCCCTATTACGAAGGCTTTGCTAGTCCTCTCAAAATTCCGAAATTGTAAATCGCTTCCACTTAGCAAATGCGACATCTCTAGATGACATTAATTATCTAATCTAACAATATTCTTTGTAATGAGAGGGATATATTTGTCATGAAAATAGTTCAATGGGTTATTAATATAATCAACTTGATCATTAACATTAACCATAAAATAAACAGCATCCCAAGGAAACACTCGAGCTTCGGAATCAAAAGCTTGAAAATCTATCAAACCGTATTCGAAATATGAATACGTGTTTGGTGAGTGTGTTTTATCTGGAATTAAATCATATGTAATCATAATGAGATCATGATCCGATATACCTGGGTGTGATACCTGATTGCAAAATACAGCAGAGGAAAGATTGAACGTAAGAAAGATACCAAATAGGGAAGATGAACTGTTTGAAAAATGTGTAGATTTTGATTTATATGGTGCAAATATAAGGCATTAATTGTTAACTGAAATGAATTTGTCAGACCAGAAGGAGTAAAAAAATTTAAATTAAAGTCACCGCCAATAACCAAATGTTGATACTGCGGCACTAAATGAGATAGATAAGAAAGAAAGGCCTCAAGACAGAAAATATATGGCGATTTGCAGACTGCTCTAACTAAACATTTATCCACTTCACAGACAACCTCACTGAATATATATCCACGACGCTCAATACGATTCTTACGAAAAAATTTACGATCTGATAAGCTAATTCGGGTATCATGACTTTCCGGTTTAAGCCATGTTTCGGAGATAAGAATAATATCGAGTATTGACTCGCTAAAATAGATTGCTGGCATCAGTTTTACTACAAACCATTAAGGAGTTCTTTGTCCTCTTCCTGTCATATGCAGGCCACGCGGAGGTTGCCTTTTGATAAGAGCCCATGATGATCTCCTCTGCCAGAGCTCCAATCAGCGTCCTCACATAAGCTAGTTCTGTAGAGCCATATATTCCAGAGCCATTTTTGGCCAACTCACCAGCCATGCATTTCATTGACTTGAATATCTCTATGACCAAGTACTCAGAATAGGGTCATCTTGTGCTGTGCAGTTAATTCATGCACCAGTTTCTATTTTACCAGTACAGTATCCAGCGCATTAATGAGTGTGTGAGACTGTCAGTGTATACTATATAGATGTAATCTAGAGAGTCCTGCAAATAGATACCATTTATGATGCCTGGTAAATCGTTGCAAGCTCTGCCTGAAAGACACGGAATTTGTGCAGTAGTTATACCACAAGAGTTATAAATGGATACAATCCCACACATTTTTCACTTGTCGAATTCCCATTTTGTAAGAATTGTAATTAGAATTAATCAACTTTTGTTTTACATTCAACCAAATATTTCCATTAATTGCAAATTTGCAAAGCGTTCTCTACTATCAGGACAGAGGACAAATTTCTGCAAATAAGAGGACGAGTGGCAGCAACTGTATCCACCAAGTAGAAAATTGAATCACGTCGCTCATTTTCCTTTAGTATGATCCTTCAAAATATTAAGAATTTGGGGCAAGTTTATTGTGATGGAATATAATTTGGAATAACAGTTTTACACAGTAGTAATAGAAAAAGAAAAATTATGATAAAATAAAATATAAAATAACTAGCAAGGCGGACAAGCAATAAGGTCAAGGCCACATTCAAAGCTAAGGATAAAAAAACAAAAACATATTGACCTGCGGCAACAATACCATGAGTGAAATCCGGTCTTAAAACTGTAAAAGGTGCGATATCCCACGAGTGGAAATTGTCGTGGCATATCCCCAAATATTGATAAACTTATCCCTGAAAATTTTTTGCTAATGTTAAATATCTAAAATGTAGGACTAAAATCTGAAAATAAAAGAGTCTAAGATCCTCGAGTAGGTCTGTCATATATCATTTCCCGCCTATTAATCTTGGAAGACCCAACTAAGGCCGAAAAACGGCTTTTAAAGGATGCAAGCCGAAAAAAGCCATAAAAGGTAGTACAAGAGAATAGTGTTACTGATTCAGCAGTCTACAAAACACCTCCATGAATACGATCTTAAAAACCCAGATATCGGGCTGTGCTTTTACATACAAAGTGTATCTTAAATTCTGATATCTCTTCCAAACCTTGTTTCAAAACTAAGCGCTACTTATAACAATGCTTCGTAAAAATCAACCAATTGTCAAGCCAAAAAATTTAAAGCCAGGACCATCTGGAGTGAGTATAGCATGAGATACCACAGGGAAAATCGTCTTTGAGTGTAAGACCCACACAAAATTTTTCACGCGCATTGATTTCTATTAATAAAAGTTATTATAATTACATAAATTAACAGTTATCAACTTTTTCTTCCTCTAGAATGACTAAAATCATCTGATATCTAGATAAAACCAGGTCAGGTAAGTTCACGTAATTCGATACTTCATTGCGTCGACAACAAAGTTGTTGGCAGTGGAAACAACAAACGCAGTAGTAAGTATCTCAAGGATTTGTTAAAATTAAAAAAAAAAACAATCTACCTTTAGCATCTTCAACGATAATGATGGTACTCCCAAATGAGTCTGAAAGGTAAGACACCAGCCACAAAATCTTTATCAATGCTTTTACTTTCTTCGTCATTTTCTTTCACTGTTTTAAAAAAATCTTAACGAGATCTTCACATGCTCCAATTATCACATGCACAACAAATCCGAGCTTCATTCACGTCTCCGGTAAGGTAACACGAACACTACTGGATCACACTCTAATTATTATTATTTGCAAGTTCAACAATGGCCCTTAATGTTATTCAGATTCACGAATTACGTAGTAATCGTAATAGTCAATGTGTGAATAAAACATAAAACACTTTTTCCTCAAAAAAAAAAAAAAAACAAAACAAAGCCGAAAACGGACCGTGTGTCACCCTACAAAATTAATTTATCCTTGCGCGCGCAGCTTGCATAAATTTAATAATCTAACAAGAACCGCGCGAATTTAATTATTAGAATTTAATCCAGCGCATCCGTCAACGGACGCTAATAGGTGGCGGTTATGTGAAAAATCTTAACTGAAGTTCGCGTAATTTGTGTTGGCGGTTTTATATGGAAATTTTGAGTGTTAAACTTAAACCGTGATCATCACAGGGTGTCTAATTCAGGTTCTGAGTGGGGTTCAATACTGGCGATGGTCGGTGGGTCGCAGCATTTGAATTAAACTATAGTGAGATGATACCGATGCTGGCCAGCACCATCCGGTGTTGATGTGAAACACTCTCGATTTCAATGGTTGTATAGTTAGTTAGCATCCAAGAACATGCAACCATGTGTGATCAGAGAGTGGAACGGTTCTCGTCAAGAAGAAGGGGAATCAGCGGTAATAGATTAGGTAAAAAGATTGTTAAGCTACTCGACTACCAAAACAACTTCCAACTGCTGATCGGTGTACTGTGCGTGCGTTGAGGTGGTTGGTAAGCTTAATCTGAGATTTAGTTGATCGCCTTCTTCATCAGTTTTTTTTTATTTGTTTTTGAATATCAAAGAAAAGATTCTATGGCGTGTTTCTTTCAACTTGCAATGCATCGTTGGATGCGTTCCAAGCACAAGTTTCTAAATAAGACGATGAACAGAGATGATTGGTGAAGGCTTTATGACTTCGACTTGGCTTAAGAAAGTGGATAAAAAAGTTGAGCCTTCGACGTATTGTTTTGCGGGACTTGTTCGGTTTGCGCAGGAAATCAACGGAGGTTAATGAGGTAAGCTGGAAGATTTTTTTTTCTCGTTGGCTTGGACATTGTTTGTTAAAAATTTGCCTCCTGACATGTGTAGGTTTTTTTTTTAACTTTAGCTGTTTCTATGGGCGTTCTAAAAGTCGGCGACTTTTTTATTCTTACTATTTAAAAATTATCAACGTAGATATATTATGTATAATCCATTTCTGTAGAGATATGATGTCATTTTGAGTTAATTAAATTACCGTAAATGTGTTATGTAAGATTCATTATCCATTTTATGTATAACAATAAAATGTTCTTGGGAGATTTAAGAATTGATATGAAGTAGGAATTAGGTCATAAATTAAGAATAAAAGTAAACTTTAGAAGAAGGATTTCCTGCTAGTAACTTGGTATTTTACTTGTGAAAATAATAAAAAAAAGGGGGAACTAAAGATTTAGTTTTCACACCATTCGTAATAAAATGGTTTACTGCTTTTTATGTTCTGCAGACAGAAAGAACAGTTAAATCCATTTTAGATGTACTTAAATATTTATAGGTGAGGACTTTAATAATAATTTTTGTAAAACACATAGTTTACAAATTCGATTCAATGATTTTATACAGGGTGTTATAAGCTGTTGTAATATCAGATAACATATAAAAATTGATTGGCAACAAACTTAACAATGTAGGGACATGTTTTTTAGTTTGATATACAGACATTTTAATTTCATTTTAAATGGCCATATTTTGCTAAACTGCTATGAGCATGTTACAAAAGATATTTCATTGATTAGCTGAGCAATAAAGCTTCCGGAATAAATAAATAATAAAAAAAAAAAACTAAATAGAAATCATCTAATAATCGCAAAAGGATAAGAAGAGTTTTATAATATTATATACATATTTTTAATTCTTTTTACCTTGAAAACCAGAATGGTAATCTAGAAATTTTTAGGAATTTCCAAAAAATCTTTATAAGCAATCGATTAAAGTCCTAGAAGATTGCAAAATTCTAACTACTATATTTACTTTAACATATCCTATCAAGTTAACCTATTTTTTGCACTATCACCGCTGTAAAACATCATGATCAGACCTCCTCCCTGGCGTTTGAAATTGTATCATAGGCCTTCTGTTTTATATGACGTCAGAAATTAAAATCTAAATTCAAAGGGTAATATCATGGAATCATGCTGGCCAATTCACACAACTTCTCAATTTTGATAGTAATTATTCAAAAATTATTTTATTACAGAGCTGTGTGTATAGAGCAGCATTATCTAGTTGTAGCCACATTACTGGACGTATGGCTAGTAGTACGTTTTATATATATTTTTTCTTATTTAGTTTATTTAAAGAACGACTACACAATTAAATCTATCAATTTATAATTATGTGTAGGAACTACGAACATTCGAAAAACGAAACTTAATACTTAATAATACACTAATATTTATACATATTTAATTAAGCTATTTTGAAATTAATACATATTATGTATGCTAAGTAGTAAATAAAGGAATTACATTATTGAATAAAGAATATTGCATGCTTTACTGTTGAAAAAAGTTATATATGCTGCTTCTCTTTATGTTATTTGGGAGAGCGTTCCACAGTCTCACAGATTGTACCAAAAATTGACGTTCAGTAGTCCGATATTTGAATTTCGACTGAATTAAATTAAGTGTTCTTGATGATTGTACAAAATTAATTTTATTAAATAAGTAAATGGGCTTCTGGCTATAAATTATATTCCGCAGAAATAGTAGTATTCTTACACCCAAATACGACTTAAGTGTACATTCAAAGATTGACTTTGTATATGGAGAGACATGGTCATAGCCCTTCAAGCCAATTATGTAACGAATGGCAGAATTAAAAGCAACATTTAGCTTTCTCCAGGTGGTAGAGTCGTGTGCATAAAAGATCTTACATCCATACGTTATGAGAGGCAATACAAGTGATTTTATTAAAATCGTGCCAATATTTTGAGGAGAATATACTGCAGATGCTGAGAGCTTGCGGAGGGTAGCAAATACTCTGCAAAAAAGACGGTTAATATAAGCACTCCAACTTAAAGTTTGGTTGAATACTATACCCAAGTTATTAACCGATTTGCTATATGGGGGGGGGGGGGGGGGGGGATAGCCTCATCATTAATCTCCAAAGCAAGGAAAAAAGATGTATCAAGCTCAACTTTAAATATAACTACTGAGGCGGACTTCGAAGCGTTAAGATTTAGCTTATTCTGCAGTGCCCAAGAATGTATGTGCATAAGATCGGTATTGGCACAGTGTACTGCTTCATTAATAGATTCTAATGGCCTAGAGATAAAAAGTTCAAAGTCGTCAGTATACACATGAAATTTACAAAATTTGACTACCAAGGTTAAGTCATTAATGAACATAGAGAACAGTAGTGGGCCTAAAATTGATCCTTGAGGAACCCCTGCCAGAACGGGAAGAAAATGAGAAGCTCTATTTTCACTAACAACTCGCTGCTGGCGACCACTAAGGTAAGACATTATATACAACCGGATGAGGAAAAATTGAAGTGAGCTACGAGCTTATTAAAAAAAACTATGTGATCCACATTATCAAAAGCCTTAGAGAAGTCCAGCAGTACAAGTACTGTCGCCATATTAAAATCAATTGAATTACGAATGTCATCGGATATTTTAATCAAAGCAGTTGTGCAACTATGTTTAACTCTGAAGCCAGATTGATATTCGGATATTAAGTTATTATTTTCAATATAATATATGATTTGGTTATGCAGTATTTTCTCGAATACCTCAGAGAATAATGGAAGAATAGAGATAGGACGGTATGCTGATGAAGATTTTTTAGGAATTGGTATTATCTTAGCGAATTTCAATCTTTTGGGAAAACAGGAGGTAGTTATGATAGCGTTTAAATTGTATGTAAGATACGGTAGCAAAATTGGTAGAATAGTTTTACCGAATGTAGGATGTATGCGATCGAATTTATACCAATAACTGTCGCATATACCTCCTGTTCAGTCATACGCACAAAGGAAAAACCCTCAGCAGGAATATTATGCATGAATTCAGCATATCTACTATTAAATACATATTCACTGCCCGAACTAGATGTTGAAATAAAGCTTTTTATTCAGTACATTAAGATTAACATTCACGTCAATACGCTTAGATTTCCCAACGCAAATATCTTTAAGGTTCATCCAAAGTTTCTTAGTGGAAACTCTGTCATCCAACTTGGATCTATAATAAGAGATCTTGGAATGTAAGATTTCTTTGTTTACGGCATTACGCAGAGATCGAAAAACATTAAATTGTCTTGTAAAAACCAAACTATACTCAAAACAATTTTCGAAGAAATTTACTACAAAATACAGAGCCATCGCAGTTTGCCTGTTATAATCCGAGTATACTGCCTTTAGTATGTAAAATTCAATTAGTGGCTAGCAATATAAGTTTAGTTTCAGAGAGTAAATGCCTCGTACTCGTTTTAATTGAAATTACTTAACCATGAAGAATTTTGCTAAATATAGCAATTAATCTATCTTCTACTTTCGTAATTTTACTGCATACGTAATTTTTTCATTAAATCATCTATTTTTACTGCAGTTTGGGAACTATACTAAATGGTAGAAATTTTACTTCGGTGCACAAGGGCGAAATTAATTCTGTTCAGTATATTCTTGCTTTTGACTTTTTGTTTTTAAGTCAAACATCTTGCTGCAATTTTTCGCACGCACTAGATTTGGTACAAAACGTGGAGCAATCTTTTAACTAACAACAGCGAAAAAAATAAATAACGACCAAAGGCGTCACAGCAATAATTGCTTGTTCCACCGATACTAGAATTTTTTTAATATAAGTCCTTATATTTTGCTAATGCTTCAGATGCTAGGTGTAGGGTCTCGATAAATAGCATAAAGCATTTCCTCTTCGAATTCTTGAGTCAACACAGAAAACATTCCTTCGCTGACTGGAAGTCACAGATTCCACTTGCGAAACAAACCTCTTCTTCTGGTTTTTAAGTACGAAATTTTTCATTGTATTCGCGTGCACCAACTGAACTCTGGCACTGGCGACTACTACCACGAAAATAATTCATATCCGCCAATAATGTGTGAGGATATCAAATATAGGTGAACGATCTGACTTTAAGCACAAATAGTGATGTAAAGTCCTGTAACCTCATTAACACATTAATTACAGTCTTTGGAAACACCTATAAAAATCTAAGTTATCAGTTGAGGGAAATTTGACAGTTAAAGACAAACTGGATTTGGGAAATGGTTAAAAAAAAAACAGGACAAATTATAGACAGAACAGTTGATCAAAGAACATCTACAACTCTGAAGTGAAATCCTTATATCGATTGCTGAAACGGATATATTTAGCGAATTGCAGCTTTATTAAACAAAACTGCTAATCATTACCAAAACTTTGTTGTGGCGGATATTAGAACTTTCACTCAAGATATTGAAAGTTTTTGGCGTCATCTCGAGGTAAGGCTATTACGAGAGGAGGAGTAAAAAAGGTAAATATAAATCTCCATTTTCTGAGACTTTCTTTGGAGAAGGATATTAAAAAAATGGAAGAAGATTTGTTTATCGCTTTCTTTTTTGCATTAGTTTTGCAGGTTATGTAGGAATTATTTTTTCCAAACTATCGAGAAAAATATATACCTTATTAACGGGTTTTTTAAAGGAAATGATGATTTTTCAAAACAAAAACGTGAAAATTTTCATTTGCATGAATCATAGAGTTTTACATTTTTTAAACCGAATGGTGTAAAAATTCTCCTCTATATCTATATCCGAATGAAACTTATTTTGTATGAAAATCTCAAAACTTTTATTCATCCAGATAACAAGAACACACAGCGGAGCTCTATCTAGCGGGAAAAATTCGAAAATATTTATTTTAAAACTCCATTGCGTGTAACTTAACTGTATAGTGTCATTTGTAATTTCATATTTGTAGAAGCAAGTGTTTTACAAGTGCAAGATGAAAGTGTCAACATAGTACTTATTAAGTTTTAATGTTTTTTTTTTTTTTACACGTAAAATATCTTCGAAAATTTCTTTGGAGTGGAGTTGCACAAAAGTAAAGGCGGATTTCTTCTTTGATTGAAAATATTTTAATTTTAGATCTTCCATTCGATCATTTCGACCAAGTAAACAGTTTTGGATACTATCTAAAATCGAAATATTTTTATTTTTCAATAACGCATACCTATTCGGCAATTTTGGCCCGAAGAAAAAATCAAAATTAGATATGTACGCGATTCGTTGTAAAATTACACAAAATAGGGGCTTCGAATGCATTTCCGATCGAGGTATACTATAGTACCTGAATGGCAATTACACGGTACGCGAGAAAATTTTTCCGGCATGCTAAGATTAAGTAAAAAAAATTCTTATTTTAAAATAGTTTCTGCTTTTTAAACAAAAAATGGACCCAATAATTTTTATCAACGGCTTTAAATTTAGATCTACATTTTTTTCATTTAGTTGCCTTTGCATTATTTTGTACATATTTTTTAAGAGTTTTTAGTTTGACTCACTGACTTATAAAAATGGACTGAGCGATTTGCTATTTCAAGTGGTAGCTCCAACTCTGCCATAGGGCGAAAGAGAAAACTGTAAAACTTGTGCCATTCTTTCCTATAGGAAAATGTCAATACGCTCAGTCCTTTGTTATAAGTCAGTGGTTTGAGTAGTGCAGTTCAATAAAATTTGTGTTTAATTTAAATACAATTAATTTTTTTGCTGAATTAAAATGGTACCAAAAAAACAAAAACTATAAAATATTCGAAGTTTTGTACCCTCTTGGACTGCTGATTACGGCTTTGTTAAACATGGAGATAAAAGTTGGTGCGGCCTGTGCTCTGAAATTATTGTGTGTCGAACGGCTTCTATTAAGCGACATTTTGAAACGAACCATAAAGAAATTGCCGAAAAACATATTGACGAAAGAAAAGAACTAATTTTTCAGCGGTTAAAGATAGCTGAAAGTCAATCGAATTTATTATCAAAACTTGTAAAAACTAACCGCAATATTACGGAAGCTAGTTTTGAAATTTCGTATTTGATTTCTAAGCAATTAAAACCATTTTCTGAAGGAGAGTTTATAAAAAGGGTTATGCTAAAATTAGCCGACAGTTTGTTTCAAGATTTTAATAATAAAGAAAAGATTATTCAAAGAAGAAGCAGAAATACCGTTAAAGATAGAATTTTAAAAATAAGTGCTAATATTTCTGATCAACTTTACAACGACGTTAATAGCTGTGACTACATTTCAATATGCCTCGATGAATTAACTGATATTAACTCATCTGCCCGATTATAAATTATTGCACGTTATCCGAAAGATAATGAAATGCACGAGGAACTTTTAAAATTAGCAAATATACCGGAAAGAACAAGGGGTAGTGATATTTGTGAAGTAGTAGTCAATGAATTAAACAAACTTAAAATAAATATTAAAAAAATTATTTCTGTAACGACAGATGGAGCTCCTAATATGACTGGACCAGAGATAGGTTTTGGTAATTTATTTCAAAACCTAGTTGGTCATCCAATAATAGGCTTTCATTGCATTATTCACCAGCAAGTTCTTTGTGCAAAATTTGGAACTAGCGATTTCAAAGAAATATCAGAAAAAGTGAATAAAATTATAAATTTTATAGTTGCACTCAACATGCATAAAAGACAATTTAAAAAACTTTTAAATGATATGGATTGCGAATACGGTACTCTCTTAATGTGCAATAGTGTACGTTGGCTAAGCCGAGCGACATCCTTAGAACGATTTGTGAATTGCTTGGAAGAAAGTCGAGTTTTTTTTTACATAAATTCGACAGGGATCATTTTAAAGAATTGTATGATACAGAATGGTTAACAAAATTAATGTTTTTTACCGACATAACATAACATTTAAACGTTCTTAATAAAAAGTTGCAAGGACTAGGAAAAACAATTAAAGTTATGTTTGGATTGATAAAGGGGTTTGAAATAAAATTAGATATTTTTGCTAGAGATATCGCATCCGGAAAATATAATAATTTTCCAAAATTTAAAACTTCTTTGGATGAATCAACAAGTTTCAAAAAAACTAATTGGAATTTTAATTACGAATTTTCAAAAGTTCTAGAATCTATTAAAGAAAAATTTTCAAACAGATTTAAAGATTTTAAAAGAATTGATAGGCTATTGACAATTGTAAATTATCCGGACTTATTCGATACACAGGATTTCGATAATAACCTCATTAATTGGATGAAATTAGAAAATTTAGAAATGCAGACTGTAGATTTGCAATCTAATCCTATTTGGACACAAAAATTTGTGAATATGCGGAAAAAATATCGAAGAATTGGAATATCATCGATTGTCACAGGATGGAGAGTCAGAATGCCGAATTGAAAACTTAATATTAAAAGTGTGGAATAGTATGCCAGAGGCATTTGCTTCTGTAAAAATATTAGCAATCGCATTGTTAACCATTTTCTCTTCCACTTATTCCTGTGAAAGTCTTTTTTTTTGTGTCAAAGACGAGAAACAGATTGACAGAGGAAGACTCAGTAGCTTGTATTACCTTACAATCGACAACATACCAGCCTGATATTAAACACCTTGCAAGTAACATGAAGCAAAAAACATCTAACAAAATTTAAGAATTTTCTATTATAATTATTATTAAACTTTATAATTTTTTATACTATTTCTTTATATTGAATTAATATCACATGAACTCAGATATTGTAATCTATTTCTTTCTTTTATTGTTTTTTTATAATCAATAAAGAAATTTACATATAATAAATAAAAGGTACGCGGGCACGCGAAAAAAATTCCATTTAAATTTAGTTTATTTAGGCACTTCGATAAAATTCTATTTGCTATCCCTGCATAGTATCATACTTTTGAAAAGTTCTAAATATTCACCGTACACAGTAATAATTATTCTATGCTGGAGCTTGGTAAAATTATATTTATGAGTCACAATAATTACACCGCTTTAAATAGACAAATGTACTCCACAAATGGATGACCTTATTGAACACCTATTCGTTGTTCATGGTATTCCGAATTTTTTACTGTGTATATTATATCTAGACAATATCTAAGGTTTGAATGAAGAATAATTGCACATCTTTTGCTTAATCTCACTTTAAGTTAGAGATTCTGTTAGTTTTGAAGGAAGAGAGGTCAATTATGAGTTGTGGTGAAATCCATTGCATGTTCAAAGGGCATTGACTCATTTAAAAATTCTCTCTAAGAGCTATACATAAATTTTGCATTTTAAGTACTAACTACTTCTACGTAAGATGCAAATTCATTTGCTTGCATTAGAGATTCTAATTAAATTCCAATTACATAAGCTCATCCCGCTATTCTTAACTGTACGTGTTTTTTTTGTTCAAAGGAAACATATCTAAGAACACTGCTTAATGCCAGAGATTGTACCCAAAGTGTATAGAACCGCAGTGAAGAGCACAACACGCAAAGATTTTTACCAATGATAGTGAAATTTGGCGAAGCATGTAAGCAACCATTAGTTGTATCTACCTATATATTCATAAAAATGCACATACATATATATGTAGCTTTTATTATTGCTAAGTGACCGCGGCTAAGAAAACGAGTAGGTAAAAAGACAACAAAAAAAGAACACTCTCAACATGAAAGAACAATGCATTTCAATTCGTTCGCAATAAACGAAAACAGCCTCAGAAATGCAATCCATCTGTCATAAAAATGCATTTAGATACTGCTGCATGTGATCTATCGAAGATGGATAATCGTCCATCTATATAAGATCTTGGGAGGGTGGGAAGGAGGCAAGGAGAGATAACACAATGATGATTTGAAACAATGCGATTTATCGAAAATAACGTCTTGCCAAATCTTGTACATACTTATATGGTAATTTCAAGAGAACAACTCCGGTCGATTACTTAAGAAACAACATGTGTCAAGCTGATCGCGCAGTGATGATCTTCGCTGATATGATAGGATTTCTTGAAAATATTCTTAATGAGATCGTTAGAATAGCTTGAAGTGATGGTGGGCTCCACATAATTGTTATAGCTGGAATAGTTGGTACATCGGACTTCTTATCACAAAAATTTATGAAACAAGCATAGGATGTGGGTCTACCGCAAAAGTTTTAGATTAATTTACAGGATGAGAAAAGACAAGAAAATAAAAGCTTTCAAATTTCCTCTTTAGGTATTGGTGGGAAAAAAATCTTTTCTATCGTGATCGAGAGTTTTAATTTCTGTACCACCAAAAAAAGTATCAAGCAATTTAGCAGCAAAAAATGTGTCACGCAATTGTATTTTATACGAATTTGAAGTTATACGTTTCAAAAAAGGTTCCCTTATTTGATTCAAGTCATTATCTTATAATTAATTATATACGTGCCTATGAGCGTCTAGTACAAATTGCAGTCTTTAGTACCGATGTATTAAAAAATTCATTATAATAGTTAGAAGAAATTGCATTGACAAAAGAAGAGGCTGCTAAAAACTTTCCAGCAAAACTACCCAAAACAATTGAAAATTGGGGCTATGTTACCGGCTAAGTTGTCAATGAAATGGGTCTATTTCGGAAAAAAAAAAAATGCCTGCCAGAACTTTTATACAAAAATCTGAAAAAATTGTTAGTTTCGTTTAAAGTTGCTGAAGATCGGCTGCCTGGTTTATTGTGTAGCAGTGCTTCCGGAGACAAAATTATAAAGCCATATAAGGCCACATACTTTGAGAAGGAAATACATTCAGCTTTTGCCAGTTTATTGGAGGGGAATAAAAAGGGATTGGTGACAGCAAGCTTATTTATGGAATGATGTGAAGAATGCTTTGTACCTGAAGTTAAACGATATATGGAGCAACGATGCATTGATTTCAAAGTACTTTTGGTCGTAGATATTGTGCTGGGTCATCCGGAATTAGAACATCATTAGAACATTTTTGCCACCTAACGCCACTCCCTTGATTCAACCAGTAGACCAGAGTATAATCGCTATCTTACCTTTAAACTGTGCTATATTCAATGAGCTTCGAACATATTTTATATGCAGTAGCAGAAGGACAACAAAGATTTCCAGCATTTTGGCTAGAGTGCGTTAACTGTAGTAACGTATCTCCTCAAAAAAGGATGGAGTGCTCTAAACTTATAGCCTTGACACATGAAATTGGAGGAGAAGGATTTGAGGACCTATAAATAGAAGACAACGACTAATTAATGATAGATAAACTTCTAGATGTGAATGATTTGATTTTTCATTAACAGATAACCGTAATATCTAGGATAATAATAGCGATAACGACGAAGAGGGCGGAATATGTCTACTAACTGCTAATTTAATTGGAGAGGGTTTAACATTTTGGAAACTTATGGTGATTCATTCTTTAAAAATTAATCCAAACGCTCCCTAAAATTCGAACGAGGTATGAAGAATAGTTTAGCTGAGTATCAAGATTTGTATGAAGAGCTTAAAAAGCTCAACGTTTGATTTTTTAATACAAATGTCGACAGTGTTCAGGTCAGTATTACCAGATAAAAATCGCCATAAAGGCTAGTTGACATTATACTGATTGACCAACGCTGATACAAAAGTTAAGCTCGTTTAATTTTCTCGATGCTGGTAAAATCAGCCTGTGTGATGTGCTGATACTATTACCATTGATGTTGACATTGTGCTTATGATTCCAGCTGATAATGCACCAAAGCTCGTCAATTAGCATAATGTCAACTAGGCTTTAAAGAGCTTGACAAATGTGGATATCTCTAGTGATGATAGTGATGTTGGTCCAGTTTAATTTCGCTTATTATCAGACAGCGAGGTATAAATTTGCAATTAAATATTATATAAATATAATAAAATATTGTATTTATTTATTTCTGTTTTAATTTTGGTTTAACAGTTTCTTCTTTTTTGTTTGTGCTACTTATTTTTACCTATTATGTACGTATTTTAAGTTTTATTGTTCAATACAATTTCAGAACTCCAGGGGCCTTTTTGTTTGCTTGGAAAAATTTTAAGATACATAAATGGTGTATAAAAAAGAGTAAAGTTGTCAAGAATGGAAGAGAAAAATTCTTAGTTCAAAAAATGAAATTATTGAGAAACTTCATAAGGAAATATAAATGTTTAATGTTCATAAAAATATTTAGGGACGCAGTTACTCGAATCAATCAATCGAACTTCTTTGGATCGTTATGCTAATTATATTGCAGCAAAATTCTGAAGAAAAATTTCCTAGGAAAGAGAATAAACTCTTATCTACATTCATAAAAATGTTCAACATACAGACATCCGCCAAATCTTATCTACGGTGACGTTTAGAAAAATCTTTAGCGGTGCAAGTATCCGAAAGAATCAACCAACTATTTTGGACTTTTGTTGGTCAATACTTAATAGTTTATTAAAAGTCTGAAGAAAAAATTTCAAATAAATTTCATAGTACAGGAAAAAAAATTTTCAAGATAATTTCAAAGGAAAACAAAAACTTTTAGCTGCATTCATTTAAATGTTTAGAGGTGAAGGGAGCAGAATAAATTATAAATGTGAGCCCATGATGTTTACTACCAATTATAGTCCTTTAAAATCCTCCAGAAAATTTTCCAGTAAATTCATAAGACAAAATTGAGCTCTTATTTATATGGTGGCATTTCCAGATAAATAAATTGATTTGTAACTTTCTAGTTCAAGTAATCTGGGTCGTAAAAATCTGAGATGAGATTGTATATAAACTCTCCTGAATGTTTTCAGTTTATTTTTACTGTGAAGGGTGTTTTAGTGGATCAATCTCATCGAAAAATTACAAAAAAAAAAAATCAAAAAATTTAAATCCTACAATAGAAAAATCAAGCTAACAAAAATATTACTTCGACTTTACTTAATTTAGCTTATAAGCATTGTTGTTTGTTATATATTCAAATTAAATTCTTATGTAACCGAGTAACTATTATAGACATTATGACTCTGTGTAAAACAACCCATCAGTTTGAGTCACCAAAAATTGGAAAAAGTGTTTCTTGGGAAGGGATGTTTTCTAATTGCCAGTCAGTAAGCACAAATTTTCTTATATAGTAACTATACATAATTGAAATCTATTTAAACGAAAATCACGTTTGCCTGTAATTTACATAAATTTGGAGTCAATCGAGCTGTGCAGTTGTCGCCTCTCACTTCAGTATTCAAGTCGTAATTATTAAATAATTTAATTAACAAAAATAATAAGAGAAGATATGTATGGATGAAATTATAACAAAGTAAATACTGTTACAAATCTTCTGTAGATTAGTGTGAATTATTTCATACATTTTTCGATTTTCTTTAAATTTCATTACTTTGGTTATTTTATCATTTTCTTTGAATTCATAGCTTTATGTTTTTTCCCAAAAGACAGTTTTCTTTTTTAATAACTTCCTATCAATTTACAGCCCCTTGACTAAAAAGCTTAATGGGGTAAAATTCTCCGATGGGGGTAAAACTTTCTTACGTATTGGGATTTTGGGGTTTGGGGTCAAGGGCGGATAAAGCGGGGGCGATCGGGGCGATCCTTCAGATCGAGATTTTACTACAGCTTTCGTAAATGCATTACGAAATTTTTTTTTTCTGAGAGTAGAAATTCGTTTTCTTTTATTTCTTATAATTAAGCGTGACTTAGCTTGTCTCCAATACTATTTTATGTGCGACACATAAATGTTTTCCATATTGTTAAAAATGTGAACAGGTATATCAAATTTTATATTATCTCAAATGCATTCAATCTTATATTTCACCATTTTATGTATAATATAACATTATTAACAATGTGCACATGATTCTATAAATATAATCTGTCTCTAAGTAATATAATATACATATATAATATATAATTAAGTTATAAATAATATTATATATAACATTTAAAAATTAGAATTGAACATTTTAACCCCCCCCCCCCCCCAAATCTCCAGTTACTCAGTTACTCGTTTTAGTTGAATCGGACCATCTTGAATTTTTTTATTAATTATATAAATGTGTTTTTTAAGTAGTTTATTGTATGCATTAACAGAGTTGAAAAAGGGAAGGTCCTATCTATTTGTATCTCGTACCACAGTTTGCTTTCCTTGTTCATTTTGACCCACGATACAGTGAATACAAGATATTCTCATTACGAGCCTCGTTCTACCATTAGTGACGAAATATCGTGAAAATGTGTAGGAAAGCACACTACATAGAGCACAATACTCTCTGTCCTCTCTCTGCATTTCCTATAGAAATGTATATACATTAGTCACGAAATTACGTCACAGAACATTTATCAAAATTTAATGACCAACCTCTCAAGGGCAAGCACTTGTGGCTATGTACGCACAATTAACTAGCCATACCTAATTGTCAATTTCTAATTTTCTACAACCTAACCTAAATAATTATATAATTTTGTCGATTTAATATTACTATTTATAACTATAACTATTTCTCTTAATTCTCCTAATTCATAAATTTTTTCTGAAAACTTTTGCTAATTATGTGACTCTTTTCATTGAAAATCTGTTATACTATTAAACTTTTAATTAGTACCATTGATTCCGGAATATCTTGGATATGAAAATAAAAGCTTGAAACTGGATACTGCTTAAAAACTTGCTGTTTTTGGAATACTTTTTGCTTTTGGAGTATTTCAGAAAGGGAAAGATTCATTCAACATCTTCGAAGAGTGGTTATCTATTTATAATTGCGATAACAGTTTGAATTGGTTCGATAATGGAGCCTGTGAAGTTTACTTCGTCTTCTATAGGAATTCCGAAAATATACGTTAAAGGAATAATGGTATAAGCCATCTTTCTTTGTCAATTTTTTCTTTTGGACTCTTCTTAGCTTCCATTAGCTATGTAAATTTAAAGCTAGCTGAAATCGAATGGAAAACCTCTCAGCATTATGAATATGAAGATCACACGATGCAATCAAACAATGCCACTTGTGCACGATTTATATTTCAATTAACAATTTTTAACAATTAACCATTACGTAATGATGGTAGCTGCTATCATGTTCTAGATCCAAGTTGCATTATGCACATGTCTACATATGTACCAACGTATATCGATTTAACAATCAAAAGTGCATTTTCGTTAAAGGTCGCACGCGTTTTTCCTCTTTTTTTTCTGAGTTAAATTTCCATTAGTGACAAGCAAAGAATAAATAAAAATCGCGACAACCGACAATTGTTATGATTTTAGTTCACTAATTTTGCAAGAGAGGCAGGCCAGCGAGGCGCACTTGATTTCCGTTTTACTCGAACTCATATAGGGTAATCGGAACTACCGGTATAAAATCTAGGTCACCAGTGGAACATACACAGAACGTACAGTAATATTGTGACTGTGTTGATGTCAACTAATAAATAAACGAAAAACTCGAGGTCACATCAATTTCCTACTCAACTGAATAGAACAAAAATGTTAGAAAAATTTCCAAAAGCTTAGAGGTTTAGTCAAGAGATGATACCACGAAAGGTCAAAAATGTTCGTTTGTCTTTGACTTTGGAAATTCGGTTGTGAACCTATTCTGAACCATGTCTTTTAACAATCTTTAAAAATCTTCAATGAAGATGATGATTTTTAGAATTGTCTAAGAAAATTGCTAGTGACAATAGTGCAAATTTGTAATGGAAATTTTTGAAAAGATTGTTCCGCTGGAGGGGGCCGATTATGTCATTGTCGTTCGTCACACATGAGTGTGATGGCAATGAAAACAGGAAGAGTAAAAAATTCTATTAAACTATCTCCTTTGTTTTAAGCAGCCCAGTACAAGTATTCAGGGTATAGGTCCGCATTAATGTATCGATTTTGATTGTATTAGTTTCATGCCCCGCTTTCCCAACCAGTGAACTTTTACTGTCATTTCAGGTATTCGAACCGTTTTGTTTATACCTAGATATGTATATATATTGGAGAAAAATTTTGGACACTGAGTGCGTGCGATTGTGATGGAAATGTGAATATTGTGTGGAATTCTCACAGTTCGGTGATTTTGAAAATGAAAATAAGCATTAAACCATTGTCTTTTGTCCACATAGGAATGTTATGAGTGCCTTTTGGATTTAAATTGAGGCAGTACCAACGATTTTGGGATTGGAAATATTTCATTAAAAAACGCTCGTCGTTTTCGTTCACAAGTCTAATTAAGTCTGGTTCGTGATAAATTTGCCTTGTGCTTGATGTAGTTATGTCAGAAGATTTTTGCTAATTATTACCGGGTTGAAGAAGTTGCTTTTTATGCGTTCGTTAATAAAAAAAATTTAATTTTATTTTGAATTTTTTTTATTAGGGTTTATGGTTTCTTTATGAGTAGAAGCAATTTTTTTTGGGGCAAAGTTCAATAGTGGTCTGCATGATTGTGTAGAATGAGAAGTGGTGAAATCGTATGGTTGGGTTAGGTGGGTGGAGTACACACACAAGACTTTATAGCTTAAACAACTGAGGATCTCCAGTCCTAAAAACTATGCGTAGAGATTATTGTAAGTGATCTATTCTCTGCATATTATTTAGTATGTACATATTGTTTTCCTCCCTCACCTATAAAATATGACATCACTTTTTGTTGTATTTTTAACGTTAACCTTGATTAAAGTTCAGACTTGTGTGTCTTCAACGCTATGTATGCTAACTTACTGTAGCGCAAATCCACTCAGTCATGGATTTAATATTAGCTATTAGTAAATCTGTTTTTAATAATCAAATTACTATGCAAATTATCTTTTATGTAGTATTTATTTGTTTTCCGCTTAATGTTGACCACATAGGGTTGAAGCAAACTTCTTGTAACATCTACAATAATATTTATGTTGATTTGTTACGTTTTAGGTATAATAGTCTTCCATGAAGTATCATACATATATATGTGGGAATTGGATGAAATAAGCTAGTAATCTTCAAGATTCGAACCTCCATACTTTACATTTTCTAGCTCTTTTCAGCTATACAATTGTTCCATCTTTTAAAAAAATTCTCCATAACGTTTCGACACAATTGCGGCTTTATTTTTTCGATCAAATCTCTAATATTGTTGTCAATGTGGTAATTATTTTTGGTGCATTGGCTTAGTATTTTAACATAATCGCAGAGGAAAAAAATCTAAAGTGGTCGCCTCCAATAAGGCAATTGTTTCTCTAGTTGCATGGTACGTATCGCTAATATTGTTTGAAATGAACATCATCTATGCCCATAGCATCAACCACATGCTAAAATAGTCTATTAGCATCATAGCATCATACGGTAGTGCAGGCAGTCCATTCACAGAATCCCTGTTACCGCCTTCGTTAAAAGAATTAATATAATAGCCACTTCAGCCCAAAAACAGCAACTATAATTCTTTGTTAATGAAGAAATTTGCAACAATCATATTTAGATTTTCAAGCCCCAAATGAGGTTAAAATGCAGGGCAAATTTAAAATTCAGTGGAAATATAAAATGACACTTCTTAGTGCAAAAATTTGTTTGTCGCAATCATTTTATTACTAGATATATGGAAAAACACAACAAGTAATTCCAAAATAGTTGTTATATAATTCTAAACATTTTTAAATATCTTGGATTTGTCTGGAGATTCTTAAGCCGGACCTCGACTACCTGCAGAATGATGAAGGATCTGTTGTAAGTACAAGCTAAAGAAATGTCTGAGAGTTTCATATAAACACGGTAATTTCGGATGATGCAGTCATAATGTTAAAAGTTGGAATAAATTAATATGAAATTTGGTATAATACTTGCAGCAGTCATGTTGGAAATGTTTTATATCCATTCAAAACGGAATTCGAAACAATGGAGGTAACCGAATTTATTGGCTAGGTATGATTTAGAAATGGAATTACTTGAATTTCAAGGCAGCATAGTGGGAGGAAAAATAAATTAGAAAACTTGATTTCCGAAGTAGAAGGAAAGAATAATGATCCATACTAAAAACTGAAAATATTATTTTATATTCTTTACAAATAATTTTATAATAATGAAGGAACTGGCTAATGCTCTTTTAACGATGCTTTTGTCCACATATTCACCTGAAAAATTGTTTTCATCAATGAATTTTGTAAAATCTACCAATAGAAATAAGCTTTGAAATTAATTGACTGCGAAATGCGTTAAACAACAATAGATTTGTAATTAAATATACTTCACTTTTATGATACCTAAAACTATATCTATAAATAAATAATTTTTCATAATATTACACATGTGACTTTCTTTATTCCTTGTTCATTCAAATACCCAGTGCAGGGTCGACTTCCGACTGAGCGTTTTGTCACCTGGAATGGTATTCATGGTATCACCCCATTTATATCAATTTTTGACGTCGACCAATATTTTTTACTCTTCACTTGCAAAAGTAAAACCAAAAAAAGTAGCTTGTAACCATTCTCCTCCTCCCCCTTTCAAAGTGACGCTAGTACTAAAATAAAATAATGAACAAAATTTGGCCCACTTCTCAAAAAGGTTCGCCATCACTGCCCTAGATGAGGAAATCATAGAGTATACTAAGTTTGTCATTTCTGTTTGCAGTACATAGAAATAATGATCGTAAGCAGAATGGATTGAAATCCATGCATAATATTAAAAGTTATTTTGATTTTTGCATGTCCGTCTGTTCGTTTTCTGCCCGTTTGTCCGTCTGTCCGCCTGCCCGTCTGTCTTTCTGTCCGTCTGTCCGTCTGTCCATCTGTCCATCTGTCCGTCTGTCCGTCTGTCTGTCTGTCCGTCTGTCCGTCTGTCCGTTTGTCCATCTGTCCGTCTATCCGTCTGTCCGTCTGTCCGTCTGTCCATCTGTCCCTCTGTCCGTCCGTCTGTTCGTCCATCAGTCCTTACGATAACTTGAGAATGCATGCAATTACAGAGATAAAACTTTGCAGACGGGCTTTAAAAAAAGAAGTAAATTTAAGTTTGAAAATGGGACAAATCCAGCTCCTTTGTGGGGTTGCCATACAAAAATCTCGTTTTTCACTATATATTTGGACACTTCCTGAGGACGTATCAATGTAGAGAGCTAAAATTTTGTACACGGCGTTGTCATAAAAATAGTAAATACAATTTCAAAATTGTACTAAATCGGGCAACCCTTTCTTGGTGGTGCCATACAAAACTTTAGGGTTTCTCCGTATACTGTGAAAATGATCAGTCGTAAACGTTTTTATTGTACTGAAAAATTCATCAGAATATAACATCTTATGAAATTGGTTATAATAATTTTTACTGTCCGACGAAAAACCATTTCAGAAATTAAACTTTGACAGATGAGTGACCATACGCAATTATATATGGGAACTCATTTAGGATATCATAAGAATTGGTCTTAGACCAATTCTAGCTTTTCTACTTGTTTTTAAAATAACTTACTGCAACTTATTTCAATTATAAATGAAGCAAGCATATTTACTACATTTCAGGAAATTAAAAGAAAACAAAATTGTCTTTATGAAATGGTACCGTTCCCATTTCACACTTATTGCAGAAAATATGTGTTTCGACAGGAGCTGTCCGGTGGGAACATGGACAATAAGATCTTTTTAATAGATATGACAGAGAAAAGATGTGTGAAGTGTTGACAGATAACGTGTCTCAAATGACAACACTTGATGGAAAGACTGTCAATGAGAATCGAACAGAGCTCTCTCTTATGAAAAGATTATGCTTATGCAACATATTCAGATCCCTTCGAAATGCAGTTTTTCACCCACACGGACCGTTTGTTATGCTGGTTTTTTTTTTTAAATAAATTTATTATAATTAATGCCACAGCAGTTTTATTTTTTTAAACTCCCATTTCCGCTGATGATTTCAGCCAGCTCAATTAATGTCTGTGTCAAGTGTGGGGAGTTTGGACATTTGATCCAGCTTCATGTTCTGACACATTTGTGATTTGCTATCTGAGAGAAAAATATCGATACTTTTCACTATATCTGTTCTATCAGAGACTTGACATATTTGTGTTAGAAACATACACAGTCGTTGCTTAAGTATCCTAGATTTTTCACAATTCTGCGCATGAATGAATAAATGTGAAGTAATCTAACAGAGTTAGATGGAGAGTCTATGCGGACACCTTATGCTCTCAAAGGAGAATAAAGAAGTAAACAGAAAATAGCTTAAATGGTCAATTAAATCAATTGAAATCAATTTTCATTTTCTATAATCACTAAATTTAATTGAAATTCTAATTTTACACAATTAAGACATAATTCTTAAACACATTAATTACAGAAAAACTTACCTCGATAGCTATCGGTATCAGGGTACCGATTACCGCCGTGGCTACCTCCGCCAATATCATAACCTCCAGTTCCGCCAAAATGATTTCCGGGTTTAGCTGCAAAGAGACAAAATACTTAAATTAGGAAGAAGTTAATTAATTGTGAAGTTAATGAGGCCCAAAAACAAATTTACTGTGACATTGAGAATGTTAGAAATCTGAAGAAATACTTAAAATATACGAGTGCACCTAGTTAGAGTAAACAAAATACGGTTCAGTGCACACCTGAAGAGTATAAATCTTCGAAAACTTGTAGGGGAATTAATTAAATGTGAATTAGATTTTGATAAAGTGCAGGATGGTGTTGTTGGAGGAAGTCAATTAAGTAGTACTTATTATTAATGTAGTCAGAGATAAACAAGTTTTACAATTTTGAAGATCTTACGTACTCAGTGTAATACTTTTACACCGCCATTAAATTTATTTTTATCGATTCCTGAGAATACAAATTCAATAAGCATGCAGTGAAAGGTATTAATTCAAGATTGAACTACACTCCCAGCTAACTGTGAGTGGGAAATAAGGCCCTCAGTGCATTTCAACGATATTAAAATTCAAGACATTACAATTTATGTAATTACTGAGGTGAAATATTTATAGGTTCTAAGAAATTAAAAAAATTTGAAGGATTCTTCTAAATGAAACTAAATTTAAGAAAGTTGATATCGTTAATTCTATCATTATTAGAACTGAATGGTCGCACAGTTCTTAAGAAATCCAGAGTATCGAGATTCGAGCCTTGATACTCTGTTTTATACTACTAATGAAGGCGAAATGCATAGATTTATTAATTCCATGACGTTGTAGCGTTAAAAAGGAGACAATTTGAAGTGTCTTTAAGGTTACTGTGAAAGTTTATAGGATTATGTATGTAGTGTAGCTAGATAATTGGAAAAGATCGATTTGAAGTTAGAAAGATAAGTGAGCATGAGTGGCCGAACTCAACAATAATAAGTGCAGACTATATGAAGTCCAGCAATAATTTTGAAGAAGACATTTTAAGAAGAAGACGAATCTGGAGATGGCATCAAACTTGAACGATTCTAGCTAAAAACTTCGTATAAGCCATATGGTCATAAATGATCTAAATCAAACCATTTCTATATCCCATATCCTATAATGATTCAATTATGGACTTATGCAATAGTATTAGTATAGTACTAGATGACGTTAGCAATTATCGAAATGAATTTTATCATCCACCATAGTAGATGATGTAAATGCTGCCAACACTTACGCAATGGACAAATTGATAAACGAAAAAGATTTCTTATATATCTCGGAGAAAAGTTTTCCTGCTGAAATAAGCAGTATACATTGAATTAGTTCCACATTTCTGCAATAGTTGCTTCCATAGTTAAAAAGTTTAATTAAAGAAACATACAGCTGTCAAGACAAATAAAAGACATCTGTTATGTTTTTCTGTGTATGAGTGGAGATGGGCAAAGTGACTCTTTTCACAGGGTCGATTCATTGAAGCTGACTCTTAAAAGAGCCGGCTCAATCAGTCGACCCAAAATGAGTTAGGTGGCTCTTTAGATCGCAAACTCATTCAACGAGTCCACACGGGCTAATGTGGTGTCAACTCCCACTCAATGTGTAACTCAAATGCATTTCAAAAGTGAGTTACTGAATTCGGAATGTATTTCAAAATTGGACCTCTGCTTTCATCTAAATTCGTTTACAGGTCCATTCGTTTACAAGCTTGGTGTAGTCTGGAACTACACTTAACTACACCAAACCACAGTATACACCTAGTAGACCAGCTTAGAGTAAACTACTGAAAAGTGAATTTTAGAATCTTCATTACAAACACAAATCTCAAAATTTCTCCCATAAGAGGGAACTATTAAGTATGATACGGAATTAAATGGGCGGAAAGTAGCTAGTTGCACAATGGTTGGGAGAAGTATTAGTTTTATGTAAGTACACATCTCGGAAAAAGTAGAAGCATCCTACTCATGTGACAGTTTTGAAAGAGCTGTTCTACTGTATGAATATACATACCTGATCAAACCATTCGTTTGTAAGGTGTACACTAGATTAATGAATCTAGTAATTCGAATTACACGAGCCATGCTTGTCAAAATGTGGTGTAGTAGTGTAGAAAAGATGATTTGACAAATTATAATAAGATGTGTTAATTTCTTCTTATAGGGCGTTTTCACTACATCGAAATCACGTAATTTTGCTGTTTCAGCGTGATTTCGATAAAATCACCTCGAAATCACGTAATTTCCAGTACAAAAAACTTAATCTTAATTTGCCCGAACGCGCCCATTTTCGATTTCCACTTTTTCTCAAACTGTATCATTTGACATTTGTTGTATACATTTGTCAATAAATTTTTAAGGAAGAAATTTAAAATTAAATTTAGATATTATATTAATAATTGCTGACATTTATATGACAATATATCCTTTTAATTACAAAAGCCTTGTTTATGTAATGAATTATTTTATATGCCAATTTGGTATTTAAGTGTAGCACCTGTCAAACGAAATTATCTCAGCGGTAGTGAAAACACCTGACAGTGATTTTGTTATCACTTCATCAAAATTACATGATTTTGATGTATTGAAAATGCCCTATTAAGCAACTGTGTAATAACTGAAATTAATAATTTAATTTGAGTAAAAATAAGTGCGCTCAGTAATTAAAACTATTAAATTGATTTGTGGTAAAAGAACCAAATAAGTGTACTCAAACAATTAAATTGAATTATGATAAATATAATCAAGTATTTTTAAACAATAAAAAATGAATACAGGGTCATCAGTTGACCTGGTGGACGGCTTTCTGAACCAAATTATTTATAACTACACTTTTTACCGCCATTTCATTTATTTGCGAGGACAGCACTGAAAAACAGCTGATTTCTGGTGCTGGTGCTTCAAGGAAGGAACTAAAGGAGGCGATATGTGATGTGAGAAAAGCGGAGCAACTATTCTTCTTGTTTTGTCGAGGTGCCAGAGACGGCGTTAAAAATTGTTGATGCCTTAAATATAACAACAAATGAATGGCGCGAAAATTCAAACACATTTCTTAGAAACTCCGAACAATTTTCCGCACCGCCCACTGACATGTATATAAATGGACAGACTGATCTCCTGTTTCATGTGGCACCAGTTTTTATTTCAGCAAGTATGCTCTCACTGACGACATATTTAAATTATTTGCGAATTTACTTATATATGCATGTCAGTGGGATTTACGGAATTTACTACAAAAGTATTTTAAAAATATTTTCCTCAACACGGCTTGTTGTATCTAGATCTTCGAGCATATATAACTCCTTTTTATATTACTATCACTTAGTCAAATACCCATTAACCATTTCCTATAAAAAGTAAATTATCACTTTTGTAACTACGTCTCTGCGCCAAACACTCTTCGCGGCTCTTTGTTTACAAAAAAGTGACAGTCAAACACCCTGCCAAAATCAAGATGGCGAAAATTTTTGGCTATGCTGCCATACATATACTTTACTATGGGATGTTATCTCCTTAGTTCTCTCCTCAAAGTGCTGGTGTAGAATTACACTTGATAGTTCTGTACAATTCCAATTATCTATGTTCTACTCGATGAACCTAATAATGTTGTAACGTAGCATAAGCTGAGGTTCCTTAATAACAGCTTTTTGTTCAATTCTTATTAAGGTTTGTGATGCAATTTTGATGAAATAAATTAAGATAGAAAAATTTGTTGTTTTCTTCAAAAGCCATTGAGTCCACATGCAAAATTTTTCGTAAACTAAACGTAATTTTCATTCCGAAAACGAAACATTTTAGAGTACAGTTCGCGATAAATAATGTGAACTACTACTACAATGACATTTTACGTTTTTCAGTTTCACTTCTTTTTGGCCTGATGATTTGTTTTTGTTTCGCATTCACAACACCAATGCGCTTCTTTTGCATACATATACATACTTCTGTGCAAGCATGTTTCGCCTTGTTCAAGAGGGTCCCAATCTCACAGGGTTGCCACTAAAAATATACAAAGGGGACCATTTTGGATTCAAAAAAGGTCTACAGTGTAAAAATAGGGACCACAAAATTTAAGTATGGCTAGTTGATTTTAATTTTAATTTTTTATTCTTAAATTATAAGTAAGTAGGCCTTTGTTAATATTTATAAAATAAATAACTCCCTCTTATAATAAAAATAACTAAAACAGCTTCAAGCTTTGCGGGTGTTTTAAATCCAGGATTCCAGTTGACTTATAATAATAGATCTCTATTTTTTTCGGTGTATCAAAGTATATAAAATCTTTCTTAAATAGAAGCAGTCAAAAAAGAGATGATTTGAAGGGATCCGGATTTGCAGAAAGAGAAAATGAGCTAGACTTATTTTTCTTTTATAGGTATATATGAAACGGGGGTCTCCTTTAAGAAAAAAAGGGCAGTGTGACTAAGGAGAAAAAATGAACCAAAGTGGCAACCCAGCTCACAACTCGCCCGAAGCGTTATCTGCCGTCATGTTAGCTCTTGAGTCGTCTTGACTCTGGCTGGAGCTCGTGACGTTTCGCTTCTCTGTGATCAATGAATATCACCAGAGCCACGAGTCAAATAACTCCAAATGAGTCACCTTAAAATAAAATGAAGAATCGGCTTAGGCGGCTCACTAATAAGACCCGACTCTTTGAGACAACTCAACTCAGGAGTTGCCCATCTCAATTTATGAGTAAATACGAATGTTATATTTAGGGTCGAGAGTTGAAGCAACTCGATCACAGCATTTTTTTTTAAAGTTGTTTATTTACCTTAATGAGTAAAAGAAAATTCCTGTTAAGTTGTTCGAAACCATTCTTCTAATACTATTTTTTGTACAATGTCTCCTTGGACGTGGAGGAGAGTTTAATGGTTGTTTTCGGGTTTGCTTCTGCGTTAACACCGGATTTTTCGTCATTTTCGTACTATCCTTATTATCAGGACTAATCCCAGTTACCCCAGCTCCTCATTCAGGTTGAAGAAGATATTTATTGCAGATTTAAGTTTTGAGGTGTTATATTTCAGTTAAGGAGTATTTTTATGAAAAAATAAATTAGAAATCCTTTGGAATAAAAGCACGAACCGAATCTGTTTTTGTTTTGATAGGATAATCTGGTCTGGTGTTATGTTTCGAAAGCAAAAAAAAAGTTAAATGTGTACGGACATAGATGGCACAAGAACTAGATGTCGCATACAGTACCAAAAAAGTATACAAAATTTATATGGCTGGGTGGTCCATTGCGGAATGGACCACAAGATTTAAAATGATGTATGCGTCGAGTGATTCATATTTTTACGAATCTGAAGTATTGAGGAGGTCGGTTAAATGTTTACAAAACTGCTATTATAAAAAAAATTGCTTTTGGCATGCTCTAAAATATGTTATGGTCCATTCCAGAATATACTACCCATTTCACAATCTGTATACTCTGTTTTAGTATGCCATGCGACATCTAGTTCTTGTGCCATCTATGGTACGGAGCAAGGTATATAGAATACAAGGTATCCCATTACGAACCACGTTCCGCCATTAGTGACGAAATATTGTGAAAATGTATAGGAAAGAACGGTACAGAGAACACAATATAATCTCTCCTCTCTCTGTCTTTCCTATAAAAATGTATATGAATTAGTCACAAAATTACGTTACAGGCTATCAGCTGCAATATGTCAAAATTTTTATGGGAATATCTTGTCTTCTATATACCTTGTGTACGGACCATCTATGAAACCTCTTTCTTCTTCTTCCTGTGTATTCATACGCATACAAGAAGTAGTATTTTCAGCTACAAATTAAATTCGCCTTAAATCCACATTTCAATAAGTTCTTGAACGCACCCATAAACATTTGAATATCGAGAGAGAGAGTAATGCAATTATCAGGTGCTATGTTGCCAGAAGAATAGCCAGCACAGGACAAAGTGGGTAAGGGGATTTATTATTATTGGGTTGAGCCTAGGAGGTGACGATGAATACCATTCTTCTCTTGAATATCTGTGGCTTATAACTGTAAGAAAACACAAAAGATGGTAAATTGTTCCATGGCCGTATTTATGAAGAATTTACGAAATTTCAAGGTGCATACCAAATTGACTTCAAATAGCACATACAGAGTGTTTCCTCCATGGTGGTCCATAGAAGACAAACAATAAATTGTATGGAAGTGGGTCCATAGCAACCGTTACTAAGAAAATATGCTAGATTTTCACAAAACACCCTGTATCTTAAAAAGTGGTTAATATATGCAAAGCTTCATGGCTTTTCCTCCTCTTAGGAGTTATGGGGGTCTCAATTCAAAATTTTGGATTTTCTAACCTTTTATTTTGAGTTTGACCACTTTCGTTTTAAAAAAGGTGGTTAATATAATTTTTCTCCGGGGTATAGTTTCTGTTGTAGAGAGTTTAGTTTTCCTTTTATATTCAAGGTCTATCTATTTCCCGACATCGAGATAAATTGAAATTTTTTTTAGAAGAGCAGTTTTTGAGGGATGTGGAAGGGTAAGTTTCTTCGAGTTTTTCTGGAATAAGGGGAGAATAAAGAGGAGCAGAGGAATGTATGTGGTATAAAAAAAAAAACGGGAGCTCGGGGCGACTATATTAGGTGGTGATCTGGCGGGAAAAATGGGAGTGGATTAACGAAAATTGAAAAAAAAAAAAATTAATTCGAGATTTGCAATAAGTTGCAGCAGTGAGATCGGGATCTGTGAGTCCAATAGAAAAACTGAGGAATTTGGTAATTAGGTACGTGGTTGTGATCAACTATATTTTATTAACAATAATTTGCAGACTTTAGAAGCCTCAGCAGGTCGAAGGGCAATGGAGGTTATTCGATAGACTTAGGCTATAGAGTAAAAAATAGGTGAATAATTTTTGGGGTGGGGATTTTTCTGCTTGGGGCTCGACTGGAAGGCGATGAAATTGACCACATTTTGCGTGATTTATAAATTTTAGCAGGCAACTTGAGACACCAATATCTGTAAGTGTTGGATGGATCTTCATAATTTGGTTTTTTTTTTTAATATATAGCCAACATATGCGGTGTGTTCATAATTTAATTTGAAAATTTCTAGGTACCTAGGCACCTTCACAAAATACAACAAAAACAGACAATACTGTTCATTGAGAATTCCTCTTCTTACTTTTCCACAACTAAAACAGCTGAGAGTCTTTTCGGGTGGAATAGAGAGTTTGGTAATTCTTACAACAAATTCTCTGAGTTACAGAATTCTCAGAGGAGAATTAAATGTCAAAGAAGTCTCATATCACCAACTCCACAACTCTCCCTCTGGGAGAGCAAAAAGAACAGTAAATCTAACTTGTCGAGTTGGTAAAGTGGATTGTCTTGTTATCCTTTTATTTTTTTCTTTTAGATAATCGAACTAGCAAGTATTGGGGATTTGCAGTGAAATTAAATAAGGTCCTCCCTTTCGTTAAAAAATGCTATCAAAGGGTACCCTCAGCCTTCCACATACTATCTAACCAGGCAGTAGTTCATGCTGACGAGTGAGTTTGGAAATCTCACTATTGGTCCTGCTAAGGAGTTGCTTTATGTTATTCACCGTTCTCGAACTGGTAAAGGTTCTAATAGTATTTGGAATCTGAAGTTCACTTTTGATAGCAATTTGCCATAATTTCTCTTCCTGTATTAAAAACCAGAACCCGCCCTAGTTATTTCATCAGCTAATTCATATCTTTTAATTTTCTTAGGGTACGTGCACAACGAGGCTAGGCTAAGCGAGGTGAGGCTAAGCGAGGCGAGGCTGTGTCAAGAGTTGAAGAAATAAAATGATTTCACGCTGTACTATGGGAGTGTTCATAGCAACGCTGTGTCAGCGGGCGATATGGCAGTGCACTAATTTTGATAACTGGTATATTCGTATAGGTTTTTTCTTTGATATAATCGAAGGGTTCTTTACTCATTCTCATATACTGGAAGAATCTATGTGGATCAGTATGTATGTATATCTTCATATATGTGGTTGACGAATTCCCTAAATTCTAATCGCTTGTTATTTAAAGTGGTACAAGGAAAACTGCGAAAAGTACACTTATGTGAAAAGTACCATATAGTTGCACTACTTAGCAAACATAAAATTTCTTCTTCAGAATCTGAGGACATAATTTATATGCTCTCACTTCGTGAGTTACCAAGAAATTGAACGCCTTGTTGTGAACACTACACCTCGAGGTGTATTCTTACCTCGCCTCGCTCAAGTGCCTAGCCTAGCTTCACCTCGCCCCGCCTTGCCACATTATGTACGCACTCTTCCGACCTGTTACCGAGTGAGTCGCCTACTGAGGTGAGCTCATCGGAATATTTTCTTACAGTTGTTATATATAAAATTTTCAAATTTTGCTTCAAACTTGAATCTTATCTTAGCATCAGATATGCCTTCAGTATCACAAGCAGTTCCACCTAAAACACGCATGCATTATCCATCAACACATATCATTTTAATATATTAAATACATACACCCGCAACTATACCGTGTTCCACCTTGGAACCGTCAGTGAATTTTTCAGAAAGGTAACTTTTCTCCATTGGAAGTGGAGATAAGGATGATCGTAGATTGCTAGTTTTTTAAACACTTTCCAACTGAGTTTGGTCCTAATCGTTACTAAGTGCTGACTACTAGATAGAAATTGGTGTACGACTCCTGTGTACAGTCGACGAATCATCTTAGGTAGGCGTATATAGCTGTGAGGATATGCTTAGCCACTTATTTGATATTATATTTCCTTCTTATCGAGGATTACATCCAAATACTTCAGCTGGAGGATGAAGACAGTTTTCGATAATTTTGTTTTGCACTGTAAAAAATGTGCATAATTGTTGCCACAAAACTTAGGTATTTTCCTTAAAATGTAGGAAATATTCCCTAAAATGTAGGGAATATTCACTACACTTGAGGAAAATTCCCTACAATTTAAGGAAAAATTCCTAAGCTTTGCGGCAACAATTGGGCACATTTTTTACAGTGTAGGTAGGTAAGAAGAGCGAAGTCCGACACCTTGAATTTTATAGTAATTAATATTAATTTTTTTTATTTGGGTTCACAGCGAACATATAACCTTGGGAGTTCCTCTACAGACAAGCCTGAAATCAAGTTTGCTACTAAGTACGGCTTCTGTGTTAAGCGTAGGAAGAATTCAACAAGGAATTAGATTAGTAATTTTGTCAGATAGCTATAGAAGTTGCAATAAAAGAGTGAAAACTCACCCAGTATCCTATAGAATAGCGAAATCAGAAATGTGATCATTTGATCTAATTTATAAGATAAGTAGGGACAGCGACCTCGCGTTCAGAGCGCTGTATAGTAATGATCCTCTTGATACTCTTGATACAGGAAAATAATGCAACACATAGAACTTAAGTGTTTTGCATATAAACTCTTGTCTATGGCTAGTGACAGAAGCTTGCTAACTTACATATAAATTTTCAAGACAGTTAACTCTGTTGAAGTAATAAATTGGAACAGTTGATAACCTCGATGGCTATCCACCGATTCTTTCAGGTCCCTTGGTGAGCCAGATATGAAGCCTGTTAGGCTTTGCAAATTTTATTATTTTGATCAGGCATCTAAGGAGGTGGATGAGGAAGGGGTGTAGAAAATTCAGACAACATGAAGCTTAGTAGCTCTTAGTAGATCCAGTCAGTTTGAAGTAATTTGTAATTTGACTTACATAGAAAAACCATTGATGTAGTCTTTTCAAACCAACTGCTCCTATACGAGGGCAACGCGTGATTTGTTTCGCATATCAGAAAAGAAGCGTTCTATGTATTAGAATAGCCTCCAACTTACAGCGTAGCCTGTTTCATCTTCCAGTAGGAGAAAAGTCTTCCCGCTAGATTGTGGCCAGCTCTATAATGTCTTTACTCTTCGTTTTATCTTACCACGTCTTTTTAATGTCCCTTTGTTTGACGTAATAACAAAATGTTGTCTTAAATTAAGGATGAAAAACTTGAATTTATATAATCCTAGAAGATCTACAGAATCTGGTGAATTACTTATCTCATAGGCGTGTGAATAATAAATACATACGATTCCATAAATTACCAACAATAGACAAGTGCGCTAATAAAATAAAAGTTGTGCAACACTCATGAATTTTTGGAAACCTACGCACTTACTTGTCCATCTAACTTGGAAGTTGTCTTCAGGATTAAAATAAGTTTCAATAGTTTCGCCTATTATCCGATGATAATTACCTTCTTGAGATCCCTGACCTTGTTCAGGTCTAGGACTGTAAGGATCTGCGGGCTTAGAGTGAGGTCCTTGATCTGATGAGTAACCATTTCCTTGACCAGATGCGGGACCTCTGTTTGGACTGTATGATGGATCAGGTCGATGTACATAGTCATTATCTAGTGGTCTAACACTTGTCGGTCCATAACTAGGTCGATCTTGGGAACTATATCCTGGTCGTTGTGGATGATATCTATTTCCATTTTGATTATTATCTGGTCTTGGTTGTCTATTATCTCCACCATAACCGTTTCCATTTGGTGACGGTCGATGTCTTAATGGTGGGGTACGTCTGTCATTTTGACCATAGTTTGTATTATCGAAGTTGGTCCCTGGTTTTGGAGTTGTTCCATAACTAGTCGGTGTTCCATAGCTATATCCACTTCCATATCCTAAGCCATAAATTGGTCTAGGGGTAGAGTGCTGTTCATCAGATTCATATGAGAATGACAGCGGTTTGTAGCGATCTTCAACTGTAGGTATATTCTGTGCATATACAGCAGGATATCCATTTTGATTATTTGGCGATGGATAATTCTGTTCGTATAACATCGGATATTTATACAATGGATTCAAATCATGTGAAAAGTATATTTTATCTCTGTCACGATTACTGTAACCATTTCCTAGATTAGAATCATAGGATGGGTAGGAGAGAGAAGGACGACGAGTAGGATAACTTCCACTACTTGGTCTTGAATATCCATCTTCTTTTACATCATATCCATTTGAAGGACGTCTATCATATTCTGTACTTGGATATCGATTATCGTTATTCGTTGTTGGATATCGCCTATCAAAATCTGTTGTGGGAAATCGATTGTCATGATCTGTCGAAGGGAACCTAGTATCTCGATCTGGTGGATATCTGTCCGATGGTCTAGGAGAAAAGCGATCATCAGGTATATCTGTGAGTATAGTTGTTGAAGTCGGTGGTAATGAAGATGATGGTGATTGAGGTAACCCATTTATTGGATTAACAGGTCCAAATGGTAGTGGAGATCTACTTGCTCCCGGTCGATTGTCATCTGATAAGCCACTCACACTTGTTGGAATTGTATTCGCATCTGGAGAGATATCAAAACAATTCTCCTTTCTTCCATATAAATCAAAATCTGGATCAAATATTGTTCCTTCAGGTCGTGTCATAGATGCATCTATTTTCTCTGATGATAACTGGCAAGTTCCATTACCTCGAACATGAACGCTAAAAATAAAAAAACCTTGAATTAGTATGTATACAGGAAATTAATAGAAGAAAAAAAATAATAAAACAACTGAAAACTTACCCAAATGCAATTGTTTGACATTTTTCACCCTCCTTAACGCAGAATTCTTGACAAGATTTAAGTGAATTGGTGTCGATGTTGCGGAAAGTCTTTTCAAATGGTAGCATCGCACCCAGAGCAATACGTTCAAAGCATTCTGAAACAAGGTAGAAATTAGTCTTCTCGTAGTCTCTTTTAGAAATACAACAGTAAAATACAATAACACCCATAAAGGGGGTACCTCCGAGTAGAACAATTGGCGACGCACTGACATTCGCATCGGAAAATATTTTAATGACATGTTACATAACTGGCGTAGGTAATTTGCATTCAACGCGCTTTCGTTTTCAGGATATGAACAATTAGAGATTTTGTAATGTTCGCGATTTGTTTTGATTTTGTAAAATGCACAAATCTATGTAAGTACATACATATATAGTTTAGCCGACAAACTTCAGGTAATACGAGATTATTAGGGTTTGTGAAGTTTGTGAACTTTAATTTAGTACGATCTGGGTTATGTCGGAACATTTAAATAATATATTTTAGGTATCGTCAAATGAAGTTATTCCATTTGCTGCTCGCTATGTCCAAAATCAATTAAACAAATGAAACTTTAGTTGTCTCTTCTGTACGAAGAACGATTAAAGTTATTCTAAGGTGTATACTTAGCAGTGGCATATATAATACATCGACTCTTCTTCTATATACATTCATACCAATAAGAAAGTTGCCACTAAGAAATTTGCCAGTGTTACATTCTCATCCACTATTTCTAACGTAAATAATCTTAATAATAGTGGAAAAGCCTTAATATCCAACAAATTGACACTACTGAAAAACAGCTCCAACAAAGGATCATTAAAAGTCTTCACCATATTGCACAGAAATCCGCAAGTTCATTAACAATAACTGCCTTCAAGGGTATTGATGAAAAAATAAAGACATTAGCTCTTTTATAGCTGCAATTGATATAATTAATAAAAATGTTGAATTTAAAATATCCAAGCAATTTTTAAACTTAATAAAGTCTTGAAATTTCTTCTTGAAATTCATTGGGTTATGAGAAAAACAAAAGCTTGAGTTTCTGACCCATAGAACAATCAGCCAATGTTATTAACCTTTATATACGAATTTAATTAGAATACAGTTTTCCATAAGAACATCGACTTAAGATATCAATCTTGATGCGCTGGTCAACACATTTTTTCTTTCGTAGTTGAGGATGCCGATAATTTCGAATGAGAAACATAATTAAATCTCAGACTAAAATTAAAATGGATACAATCATTAAACGTATCTTTCGGCAGGTATAAAAAATGCTACATACATATATAAATATTCTATATAACTTCATTTAGCTTAGTCCCAACGAATACGTATAAAAAAAGAGGAAGGTTGAAGCAATCTATTGAAGTGGAGTTGAACTTCATCAATATCGCGTAAACATTCTTCTTAGATGAGCGTGAAGGGAATTGTTGCCAGTGGTGATGTGAAACACAGTTCTACATTGTTTCCTACCGAGCCCCATGAGAAAATCGGAGATATTCTCATTGGGCCCATCAAGAAACAGTTTTGTACACCTGCAAGTGCTCAGATTCGCCCATCTCTGCTGATGCTTTCTATGAACATCTGCTTTGATGAGAGATCCGATACTCGAGGTGGCAACGCCTACGGTGGGTTCCGGTCCGAGGAACGGAAGTCAGACCTTTCATTCCCCATGTTCTTCATGTTACCAGAAACCCACAGAAGAGACACCTTTTATTTATTTATTTATTTATTTAGAACTTCATCAATGATCTGATTACTGAGTATACAAAAGTGAAATATAGCAATAAAATAACAAAAGCATACATAACCATAATAACGATAAAAACTATACATAACAATAATAATGAAAAACAAGTAACATTAACTAAGCTGATCTCTTATTTGACTTTTTGAAAGATGAAAGTCAATGCAATCAAACTGGCGGTTAAAGAGACGAGACATTGATGAAACCGGCTCGTGCATGCCATAGTTTGTACTATGCTGAGGAACAACGAAGAAGTCACAGTTCCTCAAGGAGCGCACGGGAACAGATATATTGAAAGTATTTAAGAGCTCAGGGGAGTTTATCACTCCTTGTATACACTGAAATGCAAAGACAACCCTGGAAGTTTTACGTCTATTCTCAAGAGAATCTAATGGAAAGAGTTTAAGTCTGTCAGCATATGGAGGCAGAATAATAGGGTTGTCCCAATGAAGTCCTCGCAGGGCAAATCGGATAAATCTCCGCTGGACAGCCTCTATGCGATTTATATATACAGAATAGAAGGGAGACCAAACAGGACTGGCATACTCCAAAATGGGTCTAACGAATGTGCAGTAGAGGATCTTCGTTATGAATGGATCATTAAACTCTTTTGACCATCTTTTTATAAACCCCAGAGTAGCATTAGCCCTGGCCACGATTGAATTAATATGATGTTCGAAGGAAAGACGAGTATTAAGGAAGACACCCAAATCTTTGGTTTTGTCAAGTCTAGTTAATAAGCATCCATCTAAAGTATAATTAAACTCCAATGGCCTCCTTTTACGAGAAAAGGACATAGTAGTACATTTGCTAATATTAAGAGGAAGACAGTTAATAGCACACCATTTATGAAAGGTGTCTAAGTCCGAGTTTAAAAATCCGCACTCGTTTTCATTAGAAACAATGCGGAAGATTTTGGCATCGTCGGCGTAGCAAAGAATTCTTGAATTAGCCAAAATCAGAGATACATCGTTGATGTAAATTATAAAAAGGAGTGGTCCAAGATGGCTACCTTGAGGTACGCCGGACGTATTATTTATTTCGTCAGAAAGGGCTGAGCGGAATATGACTCGCTGCGTACGATCAGATAAATAAGAACGAAGCCAATTAACAAAAACAGTATGAAAACCAAGAACAGTCAACTTGTGAATTAAAATTTTATGATTGATTCGGTCAAAAGCTTTACTGAAATCAGTGAAAATGCAATCCACTTGCTTACCGTTTTCAATAGCAGAAATGCAAAAATTAGTAAACTCCAATAAATTAGTCGTAGTAGATTTCCCCTTCATAAAACCATGCTGAAAAGAGCACAGGAATGGCTTGCAGTGGAAGTACAAAGCATCACAAACCAGGGCTTCAAATATCTTACCAATACAACTTAAATTAGCGACAGGTCTGTAGTTAGAAATGTCGCTCTTATTGCCCTTCTTGTGCAAAGGAATAATCAAAGAAAGCTTCCACTGTTTCGGAAAAATACCAGAAGTTAAAGATAAATTAAATAAATAACACAAAACAGGAACGATGGACGTAGCACAATGTTTTATTAGTGTGGAAGGAACGCCATCAGGACCGCCAGAAAAACTATCAGCTATGCTAGAAATGTACATAGAGACAGACGCTTCATCGAAAAACAGGTCTTTAGGTTGAAGAGAAGTCAGCGGAAGCTTCGTCAAATGGGTAAAATCATTATAACTAATATCACAGTGGTTATCACAGAATGCAGTTTTAAAGAAGTCAGCAAAAAGATTGGCAGTCTCTAACGGATCTACACTGTCTAAGTTACCGAGTCGCAACGATGAAGGGTATCCGTCACAGTTGCGCTTAGAGTTAACAAACCTCCAAAATTGCTTTGGTTCAGCACGCAAAGCCGATCTCATTCTAAATACATAATCGTTGTACGAGTCAGTCAAACACGAAATGTACTGAGCACGCGAATTAGAATAAATAACGTAATCAGCATCACTCCTTGAGGAACAGAACCTCCTCCAAGCTTTATTCTTTAAATTTTTAAGATGCTTCAAAGAGCCATTGAACCACGGTTGACAATTCGAATCACGATTCGAACGAACAAGTGGTACACAGTGAGTAAAACAAAGAAATAATGTGTCATAAAACGAGTTAACAGCTTCATCAATGTCACGTTCACCCAGCACACTGGTCCAATCACAAGCGGATAACCATTCATTCATTTTATCAAAATCAGCTTTTTTAAAGTTATAACAGTAATTACTAGAAGCATTAAATGATGAAGTTACAGGATCAAAAAACAAAACTACATCTAGTGCCGGATGATGACTTGTTTCAGGAACCATAGGAGTTAAACAACGCTTAACGAGAGTCCCATTGGAATCGGAGGAAAATACCAGGTCAAGAGATTTTCCCGAGTCATTAATAACGCCGCTAGACTGCATTAGGCCTGAAGAAATAATGTTGTCAATAAAAGATATGGCATGTTGAGGAGTCGCCGAGAAAGAAGGCAGCAAGCCCTCATCGTCCAAAGAGTGTTCCCAGCTAACACCAGGCAAGTTAAAGTCACCAAAAAGCAATAATTCATCGGCAGGCAGCAACACTTCAGTAAGCCTATCAATACATGCAGCCAGCAAGTCAAATATCACAGCTGATGAGCATGGAGGGATGTAAACCGTTGCAATATATATATTTTTGTGTGAGAGCTTGAGAGCTACACATATAAACTCCAGATCACCGGACTCAACAAAATCTATTAATGTGCATGGAAGGTTGCGACGAACGGCACAAAGCACTCCACCTCCAACAGGAGCATCCAAAGATAGACGATGGCGATCACGGCGAAACACCAGGAACTCGGGACCAAAAAGCTCTGCATCTGCAATCTTTCCACATAGCCATGTTTCGGTCAAACAGACCACGTCAAAACATGAATTCATCGAGCTTGTAAAAAGGCGAGTCGTTTTTGAGCGAAGACCAGTTACATTGGCGTAGTGGACGGAGATTTCGCCAACAAGTTTTTTGCCTTAGCAGAAGATCCAGAGCGCCCCCTTGGAATAAATTCACGCACAATAGAATTGTGGGGCCAAATCTCAGGGGAAAGGACCGCCTGAAACAGATTTTCCGGAACCAAAACTCTGAAGGACGCAGAAAATGAGCGTTTCTCACGATCATGTCGAGTAGTTAATTTTTTGCAGGCAATCGAAGAGGTCGAAGTACCAACGCGTGATGAAATATGTCTGGTTATCTCATCCTCGGTAGTGTCAGGATGTTGTGGATACACAACTTATCCACAGACGACCTGCAATCCCCCAGTAACTTAGACGTTTTCCGAGGGCCATTCGCAGCCATCAAGGCTGCCTGACTACCCGAAAGGATAGTTGATTTGCATATCAAGGACTAACTTCGCTGCCATTGATATAGCGAAAACTTCAGCCTGGAAGACAGTGGTGTGTCTACAAAGTAAGTACTCTAGTCCAATATCAGGCTGGAAAGTAGACGCCCACCCCAGCTCCCTCATTAGTGAGAGTGCTATCGGTGAAATTTTTTAGAGCAGACCAGGCATGGCTCGATAAGTTGCTTCCTTCAGTCCACGATTCCCTTACAGGAAAGCTCACAGAGAGCCGATGCCCAAACCGATGCTCAGGTACCACGCATCACGTGGCATACGGGCCAGGGTCTTTTCCAAGTCTAGTCTGTATACCAGAGAGCAATGAGAAGAACCAGCCCGCCGTTCTCCCAAAATCCCATGAGTGCAATTTGCACACAGCCCTTTCGGCATGTGTCTGAATGCGAAAATCCAGGGATAGCAGATTAAGTAGAACCTCAAGGGCAGCAGTAGCCGTAGATCGCATGGAACCCGTAATTTCCAAGCATGCAAGCCTTTCCAGGCCCGCATTGGTATAACGATCAAGGTGTACATCTAGTGCACAGCCCTCGGTCTCATGCCCAATGCACAGCCAACAGTTCTCCTGCATTGAGCGAAGACCCTCGTGGCCGCATTAACTTTTACCTCTACGTGCAATCCCTGCGTTAGCTTCGAGTTGAGGAAGACTCCAAGCTGCTTGACATTAAGAGAGAGTTTCAGAGTGTGTTCAAAAAGCCTCTGAAGAACAAAGTACCCAAGCTAACGTCTTGTGGAGAAGAGCACCAAGCTGGTCTTTGTTGGGTATACTGTCATATCATAGCGGGTGCACAAGTCCACAACAATATTGAGACCTCTTTGCATGAAGGCACAGATAGCAGTCATGCTGTGCCTGGAAATGAGCAGAGGGATGTCACTCGCATACGGTTCACATTAGGATCCCACGTTTTTCAGCACCATGATGAGTGTACCAGAGTACTGGAGAAAGCATGCCACCATGCGTACAATCACTCTCTACCAGCACACGGAGAGAGGTTCGACCACCCACCTCCACAGTTAAGTACCGTCGGCTTAACATTTGGTCGATCAATCGTACTACAGTGCAGTCAACAGCTTGTTGATGAGCTGTCTCACATAGCGACTCGGGGGTGGCCATGTCAAAAGCCCCCGCGTTTTTCAGAAAGGCTCCCAAGGTAAACAGTCCACGACCCAGTCCCCGCTCAACTATTGAATGGAGAGTGATGTCCGAAGATCTGCCTCTCCGGTAAACGTGCTGTGAGGTATTTAAGGGAGAGGTCTTTAGGGCTATGCCCTTGATATATTCATCCACAAGCCTCTCCAGGCATTCCAAAAGGAATAAAGAGAGGTTTATGATTCGAAAACTTTTCGGGTCCTTGTAAAAAGCCTTACCAGGCTTCGGAACGAAGGCAACCCTCACCTTCTTGCACACCTCAGGGACATATATAAAAGCGATACATGCCCTTAAAATGGAGTCGATGTATGGAGCAAGCACAACGCTCTCTGCCTTCAGTCGTTTAGCTGTATTGTCCTATTTATATCATTGACCCCGGATATCTCATGGACATTGTTACCCATTAGAAATTTAAGCTAAGATTGTGGATTATTGATTTGCTCCGCAACTATCTGATATGTCGTCAGGGCTTCTACAGCGGAAGATATCAGCAACATGTTTTTACTGATAATCAACCAAGTATACGTTTTGTAGCATTTATAGAAGAACATGTAGCTTTAGACATTAGAACTTACTTAACTAAACTATATTAAAATACTTTTAAAATGTTTTGCTTGATTACTTTATATGATTGACTTCTTAGGACAACAAGAGCACAAACCGGGGGAAAATGCAATATAAGAATTGTAATGATATGCCTAGAAGACATATGTTTATTGATTTATATTATCTATCAGACATTTTTTCATGCCTTCTTCTTTTATTCATGTCAATGGCATATATCAAATTCATATTATTTATTATGTTTTACTTGTGACGTCATATTTAATCTCCATATTCCGATCCCTCATTATTACAAATTGATAGCAGGTAGGCTCTCTAGTCGACATCTGCTTACATCATATTCTTTACTATTTACCACTTTCAGGTAACGTTCGACAACATGCGAAGCGTGTACATTTGGTCCTGGCTGATAGTTGAAAACGATATTAGACCACATGCCATACCAGAAGTGTAAGGAGCTAATGAACAGAATATTGAAAAACTTCGTGTTCCTAAGTACACGAGAATTACAAACACTCATAAGTCAGCAACTCCAAATCGCCTAACTCGCAATGGCGATCAATTCGATGACATTTTAGAGCAAACTTCCAGAAACAACCAACCAACAACCCAGAATTGCGCTAGGTATATACCTGACGAAACTACGAACCGGAGATTCAGATAACAGATTAGCGAAATTATTCAATGTGCCAAGAAGAAAACGTGAGAGTTTTTTAGTTATTGTACGCGAATGCCTTACTATATATACATATAAACTGTGCTATTCAGCGGAATTGAGACAGATCTATTTCGAAGCACATAACACCTTCAAATCCATTATTCAACAAGCTAAGTTGCAATTTGACCAAAACATTAGACAGAAAATCTTTACTAGTCTTGTTAGAACACTAAAGAAAAATTTCTCCAGTTCTCCGGTACCGCCCCTAATTCACAACGGGGGTGTGTACACGGACTCATTGGATTTGTCTAATTTGTTTGCAGGCAACTTTGCTGCGAATTCTTTCTTGCCACCTTCTTCGCAATGTCCTCCTTCTCCACCAACATGCAATTACAGGCAAAGACCGTTATATTTCCGCACGAGGGACCTTCAAAGTTCTCGCTGGTCTTAATGTGTCTAAGGCTGCTGGACCCGATGGTATTTCCCCCTTGGTACTCAAGTGCTGCGCTTCTTCTTAAACCCCTACGCAAACCATTTCACCTGTCCTATTAGACAGGAGTTTTCAAATATTGACCAATTACCCTTATTTCGAGTCTTTCGAAGGTCTTCGAAATACTCATCAACGCCCAATTAATGAAATATTTAGAAACTAATCACCTTATTAACGATCGCCAATACAGCTTTCATACTGGCCGCTCTACTAGAGATTTACTAACATTACTTACCGAGCATTGGAATCAATATTTCTATGATTTTAGCGAACCTAAAATCATCGCATTAGATATCTCGAAGGCCTTCAATAGTGTCTGGTGTCCTGCTCTTTTAGCTAAGCTTCAGGCATTAGGTCCAGATTCTCTTTTCTTAAAATGGATTGAAAGCTTTCACTCTCGCCGCTCAATACAAGTTATATTCGACGTAGTTACTTCTAACCATTTTGTAATCCATACCGGTGTACCGCAAGGTTCTGTGCTCTCTCCTGCTCTCTTCCTAATTTTTATTAATGATGTGCTCACTTTAGACCCTATTCTAGTTTTGCAGATGACAGCACCCTTGATTTCGTGTACTCGTTCGACTCTATAGCAGATTCCCGTAGGAATGTTATAGCGGACAAACGAAGCCACATGTTCAGTTCACTAAACTATGACCTCACCAAAATACTCGCTTGGGGCAGAGCGAATCGAGTCTTGTTTAATGCTTCCAAAATGCAATGATGTCTGTTATCACTCAAATGTACTCCAACTCCCACTCAACCCATTTCCGTCGATGGAGAAGATATCTCGAACTCACCATCTCTTAACATCTTAGGCATTGAAATATTCAATCATCTTAGTTGGTCCGATCACATTTTTGGTATTGCCGAAAACGCGATGAAATGTCTGGGCCTCTTGCAAAGATGCAAAAAATATTTTACTCCATCAGACTTGGCACAAATCTACAAGTCCCAAATCAAGTCGAGATTAGAATATAACTCCCATATTTGGGCAGCGGCTGGTCGCAATGCATTATCCACATTAGACAAACTCAAAAACAAGGCCTTCTGGCTTATTGGCGATTACATATCAATAGCAATTATTGATTCCCTAGAGCATCGACGTAATGTCGGATATCTGTCTCCCTACTTCTATGGTCATTGCTTTGAGGAAATCTGTATCCTGATCTCTTGTAGAATTCCTCCTATGCGCACCACATAAGCTGTAACCCGAGCTCATCCTCACACCCTTGGAGTCAAATTCGGCCGTACCGAGAAATTCCGTGAATCCTTCATATGCAGAGCAGTACGAATGTGGAACAGTTTGCCATTCTTTGTTTTCCCCCTTAGCTATGAGCCTCAAATATTCAAACATAATGCGCACCATCACCTACTTGTCTCAACCCAATAATCCTTAATTTCATATCCTTTATCCCTTTACTACCAAGGCTGTGCTACGGAACCATAGGGTATCCCCGCAGCTTTTTCCGACATCATAAAAAAAAAACTGAATAAAATCCGCTGAACAATCGATGCACTCAACGTTTTCAAATTGTTTTAAGATGTAATTTATAGTAAACAGTCTTTGATTTAATTTTGTTTCTCCAATTGTACTATATACAATTAGTTCTAAAAAAATTAGCACAGAATTTGATTGTATTGCAAATTACACAAAATAACACGAAAGATGAGAATTAACTCTGTTACTACAATTCCATAGCCGAGAAAGCTACATAGGCTGTACCACAAGGCTCGGTACTAGGGAAGTCTTTAATTCGCATATAAATATATTAATAACATCAGAAAATTTCTAAGGCCTGCAAAATCACTACCATTTGAGGACTACACAATGATTTATTGCATATTTGATCGCTATCTTTAACTTTAATTCTAGTGAAGAACTTAATTGGGGGCTATTCCAAGTCATAATTAGAGCTGGTTCTAGCTAAACTGACATTTACAATAATATAAATTAAATTACTACTTAAAACTTCAGTTTAGTTAAAGTCGGTTCTAACTACCACTGTAAAGAACGTCCAATATGTACATAAGTCGTGAATAGCTGAAGATGGATTAACTTCTGTTGAATATGACAAAAAATTAATACAATGTCTTGAACTTAAGAGGAGTCAGTACCAAGATTTGCAAGTTTCATACATTTTTCAATGCGAATTTCTGGCGAACTATTTGTAGCAGAATAATGATTTATATCTTAAATTAAAGGTAACGAAGAGTTCTAGTAAATAACGTCGAGAAAAATTTAAAAAACTGTATTGGAATGGAGATATTAGCTCGGAAACTTGTAAAAAATGGTAAAAATTGATTTTTTTCAAATCAAATTCCTCTTAGTAGGTGTTCTCATTTCTTTATATTTTGACTATTTTAGAGAGATAAAGCCTAGATCTAGCAAATAACGTCGAGTTTTTTCATTTATAGTGGCGCATTTTTTAATTGTTTAACTCTAATAGTACTTGTTTTTTCTCTCGATATTTCACCGACGAGAAATTGCAATATTACGTTGAAAGTTTTAGAAATATAAAGCAAAATAGCATATTTAACAACTATGTGCAAAATAAAATTTAGTAGAGTTAATTCTATTTAAAAACTTTCAATTTCTTTGAACTGCAAATTTTCATTTTCGTCTTAAATTGTCGCATGTTGGGTTTCTGTCTTTTACGCTAGATGTCTCTAATGTGACTTGTGGTATAGGTCTAGGCTAATTTTATATGTATTTTCATATTTTCAGGACACAAACCTACGTATAGTAAGTTTTATTGCCTACAGGCTCGCTGGCATCTAAATTGAAATTTTTGCTGAGTACTGACTCCTCTTAAGAATCCATCAATCTGTAGACTTCAGTAACATATTTGATTCTGATCTCGAGTTAAAATTGAAAATCTTAAGCATATCCACCGAAAAACTCCAAAAAATACCAGAAAGTAGGCAGTTATCTTTTAGGAATGATCTTTTTAAGCCCTTTTGCTTGATATGCTTAATAAAAAGTGCTAAAAAGGCAGAAAGGGTTACATTTTGGGTACATAGTGTGATAGAACATATTAAAGCTAAGATTTTGGGCTTCTTAAATCCAATATAAAAAAATTGATATTGATGAGGTGTGTTTTGATAAAAATAACAGTTAAATAAAAAAAAATCGAGCTAAAATTCGGAAATTTTATTTTTGTTGAGCCATAACAGCAAAACGGAGGCGAGGAGAGGAAATTTATTGACCACTGGAGGTCCAACGATTCTTAATCTAACAAGTTCTAAGTCAGCATCATAGGGTGTAACATTCAGAAGTTACAGGGTCATCTACAAAAACATACCTAAATATATGTAAATCCCGTTATCTCGGAAACTGTTAGGATTTTCCTTGGCACCCATACAATTTTTTGCTTGTCTAAGCATGACCTATCCATATTTAGCCTTCGTGTGTAACACTACATATGGGACACCCTGTATGTTGAAAGATGGTGTTCTCTGGAGTAAAAAAAACAATTCCATATTAACAAAACAATAATACTAACCCATCGAAATTCAAAACAAATCAGAGGCAATTGATGCTAAAAATCAAAAACTGAGCGAACCTTTGTTTAATCATTTAAGACCACATGTGCTTTATATTGTGGACCAAATTCGCGAAAGTACTCAATTACCATTGCTTTTATATAGATATGCCAGCTTGTTGATTCCTTTTCTTTAAAATAGTGTTTGGATTTATTATAATATTAAGCCTAGTATTAAGGTCAGCACTAAACTAAATTTTAGCGGGTCTCCAATATCACGCCGCTCTGTAGCAGTTAAAATATGACAGCGGAGACTCAGAGAAAAGATATATTAAAAACAAGAAGAAACCGAATATTGCAATTTTTTTACGGAAATACAATGCGCGGTCATAATATTTCTAAAAACAGGTAGTTAAAAAAATTATTTGGAAATATTAAAAATATTAAAATAATATGAATAATGTATACAAAAAAAAAAAATAACAAAGATATTGAAAAAACGGCCACGAGAAGAAATTTAATTCATCCGAACTTACAACAAAGACGTACAAAACTACGTTAACAACAAAAATCCAGTCAATAAATTTATCAAATCTCAGAACTATGACAACAAATAATTTTAGTGCGCCAAAGAACCTAAATTTGGTGGAGACTTTCTGGTGGTGCCATCTCTAATCAAAACTGTAAGGCAAATTTAGCGCGTTGATCTTAGTACCGCTCTCGCTAAAATTCAAGATAAATTTTCGCCAATATCTTTTAGCTTGCTAAATTTTTATACAAAATTTAGCTTAGCGCGGACCTTAGTACTATCATCATTGTTATGTTTTTTTATTGTATACATTATTTATATTATTTTTATATTTTTAATATTTCCAAATAATTTTAACTACCTGTTTTTAGAAATATTATGACCTCGCGTTGTATTTCCGAAAAAAAAAATGCAAAATGCTTCTTGTTCTTCTTTTTACTATATCTTTTTTCTGAGTCTCCGCTGTCATACTTTAGCTGCTAAAGAACGGCCCGATATTGGAAACCCGCTAAAATTTAGTTTAGCGCGAACCTTAGTACTAGGCTTTAGTGTGGAAAAACAACAGATATTTCAGAATAGTGATATAACTTCTTAAAGCTACTTACTGATAATCTAAAATGCACTACTCCCATAGAGCTGCAATATTCATTTTCATGATAATTTGGTGAGATGTTTCATGATACTTCAAGAGTACTTTTTACAGTAGTATTGCGGTTTTATATTTGGAGAGCTTTTATGATGTTTTTAAACCTAGGTATCAACTGGTTGCTGCATTGCAGTTATGACGAATTAACAGCTACTCACAATGATTTGTAGGCCAAGATTTTTAATTCATCAAAATATGCGATAATACTGTTATTTTTTCCAAAATATTTAGTGTCTTCCTTATTGTGGTGCCGCAGTTGCCTCATCCTTGCTATGCCACTGCTTGTCTACGAACGCGCGTTCAATGTTAGTTAAATTTTTTATTCGGCCGTACTCTTCCAATAAAAGTCTCCTTTTCCCTGATTTGTGTTCCTCCAGTTCTACTATACTATTTAAATGTGGCTTTAAACGATTACACAATATTCGTCTTCTGCTTTCGCAACATCTTAATCATCTACATACTTGGTTCCTCCTTAAAGCTATATCGTATACGCTTCTGGCGTTTCTATCGGGTCCGCCATCTAACGATTTTTTTTTCAACTAGTGCTTATTTCGTGAATGGTAACACTTAGCTCATGTCTGATTTGACAGATAATTAGTTTTATTCTTCCGCTGAACGAATATGGTTGTGTATACGCTTGAACAATGCTGGGAAATATTGCCTGCGATCGACTTACAGAAGATGCCGATTTTGCCAAAAAAATCATCTTTTCGGATGAAGCTCATTTTGATCTTGGCGGGTATGTAAACAAGCTAAATTGTCGCATTTGGGGCACAGAAAACCCGCACGCATACATTGAAAAGCCGATACACCCAAAACGAGTCACTGTTTGGTGCGGATTTTGGTCCAGAGGCATAATTGGGCCATTTTTCTTCGAAAATGAGCAAGGAGTGGCCGTTACAGTCAATGGCAATCGTTATCGGGCCATGTTGAACGAAAATTGAAGAGGAGGATATTGGCAACATTTGGTTTCAACAGGACGGCGCTACGTGCCACACAGTCGAAGCTACACTCGATGTTTTGCGCTCTGTTTTGATGATGAATGATAGACTTTTTAGGCTCTACAAGGCGTTTCGATTTGCTGATAACAAACTTTCAATATTCGTAATGGAAAACTCTTACTGTGTTCGTGCTCTAATATCCAATATTCAGCGTACGAGCTCGACTCGTGGGTTTATGGAGCGGATAACGCGCTGTAGCACCTTTGTGGGATAGACTTTTGGATGTGTTTTACGTGGTCTTTTCTTTTTTCTAGTTCTTAGTTGTTTATATTTTGTATTTTTTTTATATATGTTTTAAATAATAATTGCTTATTTTATTTCCATTGTATGGTAATTGGAATTTTCGAATTCAATTTTTAATTTCTAATTTATTTTTATTTTTAATTCATTACTCGAACTTTATGTTATTATTTGTTTGTACTGATTTATTCTTTTAACCGCTTTATTGATACTAAAAAAAGATATTTGTGTTCTTTTAGTCCTACTTAACCATAAATAATATAATATAATATTCTTGTTCTTGTTTATTTGTATATGTCGAGCATTACTTAGTTTGGAGATCATTTTTAGCCCTAATAGTCAATTTTACTTTATATACATAGCTTTGGACGATAATACTCTAATTATAGCTTAAACAATCAACATTTTGAATGATAATTTCTGAATGAAATTCGACTGTTGCGTTATGTATGATGAACTTAAGAAGAAGCACTACCAAGATTTGCAAGTGTCGTACATTTTTCAATGCAAATTTCTGGCAAACTGATTGTAGCAGAATAATGATTTATATCTTAAAGCAAAGATAACAAAGAAGTAGTAAAAATTGAAGTTTTTTAAATCAAACTCCTGTTAGTAGGTATTCTCATATCTTTAGATTGTGACTATTTTACAAAGATAAAGCCTAGATCTAGAAAATAACGTCAGGTTTTTTCATCTTTAGTGGCGCTGTTTTTAATTATTTGACTCTAATAGTAATTTTTTTTCCTGCCGATATTTCACCGACGAGTAATTTCAATATTTCGTTCAAAGTTGTTGAAATACAAAGCAAAATAGTTTTCAATTTATTTGAACTGGAAATTTTCGATTTTCGTCTCATATTGTCGTATCTTGGGTTTCTATCTTTTACGCTAGATGTCTCTAAAGTGGTCTGTGGTTTAGGCCTAGGCTAATTTTGTATACATTTTTCACTTCTAGGACACAAACCTACATATAGTAAATTTCATTTTCTACAGTCTCGCTCGTATCTAAATTGAAACTTTTGCTGAGTACTGACTCGTCAGAAAGCGGACTTTAAATAGCTTCAATCCATGCGAGAAATTTTATGAAGCAAGAAAGAAGGGCGGTGCAGACTCCAAGTTTAAGAATCTCTTAATAATACTTAATTTTGGAAGCAATATATTGGTGTTTCCAGAAATCATTACCTTTCGTGACAACAGGTACAATCAGTACACGGATGTATAAGTTAAGAAGCGTCTCCTTCCATTCTTTAGAAAGCATAATGCATCAGCTTTCTTTTGGCCGGATTTAGCAACTTGCCACTATAGTGGAAAAGCGGAAAATTTCTACAATGTCCGCTGCTTAGATGTAATACCCAAGGAAGCGAATGTTCCAAATTGTCCGGAGCTAAGACCAATCGAAAAATATTGGGCTGATGATATGAAAGAAACATTTTTTATAACTAAAAATTGGCATATCTACATATTATAGTTACGGATTACGTTTGGACTTTTTACCGGGTTAAACTTAATTTTGTTCAAGAAAGAATTTTTTGGGATTCTCCGGTATATAGCAAAAGCTAAAAAATGTTCTAATTTGTTATTTCATCACACAACCCATTAATTTTTGGTGACAAGTTTCAAGTCTTGGTTTGACTCATCAACAGGTCACAAATAGCGAAATTGTGTGATTTGAAAAACAAATGAAAAAATGAAAAAAGAAGAAAGAAATGAAAAGTTTGAGAAAATAGAAAAAAACAATTTTTTTATTTAAAAAAATTTAAAAATTTTTAAAGAAACAGATTCATTCGAAGCGAATCGAACCTGTATACGCCACGCAGTGGGCTGAAAAATAAAAAAGAAAAGGAAGAAGAAGAAGCGTTTCGTGTCAGCAGAAAACCTTACACTGCTGCAGACGCTTGAAAATAGATCAAACTGATCTCTTCTCATATAAACTCAGATATAAATTCTGGGTGTGAATTATATGTGGAAAAAAGACTCCTATACATGCCCAGGAGGAAAAATAAACAGATTACGTTTGGACTTTTTACCGGGTTAAACTTAATTTTGTTCAAGAAAGAATTTTTTGGGATTCTCCGGTATATAGCAAAAGCTCCTCCTGGGCATGTATAGGAGTGTTTTTTCCTCATATAATTCACACCCAGAATTTATTTCTGAGTTTATATGAGAAGAGATCAGTTTGATCTATTTTCAAGCGTCTGCAGCAGTGTAAGGTTTTCTGCTGACACGAAACGCTTCTTCTTCTTCCTTTTCTTTTGGTTATAACCATTTTTTTTGTGCGACAAACTGTTCTAGAAATATATGCGAAAAACGACTTCAAAATCAATACTTGAATAGATCGGTGACCATACGAAATTTAATACGGGCATTCATCTAGGGTATCATTAGAATTGGTCTTAGACCAATTCTAGCTTTTTTACTTGTTATAGTGAATTTTAATAATTTCAATGCGTTGTAGAATCGTGTATCGTTCCGTTAAATTTTTATTAATGGTGTAGTTTCTACTTGTCAAATGTCAAAAAATGACAGCTCCAAAAGTGACATCTACCGAAATAGCGGGCTAATTAAAATAACACCTCTTATTGGAAAACCCTTTACAACAACCTTTCAAACTGTCGTATCATTTACAAAGCGTAGTTTTTACATATCGTTGCGAACGTCGCATTTGAACGAGGCTTTACAAATTTCTGCAATGTAAATCCGTTCAGAACGTTGCAGAATCACGAAGCAACTATATAAAGTGAAGACTTAGTACCCTTCCGCATTTCTTCCTCGTTGAACAGAGATAGAGGACATGGTGAAAGTTCGAAGGCAAAACACGCTTGGAACTCTACCCCTTTGGTGGTTCGGGAAAGAGTTCTCAAAATACAAGGTCATATGCTAACCAGACTAAGATATTGTAGCTTTCAAAAGAGCTCGCTTTTATCTTCTTTTAAATTTTCAATCAAGACTCTCAGTTTAATATTAACTGTGTTCTTTTGTGTACGCAGAACAGGGCAGAACAAAAGATACACAAAAGAACGCCTCATACATTTTCTTAGAAGATTTATAAATGAAGCGAACAGTACAAATAGTTCGACAGAACAATTTGTTCTCTCCAATATATGGGAATTCTAGCACAAGGTACACAAAAGAATACAGATTTTATTGGGTTGAAAATAAAAAGTCACTCAAGAAAAGAAGATGATACCTTTAAGTGGTGGCATAAGTGCGGTAAATACAATAGGCAACAATTTCAGGTACAACAAAAAAACTTGAATATCAGACAGAAGATTTTTCCAAGCAGCACTCCACAAACTTTTAATTTTTTTGCCATTATATTTAAAGTGAATTATGCCTCTATACAGCTTCAATTAGCAAAGACAAAAATCATATAATTTGGGCAATTTAAAAACGTTTGACCTGAAACTTGGCATATTGACTTCGTTCAAATTCAAAAGTTGATTATTTCAGGAGAAGATTCTTGTATAAGCAGCCAACCTTACATTTTGCCTGAATGACATTGAAAAATTTGAATTAATTTTAAATCAGACATGCACTTTTCACAAAAACAAAAGACTTCAACACCAAATTGAATGTCGCGTCTGAAAATTACATACAGATTCACCATCAAAAGAAACTCTATTGAAAATAAAGTTGACAAAAATTTCTGATAGAGGAAACACGTTAAAAATTTAAAAATCCAAAAATCCAAAATTAACCTGAAAATAATTGGCACATAGAATCTGCACTATGGAGTCATTGGCATTGACGTTATGCTGATTATGATGTTGCCGCCTAGTCTCCATGCTTCAGAGCGTTCCAGAGTTGGCGTGACAGATATTTTATGCATATTAGACCGGGTTTTATCTAATTCATTCATCTGCTAACATTTATGTAGTTCTGGTGTATCTGAATTCTGTGGGATGGCAGAAGCTTTATTCTCGGGAGGGGAAGAGTACAATGGCGAGATAAAAAGGTGTCAAGTTCACAATTGAAACTTTTCCTAGATTTATAGGTATAGAGCAGATCAAAGGTGGAATGTCAGATTGTTAGGTCTCTACATATAATAGCAATTCGTCATGGTTATGAATGTAGTATGTGATAATTATATTATTTATTTATAAAATTAAGATACATGTAAATTGATTGAGTATAAAAGAAATACAAAACTTACCACTTTTCACGGTGATCAGCTGATTATCTACTTGAAGAGTGAAAACTTGAGTAGTACAAATCACAAGTATGGCGATTACAAATCCTTCAAAAGTTCTTAAGATGTCCATTTTTTGTGAGTTTATTTTTACTAATTACATAAATAATTATATACATGCGCTACTTCCACTCTACGTTTCGATTTTATTTACTTGAGCACATTTGCATTTATCCCGAATTCCGTTTTACACTTGTTATGTAGTCGTGAGCAAATCTTCAGTATACATCTTACCGCTAAAGTTAATAAATTCGTAATGATCTTGCCGGGATGCTAGGTCCAATTTGCAGAAATCTCTTCTGACAACCTCATTATCGTCGCGAATGAACCGTTAACATTTCTTGTTTACCTATATAATTTCACTTCTGACGACTTTGGTTTTTTTGTTTGTTTTTTTTTTTATGAATGGCAAGTTAGGCTTTTATCTAAGTTGAATTAAATCTATAGATTAGTGTGTCTTTCACTTTGATGGGTGTTATGTTGTTAAAGAAGATGGGAAGAAATCTTCTGAATCCAGATAAGAATACTTGATCAACTTCATTTAATAACGCGTCCGTAAGTGCTTTGGATGAGAATCGTTTTTAGTTACAGGTTGTTTTTTTTTTTGCATACCGCAGAGTAACCTGATGGGACCTAAATTTGTTTTTTCTTTATGCTTTTTTGATTACTGACAGGGTTAAGTATGTGTGATTGTTTTTATATCACTTGTAATTGCGGGTTCTTCTTTTTTGTTCAATTATTAATTATCGATGCCGCTAGCTTGTTGTTTGAAGAGTTTGTGAACCTTCTGCTAATATCTATCATTGACCTCGTACAAACTTAGTTTTTTTATTTATTTTTGTTTTGTCGTAATTTTCTTGAAGGTTTTGTTTGCTTTAAATTAATTAGTGAAAAATAATAATGAGAAAATGATGTCTCTTAAGTTTAAATAAAAACTACTCATTATTGGACAAATCATTTTTATACTTGTACTTATCAATTGCTGAGATATCCACAAGTTTCAAGAGCAACATTGGAAATATGTCTTTTGTTTTCTTTATAATCATATTATCACGGTCATCGAATACCTGTTCAGGCCTACAAATAATTTATTTAATTTCTTATATGACTTAAAATATTGGTGGTGTAATTGATAACACCATGGCTGATAATTTAACGACATTGGGTTCGAACCCTTCCATTTATAAATTCTCAAATCATTTTTAATCCCTATTGTATTGATAAGCAAATTTTTAGGGTTATTGCAGTAAGACTATTGATTTTGTCAAATTACTTTTAAACTATCTTTAACGATGATGGACAACAGAAAAAATATTTATATATAGACATAACTTCTCAATTACCAAAATTATCCTACGTAGCTAAATAGATTGACCAGAAATCTATATAATGAGAGCTTTAAAATTTAAGACAGTATTAGACGATTTTTTGATATAGATTTGATATAAGTAGCCCCAACTAGCATTTAATCCTTAGAGTAGTGAAAAATTAGTTTTGTCACTAAAGCTAAGTGCAAGTTTCGTGATAACTACTAGAATTTTCACCTCATGGTTAAAATTCGAGGTCATAAGGTGACAATCAATTGTTATATTCACTCATATGAGGAGACCGCTATAAAGTGAACAATACTGATGATAAACACGTGCTTATTCCTTATAAAAATCAGTACTAAGGCCCAAAATAAATTTATTCTTCTTGGTGATATTTGTTAGTGATCAGCACGTTTTTATAACTATAAAAATTCACCTCGGGGCAATTCCACTTTATAGTGTAAATTTCATAGTAATAAACACTTAAATTTCACAATCGAAAATCCTTATAAAGTGAGAAAGTTTCATGGTTATATATATAGTGCTTTTATTAGTGATTGGGACGTTCCTGCCATCATATTTGGCACTCTAAACCGACAATCTCTAAAGGTTTGTTAAGAAAATCATAACGACGTGCCGATCACGGTTAAATAGAGAACTATGTGGTGTCTGTAAATTTGTACGCCACTAAGGAGTGACTTGTACTACAGTTTTGAAACCAAGAAGTGAGAAAAACTGATACCGTTGATTGTCATTTGTGTCAATTGAGGTAACAGATTGTGGTGTGAAAAGTTTATATTGTTACTTTATTATTTAAATAAATAAAATGGGCAGAAATAAAATAGATAAAAAGAAACCATTTCGTCATTCAACTACTTTTTATCGAAGGGTCCGATTAGTTCTTGATAATATAAAGGGCAATCGAAATTTGGATCAAACTTTCGACACTGTACAATTAAGGGGAATTTGCAGACGAAAATATCCTTCAAAACACTATCTCAAATTTTGAAAGCCAAGCATTATTCAATTCGTATATAGTGAAAGTAATGAAGAAAGTGACGAAAAGGATGACATAAAGGACCAAATAGTCTGCTTACTTCAAGAGTTAAGAAAATGGGCTTTGTGTTTTAAAATTTCAAAAGCAGCGGTAAATGATTTAATAAAAAATATTCAGAAGGATAGTTAACATAGATGTTTTTAATAGATTGTTTTTATGCCTACAATTATTATAATTATCAACTACATGTACTTTATCTCCTCTAATTCTACACACTCGCTTATTTCGTTTCATTTGCCCAATTATACTGTGAATGAAAACAAGATAATACATACAATCCATTACCAGATTAAGGAGAACTTATTACTTTTCCTCTGACTTCGTACAGCTCGCTGCCGATCATTTTTTCTCAATTTCTAGAGGATCAGAGAAAGTATTTATATTTCCATATTTCAAAATACAACCAGACTAATCCCAACTTTTGTCCGGAACACTTTCAGCTATTCTTCGCAATTTTTCTCGATGTTTGAAATTCAAATTAGAAGGCCAATAAAGAAGATTTCCTACAATTACAGAAACAGAGGTACTAAAAACAATAAAGAACTAATTTGTTTCTTAAGAAATTCGGAATATCATACTCATTTCCCATTGATATGCCACGACGGTGTAAACAATTCCACTTTTTTCTTCGATTGCAACAACTTTAAAAAAGGCATTTTGTTGTTTTATTTATGTAGTTTTGAAAAGAAAAATATTTATCGGCCGCATTCAACACAATCTGTAACATGACAAATAATCTGTCAAATTAAATGTCACTTAATAGTCCCAATTTCATCATTCCAGAACCACAGGGTGATAGTAGAAGTTTATATATGCCACTTTATTGTTGCCATATTTATAAATTTTAATATTAGTAACTATATGGGGATGATGCGTTGTAAAAATCACGATCTTATCACTATAGTTAGAAAATAATTTTTGTTTAGGTGATTAGTCCGTTATTATCACTTAAATATAGTGTAGAGCACTGCACAGTGAAATTTCTTAAAAATCGGCCATATTTTTCTAGCATATTGGATACATAAATTTGTTCGAAAATATTTCTTTTATTTCATAATCTTAGGCATTTATAACATTGAAAATAGCCAAGCAAAAGTTTTTGGAGGTACTTTAAAGTTAATCCTAACATTACTTTGGCTGAAAAAACGTCGAGATAAAAAATTAAAATTTGAGAATCTCCCAATAATTTACTAATAATAACTTATTTTTGAGGCGCGTTGTTATTTTTCGATTTAAAACATTTTATTTCATCAGTAAAATTTGATGCGTTTGTAATTCATTTGGGTAAATATTGCAAAATATTGAATTAAAAATCCATAACGCATATAATTAATATATGCATACCTTCATTACAGAAGATTAAAACCAAAGTCTGGTTAATTTAGATTATATAGTGAATTAGTCTTATACATTTCCGTAGAAATATCGGTTGCAATATCTTATATCTAATACCCCTTTATATTACACGTATTGTCATCATATTTTTTATATGTATAGTGCTTTTTTTATATGAAATTCAGTATCTTTAAATGTGAATTTCAGATCCTTGTAACGTGATATCAACTAAAATTAATCACTTCATGGTGATAAAAAGAGTGAAAATAATGTTACTGTCATCAAAATGGAACATTTCATTCACTCATAATCATTCCCCAAAATGGTGTATAGACCAAGATTGGGACGTGTTATTATAACAAAAGTGGTAGTTAGCAACACTATAGAGGGACTATATTGAGTGTTTATCATGTTCCAATTATCATTTGTCACTATAAAATGATAGTTGGGGTGACTCATGTCTTCAACTAGCCACATGTTCTGGTAAATTTATGAGGAGGCTACGACTACTGAGAGTGTGAATCTCAAAGACCCATTTAAAGTTTTTTAACAAGGTTTATTAACATATAGCCGTAATAGCTCTCTTCATTGAATTCATTTAGGATTGGGTCTTCTCCAGTGCTCTTTCGTCCAACTGCTCCTATCCTCGTCGCAACTCAGTCGATTATGCTAACAGGATACTTGAAATGCTTTTAACCTTGGAATAAAAAATGCCTTAGAGGTATTTTCATAGTGAAAAGATCAATCTCAAAAATGATCCAAGTCATTCATGATCATAAAAAGACAAGTATGGTGTTATGTACATGGTACCCTTCTCGTGTATTTTTAATGGTTTAAAGGTTATGTGCTTTACCATTTTTGCGATCTCTATGTTCAAATTTAGGGAATATCATAAGCACTTTCCAAATGGCTTTGATAGACTCTCATGATAAGTAGAATATACATTTCCAGGAGAAAGTCTCAAGATGCAGGCATCCACAAACGTCGTCTTTTATCTTGGAGGTGGCACTTCTTCTGCCAGTGCAATTTATGTGACATCTACCCTCTAGGAAAAGTGCGACCATAGTTTAGGTTCTGAATCATTTTTGAAGTATATGCTTACTTTTAGATTCAGATTTATAGGTTGATAATAAATTTAAGACATGCCCATAGTTTTTCACCGCTTCTATATTTTTTAGAGAACAATTGATATTCTTTCAAGTGAATGAATTTGTTTCAAGAAATTGGACTCTCAGTTCGCATTCCATATAAACTCTTAGGGCGGTACGTGCTCTGTATGAAGGGTCTATACATATGGCTTGGATTATATGTAGTTCATTTGACTTTAATTAAGAATTAACCTTTTTCCAAAGCTCCATTGGTCCATTGTATAAATCCATTACAGATATGTACTGAAGAGATTTTAGAAGTAGGTTCTAGTCAAGTTGTCGAAATTTAGGATTCCATTATTATACAAAATTTGGAAGGGTTACGCTCGAGAAAGATATCGATAGAGAAATCATGTAACAAAGGTGGATAAAAATTCTCAATTTAAATGAATACGAAATGAAAAGTTACAAATCGAAAATGTTGTGTGGGCTCCGATTAACAGACTATATGTGGACTGATTGTGAATGCAAACAAAACTATGCTATTTGCTACAAAGATGTAGTCCAAGCACCAAAACATATGTGGACATAACTGCACTCTACCAAAGTCAGACAAACAAATCCTTTCTTGAGCGTAATTCAAAATGAAAATAAAACATTGTTCAGGGGGTTTGGAAGATCTGGCTATAACAATCTTTAGCTGTATAGGAGAACTGGTAAGTAGGCTTTCTAATCAATGAGGCTAAAATGGATATAGTGCAAAGGACTGCTTGAACGGCACTACTGGAGTACTCCAATCTACACTGTCTTATGCTCTCAATGTCATTCTATATCGGTAATTAAGTATCAAGCATCTTGTATTACGGCCAAGTCTCGGTTTTTTGTGTGCTGCCGTTTTCTTGACTCAAATCGTCTTGCATGTATAGGAAATTTTGTGACTATGTGTTGAATCTGTTGAAAAAATTTTACTAAAATTTTGTACCAAGCATAGTACGGCAGTATCTTACCAACTAATGTGCCTAAATCAAGCGTCACCTTTTGAGCTAGTGGGACTTTTGATATTATATTGGAAAAATATTTACAGTATGAGTTGCATATGCGCAGAAACTTGATGACTTTTTTTGTTGCTACACAAATATTTTTCTGTAACCAAAAAATTGATGGCACGTTCAGAGAACAGAGATACCGATAAAAATCGGTACCAGATTATGAATTCGTATGGCTTAACGAAAAGAGGTGTTGAACAGCTAAGTCCTACAGTCATAGTAATATCCTCAGCTAAAGATAAACTTCATTGTTTTATTTAAAGTCATCATTGTTCAGATTTAGTAGAGAAGCGAGTAGATATTGATGGTTCCAATATCGACTTCTACATAGATAGCTAAAGAGACTTTCAAGCGAATGTACTGCGACTTTGTGTGCAATTAAGACTTCGTTTAACGTTAAGATAAATCGTCGCCATATTAACTGATTAGTCATGTTGCGAACAAGACTTTAGACGCGCCTTATACATTTGAGCAGATTTCCCTATAGGCCGAGTAGGCCTGCGCCCTAGACCCGGGAAAAACTTGGTGAGATTTTTTTTTTATAGTCGGGCCCTCTATACTACAGTTACTACGGTATTTAGATTGTGAAGATTTGATAAACACATTCGCTGCTCGGCCAGGCAAAAGACAATTTGTGAATAGCATTGTTACTCACAAATAAATATGGTAAGCATCAGTATCTAAAGACACTGATTGAAATAATTTTATCATTTACAGACTTTCGTTGTTTTATTCCTTAATTTAATTCTTATAGATATAGATCATTCAATTTTTCGTATTTTACAGGGAGTAGGGGGCGGAAATCTTCCATGGGCCTAGGGCAGCCAAGTTATCAAATCCGTCCCTGCTTATACCAGTCAAACATTGTTGCAACAAGATTATCGTTGTATAGATGGATTCAACATGTTACTGTAACTTCAATCTTAAACTACTATTATATTTTAAAACACAGCAATTTTTAAGGGCAATTTTGGCTCTTGAAATATTCCATGGATATTTGCTGACGGATTTAAACTTGTTCTATGGATAAGTTCTCACAATAAAATTTTACGTACATGCAATGGGGTGTCCAATGTTAGATTTGAAAATTTATCCATTGAAAACCTAGTAAAGATTCAAGATTTCTTGGAATATTCTTAGGTTGAGCAGCATAGACACCAAACATTTGTAAATTGCTGACAGAGCGATGTAAGCGATGTAGTAATTAGTTTGAAAACAGTACAATTTATGCAAGATCAGTCTTCTTAGCTTTTACAATTGCCCGTTTATTTGGATTCTTTATGGGCTTCTTAAAGGTGGAGGCAGAAAAGTTAGCTCCATATCTTTAAAGCGTTATTGCATGGGAATTCTTGTTAAGCAGAAAATGTTAAAGGCTGCCTTCATTTTAAAGCATTGTTTGTTGGAGCACCCCTTAATTACACTAAAGCAGACTTAGTAGCTTGCAAAAAGCTTGTGAATATCCATAAGTGTATCAGGTTTCAGCCGTATTTTACCTAGGTTTGTCATTCGACGTTTTGATATCACCATTATATTGGTTAGTTGGTATGATGAACGGTATTAATTCATAGCAAAAAGTTCTTCCTTAGAAGATCAAGTTCTGGATATTCTCCGCGTGTAGGCGTCATGACACTCCGCATTCTCTGCTATACGCCATGAATATTATAACGGAATGCAGGAAAGAAGATGAAATTTGGTTACTTCATCCTTTAAAGGCTCTCTAGAATACACTGCATTTATGTCAAGCCCATTGGTTTCCACTCTTATTAGTACAAAGTTATCGATGAATGTGGCTATAAGAATAAAAACGAGGTTGATCCATGTCTTACAGACAGTCGTGATATTCTAACAACCCTATAAGAATGTTTTACAATGGATGTCGATCAAATTCAAATATCAAACTAAACAATTTTTTCTCAGTGTATATTTTTTAAATATTTTAATTCATTTTGATGGTTGGACGATGATGTGAAAACTTATTAGGGCTGCTCAATCAAGACGTAAAATTTGTTTTATTTGAAAATTTAAAAATATTGACCGCGTTTATATGAAAAGTCTAATTAGACCTTAAAAATCAGTTTTGTTCCGTCTTATTTGGTTTTGATGCTTATACAAAGCGATGTCAACATGACCAGTCTATTACGAATACATAATTAATTTTCGACTAGAAATTTACTTCATATCCTTAAAAAGTGTCAGTTATTAATAAGAACAGCAAAGAAAAACAAATTAGTTGAAAATAATCCCTTCAAAATTCTATTTCACATTATAGGTTATGGTGAAAACGCTACAAAAATTCAGAATCAGATAGAATTTATTTTGATGTAACAGACTTAACAGTAGTGGTACTAAAAATAAAGAAATTATCAATACTAACATCAAATTGCAAGATTGCTTAAAAAAAACCAAAAACCGTAAAATTTGCAGTAAATGTAAAATATTTCATATACATATACCGTGGAAATGTTACTATTTTGTGTCCATTTGTTACTTCTTTTCATCTACCTAGCAATGAGCTCAATTATACGAAAATAGATGCGATTATCAATATCTTCCCAGAATTAACATTTTGTATTCAATGGATCGACTTTAGCTGTTTTGATATTAAAACAACCGAAGTTTTTATTAAGATCGTTGATATTTACTATACCTAAATTTTAAGAAGGCACATATCCATTTAAAATTGTTTTACCTCTTTCATATTATTCATATATTTTAGCACAGGAAGATTGAGTATACTTAGTAATTATTAAAAAAAAAAAAAAAATCAAACAAAAAATGTTAACGGTTTCGTTGAATACTTTTCAAGAAAAAAAAAAAAAAAACAAAAAATACCACAAAAAGGCTCAGAACACAATCCACAGCAATTAATCAAAATATTTTTGCAGTCTAACAGGTCCCCACTATAAGAACTGATCGCAAAATACAGTTATCATAAAGCTTATCGTATTTTATTATTCACTACACACTACTACACACCATGACATAACTTTTTGGAGCTAGTGGGTTTCAAATCGGATCTCAGAATGAAATCATTCTAATTACACTATTTTAAAGCACAACAAGGCTAAAAGATTCACAATACGTAAATAAGGTAAAATCACAGATGATCACTTCAGATGAGATCGCTGATGAACGTGACAAGATCAGCGTGGAGATTCGCAATCCAACCGCGTTCAACAAACAATCGCGACTGACGACTGATTTATATGCTTGCGCGCTTTTTTTCATTATTTTATTTAATTGGGATCCATCCACAATGAGCCCTGCTCTGGTCGTCTGGTTGGTGTTCTGGAGATTCTAGAAGTATAACATTGCGCGAGTGTTGGCTGTTGTTGCAGATTCTTCTTGGTACAAATTTATGCGTACCTAGCACTCAATTGGTACAACTATACCTTTTGAATTTCGAAAGCATACATATATGCGTACAGGTACAGGTGCGGAAGAGCATCAATTTTTATACTAACTTATGGAAGATGAGATTTATTCTTGAAGTGTGTGAGATTGATATTGGTCAGCACGAATTTTGTAATATCAACAATAAATAGGTCTGACCACCGTCGTTTGAATTGGCCTATCTACTGCAGTTCAGTGCTGTTTGGAGTTTATGTAAAAATTTGAACACAATTCGGGTTCAGTTCGCAACTGTTATCCACTCCCAATAATCCTCCAAGGAATTACTTTATTTCACAGTCAGAACTTCCTTCATCACATATACTGACATGCATTAAAAGCTTCACTTTGACAAAATCAAATTCATGTTTCAAGTTTTTAATGTTTTTGTAATATTTTCACGCTTCATGGTAACCAAATTTTCACTTTAAATTCAGCAATTTTCTTAGATTTTGATCGAAAACGGAAACAGATTTATCTAGCAAGCGTCGTCGTTCGTCTTCCTGACGGTTAAAAGATTTTTACATACCTACTCGCATTAATTAGTTAAAAGTGCAAAAAAATCTATGTGATTCATTCAACTGTTTTTAGCCTGTGACGAGTTCATTAAAGTGCTTTTTGATAATTTTTTCGTTGAAATGATTAATTAGTGTTTAGTTTTTTTTTAGTTCTTATTTTACAAACAACTTAGTCTACAAAGAAAAGAACTTTTGTAAATTTTGTCATCCAAATTTTAAAACCTTGCTGTGTGCACGGTAGAGAAATCGTTGTAGACCTCTATAAAACTTGAACGTAGATATGTGTAGATTCTCGTGTAGTGCCTTAAGGGGTAACACAATATTAGGCAAAAAGTTTTATACCTGAAAGAATTTTTTTTCATTGAAATTTTAGGCTTTAAAAAGGTGATTTTTTTATGTTTTTCTCGAAACACGATTTTTCAAAACAACATGCAGCACAATTCCAACAATTTTCATTCTGTAAAATAACATTTTTAAGTGACATACTTACGGGAGTTTCGATAAGTCCATTTAAACATTATTTATTAACAAATGATTATCCAATTTTTTGTCGAAAATTGAACGACTTCATTTAAATACTCGCCAATCATACAAAAATGAATATTTTCAAAATCCTCTAAGTACTTCTAGGCATGAGCATCATGTAGACCAAGTGATTTTTTTTTTTTCAAATTCAAAATTGAACCAGCTAACTTGCGTGATATAGAGCACCCCAAAATTCGACAAGCCTCGCTAGAATGGCTCTGGTATTGCCATTTATTAATATTTGTCAATGATAAATGTTTCATACTTGAAATCTTAAAAAATGTGAAAAGTTAGTACAACTTTGCGTCAAATCTGTGTGTATTATCATGATCAAAACTTCAAATAATTAGAGAATAAGGATAAACATAGGTAGGAGCGTATCAAAAACAAAGATATCGGGTTTTGTATGTATGTTATTAGATTTAGAAAACTCTACTATTCATGAAATTTGCAAACTTTGGAACATAATTTCATAATAATGGAACATCCAGTAGATGAATTTGTATTTGAGTATGAAAATTATTGAGGTGAAAGATGAAGTGATGGAAACAAAAGCAATAAAACAGTTTTGGTTACTAATATATTTTCATTTGAATGTTGCTATTTGCAGAGAGGAATAATTACCAAAATAATGATATGATGTCAAAGAAAGTTCGATTTGTAACAAAGATCGAACCTTTTTCCGTTTATTTTGAAAAACTCAAATTGTCTACTAGTGTAATGATAAAGCAAATATAGTCAATAATGCTAAGGACAAAAAATTCTTGTTTTTATATATTTTGCATACAGTTTGGCGTTTTAATTCGTTTCATCACTGATCAGTCCTCATAGTGTAGTTTCCCACGATGTCCTAAGATCCCGATGAGTGTCCCGTCAAACAATGTACAATGAACTTACTCCTGCTGCAGAAACATACTTCTGCTTAATATTTATTTCTATTACTGCTAATGTGCTTATACGTGCAGCACAAAACTTCTATTTTTGAATTAATTCGTGAAGTTAATTATAAATTTTCTTCCTTTTTTTTACAGAATTAAAGAGATCAAACCACTGTGGTGACATTTCTTTTTGGATTATTGAATTGTTTATGAGATTTTTTTTTGGTTGATTTTTTTTTTTTTTTTGAGATATTGTAGTAAGCTAGGTTAGTTTTAAGAATTGAATTTTTGTGATAATAGTTTTAAGCAATATACTAAAATTAAAATTTTATATTTGAATTGACAAACTTGAGTTATCCTTTACAACCGGCACCCCCCATCGCTTGAGCAGGGATCTCACAATAACCGTCAGATGAAATGGTGAGGTATTTTCGGAAAGCTTTGAGTTATTTTGAAAGTTCTAGGGGCTGTAGCCTGCTTGCTCATCCATTTAGTAATTCAGTACTTCGTTAGGTATATGTGTGTGTGGAATATGCTAGGTAATTTCTTATTTTTGCTTGGCAGGTTAGAAATTTTCTGCTAGTTCTATTCTGGTTGTACGTAATGAGTTGTGAGTAACAATTATTTAATCATGAGACGTGTTAGTAAAATTCGGTCCAATAATTCTGGAATAAAGAAGAGAAAACTGAATATTGCTAAATATGTAAATTTGTATATTCATACATACATATGTACATTATACAGCCATTCCACACGAAAACGAACAAAAAGGGCTATTTTTGTACTCGGTCATTTTCGATTTGGTTCAAACTTTTACACTTTGTATGGAATACCAAAATAGCTATAAAGCTCATCCATATTTATTTCTTTTCCCCTACCACTCCCACTACCCCGCTGGAGATTTGGAAATTTCGTGATTTTACGATGAAGCGTCTTTTTTTAAAAATCATATCTCGAGAACGAAACAACCGGTTTTTCTAATTTAAATGTCAACTTGAAGCTTAATGCTTTATACTTTTTATAAAAAAATATGTCAGCGCTGAGCGAAAAAATATGTTTGTTAATAATAAATTTTGATTTAAAAAAAAAAATCATATCTATCTATGTACAAAAAATTACGGTGGTGTTCGGCTTCGGTTTTGAGTTAGACATTTTTAAAGTCACGGTATACCCAAAGTAACCTGCATGTGAGCACTGCACTGAGAGGAATGTGTTTTTTGTTTTTTTTTTTTATCTAAGGGGGACCTCTGGCACATTTTTTTGTATTTTTATTTTGAGGTTGTATGCCTTATTTATCAATATGAAAAAAATTCCGATGGTGTTCCGCCTTGATTTAGAGCTATCAATTGTTAAAGCCTCTATATACCCAAGGTAACGTAATATGGGAGCAGTACGCTGAGGGTAATGTAGTATTTTTTTCTACTGGAGACTTCTAGATTTTTTTCTTGTATATTTCAATTTTGAGGCTATAAGCCTTATCTATCTAAATTCACAAAATTTCAGAATTTTTCTTTCAATTACTTCAACTTCTTTAGTTACATTTTAAACAACTTTTGAATATTCTCTCCTTTATTTTATTGCATACATCAGTACTTCTTGATGTAGCTTAGCTTCCTTTCTTAAGTCTCTTTCTAGTAATCGGACTGAACAAATTTCTTAGAATTTCTGACGGACGTGTAGTAGAGCCTAGGTTTGGTCATCAAAGCTAATCAACTTCAGAGCCAGGTAAGCTTAAAGCCCCTTCTTGATGGTTAGACGGTGCTGTAGCTTCCTTGTCTGAATAGTAACATAAATTTTAAAAATAGATTCCTTTAAATTGTTATGAATAAAGTAATTCGATCGATTTACTTATTTCTTTCACAGCTTGCATTGATCTTACTCGTTTGGCTAAAACATGTAAACTTTGAATTACTGAATTGTTCGATTACTCAATATGAAAATGTGCACGCAAACGCAAAATTTCATGTATCGGAGCATAGGCTAGGTACATACGTTTGAATCTGCACGAATTATAACTTGATCTGACACATTTATTATAACTTTAACCTAATCCTTGAATCAAAAATAAAGTTCCAGCCCAAAAATGATATATGTTAAAACAATCCACACTAATGTAGTTCTGGAAGGGGTAGGAATATGGGCGCCGCCAGGATCTTGTATAAGATGATGCATGTAAAAATAATTGTTTATTTTACCAAATGTTATAAAAAAATGTTCAGTTTTTTTTAGGATGAGAATAATAGTCATTTTCAAAACCATCCCTCTTGCAAATCTTACATGGTTCCACGCAACATTTATTTCCCGATCTTCTCATCCTAATCATAGAAATTTTTGTACTAAAAAACATATTAACCCCCTTAAAATTAGCATCTAAATATATTTTCTAATTTTCTACTATAAAATTGATTATTAAATCTTCTAATCCTAGCATAAGCTCAAACCTTAAATTTTTCAGTAATATAATAATAATTAACTACAAACAATTAATCACTTCCTGATGGCCTCGCAAATTGTTAAATCACTAAATACCATTCCCGAATTATAACCAAAGACCACTGGACTTAGCTTTTGTGAGAAGGAAAATGAAGAAAATAGGAAAGACAAACGAAAAGGCAAAGAGCAACGTTATCTGGACTAAAATATAATTTCTGGAGCTCTTCAAGTAGAGAGCGTTGATTGTTTACTTCATAAACATCGATCACAGCGTTTAACGAACGAATCATAATGACATGACTAGATAGGTGTGATAGGCTAAAACAAATCAGAGCAGTACCAAACTAACTTTTTAACCGGACTAAATAGATTTTATTACTAAAATGTACTACGAATGTTTAGTTTTAAATGAAAGTGAATAAAACCTTTTAGATTATTTGCTAACAACATACGTATATAAGAGTTTTAAGTATTCAGAAATGAAAAGCGGAGTACTTTTATAAAAGGAGTAGTACCGGAGTACGCTATTAGTTTTCGGAGTACAAATACTCCGATCGGAGTATAAACGACAGCGCTGTTCCGTAACCCCCGGAATATACAAGCCATGAACAAATTCGTAAAAGAGAGCAGCGAGACGGACAGCTGCTTGTATTTTGTTCAAACTCTAAAATTTTCATAAATTTGTTCTACATGCAATTTTTTTTAACTATTAGAAAGAAAACATATTTGGCTGCAATTTGTTTTAACTTCATTTTGCTGTGGGAGTGACAGTTTTGGGCTTTGGGACCTGTTTAAGATGAAATTTTAGTTTTTTAGAGTGAGCTCTTACTGCATGCTGTATCCGGCACGTTAGGGCCTTTTAATGTGTCGGTGCCTTCGGCGACTTCATGGCTTGTATTATATTCCGGGGGTTGCGACTGTTCAAAACCCTCGAGAATACTTCCCAATGAAACAGAAATCTATATGTGTGCGTTCGGAATCCGTTTTCTAAAATGTTCTATATTGATACTTATAGAAAAGTGCTAAACATTGGCTTTATGTATGCCACAGAGCCTAAACTACTATCCATACAGGAAAATAGTCTTCTAGTAATTTACAGCTTGATTCCTTATCTTCCCAAAGGCTACACTTCCTATATACCTTACTTAATAAAATAATAAAATAGTTTTGATTACAAAGTAACCTTACCATTTAACGCTCAATACCTCTCAGCTGAGTGATAATTGCATGTGTGTATGTGCAGCCGGAGTCCGAATCTGTAGGCAGCTACATTCGATATCATCAGCCCACGGCATGCCATGACGGCACATCGACATTATAATGATTATTCAGCTGAGAATTTTTGTTTGAGGAATCGTAGTCATTTGGTTAAGATAAATTTTATTAAATAATTTTGTTAGGAAAGGTATGAAAGCTTTATTACGGTTCTGAAGATAAGAAAGCAAGCCGAAGATTATCAGAACATAATTTTTCTGTGTGAATAGTAGTTTAGGGCGGAGGAGCTATTCAAATCAAACTTTTCTCAGTTTTACATAAGAACACTGCAAATATTTTAGAATGTAAGGACTCCGTTGGGGCTCTCATGTGGTAGTGAGAGAGTCTGTTTCTTGGCTTATGAAGTATTCTCGAGGGTTTTGGTTATACCAAATTTTAAATGTGTTAGGAATCCTGATGTAATGTTCAACTCAGATATGATATGTTGCGACCATGCAAAGAACATGTTGAATAATGTGTATGGTGCCTTACGAAGCCTCTAGCTTTTGTGATATCTGTTCTCCACCGCTGTTAAACTGAGGATAGTAAAAACCTTCTAATATAGTGAAAAAAAAGTTAGTATTAGTTTTTAATTTTACTCACCACTGTAGTACAAATCGGATGACAATTATTTGAGATGAATAGGATATCTCTGAGAATTTCCACCAAAATTTTTTTGGAATGACAATAAATCCCATAAATAATGACAGGATATAAAAGGTATTAAAACGATAAATCAATGTTTTTATTACTTCAGTAATTTATTTTACTATTTTTTTTTATAAGAATTTGTTTTGTCATAAACGAAAAGAAATATATCCTCTTTCACTTTGAAATACAAACGTTTTCATTTAACTTATATACTTCGCTAATATAAAGACGTAAATTTATTCTCCTAATAAAAAAAGAACTCAGACAATAAGGACACTGCTTTACTTTTTTGTATCTCTAAAATTTATTCAAATATAATAATCAGTATATAAATGTTTTCTTTATATAATTTAAAATAAATATTTACAGAAATTCTCAATTGTTTTTTTTTTGTTAAATATCAATATCACCCTCAGTGGATAAAGTAGGTAGTAAAAAAGTGTGTGTATGTTGGTTGATCATTTGGTTGTTGGTTGTTTTGTTTTTGAAAATTTTGAAAATTTTTGAAATTTTTTTTTTTTTTTTTGAAAGTAGAAAAAATTCAAAATATTCAAAAAAGAAATGAAGAAAATTGTTTTCATGCGATTTTAAATTGAAGAATATTTTATTTTTTGTTTTGCTATGAAATTTTGTTTTTGGTTTTTTTTATGTGTTTTTGGTTTTGATTTTTGGGGGAAATATGCTAAAAGAGTGTGTGTTGAGTAATTTTTGTTGTCGTGAAATTGGGTTTAAAATTTTTTTCATTAAGTCCTTTAGATTCAGTTCGGTGTATTTCGTACAGAAAAAGTTTACTATAATGCTAAATTGGAGAATTATGTGTGTGTGTTTGTTTGAATTTAGAGTTTTTTCTTTTAATTTTTATTTTTTTTTTTTAAATGATGACAATACATTTGAATGAAAACATTTTTTTTTTGGGAATATACAGTGGTTGATCAAAATTTTTAAATGGACGATGTTTTTATTCTATGCGGATTGAAATGTTTAATTCTTCTGTTATTCAATTGAAATACTCGTAGGCTTAATATTTGCTATATAACATTGATTTCTGAACTACATAGATTGAGTTAAAAAATCTTATTACGGTTTTTCGTTAGATGGCATTAAGTATGTGAACAATTTTTAAAACATTTTATTTTTTTTCGTCAGAGTCAATTTTAAAGCTAAAAAGTTTTTTAAGTAGATTACAAAAGGAGCAAAAGTAAAAAAGTATTTTCATATGGATTTCGGGTTGTTGTGAAAATATTTTTTTTTTCGGAATACGTATGTTTTTGGAAAATATGATCGTACTAACGTATATATAGGTAAAAGAACTTTGGTTATCGCTGATATGGTAATCGAAGATTAAATGTTGTAAGGTAAGTAGTAAGGAATAAAAATAAGTGTGAAGGGAAGTAATGTGATATAATGACGAAACCAAGCAATGAACATTATAAATGAGCACGGACCAAAACAATTCTACTCACGGAAGTAATACGTTGTCAGGCGGTGAGTAGAGTAAGATCGAGTAATGTGGTATATAATCTAATACCGGTCTTATGTCATGTATAACGCTTACATTGTCACTATAGGTTACTAGTAGCACAGGTAAGCATACAGATTTCCAAGATAAAGGGAAAAAAGTGAGGCACTATTTGCCTCATAGCCGACAGACCATAGCTGACAAAGAGCTTTCATCTCAAGTAGCAAAATGCTCTCACGTCACAATGGTTGAGCTAAAGCTTTTTTACATTCTCTCTCATATTTCATATACCACCTCTTGCTTACCGAAATGTTTCGGCGCGGGTATCGGGTGCTAGTATATGCTAACTAGCCTGTCGGCTGTGATTTAAGATTTTACGCATATACCATATTCTCTGATATTTTATATGTCCATCCCACGTCCACCACGCATGCGGAAAAGGGACGATTCTGGTACTGTGCTGAGTTGCACTGCACTGGTGCCTGCTGAATTTTTGTATCCTGCTGCTAATTCGTCATTCTATTGTGAGCTTGCTTGATAGATTTTTATTAAGATGTACAAGTTTTTAAATATTTTCTAGTTTTTTCCTTTCTGTTATTGAATAATTTCTGTCAATCTGTTTCCTAAGTAAATCTTCTTTTAATTTCCCGCTATTTGCTAATAGAGCCTTTCGATTATCTTCTGTTAATTTTTTTATTATTTTCGTTTTTTTCTGGACTGGAATACCTCCGTACTTTTCTTTATTTATCCGATTGTTTTTCTGTTTGTTTGAGTTTAGATTCTGAGAGCGACCTCTGCCTGGCCTTGGTTATTGAAGTTATTATTTTCTCTTGGACTGGAATAATTGCGAACTTTTCTGTTTTGTTGATCTAAAATTCTAAGAACGGCCTTTTGTTTTTGAAGATTGAGGAATTTGGATTTTTCAACAATTTTTTTAAAGATTTGGAATATTTGCTTGAAGCGTTCATTGTTTAGCCCATTTTTATTGTTGGACTGATTTTGTATTTTTGCAGATTACCAATATGTCTTGGAATAGGACAAAATGCATTATAAGTTGTTGCCGAGAAACTGGTAAAGAGCTTCCGGGAAGGCGATTTTTCCAAAGCCCGAAAATGATAGCTATAATAAATGACTTCAAGTCGTGGTTATGTTGGCCGATGAGGTTAAGAAGAGAAAGAAACCTTATACATATATTCCACATACCATAGACAAATTAATAACATACAAAGACTGGACACGTAGAACAAAAATATGCAACGCTTTTCTAGAATATAAAAATTAACGATGCCTCGACGATGCCTCGACTTGGCACTTGATGACGTGCACAAAGGGTAAGCCACCAATGCCTCGCTCCATACAAAATCACAGTTGCCTCGATCCGATGAAGAGAAGGCCACAAGTTTTTCTTAGAAATTTACTGGAAATTTCTTCCTTCGAATTTTTATGCATTGGCCGGGCCGATAGCTGTGCCTGTGCCTTGCTCGAATATAAAATCTAACAACGATGCCTCGACCTGATTTAGGGAAGCCCGAAATTTTTTCTTAGTAATTTACTGAAAATTTTTTCCTTAGAATTCATACGCACTTTTGGAGGGCGACAACAATTTTTATGAGCGTAGACGCTAGACAAGCAATAAGCAATTGTTTTTTTTTTTAGAAATTTACAGTGTTTCGGTAGAATTTTTATTCATTTGGTGGCCGACTAGACTTATTTTCAGATACAGTATGTACATCGTTGTTAGATTTTATATTCGAGCGAGGCACTGCTCTCGGCTTGGCCAATGCATAAAAATTCGAAGGAAGAAATTTCCAGTAAATTTCTAAGAAAAACTTGTGGCCTTCTCTTCATCGGATCGAGGAACTGTGATTTTGTATGGAGCGAGGCATTATGGCTTACCCTTTGTGCACGTCATCAAGTGCCAAGTCGAGGCATCGTCGAGGCATCATTAATTTTTATATTCTAGAAAAGCGTTGCATATTTTTGTTCTACGTGTCCAGTCTTTGTATGTTATTAATTTGTCTATGCACATACATTTTGAGGAGAAATATATGGGAAAAAAGTTTCTTCTCTTATTGTCACACAATAGCCAAAAGATCACAAAAAGATTTGAAAACTATCAAACTATATGAATACATACGCATACAATCACAGCCGACAGGTCAGTGAGCATACTAGCACCGGACGACACCCGAGTCGAACCATATGAGACAGAATTTTAAAGAGCTTTAGCTCAACCATTCTGACGTAAGAGCATTTTGCTACTTGAGAGGAAAGCTCTTTGTCAGCTATGGTTTGTCGGCTTTACTCGAAATGACCTCCTTTTACTTTTATACAAGCTTTTAAACATTTTGGCCATTGGTCTGTAGAGCCGCACACTTGGTATTCAACGACATTTCATTTGCTGCTTTCACCAAGGATTTTTTCAGATTATCCAAATTACAGTGGGGAGCTCTACAGGCCTTTCTTTCTAACTCTGTCCATACAGCATAATGCAGATGATTTAAATCTGGGCTCCCGGATGGCCAATTTTCTTGTGCAATAAAAGCAGGAATGTTGTTGCGTTGCCACTGTTGTGTGCTCTTTGCATTGTGAGCAGGAGCAGAATCTTGCTGGAAGACCCAATGTTGTCCACCGAAGAGAGTGTGCGATAAAGGTTTTACAAAACCTTCTAGCACTTTAATTTGATACACCGCCCCGTACAGCACAAAATTACCCGGGGACATCCCATTCTTTTACCACAGATCCCATAGCTTTCCCGGGATAAACAGGATGTATTCTCGCATGTACTTAGGAACTTATTTCTAGGAGTTATTAGAAATTTCCCATTAGTTATACCCTGGGATATCCTATAACTACTCCCTATGGGGGCACTCTCAGTATTTTACAGACAAATACATACGAGATGTGCAGGACAATTTTGGGACAAATATGGGCATGTCGTTTTTCCCCCTTCCAGAATTTATTTCGGTACGTTCTCTAATTCTTGTGGCCATAAAAAATATTCTACAATCTTAGAAAATCTCAAACCATATCCTCAGATATTTCCTAGTATATCCTGCCAACAAACTAGGACATCCGTAAGATGTCCTCAGTACGCTTGTAGCGGGATGTTATATTATTCAATGCATTAACTGTGCCTAAGTACAACCACAGGAAATCCTGTGGGAAGGACATGGGATCTTCCAGGGACATCCCAACCCCGGACATTCGTCACTCCCAGGGATTTCCTAAGTTGTTAACTGGGACCGGACGGGATTTCCCAAGGACAATTGATATATCCTCATAGGATTTCCTAGTGACATACCATGGACACATTTGTGCAATGTGGGGCCGAATCAGTTTTAACTTTTTATTCACAAAAATGGACTGTTGTAACACCTTTATGGGATATAATCCATCAACCCATTACAGAACCTGGATAATGGCCTCGTTGCAATCTGAGAACCGTTTTTTTAAACTTTTTCAGATGATTTTGAATAAACTTCATTATTTTGTTTATGAAAAACTTGTTCACACAGTAAAATTTTTTTTTTTTTTGGTACAGAAGATGTTCTTATGGCCATTAGTTGCGTGCCAAAGCAAGAGACGCTTGCATCTTTCTAATCTTATTTCCTTTAACCGTGTGATTAACATGTGTGCTGTTGACTGACGATAAGCTTTTCTATGAAGATCATCTCGAATATGTCTACTCATCGATCTTGTGGCGATTTCCAGTTCCATCGATAAAATTTTTGTTTTCGTGCAGTGGACTTCTACGGATACGCTCTCGGACAGTTTTGATGGTATTGACTGTTCTAACGGTACGAAGCCGACCGGTCCTTGCTCTTTCATCTATGCCTTAGGTTTCATTAAATCGTTCTATGGCACGATAAATAACTCTTTTTGTTATTTTGAGCGATTTCAACAAATTCAAAATTTCAGAAGCACTTTTTTCACACTTATGGAATGCTATTACAGCAATACGATTTTTTTGCAAGTCCCACTGCATAATTACTAGTCAAAGACTGCCACCATACTGATCGGAATATTAAACCGTATAGTTCATTTGTTATAAAGTGTAACATAACGGTTGAGTTCCAGGCTGATGTATGACAGAATTTATGGCAAGACTAGGTACCCAGGGATTACACGAGATAGTACAGTTTGCATACAAGCCTCCCTTCCAACGCGATTTTTAACTTGACAGCAGAAGGCAGTTCGGTTGATGTCTTATCTTCTTTCATGCAAGTTCATTTAAAAAATGGCATTGAGGCGTAAAGTCATGCGTATATTGGAAAATTATAGCAATAAAGGAAGTAGCAGAATGAATACTAAAGAAAGAGTTAAGAAAAAGGTGTTGGTAAATGATGTAATGCAAATAATCCCAGAAAATCTTATTTTTCCAGAATAAATTTATCAAATTCTCTCAAGGATTTCTTTTCCGCCATCTTCAAAACTGCATAATGTCAAATTACTATCACCTCAGCTGCCATGGGTTTTCATCATGCAAGTTCGCTGAAAGCTGTACTGCCAGCATAGCAGTAGAGGTTACACGTACAAGAAGTATGGCAGTGCAGTATGCATGTAAGCTGTACTTGCAGGTGTAACCCCCGGGTAAGAGTGTCATAAGTGTTTTGATTTGACACAAAGTGTCACGTGACTTATTATGTAAGAAATTTCGTTTCATTTTTGAGATAAGCCCAATGGGGCTTTTAAAAAAAGTCGTCGCCGCTGCAGTAATTATTTTTGATTTATTAAAGAGTTTGCTAGTTTTTTAGAATGACCCCTTTAACCTTTGAAATTTTAGTTTATAAAATTTGCTTCACTAATTTTAATATTTCGCACATCTGCAATAAGGGTATCACAACATAAAAAATGTAGTTTTTCCGAAATGATATCAGAAAATCTGTAAAAACCGCGTATAATTTACTGAGATGACTTATTGGAAATGTAAAGATAAATATTTAATTAGACTATTCAATATCCTATTATATTTTCACAGACATAACAATCTACAGAGTCAGTTTCGTATCTTTTTTTTGTATTGTCACACTACCGTTGCCGTTTTGCAATGGGCATTTCTGTTTATCATTTCTTTCATTCTATTTATAAAAGTTTTGCATATTCTGGATTTCTGAGAATTTATCAAGCCTTCAATATCACATTTTCACCACTCTTTTCAGACAAACTGAGATAAAGTAGAAACCTAACTACTGAGACGGCTATCCGACATTTGTTGAAACACGTTTCATGAAGTGTTTCCATTTGATAGAAATAATGTGTCGAGACATATAATTTTTACTGAGGTCAATTTCGGACACTAAATTTTGTATTTGTTTATGACACGATATTTAAGGACATAAACACCAACCAGGGTAATCCATATTCACGTGTAATGCACAAACACCAACCAACATTTAGTTAAGAAACGGTAATGCCGGTCAAGGGGCAATTCCGGTCGGTCGGAAATCTCGAAAAATACTACACCCACATACAAGACTTTCAGTAATAAATGAGTAGGAAGGTAACGTGAATGACCACTCGGAGACATTTACACAATTCACTGTAAGCGTACAAGGGAAACGGACTTTGTTTATTTTCCATCGCTTTCATGTAATTTTGGGCGAAATATTTTAGAAGGTATGAACTAAAGATCTGAAAGTAATTTTAGTTTTATATTCATTTATGTAATTGTACTCTATTTAATGTTATTGTAAACATTTTTTGTATTTCTTTTTGTATATTAATAAAATTTGATGTTCAATTGAAAATGGGCTCACGGGGCAATACCGGTCAAGTGATCGCCATTAATTGTTGCAAGGAAAACTACATCGTAATGTTGTCCATTCCACCACATAGCTCTCATAGGCCACAACCGTTTGATGTGTCCTTTTATGGATCTTTAAAAACTGCGTATAGAAGGATATGGAATCCCATATGATGGCAAAAATAACACTCTTTGATGTTGCTTTTTTATTTAACAAAGCTTATGAACAGGTCACTAATAAAAGTAAACGTCAATCCGAATTTCGAGCGACAATGTCCGAAAGAAATACCACATAAGCAAAAAACTCATAGTTTTACACGAGTTGGTGTTTACGTTCAAAACAAGCACGAGCTTGTATAGGAATAATCTTTAAACAGGAAATAGGATTATTCTCGTTGGTGTTTATGGGTCTTAGCGTCCTAATTAGATCAATTCTTGCATTAAGTTACCTTCCTTAGGAATAAATTCCATGAGATTTCTCCAGAGATTCCTAATTATGTTGAGATCCACACCCAGAGCGCTGGCCAGGCAATACCTACGAAGTCGTTGCTCTGAAACCATGTTCTTATAGTACTGACGGTATGAATTCTGGTATTATTCTGCTGGCAGATCCATCATATTCTTTTGAAGATTTCAATAAATTTTAACCCTTTGAAGATCTAAGAACTATAGTAGAACTGTGTCGGTCTTCTAAAGTGATCATGTTGATGAGATTGTGAAATGAAATGGCAGACCATAACCTCAGAACGTAGCTCGTAGGGTTTTAGCTATAGTGGAAGAAAAATATTTCCTTATTTTCAAAGTTATAAGCATAATATCGGCACCTGTCAATATTAAATTTATTTCGTCAGAGAAAATGGGTTGGTTTCACATATCCTTCCTTCCAACCTAGAAGGATACCAAGAAACTTAAACTTGACCTAAGAAAATCATATATACATTCAAAAAAACTACTTAAGGTAAACAAGTTCTCCGGATTAATTTAGCCAAACATTGTAAGTAATCCTAGGAACTATGTCAATGCAAATGCTGGTTATAATTTTGGTGTACTGCGATTCGCTCGAGATGAATTCGGTTTCTCTTCAACTGCAATTAGAATTACCAGAAAATTTCTATCTAATTACTTCCAACAAATCGATTCTGGAGTTTTACAAGGTTCTACTATAGATCCTTTATTCTTCACCGTGCTTATAAATGATCTGTTGTATGTTGTAGTGGATGCAAATTTTCATATACAGGCTGATGACGTGCAGCTCTACTTGTTTAGGCCTATTGAATTACAGGAAGATAGTATTGCTCGCGATATAAATCGAATATCCGCTTGGGCTGAATCTAACCGGCTTTTGCTCAATCCAAAGAAATCGACTTGCTTAGCATTTTATAATGGGAAATAGACACGAGGAAACAACCTCCCGTACTGCTGAATAATGACATATTAGCTTTCTTCGAAAAGGTTCCCAGCCTTGAAGCTCCCCTTAACAGCGAACTAACCTGCTGTGTCCAAGTTTGTAGTATAGTAAGCAAAATTTATGGAGGCCTCCCCAGGTTGTAGTTCTCGGGAGGGGGGGGGGGGGGTATAGTATCAGTGGGTATACAACCCAAATTAGTCAAGGTTCTGATATTTTGTTTATTCACCACTGTCTTTTCTCTTCCCTCGACGCAGCGTGCAATCATTAGCATTGCTTATGACCTACATTGTTATGATCATGCATCACAATATACTCCCTCAGTTCTAGGATGTTCATTGAAAGTTTATCGTGATACCACCGCCCCAAGTTTCATGCATCATCAAATCAATACAAGTTCACCAATGTACTTATTCGAAGAATGCTTGGTTTCTTGTATTCGCACCGCTATTTAGACCTACATATACCCTGATTCTGCACATTAGTTGGGCAACCCTCTTACCGTGCCCACATTGTACGTAAATGGAACTCGCTTCCCAATGACATTAAAACGATCGGCTCAACAAGGATTTTCAGAAGGAAATTAACTCAGTGCATAGTATCCACTGAAATGGATTGAGGTCGCGAATGCACCCAAAACTTTTTCATTCTCACGTTATCGTTAGTCTACTATAGGTATCAAAATATTTAAGCTGAAAAACTTTGTGATATGTAGTCGGATTTCGGCGAAACTGAAAAACATATTTGTATAGGAGCTACCAGACTAACTTGAGACCAATATCAGCAGACCTAGTATTTATTGCAGTCTTACTTAAGGAAAGTCCTGCGATAATTTTTCGCAAGTAAAGAAGTATAAGTTCGTTCTTAAGGCGGCTGAACCACAATGGACGTATATGTAAGTAAAGTTATTTACGTAACGTGAATGTGCCTTTTTAAATTAAACAGACGTACCCAAAATAACTTAAAGGCGTCGGTAAGGAACTTTCATTAAGTTTAAATGTCAAATTGCCATAAGTAAATTGCTGTAAGAATCGCTCAATACGAAAGGACGCATGATATTATTAAAATATTAATGAAATCGGTAACACTCTAGGCCCCTTCGCACACGACTCTACTCAGTTGTGACGCACTGGTTGGTGATCGAACTCGCAACTGATGATTCGCACACAGAGCTACATAAATGATGGAATTTTAATCACTTTGCTTCAGTAGCAAGGCAAGTCTCAAGTTTTTTAAGTATTTGTAATTATTATAATGCCCAGTGAATCAAGTGACGAAGAGCATTTCCTCTGCTATCAAGACAGGAGACATAAGCAAAATAGTTTTTGGATTCATTGGAATAGAAACTCTAGACTATTCTTCGCGGCAAATGAGTTGCAGAAAAGAAATGCAAAGTTTTTAGAATTCTATAGAATGTCTAAGCAGTCTTACCTTAATTTGATATAAATCATTGCTCCTTGCTTTCAAAGGACGAATACAAATATGAGAGATTACCTTAGTGCTGAGGAAAGCACGACGTGTCGAAAGTGACTAATCACAAACGCATTGCAAATTGATTACCAACTAGTAGTGTCGTGAAAAGCGTAGACAATGACACACAAGTTATTAATTGGAAACTTGAAAGAAATTTTCATCACTTTATAGTAGTTTTTGAGTAGCTTATAATTTTATTTTATTATACACGAAGAATGTGAAAAGAGGTTAAAAAAGTTTGGGAAGGAGCTAAGAAAACGAGATATTGCTTCTGGATGAGCTGCCGATTTTCTTCAGATTATTCTTCAGATTCTTCTTATAGTTTTTATATAATGTCCATAAAAGACACAAAACATTAAATGTCAAGATAACCCTTACGGAATGTGACGTTTATATAGGGAAAAATGTCAAAAATCTGTAAATCAACCTCAGTCTCATTCAAATTCTGGTTCAGCCTTTAGCCAAATAAATTAAAAATCTATCGAAACTAGCGCTATGCCGCCATCATGCGAAACACCACTGGAACATTCATTATTCTGTCGCCATTCTATAAATCATTGCATAAAATTAATTCGGAGTAGTATTACAGGCGCTATTATTATTATAGGTACGCCTATAGGTATGTCGGCAAAAATCGAATGTTTTGTTCTTTTGAAAAGATTTTTATTTTATTCAATGACTTATAAATAGTTATGAAATCGTTTTATATGCCACATAAAAAAAATTGGATCAGAATACTGATTCGTATATGCAGAATGTATGTATCAGGTAGGGAATATGTCTCTATAGATACCAGAAGAATTGTTCCTATTCAAGTTCTCAATTTAGATTTAGTATATGTAAGAGTATAGACTTTGCCTTGCAGTGTTTAGAACTTTAAGTATAAAGTGAAATTTAATATTAAAAACCGTAGCGGATCATACTTAAATTTCCCAATGACTTTTGCTATACGTATTCGTGGAGGAATTATGACAAAGTGCACTGAGTTTGCGGTGTTCCTATGGGCCTAATGGCATAAGAGTGTCTTAAACTAATTTTCGGACAACCATGAAGCAATTATTTTATAGTAATGCAAGCGAAAAATAAAGTAAAAATTAAGTACCAAATTCTTGTTGCTCGCTTTGCTACGGAATTTCGATACAATAATTGACAAGTGAACGTAAAAGTATGCCATATTTTTGAATCAAAGACTTAAATACAATCAATTGGAAATGTATTGTATATCCAAATGGTATCTCTTTCTGTTCATATGGTGACAAGTTCGTCGGAAATCCAAACAGCAGCAGCACCAGAAGCAATTTATCATCATCAGAGAGAGAAATATAAAATTATAAGACCGCAAATTTTCAGCTTCCTACTACCCACAACCAGACCTGATTATGCAATAAGAATTGGATGATTGGGTACAAGAGCTTACTGTCCAGAAGAATAGCGGTTTTTGGTTGATTCCTTTTTGCTGGATAACGAAAATACAAACCTGTCAGTGCACAGTGTCGTAACAAAAGAAGTTGCAAAAATATTGTCGACTCTGAAATACGAGGACCTGTCATTACATAATTTGTGAAGGCTTGAAAATCCTAAAAAAGAAACGTGTAGGAGAGAAAAACGTAAAAGACACGTTACTAGTTGATCCCGAATACGTTCTAATTCTACTGTTCCATATCAAACTACATCCGGGTTTGATTAAAAACTTCGTCAACATTTTGAATAAAAATAACAACATTTTCACTTTGTAAAATCACCCAATAACCCTGCATCAGGTCTGAAAATGGTGACATATTTTCAAAATCATGCCACGATGTTATAAGGTGAAGGCAGAGATCACACAAAACTGAAGACCTATATCCTCCTAATACAGAAAGAAGTCGAGGAGATAGCCATGTTCTGTCAGTCAAATATTTTGTTACCTTTCATTTGGTAATGGAGGATATATTCACTTCTGAATATCCTGTAAGATTCTAGAACATGGTAATATCTTAGGCTCTTGGGACCTTGATCCAGCTCGGAGGTGCAATCTTTCATAATCGGCATTGCTACAAGGTACTTGACTTTCAGCATTATGTCTTGGACAGACAGCCAGAACACTCGACGCAATTTTTGTTTTTTTTTTTATGATGTTGCCAACACTCAGGGGATACCCTATGTTGTAATAGCACAATTTTGGCAGGATAGGAAGAAGGGGTAGGAAAAGAAAGCTATGGGGATGGGCAGAAAAGTGACCAAAACTCACCGAGAAAACTTTTTGAAATTCTAGTGTCCATTATTACAGCGCACTTCTCTTTCAGAGGATATCTAGATAGGATAAGACTAGTTGATAACTTAGATTACATATCATGCACTAAGGACATTGAAATAAATAAATATTGTTTTAGTAAAAGTCCTTCACTCTCTGGTAAAATATATACTATATATATAGATCTTCTTCTTCTTCTACAGTTTCATAGGACTGTTTGAGGTGATCAAGGAAGGTTATTAGTTAAAACTATGTTTCATAGATGCATCTGCTGATTTCTCTTGATTTATTAGCCAATACTTCACGAGTGTATTCATTCAAATATTTATGAATATTATTTCAAAAACAGTTTTTATCAAAGCTGGATAATTATTATTATTAATTATTAAGTTGACATCAACTATAATTTGCGCGTAAGATCCATCCTCGATCAAATTGGTGTGGATTATTAACATTTTATTTACTGAATTCTTTACAAAAGAGTATGGTTTAAGACATTTTAGTTCACCGAGCACAAATTTGGTTTATTTTGTCAGAAATTTGAATTTTCCTTAATTGATTTTGTTTGGAAAGAACAATGCTGTTGTGCAAAGAACACCAAAGCTTTCATATCTACAATAAACATAAGAAATTTCCGAACATACCTCTACACAGACTTATTATCCAGATTACTTTGAAGAAATATTAAAAAACAACTTGACTGGTTAAAAAAAATTGGATGTATGACAGAGAACTACGGATAACTTCTATTCGTATAGTATAACTTCTAATTTTAGTTTGGATGGGATATCTTTAAATGTTACTACAATTGTTGTTTATATTATTTTGTCTCCTAGCACATAGTAATAATACCCAGGTATAAACATGAACAGGAAAATCGTCAAGTTTCCTAGTTAGTTATTTTGTTCCTTGAACTTGAGTTTGGTTTAAGTTTCAACTGTATAGTTTTAAACGTTTTGATTTGTCTCCAGACCATAATATCAGTGTTTTATTACAAATTTTCTCATAACATAGACTTTTGAAATACCAATCTTGATATATGGGTATTGTTTACATATTCATCTAGCTGTTGTTGAAAAGTACTTTCCCCTAAAAGTAAAGTTCCAGTTCTACTAGCATTTTTCTGTAAAAATAATATTTTGTGAAAATTTCTCATGATGTCCGTAGCAAAAATCTCATTAATGATTTCCATTACAGGCATACCTGCATTACATTTATATATATAATATTGCTTGAAGTGTTGAACAGAATTAGGGAGACCGTTAACTCGCATAAATGTATACTATTATAACTTCACAATATATCCAAAGCCGCCATCATTACTGTTAAGCATGTAAGAAAATTTGATTATTTTAGTAATTCAGAATTCTACAAGGCTAAGAAGTGCTTCTTCTTTTTTGCATGATCGTTAACGATTTGAATTGCATCGTTCTAAATAGTAAAATGCATCTATATGCCGACGACTTGACGTTTAATATTTTCTGTTTTCTGTAAGATGATATAAGACGAATCAATGATGGCCTAAATTCAATATAAAGATCAACGAATAAAATCAGTCTAACATTAAATTCCACAAAAATCATGTATAATTCTTAGCTATGTATCGAAATAAACTTAGTATTTACATATGCAAACTTCTAACAACCTACATATGTATGACGATATTATTTAATTCATTCTAATACGTTATTTTATAAAATTTTGATCAACCCTTGTTTAAACTTAAAACGAGCGGGCGGCGGGAAAGAAGTTAGCTAAGAGTTTTAGTTATTAGAATTGAATAACTGTATATAGAAATTTGTCTGTCACTAGAAATATTTAGAAAAAACGAAAAAATAAATTGTTCATCTAAAAATGTTTTTGTTCTTGAATTAATTAATGATAAAAAAAAAAAGAACAAAGTAAAAAGATCTTTAGTCCTGTTATAACTAACTATTTGAGAAGTAGAAAACTATTATTTCGACGAACAGAACAGCTGTTGTTGCAGTAATGGAATCAACTATTTTGTTTATCTCTGCTTGTTTTTTTTTTTTTTATATTCGTACTTAAACTTTCAACAAATTTCAATAATTAATTTATACTGTTTTTAACATTTTTTTTTCTTTAAACTGTTTTTAATAAATATTACGGTTCATTTCATCTTGTTAAATATTGTAATGTCTGCTGCAATGTATGTATGTACTGTAATTTCACTATTTTTATCCGTTTTATTTATAAATGAAATTTAGCTATTATACGTCATCTCTTTTCCGTTGCTATCTCTCTTATTTCTCTCTCTCTCTCTGTCTCTGTCTCTCTCTCTCTCTCTGTCTTTCAATCTCTTTCTCTTTCTTAATTTAATTTCCCTTTTAAATATTTGATCTTTTTATTTCTTTACTTTTAATTAATTTTCCTATCTTTTGTTTCACTTTTTTTATTTTTTGTTTTTTTTTCATATTACGTAATAATAAATTTGCTAATTTTGTCCTTTTTTATTGTTTATATATAATTTATTATTTTTTTTTTGTTAATAATAATAATAATATACTTTTGTATGTATTTTTTGTTAAATTTTAAATATATATACTTTGTTTATGTATAATTTTTAAGGCAATTAATTCATACATGTATAATATATAGAATTTTTTTTATCATTCTCACTGAATTGTTCTATTTTGCATTACTTTTCTTATTTTTTCCATTTTTATTTTAATATTTTTTTTTTTCATTTAATTTAATTACAGACCTTTGCTTTGCTCAGTTAATGCTATTTTATTGAATTATCTGAGAAGTACATAGAAGCACCCATTCATTTATATAAAGTTTTCCTTTTTTTTTGTTCTTTTCTACAATAGTTTTATGTGGTTTTTAACATTTTCTTCTTGCTTTTTATGATTTAGAAAAGAAGTTTGAAATATATATGCGCGTTATTTCTGTATAAATTCAACACACAATATTTTATAAACGCTGAGTATTAGTTTTTTCTTCACAAGTTTTACATTCTGTATGACAACCTTTATACGCAGAGTAAGGATAAGAAAAGGAAAATCGAATAAAATAAAAAATAAGAAGTAATGAAATAATATGATATAAGTAAGATGAATAAATTCTGATAAAAATTGCAACAGATAAGATTCTTTTTAGATATTGAGCTGGAACATAAGAAAATAAGGTATTTTGCTGTCTTTGTATATCGCTGTATAGTCTTGACCGATATTGATGTAACGTTTTATTTTTATTGCTTGTCCCGATTATTAGTAAATAAAAGACCATCTAACTTTATTAATTTTGGAAATACTAGGAAGTAATATAAGATATTTACTCTGATAGATAAAAGATTGATGGAAATAGTTTTATTTTCAAAATTATTTTCATTGATGATGTATTTAAATGTTTAAATCTTGAAATTTTCCAAAAACCCTTCATACTAAGCTGTGCCCTTTTTTAAATATTAAGTTATGCGAGCGGATTAATTTAATTGACTGGATATGCTCCATTGGATGGACACCACTCATCCTCGATGCATAAACTATATTTAATTTTTTTTTCCAAAGAAGTCCATGTACGTATTTTCCGTAAATTTCTCTCGGACTCTAATAATTGAATATTAATAAAACAATAACATGGCAGAAATGTAATTTTTAACTTTAAAACAGAATGTTTCTGCGAAATTTAAGAGGCCAACTAACTTAAAGGTTTAAAGTTTTCAGTTTTAATTCTTTCCGCTGAATTAAATCTTTTATAAATTGCATTGATAGCCCGGATAAGAATTTAAGTCATCTTCTATCGAAACCGCGGGAATCCTGTTTTTAGAACACGAATATAACTTACTACAGGCACCTATATTATTCAAATTTCAATCAATTAAAATGATTTGTCCCTTACAGGGGGAATATTGAAAATAAATTTTAAATGTAAAGAATCTAAACAAATAGTTTAAGAAGTACTTTGAAACTTTGTGTTTCAGCGTTTGAAAACTAATAATATGAAGCCAAGAGTACATAAATGTGTCAAGTAGAAAGCTGTTTGGAAATCTTTAGAAATAGTTTATTGATATTTTGCTTAATTTTTCTCAATTATAACTGTTTACTATAGAGAAAATCGAAATTTTTACAGACAAATTTTCATTTATTTTTGAATACGTTTTCATGCAAGTTTTTGTACTATTACTTGGAATGTGATATTTTGCGATATGTTTTGGAAAGGAAATTTTTGTTATATTTTATTATATTAAAAGTGAATTAAAAGTAATATTTAAAAAATAATCTTTCCTCCATTCTAATTGTTATCCTAATTTTACTAGTCGCCAGTAAATGGCGCACATACTGATATTGTTCTCAAATTTATATTTATGTATTTCCTTTTTAATTTTACTATTCTTGTAAGGAGAGCTAAACGGAACTAAAAGATTTCAATAATAATAAAAAAGGAAATACATCCAAATACATTAGCGAATCATATAATCATGGTGTTGAGTATGTTTACAAACATCGATAGGTAACACTCTTTTTAAGGATTACTTTCCAATTATCTTTGTCATCCTTATGTTTTGAAAACCGGAATAGATTACGAGAATTCAATAGATAACCAAATATGTTATTATGCTAGCCATAGTAGTACTATCCTTGGCACTAAAACCAGATCAAATACTTTACAAAGCAAAAGAAGTAGTTCTAATATGTGATCATCTTTGAAGCCAGAAGTAATTATTTATTTGTGCCAGAACTAGCCGGTTCCCACAAATAAACACAATGACTGACAGATACATTAACTAGTTGTGTAACCTACACTATAGTTAATCCACATTTATCCGCTGTTATCTACCTTTATAGCTAACAAAATCTGTTATTTCCGTTATTGAAGATTTTTCAGTCCATTGTGCTCTATACCTATACAGGATGTCCCGATCCAAGAATAAAATATTTATTCCATATTTATTCTTGCGTAAATGAAGAATGTGGAGACATTCACTTCATTTATGAATTTCGTAACGAAAGAATTATATGAGCACACGAAGGATACCAACAGTAAGTGCATTTAGTATAATTTTTAACGAGTTGTAGAGACCAGTTCGTGCAGAATTCGATGCAGAGGAGGACATGAGCGAAATATAAACAAATTATTCTTAGAATTGTTTTAAATAATAATAATACAAACATCAGCAGCATAAAAGAAATCGAGAGATGCACAGGAACTGTTCTACCCCTACTACGAATGCTGCATGTGTTCAACATCTTAAGTCGACACAGAGAGTAAATTTTAGATGATGGATAATAAATTTACTTTAATTAGGAAGACTAAACTCTCCTGAAATTAATTTTATTGACGGATGATGAAAGAAGCACGTTTTACTCTTTTAAGGTTACCTAAGAATTAATGTAAAAAAAAAAAAATTTACGATGACCATCTGAACTGAAATAATCGGAAACACTTTTATTAGACAAGATGTTTTTTGTAGCCAGTCTATAATAGATTTTGGTAACAGTAACGGAATACAGAGCATTAATCTGGGCCCTATCCACATCTCATACGATTTTTTGTTTCTTTTAATCGAAACCTATACGGTGGTATAAGTATTTAATACTTGAACCGACATACCCTGTACATAATGAAATTGACTAATTTTTTGTTTTATTCTGCTTTATGGAACATATTCAGTTTTTTCGTGATTTGTAACTAAAAAACGTTTGTCTCTTGTCTTTTATAATATTTCTCCTACAATGATAATATAACTGTTGTCTATTCAGGGGAATTTTGGTTTAAAACAAAAAAATACAAGTGTACTGCCACTTCTTAAATCTTTCTTATCAGTCTGTCTTTCAATTATCAGTACTGAAAAAAAAAAAAAACAAAATAAATAAAATATATAAAAAAAAGATCTGCAACAACTTAATGAAACAAAAAATTATAAACATACACAAAGAATTTTTATATACCTACGAATAAAAATCAAAATAAAATAAACAAAACAAAATACAAGACCAGCATCCTACCCTTCACATTTTCATTTTATTTATAAAAAAAATTTTTTCTTTAAAGCTATCATATTGCAATAAATAAAAAAAAAAAAGAAATACTACATACATATATAATTATGTAAAGCTTCTCACATACAAACAAAATCAAAAAATAAAATAAAATAAAAATAAACAGTACTCATACAAAGGACATCTACTAAATATTACTCTTCTTAAGGGACTAAAAATAAAACAAAACAATAAGAAAAAAAAAATATATCGCAAAAGAAAAATAAAAAACAAAATATACACAAATTTATATAATAATGTCGTTATTATTTATAATAATTACCTATACAGTTTACATCGAAAATTATCAATAATATATAAAAAATAATATTAAGATATATTCATATATATATATTTTACTTTATTTTCTGTTCTATAAATCCTCTCTATATGTCGCCAACATAAAAGTGAAAAAAAAAGTGTTAACAAGAAAAAATTAACTATAAATACATAACATTTTGCCTACTATGTTTAACATCCTTATCTTCTCCATATTTTAGCTTGTCTCTAGTTTTTATTATTTTGTTTATTTTTTTATTTTTTTTTGTTTTTACATTTTCTTACCTAATCTTTCTTTTCTCTTTAAATATGTATAATATAATATGTATGTATATATATATATATATATATATATATATATATATATATATATATATACACACATATATAAATATATATATATATATATATATATATATACATATATATAAATGTTCCTCTGTACTTTGTCCTATTAAAAATAATTAACAATTAACAACTCATTTACACCACGAGAGATAATTATAAATTTGTAGAAAGTAATGAGATACAATCCTTGCTAGAATTTAACCATATTTGGTCGGTTACCAACTTCGGTCGTCAATTTCCTTTAACTATGCCATAAAAAAAAATAAGAAAAAAAAGAAACAGAAAATAAAATTTGTTGCATTTTATACATGCGTGAATCGTTCTGTTTTTGCTATATTTGTTTGCATTTTAAACAATTTTTAATTTTTGCTTGCTTACCTAAGTTGCGTTTTCTTGTTTTGTTCTTTTCCTTTCCGAATCTTGTTTTCAAGAAAACAAAAATAAAATTATAATTAGGAATTTGAGCTAAAAGTAAATGTAAAAAATACAGAACACAATGCAAATTTAATTATTTTTTCTTCCTTCTATTATTATTATAATAATTATTATTTATTATTAAGAAATATTAAATTAAGCACTAAAATTAAATTTTTAAATTAAGAATATAAAAAAAAACATTTCCTGCTCTTCTTCTTATATACCAAAAATAAAAAATAAAAATAAAAATTTATTATTGTTTAACTTAAAGCATTCCATATTTTCACTTAGTTAATAACAAAAATTATTTTCATATTTTTATTTTTAAATACATATAAACCTAGTCAAATATATGTATATAAAAAAGAAAATTTACATCAAAATTAATTGTGTACCTATACTGATACTATGTATGTATGTATAACAAATAATTTTAAATAAATAGTCCAGCGGTTAGTGGTCTTATACAATCGTTCATTGTGTTAGAAAGTATGAATATTTGTACGGAAAGGATTCGAATATTTTACGAAATTTGGATTTCTATTTTAAGATGTCACTTTCATGACTGAATCATTTAAAAATACGATTAGAGTGAAATCACAATAACTGTAACCTAAGCAGATTTGATCAAAATAATAATAAAAAAAAAAAATGTAATTACAATTACAAATAGTTGTAATTGACTACAGGACCGGACTGAAAACAAACTAGCCCCTTTGGGTCATCAAAAATGACTGTTTTCCAAGAAGCAAAAAATCTCAATTATTAGGCTAATTTCTTACTGAACCAAGCACAAGGAGGACAAGACAGCGTTTTCAATTTGCAAGTCATTTTTACACTCAGTATACGTGTGGATCAAATAGAACTTTCCCACTGAACCGAGCAAAACAATGTTAAAATATTTGTTAATCATAGGGAAGTCTTCTCACAGAAATGATATATTTCCGACGAGGAAGCTACATTCCATGCTAAATACCGAACCACTAAGCATTTTTTTCTAGAATTTGCAATATTTAATTAAGAAGAGTAAGCAAAAAAATTATATAAATACAGGAAACATGTATGCGCAAAATATTTAAATTAAAACTAAAACAGAGTTTCTCTGTAAAAACAGTATCTAAGAGATGAACAATTTTACTCGTGAAGCAGAGCAGTAATAAGAGTGAGACAAAAGAGGCGTTGTAGCCACCGTTGTAGCCACCGGCCCCGTTGAAAAACAATTTTTTTTTACTGCAGGTGAAAAAATAACATTTGCATTAGACAAATATAAATTATTTTTGAGTTATTACCCTTTCTTCAAATAAACGTTTTGTTCTAGAATTGAATTTACCCACTTGGTTCGTGATTCTGACAAGGAAGAAATTTCCTATAAAATTTCCTGAAGATTTGGATATACCAGTAAACGTTAAAGAAATAAGAAGAACAAGAAAAAACAGGCGACTCAAACTTCTTGAATCACAAAATGATGACTCAAGTATTTCAGCAAAATAAAAACTCCGTGCACCAATTTTTGAATCGATTTATCTTCTTTGATTCTAGCTGATGTGGGGGCACGAAGCAATGGATCAATTTTCCGAAGATTTTGGATTTGTTTCCAACGATCTTCTCAGTAAAATGGATGCGGAGAGTCTGAGAAAAGTTGTTGCTGGATCTGCTTCAATCAATTCACGACTATAACGAAGCTACAGCGATAAATCGCTACATATACATAGCTTTCAATGTGATGTTATGGTCGTAGCATATTGCATATAGCACTATGCCACCACGGACTGAAGCGTGTATGCCCAGCTTGTTGTCGACTACAGCATGAAACCAAAACGCGCCCCGACCGAGAGAAATGCTTCCTCAAGCTCGGTGTCATGTTGAGTGACAGAAAGAAGAAGAAGACGATCGATATCGGGCGGTGATAGTTTTGCTAGGAGGAAAGTAAGGTCGTTAGGATTAAAATCCCAAAAAAATTAAGTGATTACAATCTAAAATAAATTAAAAATTTTGAAATTGTTCGGATAAGTTAGAAAAATCCTGAGAGATATTCTAAGACAGTCGATGAAGTGTTCGTAATATCGATTTAAGCAGATTTAGTATGAATATTTCCGTGAAGGAATGTAACAATGTGGTGTCACGCTTCATCTCGCAAATTACACAGTTCATCAGCTAATTGTATGGAATTCCGATTAAAGGTCATATGATTCAGGACTATCTAAATTCATTCTGGATTCTGCTGTAAGATTTATCCGGCTCCGAGCAAGGATTTTATTTTTGTATTCCGGATCTCAGGACAAGCAGTGCTGCTCACTGTAATAACAGAGCTCTTCATATACGCAATAATGTGCTCTAGCCACTGGGTGCTTTCCTTTTTCTGGCATGCTCTGAATAGACGTGAAGGTTTCAACCCTGACTGGGTCAGCGACACGCAGCTGCTAAATTAAAACTCAAGTCTCCAGTGCCAAGTATTTCTCATTTCTTTCACTACTGTAGCCAGTTTTTATATTACTCAAATTTTTGTTTTTATTAGTTAGAAAAATTTTACAGGAATTATTAAAGCATATACCTAATGAAATTCATTAAGCAAGTAGTACATCGAGAGTCACGTTGCTGTGGTCAAATTATTTACGCTATCGTTTCTTATTTACATTACCGCGACAGTTATTATTACTAAATACAAATATATTTGAGTTCGATTAACTAATTATTCATATATGTAAATTGTGCTGCATATTTGCAGTCCTAAGTATTTTCCGTTATTTTTCACTACTTCAGTAGCTATAGTTATATGCCTCTTAATACATAATTCAAGTCATATAATGTATCTATATATTCAGTTTAGTAAGTAAGTAAGTAATTAACTGCAATGAATTTTTGAATTTTAGAACTAAGCAGCAGTCTGCTATTCCTCCCTTATGGGGCTAGGCAGTTTTGTTTTTCACACCTCACAGATTTAATATAGTTTTACCATACGTATTCGGCATTAAGATTATATGTTATGTGATGTATGTATACACTCATTCTACCAATTGGGCATGTACATTGAGGTACACACCTGGTACCAGAAATTGTTTTCATCATACACTATATCGTTATTCTTATTACGACAACTATCCTCATGTATTCGAATACCTGGGGTTGATTTATTCATTGTTATAGTAACCTAGCATTAAACATAAACTAATTTAACCCAATTATTCAACTGAATTAAGTAGTAGGGAGCAGCATATCCCCTTGATTTGTGAGATTTTGCATGTCGGATTACGATTGTACAGGCTCATTTATAACATTTAAGCTTTTATATCTTATGTTGCCAAGTTTATTTGACTCTTGTTTCAACTAATGTATGGAATAGGTAAATTTTTTTGTTACACATATACAGCACTGTACACATGATCCATAGTGAGCCGTCTGAAAAGGCATTCAGTTCAGCTTCGACTCCTGTTAGATATATTTGTTGAATTAAAATGATTATTATAACGTAAATATGGAGTGAATATTTTCTTTCTTCCTTCACATCCTGGAGCCTTTTCAATTCGGGGTCGCATAGGTCCGCTCTAATTTCTTCCACAGGTCAGCCAAAGGGACTTTGCAGATCGTGCCGAGCAGAGTCATAGGGAGGATGGGGCAAGGCCATGAAGGCAGAACATCTGCGCCTTCCACAGTAAGTAGGTAAGTGACGTAAGGGTCCCTTCAGGACCGAGTGTGTGTCGGCTCTTTTGTATGCAGGCATGAAATTTTTTTGATTATGGATGATGACAGCGGCAGGTATTTTCGGGAACTCCCCCACACTCTCCGCCACCCTTAGCCGAGGTGCTAGCATGCCGCCCTGTGCTATCGTTGTCATCAGGCGATCTGTCAGCCCATGCTGGCAGTTTGGACTTAACGTCCTGGTCAAGTCGCCTTCAACATACTTCCATAACAGTGAACGCTCTCACCAACCCGATATATCACAGCGATATAAAGAATCTCTGCGGCGTTTGACCAGCGATTCAAATGCTTTTCGCAGCATGCACAATGCTAGTAATCTATCGCGAACTGTGAGATCAAAATGGATTAGTGCAAATTCAAGTGGGTGTTTAAAAATGCATTAAAATCATATAAAGGAATACCAAATTTAATATGATCTGAATTTAAAACGTTATAAAAATAGTAGAAAAAAGGATAAAGTGGGGGTTGATATTACCAAGTATTTGAATACAGGTTGGGTGACTGGGACCTTGCGGACACCGCGACCATAGTTGATCTATTGTGTCCTCCTCTAGAGTCTAAATCTAGCCTAGAATACAAGTGGAAAGTACTAAACGAAGTGAGGTTATAGTATCATTCTCACTCGGGGCCAGTAAAAAGATATGAAGAGCGTATGGGGTTTGAACAATTTTAATTGTTGTTTCAGGCTGTGTTGCAGTAGGATTGACAAAAATTCTCCATTTTGCGTCAAAATTTTATACGCGTTTTCAATCGAGGTATGAGGTGTTCTTTGATATTGATCAGGCAAACATTTGGTGGTATTCTTCGAACAAAACGTATTCAAATTTCATTTCTATAACTGAAACATTTAAAACAGCTGCATCACTACTTTATTGATATCTTTCAATGTTAATATATAAAAATTTATATTCGATCAGTCAGTAAGACAAAATTTTCCAAATTGAAAAAATACGTCGAGCCAGTATAAGTCGAGCTAGTACACATTGAAATGACACATTATCGTAGCATGTCCACCATTGATACTAGCCAATACAATTGGGAAACTCTAATTTGACCCATGTTCAGATATTTCCCAAATATTTTTTTTTGTTCAGGCATATGCATGTAACTATGGCTGTGATCTATATCGTTGGTGTGAAAGGAATTGTGTTGCTAGTTTATCACTATCGTTATCGCAATCACTATCGTGACGGTGTGAATCGGCCTTAAACTGTTGAAATGTTGTTGACGATAGCTTCATGTGAACGAAGTTTCAGCAAATTGAAGTTCGTAAAAATTAAGTTCGACCTACAATGGGTTAAGAAACATTGTCGAATGTGGTTGCTTTCTCCAGTGAAAAAACAAAATGACAAGCATTCTGAATTTCGAAAATATTATAAACTAGTTCGCGGCAGAAAAAGCTAGAAAAGGCCATCTACAAAATCTTGCAAATAACTCTGTCGAACTGATTACCCTTAATGTCTTCAAATGTATATTACTTGCAAAAAATTAATATCAACTAATAAGTTATTTATTAACTCTACAGATGTTTTATTATCATGGATCAATTTTTTTCAACTTTGTTCAGTTAACTGATGGACTACGTCAGGATAGGCAAAATTAAAACAGATTATGTTGACAATTTTGCCGCAGGCAACAAAACGAATCGTTACAGCTTTGTACGAAGGAACTAAGGAAAGAAGTGACCTCTTAACCCTTTATGCCCTACTTTGTTTTTGCAAATTTAATTTTAACTTAGAAATTCAACCGGTCGTTTTTCTCTTATATTTATGTCTCAATACAAGTAACAATACAGTAACAAAAATAATCCCACTGCTTCAGTAAACGTAGAGAAATTCAGACTTTTTCTAATATTTGAGTATTCTCTTTAGTTATGCTAAACTTTTAGCCTGACAATAACTTTTATCGTACTAACGGAGGACGGTGCCAATTTTAATGAACATATCTAAAGTATTTTCATTTATACCAGTCAAAATTTTAATTTTGTGCCTGGTAATGACAGTACGTACCGTATTTTATTAGTAAAATTGAAAATTTTGTCATAAGTAGAGACTGACTGTAATAATTTTGCTCACATGTATACATATACATAGGTACTATACCTCACAATTGATTTACATGAAATACATAAAATTACTTGATTTTTTTAAGAATTATAAAAAAAAACTAAAATTTAAAAACAGTTTTTGCATATTTACTTTACTTGAAATTGATTACGGAGAAAATTCTGATGGATTAGATACAGATGAAAAATATTGTGCTTTTGACATGGCTACCGGAGAGTCCGGACCTATCCCCGATCGCAAATCTGAGGGAAATGCTAAAATATAAGATACGCGAACAATGATGAATTAAAGAGTTTCTCATTCAGGACAAATGGCAAATTTTTACACCAGACCATTATATAGAAAGTAGATGCTTCTATGCCAGCTCGGCTTGCTTGCAAAAATATCCTTGAATAAGTTTGAACAAAGTGGGAATTTAAGTTATGCTCACTTATTTTTGCATTATAAATTCTAAAAGTGTTAATCATTATGATCATCCTTTTTATTACATGAGTTGTGAATTGATGTAAAATATTTAAAACAAAACATTTAGTTGAAAAAAATATGTGTGAATTGGGCAAAGAATTCTTCAAATATTATAATTTTTTTAAATGCTGTAATGGCATTTACGCATTTGCTTATTTGCTAACTTTTGCGAGTCACTATACATTTTATAGGGCCTTGGAATCGGAAAAGATGTAGCAGTTTGAATATCAAAATTACAATTTCGGGTTTTCGATTTTTGAAATTTCGTACTGAATGCGTATAAAATACTTTCATTCCCACAGATTAGATCAACATATCTGAGCTGAGTGTGATTTGACCTTTAGAAGAATTTAACAGCAAGCTAATCGTAATGCATTTGCTACTTTATTTTCAATATGAATGGATATCGCATTGTTTATTAATTTCAATCCTACCCACTGCTTTGATTATGTTGTGAAGTTTCTCTCGGGAAGGCTGTGGTGATCAATTGAGGATCTTGCACATACAAAATATTGTTGTGTGTTATTTTGATAGCATTCCAAAAGCCTTATACACTAGATTTTGCTTCGATTGATATCTTATTATATCCTAGACAAATAAACAAAATCAATTCTCATTCGTCTGTAATTAAATTTTTCTAAAATCGTTTTTCAATTTTAATTACAAGTAATAAGCTGTCAATTACAAGAGAAGTTGAACTGCGGGCGAATAATCATTAATTTCGTCCATCTGTCTGCATCCCATTAAATCTTGTCAGGTGAAAAAAAGGAGTAATCTGGAAGGTCTGTGAGTCCTACATGCATGCATAAAAGATGTACTTTTATTTAGACCGGGATGGAATACAATGGACATACATTGGCAGGAGCAGGTAGGTTTCATTATTATTGATACCTTGAAAATCGTCCTAAAATTGATTATTTTTCTTATTGCAAGTTTCACTCGCGCTCTTTTGATAAGATTTTTCACACACCTATCGCCATTAACCAACACTAAACTAATTGTCTTCAACAAATTCAACAATTTTGGCCCTATCGTGAAATTTTGTGATTCATTTATCAGTTGAACTATACTTCTTACTTTCGGTGTAATATTGTGAATATTCTGTTAAATATGGGCGCTTTTCTAAATTTTTATCTCATCAAAGCTATATATGTATTTATGCAACATGCAGATGAGTTCACGGCTTCATTGGTTATGTTCTAAATCTTGGTTCTGACCATAAAATAATAATAATAATTTTAATGTTCTACTTATATTATGAGATCAAGTAATTAATCCAATGCAAAAGTATACATTAGTTGTGTGGTTATATACGGGTTATCCCGTTCACTCACAGTAGCTACAAAAGATCGCCTTACACAACTAACAAAATTTGTTTTTAAAACTTGGTAGTTTCATGCAAAAAAATTCAACAATTTTATTTGGGCTTTAGGAGAGATAGCAGATAAACGCATCTAAAACGTTAATTAAAAAGAAAAAAATATTAATTTGTGTAAGTTTCAGAATGGTAAAGAGGAGGGCGTGGTCATGTAAGCTCGAAAGACTAAAAAAAATTAACTTTTTCGTGATATGGGCGATCTCTATTGGCGAATAGAACTATATTTAACAGTGCAGTGCACTACACACTACAGTGTATATTTGCACTGTCAAAAGAACAAGACTATTACTTGAATTAAACTAAAAAAATAAATATAAAAAGAAAAGAAAACACAAAAAACCCAGTTGCCACTTGTACATACATAAAAACTGAGCTAGATATGTATCAAGAGTAGGTGTACCACAAGGCAGTCGTTATGGGCCTATTCTAGTTTTGTTATTATTTTTAAAAGAATTGTCTCTATATGTATCTCATGGATTTTAATTATTAATTCGAAGTTCAACAAAATATTCGAACTGAAAGCAAGAACGGGACGTAGTAAAATTTTATAATAATAGAAAATTGATTATCAAGTAACGTTATAACACCATTTTAAAATTAAAATTGAATTGATATCCAGCTCTGTACAAATTTTTATGCTTTCTACACAAATTCTTCGATTTAGTATGGGATCGACCGAATATCCGCCAGACTAATGAAATGAAAGATCCAGTGGATGTTGTGTCTTATAGACATCTTGATCGCTTGTCCTGTGTGCGATCCTGTTTTTTGTTTGAAATTTCGAGGATTTCTTTATACATATTTATATAAAAATTTATCTAAAGGTACTTGGAGCTTCTGCTTAATTATCGTTCTGTTTTATATTAAACTTAAGAGTTATGAAAAAAATTTACTTGCAGTCATTTTTAGATTTTATACTACATTTTCGCTATTCGTTCAATTGTTTTGGTTACTTGTTTTTTTTTTCAATAAGTTTGCGTTTTTTTTTTGCAAATTTAAGATTCCATAAAAACTGAACTGTAAACTCAAAAACTGAAGGAAAACGATAATGTTTTATGGTGTGTATGTGTGTGTGTGTGTGATTTAAGTATCAACGATATTGTGTGCTCTTGTTGCGGGGTCGCTTTAGTTAGAAATCCATTCATCATTTTTCTCTTTTGGATTTCATAGGTAATAGTTATATAAATGCTGGAATTTTCTATATCCTTCTCGTTCTGATATTTTCTAAACACAAACAAAAAAGTATTTTTTTTTCTTATTGATGATGATGCTTTTGCTGCTGCTGCTGTTGCTGACGGCGATTTTTTAATGAAGATTTTGCTGATTCTCTTTTCTCTGTTGTTGCTGTTGTTGTTGTTGTTGTATGAGTGTTTGTTTTTATTTTTGTGTGAATGTATAATTATTAGTAATTAATTAACTTTAGCCAAAAATTAATTAATTATTCCTTTTTGTCACTCCCGTTGTCCGGTTGTTGTTACGTGAGATCCTGCGGTGAATCTATTGTGAACAGCTCTTTGTACAGTGCAGGGAAAACGAAATTCAGATGCTCCTGTTTGAATTTACTTAATGCATCCAAATGCATTATAGAAAGCTCACTGAAATAGATAAGAGAAAATAATTTAGTAAAAAAATTATGTATAGAGTTGGCATATGTAAAAAAGAAAAACAATAAACAAAAAATATGTATATGTGCCTTTTGTACATGAATATTTCCTCTTGGACAATGGCGATTTGATTAGAGCATTTGGTGATGCAGGAACATGTTGTTGTTTTTTTTTTTTTGTTAATTATCTCGACCTCTTATTTACTTCATTGAATACGCTTTGTACGATCTCATATAGGACGTGTTTCAGTTTACTGTAAGAATTCAGGGCAATTTTTTGTTGGAACTGCAATATAGCGTTAGAGATAAATTGGCAGCCGTAGTCATTCATAATTCTGAGGAATAGCCACGATATAATTTAGAAATAGGGAAAAAATATCTCAAACGTAGCTTAAGTGGTTTATTAAAGTAAGGTTAGACAGATCTTTATGGGATGCGATGCAAATATGTCTAATTTGTTATGGATCAACATCAATATCAACGTCAAGGGTAACTGATTTTTGAAATTCATTATTAAAAATTATATGGGAATAGTAAATAACGGTAGATATTTATAAACTAACTTAAGACAAGTGGCCTTATGTATAACCCTTTCAAGTTTATTCATAAGTATAAAGAAATACAAATAACATGTGTCGAATAAGAAATGAAGGGTAATAGGATAAGGACTTTGATTTGTCTTTGCATGGAAGTATGTCAGTTACGTAACAGATGGCGGCGCTTGGTAGTAAACTATTATAGTTCAACTAAATGTTTTAGTCCTTCTAAAGGTCCTTCAGGTGACAGCTAGAAGATTCTCTAAAAAAATATATATACTGCAATGAAACTGTCAATACAGTTTCGGAATTAGATTGTCTTAACAGTGATGTTCTCTAATTTCGATTTAGGGCAATACTTGCACAATGACAATTGATAAACATGATAACCTCTATAGCTCTAAATGATATAATAAAACGACACAACAGCACACACGGATCCTGTCAAACAAAATGGTATGATTCGTAAGAGTATATTTGCGCTGGTGAAGAAATAAGTAGGTACTGTGGTAATTCCTCAAAACACATCAAAACTACAACACAGGGACATTCCAATAGCTGGTCACCATACCAGTATCTGTGAGAACTGAAATAACTGTCTAATTAATTTCCAAAATGAGAAAAATTACCGTCATTCAGTGTTGATTCATCAACGGAGGATGCAGATGATTAAATGAAAACGTTTTTTTTCTTGACTGTGTGAAGTGTGCGACTCAATTCTCCAGAGGCATGTATATTGGAAAATAAGACATGATCACAGTCACCAATAATTACAATTATTGAATGATGGTATTTTCATATTGAATCCTGTAGTTCTCGCCAACAAATCAATGAGTGGAAAAACTTAAAATCAAAATGATTTTGTAGCTGTCAGTCGTTTACGGAGAAACATTCTAGAAGACGTCTGAATTTTCAGAGGAGTAGACATCGGTAGAGAACACCATATTGTATGCTGTTGCTAAAGTACTGTTGTGCCATATACCATTGGGAATCAGTTAGCCGAAAGATTCTTAACGTGTACTTGTTACTAGCGAAAAAATTCGGTACATCAATTATTAATAAAATATTTTAACTGCTGAAGAAAGCTAGCGTCCAAAGCGGCCAAACGCAATAGAATATGTCGCATTACAAGTGCATATGGGCTAAGTTCAACTTTTGGCTATAGCCGGCTATAGCCAGCTCAAACAAAAGTTAAGCTACTTTGGCTTCATCTCCAGAGCAATAGTCAATTTGGCTATCTCCTACTACATATATTCCAGCAAAATTATCCTCATGTTTTATCCGGGACATGAAGGTCACATAGGTAATGCCTAACTGTTTTTGTTTTTATTATGTTGCCAAAGCTCAGGGGATAGATACCATATTATGCTATAACGCAACCTTGGCAAAGAAGAAAAAAAGAGTAAGAAATTGATAATTATTGAATTAAGTCAAGGAGATGACGGTGTGAATTTGGCTTTTATGTTTGCGGCTTATAACTTTGTTGGTAAGGGGAGGCAGCAGGGTTAAGAGGGGATGATAATCCTCTTCATATTTATACTGTTTTTCTTATGAAGGATTCGCAGAATTTCACGATACGGCCAAATTTCACTTCAGGTATGTGGGATGAGCTCGTGTTAAAGTTTGTGTGGTACCTATAGGGTGAAATCTACAAGGGATCAGGCTAGAGAGACTAGAACCGTGCGGTACACAGGCATTGATTATAAAACGATCAGAAGGAAGTTCGTCCAATATAAATTGGATTAAACGGCGGGAAACAAAAATTTCAATCCAATTTAGGAAGAGAGAGAGTTAGAGGGAGAGAGAGAGAGAGAGAGAGAGAGAGAGAGAGAGAGAGAGAGAGAAAGAGAGAGTGAGAGAGAAAGAGAGAGAGAGTCCCGACTCCCGACTCATTGCTCAAAGTTTAGCAAAAGTGCAAGATCGAAGGTTTAGCTAGCCTTGGGATACTAAACCGTGGCTGGAATTGAAATAAACAGAGATCCATAATAAACCTATTTTATTGTGGTCGTTTTGAAATACTTTTGGTTTTTTTGATGAATGAATCTGAAAGATAGATCTCCGCCGTATAAGGCTGCAGCGTTGCAACAAGAGTTTCTGGACCTTCTTGGTTGTGTTCCATGTTAACGAGTTTACAATTTTTCTTTTTATCAATTTTTATGATGTATTGTTGGGTTAGTAATCGACTGATATTATGTATACATAAAAATTTCGAAAATTTGGAAAAGTTCGAAAGAGTTTGCTTTTTATTGTTTACTCCAATTCCAGTGAATATGGTAAATAAAAGGTAATTTAATATGGTATTCCACTTTTATGCCTTAGGATGAGAAATAATTAGTTTTTCTCTATAATTCTTGGTGTTCGTAGCTCATTTGTATGCATGAATTCAATTTATAAGGATTATAAAAATTTCGAAAACTTTCGAAATTAAAAAAATTCGCTTTTCGAAAATCGGATTTTGCTCCCGCAAGTTACACGTTAGTAGGTACTTCTGATCCTCTTTACGTATATTAAAAGTCCTGGTAGGGTAGTATGTTTGTAATTTGGTCGGACGATAGAGGGTGTGAAATATTCGATATCATCTTTGAATAATGCAAATTAAAATATAAACTTCGAATAATTGAAACATATTGAGGAAATCTCATGAAACTTTTAGTATTTATCATAATCGACGGCACTCATCATATGAAGTATTCTCTTGGACGTATGTATGTATAAAAGGAGTAGATTAGGAATGGCTCTGGAAAAGCTTATCTTTAGCAAGTTGGCCAAGCACTTAATACTACATAAAAGGAATGGTTTTCTGTGATGCAAGCGGAGTTGGAAGTAATACTGGTGCATGTAAAGTCTTACATAACAATCGCAGGGTATGCACCACCATTAATTTTTTAACTATGGCGAACATAGGCATAGTGCTCAGCTTGATTATAATCTACCAGAATTGATTACGTATGATCAAGAGAGATTTTCGGGGGAATTTACCAGAACGCAGGAAGAGATTCTCAAATATTTTGCTTTACTGCTTGTGCGTTATATGCTTTGGTGGAATCAGCTATGTTATATGGGTGATCTAGTCAGTAATAATAATGATGACAATCTGTATGACTGGTGCAAAGATCCTGTTTATAAAAATTATGCTTAAATTGTTTAGTTGTTGGCTGGCTTCTTTAGAGCATATGGCATATATAATAGGGCGAATGTTAAACAATATTATATGTTGAGGTACCAATTCACCAAATTAGACCAATCGCATTACATTTTCGGTATCTAACCTGGCAAATTGGTGTCTTATCGATAGAAAATTTGCATACGTATTTACAAAAATTCTCTAATAGTCTAACGTAAAATGATATCCTAACATCGAACAGAGAAAATGATGATGACGATGATTTCTTTTGTTTTATAAAATTTGACGAGCTCATAGCTACGAATAAAAAGATGTTTAATGATGTATGAAAAAAAGCGAAAAAAAATATCGTTACTTCATTATTTCAGATAGAAAATACTTACCGGAAGGTTGGGATTTTATTAAGCAACGTATCCAAAACTGTAACATCACCCTTAAGTGGTGCATGATTCGCATCAAGTTCCTGTCGTATTGCATTCATGCTAAGATTGAAAAGCCTCTGAATTTCAGTGTTCCCTCTGATTCCATTTCGTTCTAAAAATTTATGTATATTTAAAATTTATGATTGAAAAGAAGAATAAAAAAAAAAAAATTTCTATTGAATAACAATTTCACACATTCTTACCAGGCCAAAGCAGCACTAAACTCTGGTATAATGCCAGTTCAGTTTCAGTCAACTTCAGTTCGGCAATTGATTTGGCCGTTTCGAAAATGCACGTTACCAGCCTCATCTCATATGAATCGGAAGTGTAAAAGGCTTCTTGCGGCAGCATCACATCACCATAAAGAACAGCATTCTGTGAGAGATCCATAAGTCGAGACATCCGAACGATAGCAAGCTCAAATGAGCCTGTTTTAAGCAAAAGAATCTATAGAGAAGAGAGAGAAAAAATTTACATAAGTTATGCTTATAGTTTTCATTGAATCGTATTAACTAAGTTAATCTATCAAAGACTTCTAAGAGAATTAGTTCTAGTCTAAATTTGGTCTTACTTAATTCATTTCAGGCATGCTCAATATATTTAAATGAACAACTCTCAACATGGGAATTGGCACGCATGATCAGCAGCAACATGTGTTATGAATGGAACACAACAATGTAAGTCTTTTATAAAGACTGAAAAGCTTTATAAGAATTAAAGTGAATACTTTTTGTTTTAAGTATCGGTATTAATGGGGTACCCGCGAATTGAATATCGATATTGTAATATATGATTAAATCTTCGTTAGACATACAAGAACCGAATGCAACCATTAAACGCAACTCGAAGTCTGGTCGAAGATACGGAGCCTAAGATCAGTGAATATCCAAATCACGAACTAGGAGGTATACCTATATGTATATATGCAATTGGACATCACCCGCATAAATACGAATTTTAGAGTAGAAAACATGATTGGAATAAAAGAGGCCTAAGAACCTATTTATTAGAAATACCTCGTGCAATTGGTATGATGTCAGTTTCTATTATAAACCATTTAGGCACCAATCAATCGGCGAAGCGAGGAAATTCATACTATGTAGCCCGCTTGAGGTCTTGGTAGCTCAATTGGTAATCGTACCTACTGACTACCATGCCACGGGTCGTGGGGGGGGGTGTAGGAACCCTCGGCGAAATGGTGGTAGGAGTGGAGGAATCCTCGGCGGGGTGCCATACAAAAATTTCGTTTTCCACTATATATTTGGACACTGCCTGAGAACACGTTGACATAGAGAGCTAAAATTTGGTACATGATATTTTCGTTGTACTAGCAAATAAAATTTAAAAAATGGACTAAATCGTGCAACTCCTTCTTGGTGTTGCCCCATATAAAAATTTAGGTTTTTTACGTATACTGTGAAAACTATCAGTCCAAGACATTTTTATTGTACTAAAAACTTCTTCAGAATACGAAATTCTATAAAATTGGTTATAATCATTTTTTCTGTCCAAGGAACCGTTCTAGAAAAATATGCGAAAAACTACTGCAAAAATCAAAATTGCTCATACGAAATTTCATACGGGGGGGTACCATAAGAATTGGTCTTATACCAATTTTAGTTTTTTATTTGTTAAATATAAATTTATTATGAATAGTAAACGTGTATCTCACCTGATCGTCCTGATGTAATCGCATAAAACCTGGTATCAGCTTAGCGAATTCAATTATATTTTGGATCATTTGCGTTAGTTTTTCCGTGCAGTCTAGCCAAAGTTCCTCTTGACCAAGATTTTTGTAGTAAAGTATTCGCGTAATGTCCTTAAAATAATTATATAAAGAATATTAAAAAAAAAACTTTTTTATTGACTCAACCTATAAATGCTGTTTTTTTTACCTGTGGCTTTCTAAACATTTCGTGAACAATTTCTAATTTTGTATTGGTATTCGCATGCGCTTCAGCTAGAGTCTTTGTCAGTACGTCATTAATATCACCATCCGCTGAAAAGATACATTTTTTGAGTTGAAATTAATTTTCAAATTTAAAAAAAAAAAAAAACTTTAGAAAAGGATATAAGTTAAGCAAATCCTAAATTATAGCATTACTTAAAAAAATACACACATCAAATACATATAGATATATAGTATATATTTACATAAATCAAAGCAACTAAAGAAAGCGGTTAATACGGTAAGCTGCGCTTGAGCATGCAATGACAAATGAAAACGTGGACAAAATCTAAACTTAAAAATGACGAAACCACAGACTTTTCCATTCGCACAATTGGCCATAAAAATATGTTGGTTCCGTTACATCTTGTTTTTCTTCTTCTTCTCCTTTATATATATATTTTTTTTTCTACTTTCTCGCGGCGATACTATCCTTTTTCGAATTCTTACCCCATCTTGAATCACAGGAACTATCATCGTCAATGAAGCTGACTTGAATAATTTGTGATGTTGTCGACTGTGATTGTTGCTGCAGGTTGTGGTGATGATCCTGTTGATGGGATTGTTGGTGAAGTGGGGTACTGCCCGTAATTGTATTACTATTGCTGCCATTTCCACTAGTAGTTTCACCATTCCCTCCTCCTCCTCCTCCACCGACACCACCACTGTCTCCTCCACCACTTCCGCCCCCTCCTCCACCACTACCACTCCCACTTCCACCTCCACCACTACTCCCACCACCACCACCCGTACTGGGATTCGAATCTGTGTGACAGCAATCTGATGGTGTCCCTCGTCTTAAAGTGTTACCTAAAAAATCTTTGATTTTATATACAATTTGGAGGCGCTCAATGGCGCTATAAGGTTTTCGATGAGTTTTTCAAAAGAATTGTTGGCCAGATTTAAGATTTTTTATTTTATGTTGGTAAAATAAAAATTTTTGCGATTTTTTTTTTTGATATTTCACACAAAAACAAAATACAAAAAAATCAATTTTGAGCAGGGCTTTTTGATTTCCTGTTTGACAATATTTTTTCAAAGCTAAGAATATCCTTCGCAGGAGTAAATTAACAAAAGGTACCTATGGATTTAAAGAATTTCTTATGTTTTATTTTATAGAATGTGGGTGAAGTAACTGTTAAAGTGATTGGCTCCATTTGGCTGCAATATGAATGAGGTACATAAATAATATTCACACAACATTTTTTCATCTCAGGTTTAGTAACTCTGTGAAAATTTTTAAAAATAGAAATTAATAAGATTTGGAATATTGAAAGACATTATGTTTACGTAAGTGAAGCCCGCATTACGATTAATTCTACTAAACAATTTAAGAAATTTGTTTACTTTTAAACCTACCACACACCATGATGATTGAAGATAATTTTGTCGATAAGAATGTTCATACGAACTGACTAGGTCGATGCACACTTACCGGCACAGAACGAACCGGCACAGCACGAATCGGCACAGGACTTTTTTGTGCATATATAACGACATAAAATGAAAAGAAAACTTTCAGTTAAGGAAGGCAGGTATCGTGAGAAAACTATAGAAAACTAATTCCATGTTAACTTCGCAACTAAGTAGACCAGCAACCGAAAAATGTCTGGTTTCTAGGCACCGATATCGACCTGGTGCATTGAAGTTTCCGTTTCGTGCCGATATCTGCCGATGCCGGTTGATTTGAATTAGCTAACTTGTTTTCATAGAAAAATATTTTGCCTATCTGTGTCGGTTCGTGCTGTGCCAGTAAGTGTGCATCGACTTTAAGAAGACCGACACACAAAAAAGATGGGACATATTCCATTTTTACGAAAAAGATTTCTCGTCTAACAGACTGAAATTTATTGAAAATAATTTCAATAAATTTACAAAATGCATTTAAGTGCAAAAAAATGATTGAACTTTTCGACCCAGCGATCAGAGAGGTCTCATCGGTATGGTTATCTCCGATCGCCTACCATAGAAGTTCAAAGATCCATTGAACTTCTATGGTAGGCGATGATCAATGATCCATTGAACTTCTATGGTAGGCGATCGGAGATAACCATACCGATGAGACCTCTCTGATCGCTGGGTCGAAAAGTTCAATCATGTTCCATTTTTCTATCGTCCCGCAATCAAGGGTAGGTGCACCCATAACCGAAAATTTTGTAGTATGTAGTGCTCAGTGTTATAACCTAGACAGACGCTTTTGGATATGGCATAGCGGGTGATATGTCCACTAGAATTTGCATTGATGTTGGCTCACTACGTGCAGTAGTTTGATCTTGTTATCACAATACTAATAAAAAAACAATATTTTTTTTTGCTTTCTACAAGCTTTTGTATAGTACGGTAAGTAATGTGACGCAACTACGAGGCAGCCATATCAAAATAAAAGGGAAAACCATGTTAGAGCTATTGTTACTTGAAAATAGTGTGCGAACGCTTGTTTAATTTTTATTGTTGGTGCTATTTCATAGTATGAACATTTTCTTGGAAATTTTTCTTGAGCACAGTTTCATTTCATGATTACTTTTATCAAATATATTTGTTTATATGTGAAATTTTCTTATAGAAATGACAGCCTTATAAAAAAGAAGGAAACACACAAATCGAGTTACTTGGACAGAAGGATCCTTAAGAGATGTAATTGAGGATTTTAGTAATAAAACTTATTCTATTAATGAGGCATCCAAAGTATATAAAATAAAAAGGACAACTTTAAGAAAATATCTAAGATTTCAAGATAACAAAAAAAAATGCTTTGTGCTCATTATCCTGTTTTGGAGAAGACAACGAAAAAAGTTCATGGATTTTTTTCGACGAGAGGTGAAGTTTTGTCATATGGATTTTGAACTGACTGAGAGATGCAAAGTAAAACACAGGTTCAATCAACTCTCAAAACAGGCTGAAATTGGACGGCTTAATCTATTTATGAAATATCAGCCTGATTTATCTTTCCGGAAATCTGAAGGAGTTTCTTCATGTGCTGAAAACAAACAAGTAGAAGTATCCAGCTATTTCAAACTTTTGAAAGTCGTTTTATTTGAGAATGGTCTAATGAATATACCTGACCACATTTATAACATAGATGAGACTGACTGTCAGCTTAATAATCAATCTAGACATGATATAACATCTTGTGAAAAGGGAGAAACTGTCACTATTATTTAATGCTACAATGTGGAAGGAAATCTTTTGTGTCTTCAAAAGCAACAATAAGAAAGTAGAGTTTGAAGATGGTATGCCTTCATATCTGTAGTGTATATGGCAGACAAATCTACTTATTTAAACTCGAGTATCCTTTTTTTTCTACTTTATTAAAAGACCACTTTTATCATAGAAAACCTCAGGGAAAAGTAATGTTAATACTAGCTAGACATTCATCCCACTGCACTAATAATTCTGGAATATACCACCGAAGATAACATTATTATTTTCTGTTTACCACCTTACACAGCGCAGTTTTTTTTTCAGAAAATCAGCAATTGCAAGTAATGGAATTTCAGCGTTTTTAGCAACTGGTAATCATCTTTTTAATTCTGATGCTATTCGTGATTAGGCCAAAAAAAGACTAACATATAAATATCAATATCAGGTAAAAATTCTAATGAAGCAACATCAAGAATGGAAATTTTCAGTCAAGCGACAAGTACTGCTAATAAAACAGGATAGACTTCCAGTTGAAACCAATGATTCTATTCCTAAGCGCAACAATGTTGTTTCAACTGCGAGTTTTGATATTCATCATCAGTTTCGTCAACATCACAGATATTAGAAACTCGTTCAAGGAAGCAAAAAGCATGAGTTTTGGGTTTTTTGGAGTAGGTATGTGATTCAGCAAAAACATAGAACAGTGAAACGTGAAAAGGTAAATCAAATAAAATTCATAAATGGAAAGAATAAAAATAGAAAGAAGAAGACGAATGTTACAGAAATGGAAGACCTTTCATCAAAAGAAGAAAATGAAGTTGTTCAACTGAATGACAAATCTGATGGTCCTAAGGATTTTGATTTGAATTCTTGATCTGAAGGCAGCTCAGAATTGAGTTCTTCGTTGGTTTTAAACCACGCAGTTTATCCTTAATTTTTTGAAACAAATAAAATCGAATGGCAAACAAATGGTACTGTACTAGGATCCAGAAGTTTCAATGCTCACTATCACGTAAATAGTTAGATGATATGTATCTATAGGAAACAGTGACATATTAAACGGACGAACCATATAATTCCAGGCATACAAAGTAAGGACTAGGTCCAACAATTATTTGGATAGTTGTTAACTTCATTTACATATATCAAAAGTACCGGATGCAGTCATGGAATCCAAGAAGACGTGCGAATATTCCAAGGAAGCAGTCAGAACAAGACACTCAACAACGTGGGAAACTGGCTATTGAACAGCCGGAAGATTGATGATTACAATCTTATCCAATTCCCTTGTCAGCTCGAAGACATATTCAACAACAACAAAAATGCTATAATGTATTAATTCACTATTATAATACTATAATTCACTCGATATTTTTACCGACGACAGCTATGGAGGGGTGATCTGCACAAAATTCGTCACTGTTAGAGAAATCCACGAATATCATGACTTAAAAAAAATGTCTGTTAATTTTGAAAAGGAAGAGGTCGTTTGGTTCGGATTACGCTGGTTCTGTAAACCGATCTTGTCCATGTACTAACAAAATAAAAGGCAACGGTATATGGAACATTAGCGGCTATTTTTGTATTTATTTAAAAAAGTACAACAAAAGAGTAACTTTTCTACATACTCATTAAATTCAGTAATTTAAAAATTGCCGTCTAATGTGTGATAAACAATTTTGCGTTGCATTTTGAATTTTTTGGTTGGAGTAATAGCACCATTTAGGAATGTCCTCTATCATTGGACCGAACAAATGAAAATCACGAGTAAGATCTCGACTATAGAGGAGATGCGCTCACACTTCATAATTGAATTTTTGCAGAAGGGAATTGGTGACAAGTACCACCATTTTCATCGTTGCACAATATGCTGGCCCATCGAAATGACCTTCTGCATGAATTCATTATGTAGAATACTTTGATTGTTGAAAAACTTTCCATCAGATGGAATGCCCAATAGTTTATCTCACATAAGGAATGAGGATTCAAGTGATTTCCATTTTATTTATGGTCAGAAGCGATCGAGTCAACTTTTTTCTTCGGTCACTATATGCCTAAAAAAATTCATTTACTTCCCTTTAATAATGGTCTAGAAATGCGCGAAGTTCTTGAAAACATTGGTTCTTGTTGTTGCTGTGTCTATAAACAAGGAAACAATTGACCACCGAACTTTTCGAAAGAGAAGATCTTCAGGAATGATCCTCGTTCTGAGTTATTGTGATTCACCAATTTACACGAATCAATTTGTTAACTTCGAACTTCGCCTACTCTGCCAATAATCGTTTTCGATAGTCGTTCGCCCATTCTTAAATAAGACGCGGTATTTTACGATCACACAGCATTAAGTTACTTTGTTGCAGTAAAACTCACTCAATTTGCGTTAAATTTTTCAGTAGGGTTACACTTTTTTGGCAATAAAAAAGTCAGTGATTTGAAATTTGGACGCTGTTGGAAGCGGATATGATATATCTCGCGACTAATAACAAAATAACTGTTGGAAACGTTCAAATACACTTGAAAATGAACTTAAATAGTAATGTAAACAGTTTTCATCAAAATATCTCTTTCTGAACGAATGCGACTAACTAGTACAAGGTGGTGGTTACAAATGGTGTAAGAATTTTGCCATTATGATCCGATTCGACTCAAAAGAAATATCTGATGTTCGGGACAAGGATTACGAATTTTTGGTTAAAATTTAGAATTTTCAGATAACGGCTATATGATGGTGGACGAATTTTACAGTTTGTGATTCGATTCGATTCAAAATCGATATCTAGGTATTTCCAGGGTAGTGCATATGCATTATAAGTTTTTGGTCGAAATTTAAAAATTTTTATTATTAAGCTTCAATTGTTAGTAAGGGTCACATTTTGTAATGCTATTGAGTTGAAAATTAACATACATATCTATGTACGTAGGTTAACTTCGGATGAAAAGAAAATATTTTTAAGATTACATGTATATTTTCGAAACTCAGTAAGGACAAAATAATAACTAAAAAAAATTAAAAATTAAAAATCCAACCTTGTAATAAAATTTACTATAGATAGGCTTCGAATACTCAAATTATTCGAAGATTGGCAAAGAATTAGTACATAATTTGCACAAAAATCCTGAGCGAATCAAAAAATTTTTTTTGCAGCATTCTTAGTAAGGCAACGTGGCGGACGAAGTCAGTTGTCCTACATCCCCATTTTTATTGTTTAAAAATCTCATTAAATTTTCGAGTATAAAATTTGTCAATTAGGCAGAGAATTAACACATAATTAGCACACAAGTCTTGAGTTAATCAAAATTATTTTGACAGCATTTTCAATATGGTAGGTGGATGACGACGTCATCCTGCAACCCATCTCACCTTTTAATTGTTTAAAAAACCCAATAAATACTTGAGTCAACATTTTTTAGATTTATCGAAGAATTAGCACATATTTAAATCCTGCGTGAATCAAAACTTTGTTGGCAGAGTTAATACTAGGACGGGGTGCGGAGTGTCATCCTGGACTTCGTATTTTGAATATTTCAAAAACTATTAAATTTTCGAACACAAAATTTCTCAATATGGCATAATTTTCTCATTTTTAATTTCTTGGAAAAGTGTTGGGGGGGGGTGGTGTCTGGCTAGATTATTATGTGTTTGATTGAAAGTTTATAATGCTGAGAAATAATAATACTTTTCGAGTGTCCATCTGATCGCGACTACACGATAACTCTAGAACGGATTGTCGTAGACGACTCTAATTCGGAATATAAGCAATTTTTTTTTTTCGATAAGTCGTCATATTCGAATTTTATAAAAATTACGTAACTCGATAGGAAAAACACTTAAATATTGAAAATACTCAAGACATTTATTTGGATTTTTCAAATTATTAATAGATCAAATCCTACTCAAGGCCATCAAAGAATCTCCAAAACATCGGTAAAACATTAATGCTTCGAAGCTTCGGCAAAACATTCATGCTTCAAAGGATCTGACTTCGAGAGTTCAGATCGAATGCTTCCAAGTTTATCAAAAGTCATGAAATATTGTTTTAAAATTTACTCTTGAATGAGGTTATTTGTGAAGTTTGGAATTTTTGTGTTAATGCATGAAAGCTTTTACTGATATGACAGAGAAGTAATCAACATTAATTTTTGGGACAAAAGATCTCGTTTTAATACCCACTTGTATTGATAATGTTTCGCACAGCATAGGGCATTATGTAAATAGCTAAGATTAGTATTTTTTATATGTAATTAACTGCTAAAGTTAAAATGAGCAATATATTTACTTTAAAGGAAAGCAAAGTTTGCTCTGCTCTGTCAATTATTACTTTTTGAAACATAGATGTCGCTGTTACGTATCAGATGATTATGTTTAACATCATAGTTTTTAACTAACTTTAAACAATCGTTAAGCTATAATTTATTTTCAAACATGACGTTTTTTCTTCTGCTGTCTCACTTTTGTCCCCTTCGCTGTGCCTCTCTCTCTATTTCTTTTTCCCTCTCTCTAATCGAATGGATAATAATTTCGAAGTAAAATAAAATTGTGAATTTATTTAGTTTTCATAAAGAGTATAGACAAATTCAAGATTTATGCTTGAATACTTATTAAGTAGCAACACACCACACAACAATTTTTTAATACAAGATGTGGTTAGGTACGTGATGAATATACACAGTCAAGCTACACCATTAAGCCCTGCCATGTGTAAGTGCCAATTATTTCTAAATTACGGGTTAGTAAAATAAGGGAAATATTTTTCTGGAAATGACATTTGGAAAACCTTCTCCATGATGTTTGTATGTCTAACTTGAATTTTAACAACAATTCTAACAAATTAGTTTTAGTAGATGATTTTTTTGTTTTCAAAGCTCTAAACTCACAGACTATCTAAGACTTTCCGAAGGTCATTTCCAGTAATATCAATTTTTACAATATTTACCAAAGACATACTATGTAAAATTGAAAACCGAATTATAATATGAAAAAAAAAACAAAAAACAAAAAACGAGTATTTCAACTCACTGTGGCAAATGAAGTCTGAATCTAGCATGGTACTTCTTGGCTCATATGTTGTGGTACTATCGACATAATCCGCCGAAATATCATATGCCATCGTTTGTTGTGGGGTGACTGAAGCCGAATATCCATACGGGCTACCATATCCGACTTCGTTATTTGAATATGCATAACTAGGGGAAAATAAAAATAAAATTATTAATTAAACAATTAATATACTATATAAATAAGAAAAAGTTATATATTATTTTTATTAAATTACCCATTATAGCCATGATGCAGTTGATCACTACTTGACGGTGTTTGCGTATCGAACACTGAACTATCTGGCGCTGCATCATTTTGCGCCCGCATTTGTGCTCGATGAAATCGAACTTCGTCTTCAACTTTTTCACGTTGCTTCTTCGACATACGACCAAATTTCACAGCTAAAATTAAAGAAAGGATAATTGTAAGTATACAAAAATTTACAGTTAAAATTTATTTATTTAATTGTAATGATATATAAGAAAAGCCCAAACTCTGTGTGTAACACAGAAAATGCGTAAAGTTAAGAGAGAATCCCGTCCTGCTTGTTCATAGGACTTTAGATAGTTCAGAAATATATGAATAGGTTTTATGTTTGCTCTGAAGATATCTACCACAAGGTTCAATACTTGGACCGTTTTTTTTCTAATAAAATCTAAAGGAAAAATTTAATTCTATATAGGGACTTATAGTTGTATTTATATGTTTGTATGCATTTAAATTTAGATAAATTGTGATCGACCATGAATATATATAGATAGATTAGATACTATTGATAAGTATTACGATGGAGCTTATAGACCTATGAATGACCTCTGACACTCAAGCCACTGTGTAAATTTTAGTTTGTATAAAAAAAGGCACCGAATATAATTTTAGTTCTGGACCGGGCAAATAGTAACGAAAATATCAAAACAGTTAGTGGTAATAGTAGTAGTATTATAAAATAGTTATTTTGATTGAAATTTGCCTAGGCAGTATATATATATTTTTGGACCTAATTAATTGTTGATAAAATAAATAAAATTTTATGATTTAAGCAAAAATGAAAATCTCATTTTGGAGAAATAAGTAGTTGCAGAAGGTAAATTGAAATAAATTAATATAATGTAAATAAGTTTTGTATTTTTAAAAAATGACAACACATAAGGGAATAAGAACCCTGGTACAAAAAGTAGTATCAGATAACACCGAAATTAAATGTTCTCGATGGAGCACAAAAAAGATAATAACGATTGGAAATAGTATGCTAGCGAGATCTATTGTAATTAGTCTGCATTATTTGGTACACATTAAATTTACAATTTTTCCAAGGTTGAGTAAGTTGAGTTGAGTAAGTATTTCATCTGGTATAAATGGTGCTTCCTTTTATCAACTTTCGTTATAAGATCAACAAATTATTTTGTCTACCACCCAAAGAAATGAGAATTCAGTAATGACTAAGGCAGGATTACAGCATTTCTTCGATAGAATTTCTACTAAATTGATTTGCAGTGCGAGGAATGTCAAAAGGAAGAGGTACTAAGTAAATGTGCGTTTTAATGTTTGTAGATCTATGTTAAATTTTATGTTTTGAAGGTTTATGTTTGTAAGTGTTCTCTGTCTATATTTTTCTTAGTGACTTTATTTTTAACATAAACTGATATTTTTGCTAGGAATATTTCTGATCTTAAGTCGTCTTCCTAGTTTTATTTTTCTTCCAGCCATCTTCTAAAGGTCTTTCGATAGTACTCCCTACTTTAGTTCCATACTGACTCTGAGCAGTAATAGACCAGAATAGACTTCGTAAAGTTTTAAATAACTAGAACAACAATTTGTAGAGGGAACGAAAAAAGTGGGCATTAGTAATAGCTCTCAATTTAGTTTCAAAAAGAAGTCCAAAGTTTTGATTTATTTTTTAGTACGAAAATAACCTGCGCTGAGGTGTATAAATAACCAAAAACATTTTATAGCAAACTAATATAAATAGAACCATTTTGTATTTAGTTATAATTTTTTCGTAATATGTTTTTCGGTAAATTTTCTTTATGTATTAATTACTAACTATATCATTAGCTAACGTGATAAATAAGTAGAATCCTTCATACACGCATACCTAATACTAATACATATATTTTCCGAAAGTTAACCCCAGAAATTTCACTAAGTGGAATTTTCTAATAATTCAAACGCAGAACAGGTTATGTAATTTTTTGCAGGCTCTTAAAGTAGGTACTAGCGGGTGGGATCTGTCTGCAAGATCATCATGCCACCTGAGATACCTCAACCACCCTGAACTTTGGGGAATGCGATGTACAACGTTGTGTATTTACCTTGACTGCAGATAATAATACAGGGTATTTGGTTTCGCGTCCCGAATATTTCACAGGGCGGGCGGTAGGTTTCATCCAGATAAGAAATAAATTGTACGATAGAATTTGTGCGGAGCGGGGGGTGGGAAGCGTAAAAATGCTTTGTTTGATAGCTAGGGGGTCATTTACGTTTTTGTGTGCTTTCTCTACTGTACATTTTTTACTATATACCTTGTAAGGAAAAATTGCACTTTATTTGATAACACAATATTCTGCTGTTGCATATAATCTTGAACTGTCCCTCTACGTCCTCCAATAAAAAGTTATGTAGCCTCTAAGTTCAAAAACCTGTAAAATTTCCACTATTTTCCCGCCAAAGTGCTTTATTAACTTAACCCCAGAACTCTCTACCTTAATGGTGGTGCCAAAATTTTTGCCGGGGTGAGCTGCTGATTTTGTTCAACAGACAGGAGTGTATGGCCTCCGTGACTAGTCTAACTTAATACCACACATACTCGGAATATACGCGGTCATCTTACTTAGTTGAAATCAAAGACAACATCAAAATCAGAAGGGTCCGTCCGGATCTGATTAAAGGGACTTTCGGCAAGCACTGTCTCAGTGAGACAACTGAGACAAAACTTTGAGCAACAGTCTCAGTTGTCTCAGTTCAAACCAATCAGCTGATTTTTCCAATTTTGACATTTAAATAATTTTGACCACAGAAAATGGATAGTAATAAATTGAGGAAAGTGTTCTTAGTTTATTCAAATAGCTCACTAAATTTTAAATAGCAATTAAAATCACAAAATAACGAAACTGAGTCAGCTGAGACAAGAAAATTCAGTTTCAATTGTCTCAGTTGCTCAGCGGTTGCGTTTGATTTTTGTAGCTCAATATGGAATTAAGCCAGTTCACCGAAAGTGCAGTCTCAGTGAGCCAACTGAGAATATCTCACTTTTGTCTTACTGAGAATGTGGTTGCCGAAAGCGCCTTAAATATACTAATTTTTTTTTTAGTAATCAAAATTATTCGAGGCTTCATCTGATCACTTTAAAATAAATAATTGAATTATTAAAAAAAAAACTATGTTAATAATTTTTTGGAGTAATGGTCAAAATTGCTTTTTATTTATGTAATAGGAATCTTTTCTCGTGTGAGCTTTGGTGTAATGTGGTAGATAGGGCAATTTAAATTGTAAAATTCCAGCTACCTACGGTTCTAGGACTTTTTTTTTCAAATTTAATTTTTAATTATTATTCATATTTCTTGGAAATGAATAGGTGCTGATAGATCTGTAAATTGTCGAATTTAAATCATAAAATTATAAGTTTTGAAGGTCTAATTAAAGATGATGTAACTGGGATGAAGAACTAATATTTTTTTTTTCAAACAATAACGATTTAATTATAAAAAGTAATGAAGAAATTCTAAAAATTTTGGTTTCAAAATAAAATATTTCAGAAATAAGGAAGCTTGAAGGTAGTACGTCATGTTCAAAACTGTCAAAGACGTTCTGATACGGTAGTGATACTTCCTCAAGATATTGGATATTTTGCATAGAATTATGAAAATTTTTCTTAATCAACCTATTAACTCGGATAAGAAGTATTCACTCATCTTATCTAAATCACCTATCCAATTATAGTCATATTAGTATGGGTCACCAGAACTTTATTTTCTGCATTAAAAGTTGTCGAAACTGAAACATTTATAATTTAAATGCTTAACATAAGAAAAAGAGCCTGGTTAGTTTAGTGTAAGAGCGAATATATTTCGGAAGAGATGATAAACATTTCCAAGACCTTCTTTACATAAATAGAGAACATAAGGTGGAAATTAGCCTACAAAAAGAGATGAAGAGAGAGCTAAAGATATATGTATATAATTTATTTATATATACTTGAAAATAAAAAAAAAAAATTACATAAATTTCATTTAAATATTAAGTATATCACATAATGGCTTCAAAATTTACAGCAATTGGAGTTGTAAGAATTTTATCAGTACAAAAGCAAGGCTCATATCACCTCTACTCCCAGCAATACAAAATTCAAATAAATCGTCTTCATTGCATGTAGCTGAAATTTACTACGATTAACTTAACATGTTTACATCAATGTTAGTTAATGATTTATACTCGTTCCTTTCCGTTAAAGAATTATGTAAATTACTGCGCAATTGTATGACACAAAAAAATGACTTTGCATATCGAAATGCATTTCCTAAAAATAAAAACTGGATAAGAGAAAAAGTTATAATTGGGAAAATAAAAGTTAAATAAAGTGAAAACTAAAAATTTCGTATGGCAACATCAAGAAGGGCTTGTCCAATTTAGTACATTTTTGAATTTTTTTTTATTTTTATGAAAACGCTGCGTACAAAATTTCATCTATCTACGTCGATGCGTTCTAAGTCCAAATATATAGTGAAAAACTAAAGTTGTGTATGCCAACACCAAGAAAATGCTGCCCGATTTGCTCCATTTTTGAACTCGTATTTGTAATTTTTATAAAAACGCCGCCAACAAAATTTTAGCTCTCCACGCTGACGCGTCCTCAGGTAGTTTTTAAATACATAGTTTTGTATGGCAACACCAAGGAAGAGGTTGCTCGATTTAGACCATTTCTGAAGTTCTACTTACTATTATTATGAAAATTCCACGCACGCAATTTAAACTCTCTACGTCGACGCATTCTCAGATTTAGTGATAAGCGAAGTTTTTGTATGGCAACCCCACGAGGGAGTTGCCTGATTGGTCCCAATTTTCGAATTTTCGAAGTCCGTGTGCAGAATTTCAGCACTCTAAGTGAACAAGCTCTCGAGTTATCGTGAGGATGGACGGACGGAAAAAAATAACTTTTAATATTATGCGTTGGTGTCCAATCCATTTTGTTCTACCGGCATTATTTTTGTGCGTTACAAACGAAATGACAAACTTAGTATATCCTATGAATTTGTCTAGGGTAGGGGAAGGTGTTGAACCTTGGACCAATTTTCAAAAAATCAGTTATAGCTTTTTATTAGGTTACCTTTATCATAGAGCGACTTACTGAAATAAGTAGCTTTATTTGTCTTCTTTATATGTGTATATTTTTTTTTGATGAAGGTTTTTGTTGGATTTAATAAATTAGCTGTTTAGTCCATACACTTTTTTCGGCCAAGGTACAACATTGGGCTGTACCTTGGTCCAAGAAATTTTGATATATATATATAATGTACAAAATTGAGCCCTAATTTAGTCAAATTAATAAGCCGAATTTAATAGCGAATGTAACATTTATTTTGAATTAATTCAACAATAACAGAAACTTAAAAAACTTCTTATAAAAGCAGCAAAAGAAAGCAAAACATTTCATTGACATTTATACGAACTATTTCTTACAAAAAACAAAACAAGAATGCAAACAGTTCTATTAGTGTTTTTTTTTTGTGATTGATATGATTTTCCAAATTGTTATATTTATGATCAAATACATCTGTGTCGTCAATTTTTACGAAATGAAAAACTTAGTATATCCTATGAATTCATCAAGGGTACATCGCTAATTTTTAGGGGATGTTATAAAAGGACTTTAAATTAGTTTCATAGTTCAAAGGAACTGAAAATATTTACTACGTTGTAGTGAAAAACTTAAGAGATAAACTTACCAGAGGAGGGGAACATTCTATATGTGCTTTATCAATACTTAGAAATAGGGGTTTTTGCAAGAACCATTTAATATTTTTTTTTTTAGATTTTTCTACAATTCCACACATTTCAATTAAGTTTTTTATAAACAGATTTTTGTGTAATCGGTCGGGAAGGATACGAGCACATTTACAGTTATTACCTAAAAGCATTTCGCTGCGATTAATAAGGTAAACAATTTTCACAGTGAATGTGCTTAGTGATAATCCCTGTTCAGGGCTCCAGATATTTGCAATCCACCCATCCATTTAAAACATATTTCTGTTAATACGATCGCAAAAAAAAAATAATGTGGGTAGACAATGGGAAATTTTTGTAATATATTAATTATCCACTAAATTGCTATTAAACGATCAAAATCGGAGATTCTAAGGATCGTGATATCATAATGTTTTGGTTTTGTTTAAGAGGGCATACCCATATGGAGAGCCTTTTCATTAAAAGTGCGTGTACCTGACTTTTCGACTTTCCGACGAGTATTATGAATTGTTTGATTCCTCGTTAGGTTCGACAGTCTGCAGAAAATTTACGTAAGAGAGCATAAGTAAACGAGTGAGGGGAAAAAATGGTCTTAAGATGGTCAATAGTTTCTTGTCCTGGCTCACTGCCTAAATAATCTGTATGTAAAAAAATATAAAATTCCATATCCATTTCAACAATAGCATAATCACATTCAAATTCCTCACCCTTCAGGACATATAAAGTTTTAATTGTGGTATAAGCAGAATCATAAAAGTAGAACTTAGAGAAAGTTAGTGAAAGTTATCGTACATCAATACAAACTTAATTATAGTTGAGTTAGGTTGAAGTGAACATTTCTGTGAGAACAGTTTCTAATTTGACGTAACAAAGTTCATTTGAAGCAGTTGGGCTTTTAACTAAATTGACCTTGGTAACTTAGACACGCACTTACGCAGTATACACAGTAAACACAGTTTACAGTTTGAAATTCTTAAAAATTATTTTACGAGACAAGTATGAAAAAATTGTCCAGCTTTAGTTTCCGGTATGTGTTAACATAGGCACGCACAAATATGCTTGTATGTGTTTTTTTAAATGTTTTGGTGAAAAGGAAAAACATTTCCTGCTTATTGTTAGAAACTTGGTTGATTTGATCAGTAAAATTACAGAAGTGTTCATAAAGCTCCACTAATATTATGTAGATTCTATCAAATTAAGTAGGTACCTTATTAAGTCATGTCGAATGAGTGTTATAATTTGTTGGTAATTGTTAATTCACTTAAAATCAATCGGAAAAATGTCTTAAGTTTGATCATCGATGCTTTTTTTAATTTGGACCAACACCGTTTTCCAACCGCTCGATTCTTGAATAACGAAGGAAGATTCGTATTTATTTATGGTATTCTTGAAATCCGTATGCGCTATATACCGAACGCAAATCTTTTGTCATTTAACGAATGGGTTCAACCATTCGTTATGCTAAACGAAGAGTGAGTTAACTAGTATTCTAGGGTTGAAAAAGGGAGAAGAAAATATGTACGCACAGTGAGAAAAATTTCAGTGTAATTTGTGTAGGTATAGATAAGGCATAAACGACTATGGAATTAGCACCTTTATATGAATTTGACTGTTAGCAATAATAGCTAGCTGCTTTTCCCTTTATTTTAGGGAATATTCCTTACATTTATAGGGATTTTTTCCCTAAACTTTGTTGCAACAATTTGTGATAAATAAATCCCGGTTAGTAATAAGGTCCACATTTAAAAATTCCTACTAAAATGCTCATATTTCATGCATATATGCTTTAACTCGACATAACCCTGTCAAAGGAGCATTCGGCAGTTCGTGTCACCATTTTGTCAGTAGGGACACGATATTGAAAGAAAGTATCGATATTTAGTATCGTTATGGTATCATAAAGTTGGTATCGATAACTGCAAGTATCAGTTTGGACATGCAAAAATATGTCGTCAAAATCAGTCCATTATTTGGTCGAAAATAACTCCACAATCTTCTATTCGTTGAGTAATATAAAACATTTTGCATTCAAATTCAAATTAATTTATTTCAACAACTACACTAGTAAGACTTCGATCTTATGAGTAAGTGTAGGATAGCTAATAATATACTTAATAATAATAGTAACAGTTAAACTAAATTTCAAAAAAGAAAGAAAAAAAAAAAAGTAATTCATGATATGTACAAGCACATATGCTAAATTAACCTAACAAAAAACCCCCTAATCCCACAATGCAAACTTATATTCTTACTTTATAATTGAAGAAATAATAGCTAAGTAGTAGTTACTATAAATAGTAGAAAATAGACAAGAAAAAATATGTACGTAAAACTATTGGATGGATCGCAAATATGCAAATAAATCATTGCGTAAAATGTGACTGCTTATGCTTCTCTTTAGATGAATTGGAAGACAGCTCCACATCCTGGTGTAATGGACAAAGGAATGGCTCTAACTAGTGTGCGAGCAGAACAGTCTCACAGATAAAGATGATGTTCTTGCAGATTGAGCAAAGGTCAATTTATTGTAAAGGTAATCAATCTGGCTGTTTGGTTACAATTAAATTGCGAACAAACATTACAGTTCGAAATTTAAGGTAAGATTCCAATTTACAACCCAGCAGTATAGATGTGCAATACGCAGTGATATGACTGAAACGCCCTAGATAGACCAAAAGCATAACAAGTGACAGAGTTCAATGCTACATTAATATTACGCAAAGAGTGGAGCGAATCATCAATAGCCCATTTGGAGACTCTTGCAAGATCTTCATTCATTCTGTACACAGCATAAGCCCTAAAGGTGTAGATTTGTAGAGTTGAATGTAATCTGCATACATATGAGACTTACAATCACGCAGGATAAGTGGAAGGTCGTTAATAAAAATGGAAAATAATAATGGGCCAAGAATAGAGCCTTGAGGCACTCCACTAAGAACGGGTAGAAAATCAGAGGCAGCATCCCCACAAAACACCCTTTGTACACGTCCGCTTAGGTATGACCCAATAAGTTTGCAGGCAGGATAAGAGAAATTAAATATTGTACACAGAAGCCTGTGGTTTACCTTATCAAAAGCTTTTGAAAAATCAAGAAGAACGAGCAAAGTGAGTTTATCACTGTGCAGGGAAGTTCTGATATCATCGTGTTAATGCAATCCATTGATAGTTTAAACAATCTTTAAAATCGAAATAATGGCACACATATAGGACCAACACAAGTTTTGAGGTAAATTTTAAAGAAATTTCTAATATGAGGGTAATGCATAGTTAAATATACTAATTCCAAGGGCCACATTTTCTTTTCGGTGGGGCTATCTCTGTCGCCTGTGCTGTGGAGTGTTTGTAATTGGTATTCATATCACATCACAACTACGGTCGGGGGCTAGGCAAATGGTATATGTATATAAAATATCATACACTTTCGTATTCTAAAGCAGTATTGCAAGTTCAAAGAACTTCGATATACGTTTGGATGCCGCTACAGCGATATTTTATCTTTTGTACCGATACTAGTAGAATATCGGCAAATTACTATCGATGCTAAGTATCGATACTATCGTTGGAAAAATATCGATACTTGACATATATCGATGCTATAATGGTATCCCTACTTGTCAGTAACGAGCGGTACGTCACCGAGAAGAGGAGTAGGGCTGCTTGGAATTATAACTTTCATCAAGACAAAATCGTAGTTCTGTTGTGACAGATGTAGTAACTTGCTTAGTTTGAACGTTAGGTAATGTAGTTTATAATTTCGGTGCTTATTCTCGCCAGCAATGTATTTATTTGATTGATGAGTAATTTTGTAAAACTTATCATAGGACCTTATTATCCTACCTGACCTATATTCTCAATGATGCTAATGTTCTAATATAGGGGTATGATTGTGACATTATATTTGTTCCAAAGAATGAAGACTGTTGGATTTAGTCTGTTGTTACAGGTTAAGAAACTTATAATTCAAATTGTTGGATAGCCTTAATATCCCCCTGTGGCTTAAATAAGTCCATTTTTTATTTTTATTGGAAATTTTTAAAAATAACCGAATTTTGTTGATTTTCTTAGTTTTAGCCAATTTAAAGAGAATTATTCCACTGATCACATTGAAAAACTTAATTTTTGCTGTGGGCCTTATTATACTACTATGGTAGTTTAATAAGGTTTTATAAAACTGAATTAATTTTACTTTTTCTATGTTTTTAGTTCTGCAAATAAATAAACTTTACGGAAAACTTGTTTTTGTAGGTCTATATCACCAAATTCTTGATTTATTGCATTTTAGAATTAGGTGGGCCTTATTTGAGTATATTTTAAAGCAATATCATACAGCGTGAAGCGTATGCAGATGACATCCCTCTGCTCATTACCAGGCCTGTATATAACGAGTCCTCAATATTGTTGAGGGCTGGTGTACCCGTCATGATATGACATGACAGTGAGCCGTACAAATACCAGCTTGCTGCTCTTCTCCAGGACACGTAAGCTTGGGCACTTTATTCTTTCAAATATCTTTGGACACTATCTGCAACTGTTTTCTCATGTCAAGCACCACGTTGTGTACCTTGACTCGATGCTGACGTGGGGGAATGCATACAGACGAAAAAATTAATGTGACTATGATGGTCTTTGCTCAAAGTAGGAGAATCTTTGGCTGAACATGACGGCCGAGGACGCAAGTGGTGACTACAATCTGGAAGCTAGTGGGCCTACAAGCTTGCTTGCCTGGGAATTGAAGGCCCCATGCGATCCAGGGCTATTGCTGTCCTTGAGATCTTACTTAATCTGCGATCGCTGGATCTTGTCATTTAGGCAAATGCTAGAGGGGCTGTGTGTAGATTGCGCCCATGGGAATGTGAGAGGATGGCTGGACTGGTTCTTCCCATTGCTCATTGTAGTGTAGGCATGAATGGGAAAACCCTCTGTTTCATATGCTACTTGATGCGATGGTACCAGAACTTCGTTTTTGGGCGTCGTTTCTTTATGGGTTTTCCTGAAAGGGCATCTGGCCTATCTTGCCTACCTTCGTCCGTCTTAAAAAAAAAATCGCCGATGGCTTCTTCACTAATGAGGGAGCTGATACTGGTGTTTACTCTCTTGAATCTGATATTGGCTTGGAGTACCTACTCATGTGAAAGGAAGGCACACGATTGTCTTCCAGACTGAAGTCTACGCCATCGCAATGGCAGCAAAGATAGCCCTTGATATGGAAATCAAGGGAAAGGATATTGCTATCCTCTCGAATAGTCAGGCAGCCTTGATGGTTCTGAGTGGCACTCGGGACTGAAGGACGTCTATGTATTAGCTGTATATACATAAAAAGGTGCTCTTATGTGCTGTAGGCGTTTCCACCTCTGTGTTCAAGTGTCTCATCAAAGCGAATGTTCATATCATATATAAGCAGCGATGCACGAACTTTAGTACATTTAGGTGTACAAAACTCTTTCTTAATGGGCCTAATAGGAATTTCTCCGACTTTCTCTTGGAGTTTGGAAGAAAACAATGCAGAACTTTGGTTGGCAGCATCACCGGCCACAGCATGCTTCATGCTCATCTAAAAAGGATGGGACTTATTGGCAGCCTTGAGTGTCTGTCCTGCTTGCAAGGAGAACTTGAGACAGCCGAACACTTTCTGTATGTTTGTCTGGACTTTGCTTGAAGCAGACTGGATACGCTTGAGTCTGTGTTTCTGTCAGTGGATGAGCTGAAAACTTACCTCACCTAGACCTGGTGGGCTTCGTAAAATCATTCGTTATTCAAGAATAGGGCCCTATATCGGTGGAAACACTCAGTGGGTACTCCTAAATATTTTCATTTAATACCGCCCTAAGTTATTATGATTATAAAATGGAACTACCCTTCATACTGGCTCGCATTCCGTCTCTACAAAATATCAGTCTCAGGTGCACAATTTTCGCAATAATTTATTTTTTTTATATACACGGACTTTCAATATGAGATTTAATTGTAAATGTATTTATTTAATGGATTGTTGGCATCTTGATTCTAATCTAAAGTAAAAATATCAGGATAATTTGTGGAATACAGTGCCAATAAAATTACCTCGACACTCTTTTGTGGATAAAGGTCATTCTATCGGGAAAGTTTTACATGACAATTCTGCATAAATGTTGCTCAATTTCACCAATAAAAGCTATAAATATGGTCATAAACTTATGATTTAATTGTGAATCGTTAGTGGTCTTTATTCTTCGCACAGGTAAAGAAATTAGTAAATAAATTCCACGTAGTTAGTAGCAACTATTGTCGATCTTAAAAATGTTGATGATAGCTAAGCCCAGAAAAATTAAAATTTTACTTTGATGCACACCCTTGAAAATGCCATGGTGTCAATTTATAAAAAAAAAAAAAAATCGCTAAATTGTTGAATATAGAATATCAGCTTTAATCAAGCATAAAACACTAAGGCCACACTCATAACTCATAAGCCTGCCACATTAAAACACTGTGAAAATCAATGAAAATTGCTCCATTTCCTTTTACACATGAAGGATATCTACTGAAGAACCATAAACAGTTTCAGGAACATACATACAATTTTATGTCGTTCCACTGTACTAATTCTCTTGGTAAGTAAGAACAACTGTCTTTATACGAATCCATGTCCTTTAAAAAATAAAAATAAAATAAAAAATCAAACATCCGCATCCTCACTATCACCACCATCATCACCACCAATACCACCACTATAACCATACCCCATACTCAAGAGAATAAAGCGCTGTGAGTGAAAAGTATAAAGAAAAATAAAATAAAAAAGGAAAAAAAAGGCGTAATCCAATGAAAAGGAAGTCATTTCTTAATAGGAAAAAAAAAGAAAATCCTGAAAAATATTTCGAAGTTTTCACGAACGATAAAAGGTGGGTGAGGAATATGCTGAAGTCAGCTATAGATGGGCAGACGAGTGCGGGTGTGAGGACCAGCAAGCACTCAAGGGAAACTCATTAATTATTTTCTTCACTATAATTCAATTCAGCCGAAGCGAATAGCGAGCGCAAAAATGTGCAACTCGAGAAAACTGCAAAGGAAGAGCGCAAATTATACGTTTTAATTACGTTTTTATTGTATTTTTAGTGCTTTCCTGATTACTGTTTGTAAGGACTTGTGCTTATCTGACTGAAATTTTATTTCTGTTTTTTTTTTCGAAAGTGAGAAAATGGAAGTCTCAACTGAACTGAGCTTGTCCGATTTTCAAAAGGACGAAAGAACACTAAAAATTTCATTTTGGAATTATTTTTTTTTTTTTCAATTAGTTTTGCTTCTGACAAAATTGGGGCAGTAGATATAGGTTATTTTGTTTTGTCGGATGAGTTTCATCTTCCTGTGTTTTTTTTTATATTTAGGCTTACAGAAAGAAAAAAATCGACGGCCTTAGTCTAAAGTTTCAGACGTTAATTACTCAATTTGGCAGAGGCTTCAGACAAGTTTTTATAAAGTCAAATAAAATTATTTCAGATCAATACGTCCAGACTATTCAAATGCAGATAAGTAACACTTAGGTCAGTACTCAATTTTAAAGTAAAGAATTTATCTTGAATTGAATATTACAAATTTCATTTATGCTAATGATAAAAAAGAAATTTGCAATTTTTTATATACATAGTGATTTTAGAGATTTCACTAAATCTGTATATTTGCACATATTAAATAATCTCCCTACATATTACAATACAGCAAAACCATATCTATTGGATTTGTTCATGACCCAGTGACGAAAATCGTATTCTCTTTCACAATCAGCTCATTGGTCCAAGTTTTCTCGACCATGATCTAATTTTTCTGACGTATGATTTTTCACCTTGTTCCAGTCAAATATTAGACTATTTTCCTTATCGTGACTTCAACAACATTAAATTTTCTGAGCTTTCTAATGAGTGTAATAGGCTGCCTTGGGATAGCATATTATCTTGCAGTGTAGTAGTTAGATGATCAAGTCGAAATCTTCGAGAGATTATTCCATTATTTGTATGAAAAGTATCTACCTGTTCGATATAGAAGAGTTAGGCTAAATGCCTGTCCTTGGTTCACACCCAATATTGTCCGTCTAATTGCAGAAAGGGAGTTCTTCTATAACGAGTTTAGACGCCTTAAGACAATTTCTTCACGGACGTTATTCAAAGAAGCACGGAATAAAGCAACCTCGGCCATTAAGTCGGCCAAATATAGGTATAGAAAACAAAAATTCAACCCAATGCTTTCTAACAAGATTCCTTAGGAGAATCTCAAGCAAGCTGGAATATGTGGAAGCACCAAGGAGGAAACCTCACTCAATCTTGATTTTATGTGTCGCATAATATGAATCACTCATCATTACCTGGTAGTACACCATGCTTAAATAACCCTGAGCATAGCAATTCTTTCTCCTTTCGGTGTATTGATAATGCAGAGTATTATGAGTTCATATTCTCTATTAAATTTAGTGTCACTGGTTCTGATAACATATCTCCTAAGTTCCTAAAATTATTGCTGCCTTACATTAGTCGCTATATACTATTTATTTTTAGTACCTTCCTAACATCATCTACTTTTCCTTCTATATGGAAAATTGCTACTGTGATACCTATCCCTAAAATAAGATCTGCTGTTAACCAATCTGATTTTCGACCCATCAGCATTTTGTGTTTCCTTGCGAAGGCTTTGGAAAAGGTGATATACACTCAGATCCAATCGTTTGTAGATAACTGCCAATCAGGTTTCAGACCAGGTTATAGCTGTCAATCGACTATCCTAAAGGTTACTCCAAACTTAGGAAAAGGCCTGGATAACAACGAGATTGCAATACTGGTTTTACTCGACTTTACAAAAGCTTTTGACTGTGTAAATCACTCTATGCTCCTCAACAAACTTCAAACATTTTTCCAGTTTTCATTTAGTGCCGTCCAATTGATACAGAGCTTCTTAGGCGATAGGTATCAGCCAGTGAGAGTCAACGATCGTCTTTCTGATTTACAGCCGGCATTCCCCAAGGGTCTATTTTAGGTCCACTGCTATTTTCCTTATTCATCAATTACCTGACATTATTCAAGAGGTTAGTGCCCATTTATATGCTGTTGATTTACAAATATACAAAAGCAGACCTCTCGGGCTGATTGAAGACTCCATTGTAAGGATAAACGATGACTTAAAGCGAATTTACGATTGGTCTTAACGTAACATTTTGATTTTAAATGCCAATAAATCGAAATATATAATTTTTTCCAATAAGAGCTTGGAAACTGATATTCCGCAGATCAAGTTGGGGGGTGAAATACTGACTAGGGTAAGCGAAGTTACGAATCTCGGTGTCACTCTTAATGGGAGAATGAAATGCTGTGATCATGTACGTGTAGTGCTGAGTAAGGTGTATGGATGTTTGCGTTGACTCTGGCTCTCTGCCAAATTATTAAGTGTGGACATCAAATGTAGATTGGTGAAAACTCACATCCTGCCCTACTTTTCTTACAGGAATGTGATTTTTCCTAAATTGGATAGTTATTGCTCTCGTCGAATAAATTTGACCTATAATGATTGTATTCGCTTTATTTTCAATTTACGCAGATTTGACCGTGCCTCTAATTTTATTCCCAGAATATTGGGCTGCCCATTGAATATTTATCTTAGACGCCAGGCAATTCTATTTCTCTTCAAACTTATACATACTAAACGCCCTGAATACTTAATGGATGAGATCCAGTCTCCAATCTCAGCGACGTTGGGATCTTCTGATTCCACGTCATAGTCGCTTGGTTCAGGAAGTCTCCTACTTCATTCAGATCCCACGGCTTTGGAACTTGTTACCTGCAACCTTGCAGAGAGCGGTTACTGTCGGTGAATTTAAGAGGTTGCTATCTTCAATACAGGTCTGAATGGTTTCAAGAGTGCTCCTAATTAATTAAATAATAAGTTTTGTTCTTTTTTTTTTTCTTCTTTATAGTTGTGATTAAACACAATGGAATCATTTATCGCTTCTCTTAGCATATTTTTGTATTATTGCATTGAATAATTTCACTTAAATTCAGTTTTGGTTACGATTTTAATATTATTTTAATCAACGTATGACATTAATTCTATCAGTAACTATTTGAACATTGTTTTCTCTAAAATTATATTTTGGAGTGCTTATAAAAGATTGTAAATCTTGTGTACCAATCCAGCTAAATAAATTGAATTGAAATTAAAAAAAAAATAGTTACATGCATTAGGAAGATCTATTTAGTTGAATCAATTCAAGAATCCATCTTGTACCATAAATATATTTTGAATATTTTTCTGAGTTATTTAGTCGCAGCGGAAGTATATTTTATTGATTCATAATTTGAGTAATAAGTATATCTACTGCATGATATCAAATACCAGAAATTTATTATATTTTTTAGAGAGATAATCTGTGTCAAGTCTACTTTATACCATAATAAAAATCAGACAATCTTTAAGATAGGCTGGTAAAAGTAACATCAGAAAAGTACGACTATACGATTTTAAAGTGGATTCAATGCCGAAGGTTTCAGATATAGCAATGTACCTATGTATTGTAGTTTTTAAAATAATCCAAGGTAGCCATCTGTTCGGTATGTACTTTCTTTTACTTTTTATTACTTAATATTACCAACGTTTGTCAAAGAAAACGTATAAAGACTTGGTAAAAGTTTTTAGAATCAAGAGAGACTCTTAATATTTGATGCATTAATATTCCACCATTAAGTCTAACATCAGAGATGCATTTTATAGGGAAGAGCTTTACTAAAATCTTTGTTTTCGCAAATTCAACTAAGACGTTGTAGAGAAATCGTGTGAACATATTCTATATATGTATAAGAAAAAAATATTTAAGTAAGTACTAAAAATGTACGAAAGAGATATTTTAAATTATTTTAGATTTGGACTTTTTATTAAACACAAACACTTTCAGGTTCATGTAAATAAAAATAAAAGCATGGACGAAAAAATTTTGTAAGTTAATATACGAGGGCTTTTTGGATAATTTAGTGACTTTGAAATGAAAGAATTTGTTCAGATTTATTTTTCAATTTCATTTTAGCTGGATATACTTTCCCCAACGAGTTTCCAGCTTCTTAAAGTAAAAAAAAAATAAAAAACCAAACCAACGGAGTCATCGGGTTTTGGTAGGGCTCCAAAAGTTACTTATCCTGTATTCGAAATGAGTTCTAAGCATCCCCATTAGAAATATGTAGTTGCCTGATTTTCAGAAGAATAGCTCTTGTGTTTAGAAGAACTGACTAGCAAGGGAACATTTTCTTTATTTTAAGCAAATATTTTCCCATAACCTGCTTGGCATTTTTGTCTAGAATCAAATGGAATAAATATCAAGTTAATGAGCATTTCGGTTACGTCTGTTAATCATATGAGACTAGAATAAAAACGGCTAAGAACACATTGAATTTGAGCTGAAATTTTGGTTTTCGGTAAATGTGAGTAGCAAGTGCAAATCACGACTATTCGTCTAGATAACTTCTTTTTAAATCTCTCTTGTTAGTAATGAGAAATCGATAAATATTGGAGAGCGCATATCAAATACTAAAACTGGAACTAATTCGGGATCAAGTGGATTTTTTCTAGATTTTCTGTATTGCATGAGGTTATTTAAAATTTTGTTATTAGCCTCTTAAGATAGTTTATTACCTGAACATTTTGTTTTTAATTCAAAGCTTTTGAGACAGAAATTCAGGTTATAAATTGAATGGGGGTAAATAAAAACTTCTTGTTGTTCATCATGTTTCTGTTTCGATTATTTATAATCGCATAAATGGCAGGAAAAATTATATTGAACAAGAGAAAAAGTTATAATTGATCTAAGACCAATAATATTATATCCTAGATGAAATTAGTAGTTAAATGAAGTGAAAACGAAAAGTATTGTATGGCTACAACAAGAAAGGGGTTGTCCGATTTACATAGATCATTTTTGAAATTGTATTTACAATTTTAATAAAAACACTATATACAAAATTTCAGCACCCTACATCGACGCATATTCAGGCAGTGTCCAAAATTGTAGTGAAAAACCTTAATTTTGTATAACAACCCAAGAAAGGGTTGCCTGATTTGATCCCTTTTTGAACTTGTATATACTATTGCTATGAAAGCACAATGTGCCAAATTTCAGCTCTTTACTTTGACGTCTTCACAGGTAGTTCCCAAATATATGGCAACCCTACGAAGGGGTTCCCGATTTGTACCATTGTCGAACTTAAATTTACTTTTTTTGTTTTAAAAGGTCATATGCAATATTTCATGATAAGCAGACGGACGGACGGACGGATAGATGGACGAACAGACGAACATACATAAAGACATATAGCAAAATGAACTTCTTTTGAAGGCCCTTTAGTAAAAAAATTGTTTTGCAAAAAATGCAGTTTTGTAAGTGATTGTTGTGTGACAAGATAATCTTTATTAATTGTTAAATTATATTATTGCGCCCTACCAGGCCTCAAACAAAACGCGTTTTTGTTTTTTTAAACTTCTACTTTAATAATATAACCAAAGGGGTTTAATCAATTACACATACACATTTTTTCATGCTTCGTACGATTGACAGGTCCCGAGATCTTATTTACAATGGTTGTTTTTAAGGAAATTAAAACTAGGCTTACTACGAAGCCTCTTAAGAAAATTACCGAGTTCTTCATTAATTTCGGACTAAGCCTTACAAATTTCCTAAGGACCTCACAGGTGTAAAGCGTTCCGAATTTATCGCCAAAACCAGATGTATCATAGAAAAACATTTAGTAAGGTAATTTTTCGAAAATCTCATTTTGCAATAGAACATTTAATGGTTTTGCGAGCGTACACATTATTTAAAAAACAGAAAATCATCTGAAAGCAAATCAGGACGTAGCCACATCTCTTTGGTTACATTATTACTCCCAGCTCCACCTACAATTAGCAATATTGGAGCTCAAGAAAATTATTCAACAGGAGACAGCCAACTATCATGAAACTGGCTATACCTCAAACACCAAAAGCTATCGTTTAAAAAACCAGAGCTCCTTCGAACCTTAGATAAGCTCCAATTGGTAGACCGAAGATGACGTTTAAAGAAGAGAAAACATGGAATTCAATCTGGTTACTGACTTTGTTGTTACTGTTTAAAAAAAAAGTTACATAAATACAATATTGTAATGAAATCAGTAACAATATTTCAAGGCTGTGGCAATGTTGTTTCGAGGAAAGTAAAAACATCTTCATATAAAGTGTATAGGATAATGCGATAACACATTTTTGAACATGATGACTGAATGTCAATGTATGTCGCAATGTCCTCCTAACTTTTACTACAAAACAGGTTGGGGAGTACCTTAATTTAATTATTTATTTGGAAAGTTGAGAAGATATTATACAGAAATCCAATAATATAATACTTTAGAATAATTAATACAGTAAATAATAGTAAAAAAAAAAAAAATATTAAAAGAAGAGGTACCTCGGTACTTGTCGTTTAATTCTCTGCTTAATGCAGTAGGTTGAAAAATTGAAGAAGAAAAATAAACTAAGAAAACAAAATGAGAGCCAAATCCAGAAAATAGAAATAAAAAACAAAAATATAAAAAAAATGTGAAAAAAAGTAAACTAAAATAGTAAAACTACAAGACAATGGAAATAATACAAAAATTCAGAAGGAAATGAAATAAGAAATTGAAAAGGTGAAACAATTGGAAAGCAAAACAAAGAAATCCGAAGGAAACGACCTTGGGAATACAGCTAAAATGTTTATAGAAATTGATTTATCTCCGATAAAAGTGATCTTTTAAATGACAGGAGGTCAGAGCTAAAGACATCAATGTTGCTAAACTTTACATGGAGCCTTGTATATCCTAAATAAGCTCTGTTCTTTTATGTATCTTGTTCTAGAACTCTCATATACTGGAGAGAACAAATTGTTCTGTCGATTGAAGCGAACTATTTGTATTTTGTTCGCTTTATTTATAAATCTTCTATGAAAATGTATGAGATGTTCTTTTGTGTATTTTTTGTTCTTTTATGTATTTTTATAAAATTAGAGTTTATATAAAATTAAGCAGTCTAGATACATGTAATGTGTATTAAAGATGGCAGGTTAAAAAGGGATAATCTCTGAGTATACGCCATCACATTGATGTCTAATTTAAACAAATAGGATTATGTTAAACTTTCTCTGGACAAATTCAACTTGATTATTGTAGCATGAATAGAACGAGCTCCAATATTGGCAAGCATATTCAAAAGTGCTCCTTACCATTGAGGTAAAAAGGCAAATGAAAGCAGAACTGCGCATTGAAAAATGAAATCCAGCATGCGATAAGCTTTTAGTAGTAAAACTAGTAAAACGATTTATATGGGAAGCGAATAATAGTTTGCTATCAAAGGTAACCCTTAAATCCTTAAATTCATTTACACGTGCAATCGAAATATTAACAATTTTGTAGTTAAAGAAGATTGTATCACGTTTTCTAGAAAATGTTATAGTTTTACATATTTCTTGATATTGAGGTCAAGAAAATTTTCCTTACACAAACCTTCAAACTTAACAATATCATCTTGTAGGCATTAACAATCATTTGCATCATAAATTATTCTACTATAAAAATTTAGCGTCCTTAGCATAAAGAAGCAAAGAAGGCGATGTAATATCTGTCTTACTAATAGAATTAAAAAATTTAAATAAATTAGGAAGACGAAAGGACAGTATTGTACTTTAAGGAAAGCCTAAGGTTTGATTGGGAGCCGTTAAAAACTAGGACATCTAGGATCATCTGATTTAAAAACTGAAGTAACAAATCCTCGTTTTTGCTTTGGTGGAAATACTTTATACGTGATGAATACATTAAATACTTAGGGGATATGCTAATCTACTAGAGTACATATTTGGACTTTCATCAGGGCTTTAAATTTTATTGCAATTTATCTTTATCTATCTTCCTCTCATGAAACAATATTGTTAGCTAAACAGTTCATTAATAATTTTTTCTGCTCTACTATACTGTTATGTGCAATAGACAAGCGACATCTATTGTTTCGGACATAAACAACTTTAGAACAAGCGACATCTATTGTTTTGGACATAAACAACTTTAGAACAAGCGACATCTATTGGTTCGGACAGTAAACAACTGTGAGTTCATAGAATCGATATTTCTAGAAATCGATATTTCTAGAATAGAATCTTCGGGAAGGCTCTGAACAATTTATAGAGTATGTAATAGGGGGAGCCCGTTGGCATTGCCCGACGATAATATAGATACCTAGATGGGTGGGGGTGGGGTGGGGAGATTAGAGATAAATGATATTATTGCGAGCGTGGCCTTTGGTTCGTTATTTAAAACACAATAATAAATATATAATATACAAGCTTTAATTATCGCTAATAATGTACTTTCAATTATCTTAATCCAATTAGAACATTTCCGCCTCTTTATTACTTTCACTTGTTCACACTGCAATGTCAAAGACAAGACTCTTTTTCTGGCGGTGACAACTGTTATATTTATACCCTAGAAACTCTCCAGATTTTTCTGCAATTTTTATGAAAACACCGTATACAAAATATCAGCTTTCCAGGTCGAAGCGCTTTCAGGCTGTTTTTCTACACCTCGACAACAGCGGCATGTGTCATATCCAAAACTCTTCCAACTTTCAAGCTGGAACCATGGAAAGACATTCACAAAATTTCATTGAAATCGGTTGGGTGTTTTCGGAGATTAACGTGTACGAACACAGTGACACGGATTTTTATATATTAAGATAATTATAGCGCTTGTCACCTCCAGGAGGCGAGTCTAATCACAGACAGTAAAGTGAACGTAGTAAACAGAGCAAAGTGTTCTAATTAGATTGCGAATATTTGAAGTACAATACTAGCGATAATTAAAGGTAGAGTTAATTTGTAATTATTTGTGAATTTAATAACCAGTAAACAGTGAGTATAGTAAAGAGGACTTGTGAATTATATTTGAAATATTCTGTTTTAAAATAACGAACTCGTAGCAATACTTACGAAAAAAAAATTTACGCTGGTTTTAGACCACCTAAAAAAAATTTTCCACTATTTTTCACCAACAATAAGAGTTGCATTTCATGTTTATTATTATCTACGACATTTTGATATTTTTTTACGTCAGTCTCTTCATTGAAAGTACAACATCAGAATATCAATAAACAGAGAGAGAGAGAGAGAGAGAAAGAGAGAGAGAGAGAGAGAGAGAGAGAGAGAGAGAGAGAGAGAGACCGAGAGAGAGATAGAGAGAGAGAGGGAGGGAGAGTAGGGAGAGAGAGAGAGAGAGAGAGCGATTGTTTCCAATTTGAGTGCGATAGTAAAATCCAGAACAACCTTCTTTTGGTAGAACACAAAAGTTTCCACTGAACACAGAATTTCAAATGAACACTTTTTACGATAACATTTCCTCCATTTTATCAGCATTGCTCCATTAAGTACTTAAAAACAGTGAAAAACTTCTTTAATTCCTGATATTGTCTTCAACTTCAAGTTGGAGTGCTTTGTTTTTTGTGGTTCCAACAAAGAACGGTTTTCCATCACTTCTTATTGCTCTGCTGCTTGTGAAATCTCTCAGAAGAATCCAACTTCAACAGAGCACACCCAAGAGGGAAAAAAAACTTTACATTTTCTGCGAGGAGATCGATTAACGACTTTTGTACTAAGTATGCAAGACGGTTGGGAGTTATATTATTTTCTATGTATTCTGGTTTGTATTGAAATTCTTTAGTATTACACGGAGAGTATATGGATGGAGCATAGTCTTCAGCTCCATCAGAATTTTATCGACTTTTATAGATTTTTTTTTTTGTTTCTACTGTAATCAGGTCGAACGCACTTTTATGTTCGTTGCAAGCTTTTATTGTTGGGAACTTTTTATTTTGTTTGTTTTTTTGTAGTCATAAGAGGTTTTTAGTTTTTATCGGCTATTGCACAATATACCGCAATTCGGTGGTTGGTTATTTAATCCGATGCTGAAGCCAATTTTATAAATTCGTTAGAGACGATTACTACAGGATTTTGGAAGAGTAGGTATTACATATAATGTTTTTATGGAAGGAAAAGCAACAAAGTAGGAAGGTATTAAGAGATTGAGGTCAAAGAGATTTATTGGTCGACTAAATGTGGAGTACGGAAGTGTTATTCGTCAAGTATGGGTATTTGTATTATCTGTACACATCGTATTGTGCTGTCAACTCTGTTCATAACAACACATAAGGAGCTTTATAGAAAACCCGTGGTAATATATCCCAGTTCAGTTTTATGATCCTGCTGAATTTAGAAATCTTTCTAGAAATCAATTGACTATGCTCATATTATCAGACACAAGTACTGTCTTTCTGAAATGCTGCAATCTTTTTATTATATGAAGTAAGTAACTCAAGTGCCCTTAAAGCCACATAACTCTGCGTTAAGTTTTGTGATATTTACTTCTAATCTTACAAACAAAAAAAAAAACAATATTTCATTCTGGTGGACCTCTAGATAACCATCGAGGTTTAATAGTTCGTATTAAGACGGAAGTTGAAAAATTATGGCATTCGAAATACAGAATTGAAGTGATTTGAATCATTTTACTTATTTTGAATATTGCTCGACAGTTATGTTTATGTGTGATAATAATTCTTTTCTAAGACTACATAGACTTCAAAATAGGGCAATAAGAGCCATTTTAAGGCGCAGTAGATACACATCTGCCATATTTATAGTATGCTAAATTCTTTGTGTTGATTGAGTGTTAGGCAGCGCATTATTATGAATTTATTAATTTTTATATTTAGAATTAAGTCAGGTTATATGTCGATATGTTGGAGACTTACAATATTACGATGGGTTAAGAAATTCTGGTGATTTTAGGTTGCCACTGTATAGAGATAGTTCATGACAGAATAGTTGAGTGTGCTTTCAAATATTTAATAAGTTACCATTAGATGTAAAATTTATAAATAATTTTAAGATAATTAATAAAAAAAAAGACTTAAATTTGTTAGAATTATCTATTAGGATTAAAATACGTAAACTAAGGTAGAAGGAAAGGTAAAGAATAGTGTAAAATTATATGGCTTTTGTAATGAATACTATTGTTGTGCAAGTTCTTTAAGGCCTCCTTTGAATTTGGGTACAAAGACTGTCAAAATAATTACGATAGCAGCATGACTATTTGTTTCACGCTTAACATAACCAGCTTGGTAAAAATTTATACTATAAGCATAAATTAAAATATTTCTTAAACGGATTTTACAACAGTGCTACACTTCCATATATTCTCAGTGCAGGTATGACTCTCGGGGTAATGGAATATGTTTGTACTTTGCCAGTGACGTTAAATAGCTAAGTATTTTTTCTTACCGTACTTTTTTCTGTAGATATTTTGACCGTAATGAATGAGTCGTTATTTGTTATAAGAAGATCTTTCAGATATTTTAAGTAAATCTTCTGATTAGGAAATCGAAAATATTGATAAAATAGACAATGATCTTACAGCAAACAACATGTCATTGAAATCGAGATCAAAAGAAGAATTGTAGGAAATGATGATTAGACTGATCGTCGAGTCGCCTATTTTAATAGTGTCCCGGTCGATAGAATTTAAGAATATTTAAATCTAATCCAAATTTACCTGTGATAACTGAATAATATTTAAACAGGCGAACGCGAGAGTACTTTAATAAGAGTTTCCCTTATAAGTTAACACAAATAGCAGCAATATAATGAGACTGACGAAAAAGCTGCAGTTTCCCTGCTAGATATCTATGACTACTCAATGTCTACTAACCTTGATAATATTGCTTAGAAACCCAGAAAATCTAGAAGATCAAAAGGACGGGGATGGTATTTTTTCGCACATTTTGGGCTATATCTTTATAAAAAATTCACCAAAAATTTAAATTTTTGTTAGAAACCTTGAAAATAGTTATTTTAAACGATTCACCATATGATACAAAAAAAAAAAAAAAAAAAAATAAGACGCTAACTCGCCCCTATTAAAAATTAAAAAAGAAATATTCGTTTCATGAAGTCCTATCATTCTGCAATATTTCAAATTCCTACGTAATGTCATTTTCGAGAAAAAGGTCCAACCTTCCAGAGACTAGTTACAAATTAATGGCCAGTTTCACAGTCTGAGTTTAAACCAAATATTTAGTTTATACCGTGCCATCCCTCGGTTTAAACTCAAAATAAAAGTATTTCAAATGTGTGACATTTTATTTTGACAGTAGCATTGTTAGTTTGTATCAAGAAAATAATTTTATCATGGACTCAGATTTAGACATTTTTAACGATGAAGAAGCCTCTTTGAGTAAAATTCAAAACTCTGTCGGCGACCGAGAGTAATTAAAAATCTGCGAAATCATTTTAATGAGTAGATTAGATTAGATTCGTAGAGGGGTGTGTAGGCACAGCCTCGCAATCACCGCGACCTAAAAGATCTATTGTGAGTCCCCGTTGAATTTATTCCCTTTCTAGGTTCAGACTGTTAATAAAGTCTAGGATCCTTCTGGGATTGAGGTTCCGTACGTAGTTAGGTGTAGGAAAAGCATGTTCGAGATGGAGTAATCTCCGCCTGGTAAATGCTTCGCAGTTGCAGAGCAGATGCTCCGAGGTTTCATGAGCATCCTGGCAAAAGCGGCAGGATGAAGTCTCAGCCAAGCCCATCTTGTTAAGGTGATACCTCAAGGGGCAATGGCCTGAGAAGAGTTCTGTAATTATTTTGAGCTCTGTTTTCTTGAGGAGTAATAGTTCTTTTGTTTTTCCTCCAGAGGTGTCGATAAACTTTTTTGCCTGACGAAGTCCTTGTAGCCTTTCCCAGTATAGGGATTTTTGTTTGTTCTCCCAGTTATTTAGGGCAGCTTTGAGGTAACATTTTGAGGTGCCACAAAATGGCTCCGGTCCGACAAAGGGAGTTTCCGCTCCTCTTTTGGCTAGGCCATCAGCAATTTCGTTGCCTTTATGGGCCTCATGTCCAGGTACCCACATGAGGATAACTTTGTTTCCTCTTGATAAATCTTTTAGGGTTTGTAGACACTCCCAGACTATCCCTGACTTGATGGTGTAGGACTTTAAGGCCTTGAGGGCAGCTTGACTGTCCGAGAGAATATTAATAGTTGAGCCATTTATGGCTCTTTTAATGCAGGTATTGGCGCATTCTTCTATGGCCAATACCTCGGCCTGGAATACGGTAGGGGTAGAGCCCAGGGCCTTTGATATATGGCATCTGGGGCCGTATACGCCCAGTCCGACTCCACTGTTCGTTTTTAACCGTCTGTATACCACACCATCGATCCTTGATGAAAGGACGGTTTAGTGGAACGCCATTGCTGTCGGTTTCCCAAAACCACATCGAATGGTCTTACAAAATCCACCTTGGGTGTGATTATATCAGATATTGTCGTCATTTGCTCAAAGCGTATCTGTTTTAAGATACTTAAATGACCAACCAGATTCCCTGGTTTTAACTGTTTCTCCTTTTGCAGTCTTATAGCACTGGTGATTGCTTCCTTTTTCACCTGCAGATGTAGGGGTGGAAGGTTTAGTAAGGCTTCCATGGCTGCTGTAGGACAGGTCCTCATGGCACCAGTTATTCCTAGACAGGCAAGCCGTTGTGTTTTTTGAAGCAGAGCCTCAGCCTTCTTTTCATTAGTTTTTGGCCACCATGCGAGGGCCGCATAGGTGACCATGGGTCTAACAACCGTGGTGTACATCCAGTACATCATTTTTGGCTTCAGACCCCATGTTCTGCCAATGAAGCGACGGCACGTGTAGAGAGATCCTATCGCTCTTTCCGTCACTCTAGACAGATGCGAATTCCAGGAAAGTTTCTTATCTAAGGTGACCCCCAGATATTTGACTTCTTCTGAAAATATCAATTCCGTGTTATCGAGCAGAGGAGCCTTTAGTGAAAGCTTTGATCTTCTCGTGAACGGAACGATAACCGTTTTGTTTGGGTTTACACTGAGGCCTTTGGTTAAGCACCACGTGCGGACTTTATAAAGGGCTTTTTGCATGAGGTCGGATATGACTTGGTCATGCTTGCCCCGTATCGTGACTACTAGGTCATCCGCGTAGCCTTGTACGGTAAAACCCGAACTGGTCAGCTTCTCTAAGAGATCATCAATCACGATCGACCATAGGAGTGGAGAGAGAACTCCTCCTTGTGGGCAGCCTTTAGCTGCAGTGATCGTGACTGAACAGTTTCCTAGAGTAGTAGTTATCCTCCTGCTTCTAAGCATGGAGTCTATCCAATTAACCGTGGTAATTGCTTCGAAGGAGGTGTTATCAAAAGCACCTTCTATGTCTGCAAATGCACATAAGGCCACCTCTTTTGCTTCAAGAGCTTTTTCGAGGTCTTTAACCAAAGTGTGGATGGCAGTCTCGGTAGACTTGCCTGCTTGATAAGCGAATTGCTTAGAATGAAGTGGTGATTTAATCAAAACTTCACTTCGAATATGTAGGTCTAGGATTTTTTCCATGGATTTAAGTAAAAATGACGAGAGACTAATGGGTCGGAACGATTTGGCTAGAGAGCTAGCTCTTTTTCCTGCTTTGGGTATAAATACCACCCTGACGTCTCTCCAGCATTGGGGAATATACCCCAGAGCATAACTGGCTCGAAAGACGTTTTGTAGTGGAAGAAGTATTTCTTCAACCCCTTGCTGTAGTAAGGCAGGAAAGATGCCGTCCCCTCCAGCAGATTTAAAGGGTTTAAACGTACCAACGGCCCATCTAACCTTGTTAGGAGTGAAGATTCTTCCCGCAAGGCTCTTACCCCTGTTAGAGACCCTGTAATTGCCCACCTCAATTGAGTCTGGAGCTACTATTCCTTGAGCGGGACTGGTAGAGTCGGGGAAGTGAGTTTCTAATAAGAGCCTGACTGTTTCCTCACAACTCTCGGTATAGTTCCCATCTTCTTTTTGAAGTGAGCATATACCATTCGTGTGATCCTTCGAAAGTACCTTATGGAGCCTGGTAGCTGCGGGCAGTTGATCTATGCCATCGCAGAAGGTCCGCCAGGTTCTTCTTTTAATGAGTAGGACGTCGTCGATTTTTATGCTAGATTCAGTTTGAATAAAGAATTTGTCACTTTGTCTTCGAATCTATACTTGTCCGTTTTCTTGAACTCTACTATATGTGTATGTATGTCGTTTTTATGCACTAGGAAAAGAAATAGATCAACTACACTTCTATTCAAATTTGCAGCCCTTTTGGATGGTGGTATATTTAAAATTAGTCAATATAACCACAAATTTTTTATTTTTTTATTTTCTGAACTGATTCACAATGGCGGCGATAACTAATTTAGTTCACAATTTAATCAATAATACCAACGTTACTAAAAGAATGCACTGTAAAACCTCAGTTGGTTTAAACTGCGTTTATGCTATGAGGATGGTTTTAGCTAAACCGTGGGTTAAACTCGACTGTGAAACTGGCCATAAGACATACAAGATGGAAAAACATCTGTCTCGTTAGCACAGTGGTAATAACAGTCGTCCGGAAAGCGGAAGGTCCCGGCTTCAAACCCCGGACGAGGTGGTTGTTTTTTCTTCTCGTATTTATGATTTGATTCATAATCATTAAAAAAAAAGTTCTTAAAAAGTCTTCTATTCTCTTTTTTTAATTATCTTCAGTATTAGGCTAAAGCTAGGGATACAAATGTACTACTCCCCCATTGTATATGTGTTGTTCAAAATTCGCAGTATTATCAAGGATTAATATCTACAAAATAAAAAAAAAATAAAAAATGTCACGACATGACATACAGCATGTCAGGTAGAATACAGGGAAAGAATTAAAGGTTTCATGTATGCCGTTGTTAAGCTTTAGCAGATGTAAGTTCGAGGTAAGACAAAAGATGGTAGACTGTTTCACATAAGCACAGTTCGTGCTTATCACTCATATATATAACTCATCGCGGAATTTTACTGTATGACCGAAAGTATTTTGAAGCGTTTGAAAGAATATGCACAGCTAGCAGAGCGAATATTGCGTGTAGGAATCAATCTACAAAGGATCAGACCTTATAATTCATCGAAATATTTACCATGTATGTAGTGATAAAGGACCGAAAGGCATCCAATATTTTTGCAGGGGTGCTCGATTTGACAAATTGTTATTCCCAAATCGTTAATTAGCTTGAACGCTCTATTTTGGACAATATCTAATGAAGCTAAAGCTGCGCAACCAGTCCCGACCCAAATTTGGGAATTATACTCCATTCTAGGTCTAATGTAGGACTGTAGAGGAGGAGCGCTAGATTGGACGGGCTGAAATATTTCTTATAACATTTCAGAAATCCAAGACATTTCGATACTTATTTGGCAATAGACAAGAGATGTGATCTGAATAATATTATAATATTTGTCAGTTCATTGCTTAATTTTTGCTCCACGAAATTAAGGTAAATGATTTTGTTTTCCATCGCCGAGGAATTAATAAAAAAGGCAACTTGTAGGTTTTAAATGGTTACTTGAATGGCCCAATCGTGCCATTTACTCCCAGTTTAAATGAATTCACAACTGCAAGTGACTAAAAACTTATGTCTACATACACATCAGTTCATTGGATATAGAAAAGGTAACAGAACTTTTAAATAATTCAAGTGAAATACATGTACACACTGCATACGTAATAATCTACTGAGAAGAAATGAATAATCTGAGCACAAGTAAAGTTATATTGCATTTATAGACGTGTAGTAAGTATAGTTTAAAGTAAAATGTAATAGATTAGTGAACTAGGATAAGCAACTTCATAAAACTATCATGATTATCACCTTAACACTTAATTTACTGGAAATATTAATGCCAAGAATGCATAGTGATGGTGAATCCGAATAGTACCTATACACTCAAAAAAATATTTTTCCTGATTTAGCTGCAATAAAGCTTTTTATACCTATGGCAGACATTTAAGTCAATAGCAAATATAATACTGCTCTCTCAACTATAAAATAATACAATAAATTTATAACAGGCAAACATTTACTGAGAAGACAAAAATATAAATTTTTACAAATATATTAAACTTTTGTATATCAAGCTTTGCATTATAATTTCTATAAGAAAAATTAAATATCCGCTGGAGATATAATATTTTTAGGGTGAATATGCAAAACAAATCTTCTAAATCGTAACTACAGCTCCAGAGCAATATAATTCTTCTAAAAGCTATTTTATGGCAGCTGTGCATATATTATATCTGTCAGAAATATAACGCAATTGTATCAAACAATTACCTAGCTACATTTGATTGCATATAAAATAAACCCTCATTCCCAAAGAGTAAGCAAGTGCGTGTAGTCAGTGGGTACATCACGAATTTGTTGACTAATTTTCCCTTTATACTAGTGCAGTTGTGTAAATGTGCGGTTTTTTAAAATTTATATTGCGTAAATAAATTCGATGTGAATTGTAACGCGTGTGCGAAAAATATTTTTATTTTCAAGAGCTTAAATTTTGATTCTAATCAAATCTTTTACAGGTATGTACCTTCCAGACCTGTAAAGTACTTAAGTATTAATATCAGTAAAAATCAGTGAAATTTTTTAAAGTACCAGTACCGGGACTTGTACTTAAAATTATTTCAAGTCCAGGTACTGGTACTGTACTGGTACTTGTACTTGGAATTTTACAGGTACAGACCTGTAAAGTACTTAAGTATATTGGTACTTAAGTATTAGCAACAGTACCTGGATTTGTACTTGAAAAACTTTAAAGTACCAGTACCGGGACTTGCACTTGAAATGTTTTTAAGTACCAGTACCGGGACTTGTACTTGTACATAAAATTATTTCAAGTCCAGGTACTGGTACTGTACTGATACTTGTACTTGGAAGTACTTAAGTATATTGGTACTTAAGTACTAGTCACAGTACTAGTACCTGGATTTGTTTGAAAAACTACCAGTACCGGGACTTGTACTTAAATATATTTCAAGTCCAGGTACTGGTACTGTACTGGTGCTTGAAATTTTACAGGTCTTGTACTTTCCAACTTTTGTATTATTAATATTTGGCTGTGTATTTAGCCCATTCCGAAAAGTTTATTTTTACCCTTCCTTTCAACTCATATTAATGTTTTTCACTGGATATGCGTAAGAAAAAGTGCAACAAACAGTAAAGGGTTCCATATTGGGTACAGAGCGTGACAGGTCATTTAAAAATGCGGACTTTAGGTAATAATGTGCGATAAATCCCACATAACTACAAAAAAATATAAAAAAATTAGCAACTTTTCGTGAGTTTAACTCCTAACAAAACAATAAAATCGAACCAGATAAATTTTGGTCTATGGTGTAATGTTTTATTGATTTTTACATAGGAAACTATCAAATAAATTTATCTTAACTTCACAGGTCCAGGTCGCGTAGAAAGTTTTTATTTTTCAATTAAGCTTTAGATTAGGCTTGTATGCTTATATGTATATGTGCATATAGTATTTAGTTGTAAAGTCAACATGAGAGAAAACTTAAGAGCTTTTTTCTTCCTCCGGTACATAATTAATGTAATTCAAGTATAGTTCTTTTATATATCTGCTCGCTTTCAGATAATTTAAGTAACGAAGTTATCAATATTCTGGTTAATATTACAATTGGAACTGATTTTAATCAATCATTGCTAGTTATTCAACACACATTTATGCAATATTCAAAGGTAATTTTTTTTTTTTTTTAAATAAAATGTTCTGATCAATATTGATTATTGATTAGGATATAAAGGCAATTCCTGACATTGAACTACAGATAATAATAAAAAAATATGGGAAAAAAAGAGAACTTGATTCTGCTGAACGAACAACGGTTGCAAAAGCAATTATTAAACATTTTATTACGCAGAACTATGAAAGAACGTTTGCTGCAATTAACACTTCTTGAAAAACACAATATTTCTTATTGCAATTACAGTATAAAAAGACAGGAATTTTCTGAAATCGCTGCAGCAATTATAGGATTGTTCCCTACTGAAACAACGGGCAAATATTTCTTGTCTTTAATCGGACAAGTACAAGCAAGAGGAAAATTATACACTTCATATACAAAATTAAGGCTAGCTCTACAGGAGGTTGGATTCGTTCCCAAACGAGCGAAGGTAGAATGTGAGTCCGGTAGGTTTTCTAAATAATAATAGGAAGTCGTATACATAGCTTCCTTATTTCCTTTTAGAAGTGAATTTTGCTGCACCTGCAAGGGTTGACGAAGGCATATGCGAAATAGCAGCACACGAATTTGTTATGTCCCACACTTTTCTGTGGGATGATATAAAAAAAAAATTTGGTCAGCATCCATTAATAAACGAATGCAATTTTTAGCGGATTCAAAAAATCTAATAGTGGACTATTTTTTGAAAAAGGCTACTAATTGATAGGTACATGTATTAAATATTTAAATCTATGCTTAATAAATTTTTATTCATATTCAGTTTATTATTGACGCTGACAGTTTATACCCAAAGATTGCGAGCATTACAGACTTGGAAAATTTGACATAATGACATACCATCGAAATACGAATGTTATAAAATAAAATGGGTGATTACAATGATGTCAAATTTCAAGCAGATACGGTTATTAAAACGGGATTCACAACAGATGAGATGCCTGTATTTTGCCTGATAAAAGATATTTTTCTTATAAATGATAAAACATACTTCGGTTGTTTTTCACTTGAAAATTTAGGCTTTGATGATCACACTATTTCGGATTCAGAATTATTGACTCTAAAGATTATGTATTAGTACCTTATGGAACTAAATTTAATGATACATATTTGCTATATATTTCAGGGCACTGATTTCATTAATATTATATCATAATAAATAATTTCTTACAAAATAGTAAAAACATATTTCTAAGTTTATGTTTTTTGCTACATATTGACAAATAGAATTACAAAACAAAGCTAAAAAATATATTTACATTTAGAAGGATATGTGTCTTACGAGATATTGATTTTGCATGGTAGATTCTGCTTAGATATGTATATCAATTTATTGTTTAAAGGGGAATCAATGCGGATTTGGTTTTATAGAAAATAAGTAAAAAACGAGTTTTCAAATAAAACTGTCGCCAAACCGCATGAAAAAGTAGAAAATAAACTTTTCTTCACGCACAGAGATGGACTCAGATTTTATTCGTAGACAATCACCGATATATTTCAGTATCATCAATCAGAGGTAATAAGTGATTTGATTCATGAAGAGAAAGAATATTCAAGACAAATGTCCCAATGAAAAAATCTGAGTCCACCTCTGTGTGTGAAGAAAAGTTTATTTTCTATTTTTTCATGCGGCTTAGCCTCAGTTTTGTTTGAAAATTCGTTTTTTACTTATTTTATTTTCTGCCTTTTTCACGTTAACTAAATTGTTCTAATATCAATTTAACCGAACTTAATTATATTTTTACTTAATTCTAATTTAATTTTAGTTTCTTATTTTCTTTTTAATTTTCCGTTTTCCTTTAATTTTTCTTATATTTATCCTTATATTTCTCTCTTTTTTCTTTATTTTGAATCAATTTTTGAATATTCGCAGTGAATTTTTTTTTGCGTCCATACGACTCGAGAGTTTCCAATCGACTGACCATACTTCGAAAACAATCCGAACAGTTTCGATAACTCGGACTACGGTTTACCGAGGTTTCGAAAAATTTGAAATTTTGAGTTGTTTGGAAGTCAGCACCGTGGTTGCCTGGAAGTTTTTGTTCAGCTTATCATTACCGACATTTTAAGTCATGTTTGGTGCCGAACCGAAAACAAAAATTTTTCGAATATAAAATCGTTGAAATTCTGCAACGGTTTTCTAAAATTCAAATTATGTTTTAAACAGCGCTTTTTAGCTGTATTCCAACTTGATCCCATATAACATGAATTTTCTTGATTTTCCATGTTTTCCACAGACTTTTCCTATTACTATGAAATTTATTTAAAAATTTACATAAATTTTCCTCGATTTTTCATGCAAGTTTTCATGATTGTTGAAGAGAAAGTATTGATGCCAGTAGGACGGAAAAAACGATTCCGCATAGCTTATAAAACTTTTTGTCGAAAAATTTTCCGGAAAAGTCGGAAAATTCCGAAAATTTTCCAGAAAAATTGAAAAATTCTGCATTTTTCCTGAAACAGATTTATCACTAATTATATCGATGAAAATTTTTCCGATGATTTTCTCGCTTTTCCGGGTTTTCCATGGAGTTTTCCACAAAAGCAACTTTATGCAACTCATTTCGCTCTACAACATTGTCTTAGGTTGCAAAACACTCAAACGCTTCCTTGGTCGGATAAACTCCGGAAAATGAATTTTCCGCGATTTTTTCTGCAAGTTTTCACCATTGTCGGAGAGAAAGTAATGATGCCAGTTGATAGGGAACTTGATTCTGCATAATTTAGAAAACTTTTGTACCGGAAAATTTTCCGGAAAAGTCGGAAAATTCCGGAAATTTTTTTCGTAAAAATCGGAAAACCCTGCATTTTTCCTGAAACGGATTTATCAGTAATCAAATTTGTACAAAATTTTCAAATGATTTTTTCCGATTTTCCGGGTTTTCCATGGAAATTTCCGGTTCAAATTTTGATAGATTCAATTGTCACGCGACATGAACCTATGTGCACAGCTCGCTGTGATGACGAAAAGTGGGTCTACGAGAGTGTCGAAAGTAGTAAAAAAGAAATATATAAATAAATACACAGACAGACAAATTCGTGTACGAGTTAAAGGGATGGGCTGAAGAAACTGTATTTACTTTTCATTTAATAAAGATATTTGTACTTACCTCTATTTTGTAATACAACTTTGACTTGTCTCTTTTTTAATAGTAGTTGCCATACACACGTATCTAATATATTTGGGTCGGATCCGTTATTTTTCATTTTATTTTCTTAACAGTAAAATATGATGCTTCAGAGAATGGTCTACATACTTTCTCTTTTAAGGATATTCAGTATTCATTTAAAGGTTCTGCGAGTTTTTAAATAAATGTTAAACATCATAAAAAGATCTTTTACCTAGCTCATGCTTTAACAAAACGTTCTGATATAACAATTATAATATATTTACATGAGTTATATAAAATTTTATTCTAGTAGACACAATGAATTTATAACTAAATAGTTCTTATAGCTACAAGAGCTACATTTTGCTCTATTTGAAGTAGAAGAGTGTCTCTATGGGATATGTTCACATTGCCCCTGCAGATTTATTTTTTATTCTGTAGCTATATACACTTTTTAATGTTAAGAAATAAAATAGCTCCACTAAATATATTATATAAGTTGCAGTTATTTATCTAAATTATTATATCTCCGCCCTTTTATATCTGTTAGCTTTTTTTGAGTGTAGAATAATGCTCAATCAAAAGAAACGGGGGTGTGATAAAATTATGATCTTCCTCCAAATAGATGAGACTGATTTTTGTCTTGAATTCTATGCAATTTGTTAGGTAGTTATTTATTGAATTAATCAGGCAATTCGTTTGATACATGCGGAATTCTTTCTGAAGTCCGCGGCGCAAGAATGTCAAAAGGGTAATCGAAATTATGGTTACTGCCATCTATCGATGGGATTGAAAATAAGGGAAAGTAGATCATTAATGACAGCTTAGAAGAAAGATTGGAAGGTCAGGATAACAAGCGACAAGTTTATACTTCAGATGATGAAATCATTTCGTTTCTAATACATAGAAATAATGATGATAGAGCCGAATGGATTGGCCATCCACGCAAAAAGTTATTTTCATGTTCGTCTGTCCGTCTGCCTGTCTGCCCGTCTTAACGATAACTCCAGAACACGTTCACTTAGTGTGCTGAAATTTTGTACATGACTTTTTAAAAAACAAGATAAATTAAAATTCGAAAATGAAACAAATCGGGCGACTCCTTCTGATGGTTGTTATAAAAAAATTTCGTTTTTTATTATATATTTTGGCCAGTGGCGGATCCAGCTAGGGGGCCATCCCTGAAGAGCACTTAAAAAAAAATTGCAATAGATTTTCTGAAGTGTTCATAACAAAATCTATTCTACTACCCTTCTTAATAAGAATATTAAAATTTTTTGGAAGCGTTCAATTTGATAAGAAAGCAGCCCTCCTTATGGTTAGCGGCTCCACTTTAAGTCGTGGCTGTTAAATCCTAAGAGGAAACAGGAAGTGCTAATACCTGTAAAATGCATGTACATGAGCGTGGCTTTTCTCGGAGTGTTTGAAGCAGGACAGAGCTTATTCGGGTAAATGCGATGGAAGGTTTGTTTTAATTGAAAACAGCTGCCAATTGATGTGTCTTCGATGTAAAGACGGTTTGTTAGAATACTATCGGCGAATCAAAGCAAATATTTAAGAGGAGTCAGTATCAAGATTTTCAAGTTTCATACATTTTTCATTGGGAATTTCTGACAAACTGTTTGTACCAGAATAATGACTTATTATATTAAATTAAAGGTAACGAAGAGGTCTAGTAAATAAAGTGGAGAAAATAAAAAAAAAATGTATTGGAATGGAGATATTAGCTCGAAAATTTGTAAAAACTGGTAAAAATGAAAGTTTTTCAAATGAAATTCCTGTTAGTAGATACTCTCATTTCTTTTGATTGTGACTATTTAGAAACATAAAGACTAAATCTAGCAAATAACGTCGAGTTTTTTCATTTTTAGTAGCGATTTTTTAATTGTTTAAGTCTAATAGTACTTGTTTTTTCTCTCTATATTTCACCAACGAGAAATTGCAATATTTCGTCGAAAGTTGTAGAAATATAAAGCAAAATAGTATATTTAATAATTATGTGTAAAAAAAAAAATTTAAAGAGTTAATTCTCGTTAAAAAATTTCAATTCGTTTGAACTGCAATTTTTGACTTCCATCTTAAATTGTCGCATGCTGGGTTTCTGTCTTTTATGCTAGATGTCTCTAATGTAACTTGTGGTCTAGGTCTAGGCTAATTTTATATGAATTTTCATACTTTCAGGACACAAACCTACGTATAGTAAGTTTTATTACCTGTAGGCCCGCTGGTATCTAAATTGAAATTTTTGCTGAGTACTGACTTCTCTTAAAGAAACAATTACAACTCGTAATTGGTGAAATTCAGCAAAACTACACAACGACAAACGAATCATTGTATATTGAGGTAGTCAGTGATTACATTTAAAGCAAACGATTTATTTTGGAATATATTTTTGTTTTTATTTCGTAAAATGCAATAGTTTTACTAAAATACTTAGTTAACACGTTTAATAAAAAGAATATATAAATGCTGATTGGGAAATTTTCAATCAGTATCTTAGAGAAATTGAATGGTCGGTCTGTTTTGCTTCGAGCAATGTTAATGAATGCACATCAGAACTTTTTAAATTTTAGCATGCATGAATCCAATTCTTATTCCTACAGCAGGTCTCAACAAAAGCAAACTTGCTCTTGGTTTAACGATAAGTTCAACCAAGTAATAAAAATGAACGAGTGTGCTTGCTATTCACGCGTATCAATTGCATTCATGTCCAGAATTGAAACAAGTCGACAAGACTGCACGGAACACCTCCAAGTCCATTATCCGGAAAGAAAAATTTCTTTTTAACAGGAATGTTAGACTAAGAATCTTGGAATCAAGAATAGCAAAGACTTCTGGTCCCTGATCAAAACCATCAGGAACAACTACATCAATTCCTCTATACCTTCCCTACTTAACAATTGTGAAGTGATTTGTTGACTTCCTGAATTAAGCTAATATTTTAAATGGTAGATTCACCTCTAATTCTCGTTTTCTATTTACTTCACAGATACTTATTTTGCATCTACCGTGTGGATGTATACAAGATCCAATACACATCCTTAAGACAAATGTGTTCAAGATCATTAAGGAGATAAGCGTCCTCAAAGCCCTAGGTCCTGATAGGTTCTCACCCCTATTAATTTAAGGGTGTGCCTCATCCTTGGCTAAAACTTTGCGCGAACTATTCTACTATTCGACAAGAAAATTTCCAAGTTTGTGGAAAGTAGCTCACGTTCAACTTATTCCCAAGAAAGAAGAAGGTAGCGATCCCTCAAATTATCGACCAACTGCAATCACTTCGATTTTTTCAAAGTTTTTGAATCTTTTATTAACTCAAAATTAATGAAGTATCTAGAAACCAAACAACTCATCAATAATCGCCGATATGGCTTTCGGACTGGACGCTCGTCTGGAGACTTGCTGGCTTTTCTTATGGAACGTTGGAACCCTAGTCTTCAGAATTGTGGTGGTACAAAATCAGTACCCTAGATATTTTAAAGGTCTTTGATAGAGTCTATCATCTAGCCCTTTCAATTAAACTTAAAGCACTTTGTCTCTCTCTCTTCTTCTATTATAGATTGATAGTTTTTTATAATAGAGATTGTACTAGTTACAGTTTCACCAGTACCTCACCCTATAAATACCGATGTCCCCAGGACTCTGTTATCTCTCGATCCCTCTTCTTAATTTTCGTTAATAATCTGATTTTCCTTACTTTTATCACTTTTATCACAGTACCCTTGATTTCGCTTACTGCTTTCACACTCTTAGGGACTTCAGAGGGCACATACATATGCCAATCGAGACTGCTTGATTAGGTCATTGACTACCGACCTTGATAATATCATCGCTTAAGGTAAAGCGAATCGCATAGAATTTAACGCATCTAAGTCTCAAAGCTGTCTCATCTCTTTAAAACAGGATCATAATTCTTCCAGTCCCATTTCTTTTGATGGAGCACTGATTTACGGTATACCGTCTTTATGCATTGCATTAATATTTCCAGTAAGTAGAGCTGGACAGATCACATCTTCTCTGTAGCCAAATAAGCATCTAAATGTCGTGGAATTCAACACCTCGTTTGACTTTCGACAGTGGCAAAAGTTGAACGTTGAGCAACTTTCTTCATTGAGAGTGGTAGCTTATGTGTTCGACCCGGGTTTTTTAAATGGTAAATTTCGTGCATTTGATATTTGCGAGTGGTGGCGAGTGTTTTGGAACTTTGACATGTTTCCTGGCTATACCGTTTTAAACCATATAGTTGCGCCCCCTCTTCACAAGAATCGTGGATCCGCCCCTGATTTGGGCACTGCCCGAAAACGCGTTGAAATTTGGTACATGGTGCTTTCATAGCAATAATAAATACAAGTTTAAATATGAACTAAATCGGGCAACCCTTTCCATGGGTTGCCATACGAAACTTCGGGTTTTCACACTTTTGTACACAGCGTTTTCATAAAAACCGTAAATAAAAATGTCAAAAGTGAACTAAATTGGGCAATCCTTTCTTGGTGTTGACATAAAGAACTTTGAGTTTTCACTTTATTTAACTTTTACGTTCATCTAGGGTATATATTAATTATCTTAGACCAATTATAACTTTTTCTCTTGTTATTTAGCATTTTTCGACACAGAACAGAATGACACTCACGAGAGGAGCAACTGTTTGCTTTTCTCATGCGTATTATAAGTGTTTCGAAAAATTCACGGCGTATTTACGAAAAAAAAGAAAAACGGGTGTATAACTTGAAAATGAGGGATTTTTTTACAAAAATCGAATTTTATTTCAATAACTGAATGAATTGATACATTATTAAAAATATTGTCCATCGGCAGCTATGACAGCTCCCCACCTTTCAGGCAATTTATGGATTCCTTCCAAAACAAAACTGCTCACCTTTTGAAGCTAGGAACAAATCAAGCCAATTTTTGATATTTTCAACTGAAAAGAAGCGTATTCCGCTAAGGGCATTTTGCAACGATCGAAACAAGTGGTAGTCTGAAGGGGCAAGGTCTGGTGAATATGGCGAGTGAGGTAAAACTTCCCATTCACTATTTTCCAAATAGTTTTTAACCGGTCTAGCAATATGTGGCCGAGCGTTGTCATGATGGAAAGTTACGGCTTCATGTATGGTCGCATATTTTGGGCTTTTTTTCGTTCAATGCCCTCTTCAAACGAACCAGTTGCTATCTAGAGAGGTGCTCCGTAATAGTTTCACCAGCTTTTACCAGCTCATAATGGATGACACCCTTTTGATCCCACCAAATACTGAGAATTATCTTGGCGCCGTGGATATTCGGCTTTGATGTTGACGTTCCTGGTTGGCCGGGCTTCACATACGATTTCCTGTGTTTCGGGTTATCGTAATGAAACCATTTTTCATCACCAGTAACAATGCGGTGCAAGAACGATTTCCTTTTCTGGCTCTCCAGCAGCATTTCAGACATGCACAATCGCCTTTCGGCATCTCTCACCTTCAAGTCATATGGTACCCAATTTCCTTGCTTTTGGAAGAATCCCAATGATTTCAGATGCTTGGAAATTACTGCTTGTGTTACGCCCAATGATTCTGTTAGCTCTTCTTGAGTTTGACACAAGTCTTCACAGAGTAGAGTCTCCAAATCTTCATCTTCGAACATTTTTCTTGTCTTCCCTATCAAAATCGCCACTTTTAAAGTGTCGCAACCAAAATTCGCAAGTTTTAATCGATGGAGCATATTCAATGTAAATTTCTGATAGCAATCGATGACTTTCAGCAGCACTTTTTTTTCAAATTAAAGAACAAAAGCAAAGCTTCCCGTAAATGCTATTTATTTGGCACGTATGCTGATATGTTTCTAGCTCGAAAAAAATTAATTACTTTGTTTATACTTTGACAAATTAACACATAATAAAATGTAATGCCATATGACTTACGTTTAACGTGAAGATAGTCACAATATGGTGAGAGGCGATACAGTACAAGTAACGCCATCTCTTGTAAATCCTTTATTTTCAAGTTATACATCCAATATAATTGCTGAACTATTTTTTTTTTCGTCAAGAATATACAGCCAATACATTTTTATATGCATGAATTTCTTATTTTTATATAGAAAACCTGCAATTGCATTTTAAGAAGGAATGCTTTGAAAAAAAGGTACCTACCCTGGTATGCTATTTTACTATGAAAATACTTCCTAAATAACAAAGTCTCCAAATTGTTTGGCTTAAATTCTACAAATATCTCACATAACTTAAACTATATTTATGGGAATCCACTCCAGCTTACCATATATATAGCGAACCATAATTATACTGTAGACTTGCAGTGGACTGGACGGAGCTTAACATGAATATGCCCCACATGGGTGCTTTATGTGATATGCATATATACATACATAAATACCTATACCTACATACAAATAACTACAAATTTCGTGGCACGAAAATGCATTTCCTTACTTAGCTGATTCTCAATTTCCCACGTGTCCAGTCATTCACCCAAGTTAGGCACGTGCCGAATTTGCTTTGGCTTGATTCAATATTTGAGCAGCAGCACAGCGCAGCTTTGGGACTAGAGTAGAAGAAACTAAAGTAGGAGTAGCCTGTTTTAGAGAATCTGGCTAAATTTATGTATAGAGCATGGCATGGGGCACGTTATCGCTACTGATAATAGCGCTGATAGATACTGCCCCAAACAAACATAGTGCAGCTCTAAAATACATGAACACCACGAAATTATGTTGGGTGCAGTTTTAGTATAAGTGAATTACCGCGGTGGTTCATTTGTCCGAGTTTAGAATGGCCAGTATTCTCTGGATGTATGTGTGTGTGTGTGTATTACCAGCTGTTACCTCACCCTAATAATAACCTAACAAAATCGAAAATATAGGCAAAAGGGTGAACACTTTGATTCCACTTTTGTTTCGTTAATGTTTCACTTAAGTGGGTTACTTATGTTTTGCAGGCAGTGCGCATTAAATAAATAAGTTCGTTTGCTCCATTTAACATTCTCTGGCTGTCATCTAAAGGAGTAGGTAGGTAAGGGGTAGAATAGCCGTTCTATTATTGGCGGATTTGTTTTCCTTTCTCTGGAAGTGTAAACAGCTAGCTAACAGTTAATGGGCGATGGAGGCATATTTTTTTTTTTTTGTTTTTAAATCAAAAGCTTCGTGAATGGTTAGAAAGCGTTTAGGATGTGAGTTGCGGATATTTGCGATGTGAATTAAAAGGCAGAAAAAAAAAAACAAAAAAATTAAAACAATCCGTGAGAGGTGAAGCTTACTGAACAGCTCAACTACGTCAACATTATTTCCTGAAGTTATAAATAAAACTTCCTTTTTATTGCATTGAGAAAACTAAAATATCTCAAAAGTCGAACTGGAGCGGTTGGGAAAGTCAATTTTTAAGTTTGGAGGAAATTGATGTATAAATATTGCTTTTCATAGCATGAATGCCTTTTTGTAGTGAAATGGATGTAGGAAGCCATTAAAAAAAAATCGCCATTAATTTTCCATGAAGCTGCGTATTTTCTATTATTGCTGCAGACATAATTTCATTTTTAATGATTGTCAATTGCTAGACAAATTTTATATTTAGAAAACTAAATCGATTTTTTTTTTTAGATGTCTATTCAAGATGAGTAGGTTGGCAATTTTGTGATTGCTCATAGGATGTTGCACAATATAAATTATCATACGACTATAAGTCACGATTGTTTCCATGGTTTGATGAGATATAGTGAGTGTACTAGAATGACGCAGAACAGGACTTATTTCCTTTGATTTGTACCAAAATTAAACAATAATTGTGATGGACATAAATAAAGAGCAAAACCATTACCAAAACCGTTGACTGACTTATCCAAGACATGTTGCTCGACAGTTTTTGATTTACTTTCCATAAAATATGCATCATGTACAGTCTGCTTTATCATCAAAACTATATTGGAATGGAAGGAGGAAGATTCTGTTTGTTATTTTAGAGTAATGTCATGATGCTATTTTTGTGGAGTATTTTGTAATTAAATTAAAATATGTCAAGTTAGTTCTTACATTAGGATAAATTTGGTAATCTTCTGAATATAAGATATACTGCAGATTAATGAATGGAGATGGAGCAGTGGTTGGGTTGTACATTTATGATAGAGATATCCCTGATTATGCTTCGTTTCTAAACAGAGGTTTATGGATTCACTCTTTCATATTTCCATTGGCTGTAATAAGCTTCTTAAAAAATGGAATATGTGTATAGAAGGAAGTATGGAACTACAATGTACCTACATAATACGGGAATATAATATTTATGAACATCGTCAGAATAAAGTCATTTCCAAGTTTGATGACCTTCCTGGGGATATTTAAGGCTCAGAGTTTGTAGTGATCCTTTTCAGTCAATATTTATCAGCTAAAAGGCATTATAGGTTTTGAAATAAATTACATTGCCATAGGTATATGCCAGCTGGTAGAATACAATAATACAAAATGGCTGAGTGCTATATTGGACAAAATGGAAGAGATCTAGACGGTATTGATTTTGAAACTTAAAATCTGCTAAGCATACAGAATATCCTATAGTGCAACTCTAAGAAATGTTTTGTACATTTATAAAACAACATTTATAATTTGAATGATTTTTTTAATTCAATGTAAAGTATGCTTGTGTGGAATAGAGCATCATTCATATGACCACCACGGCTCCATTTCGTAGCATGGATTCTTTGGATCCAATTTTCGATGACTCTCTCATATAAATCAGGCAGTATTTCGTGCGACAACACGTTTAATATTGTCTTGCGCAGTGTTTGTGGTTTGTTAGCATAACACTTTGACTTTACATAACTCCATAAGAAAAAGTCCAGCGGTGTTAAGTCGCATGATCTTGGGGGTCAATTGAATGGTCCATTTCTTGAAATAATAGATTCACAAAACTTTTCCTTCAGGAAATTGATGGTTTCATTAGCTATGTGACATGTGGTACCATTTTGTTGAAACCACTTGTCGTCTGCATCGATATCATCAATTTTTGGAAAAAAAAAAAATTGATTGAATATTGCTCTGTAACGAATTCCATTTACAGTAACTGTGGGCCCGCAGTATTTTTAAAGAAAAATAGACCAATGATGCCCCCAGACCATAAACTACACCAAACAGACAATTTTTTTGGTTGCATTGCCAATTGTTGAATTTGTTGTGGATTGCTTTCACCCCAAATTCTGCAGTTCTGCTTGTTAATAAATCCATTCAACCAGAAATGTGATTCGTTATTGAAGATGATCTTTTTTGCTAAAATGAGGATCAATTTCAAGTTGCTCTAAAGCCCAATCAGCTAATCCGCGACGCAATGCATGATCATTGCGCTTTAGTTCTTGAGTCAATTGAATCTTATATGGATGTTAATCTCAAATCCTTACGCAAAATACGCCATGTTGATGTTTGAGAAATGCCTTATTCCTGAGATCGGCGAGAAATTGACAAATTTTGGCTCTCACGTAGACTTTCACTAACAGCAGCAATATTGTCTTCACTCCGTACATTTCTTTGTCTCACTGGCACTTTGGTATTAGTAAGAGTTCCTCATGATTCAAATTTATTCACTAGACGACGAATTGTGCTTTCTACAGGACAATTATTTCAAACATAAAATTCACGAAGTGCACGTGATGATCCTCGCACCGCTTCATTATTTTGGTAATAAATTTTCACAATTTGCACAAGTTCTTCAATTGTGTATCTATCCATGATGAAATGGTACAATGCACTGATAATAAATGTCATAAAAATTTTGATGACAGATTTTTAGTACTGCCACAGCAGAATGTCAAAGATCGAGCGCCCCTACTAGAAAACTCTTTATATGTTTTAATAAGTGCATAGAAAAGTAAAATTAAATATAGAATCGGCCAAAGATCCATGCCAGTTGCTGGTGTAGAGAAGTAGAAATCGATGTACATTGGTCTGGGTCTCAAAGGTGATCAAATATTATTTTCGATTACTAAAATATAGGACCAAATCCGGGATAGAGAATACCTCACACGATGCTAATCTTACAAGAACGATAGTTAAAGGAATAGAAACAAGATGAACATCTGAAAGCAGATGTTATTTCTGGACATCCGAGTTGTGGGATTTAGACTTAATTGGAAAGCACAGTTTAGCAAATAGTCAGACAAATTGATGTTAGTCTTATTGATAGGCCTAAATTCCCTTCTATATGTACTGATGTTTTCTAGAAATGAGTTTCAGCGGAGAATCCAAAAGGCAGTGATAACATAGTTGTTAGAGCTTAAAAGTATAAATCGAAGTATTGAGGTTCAAATATCAATCATCGAAGCCGATGTCGATATTTGTCTGTTTGACCATGACCTGTCACCGGCATTTGGAAGACATAAAGATCACGGATATCTGAGAATAATCATCGTTTTCAGGCTAGCCGAGATGTGAGATTGAATTTTTTCTATTAAAAGTGATTTTAAATGAAAAATCGAAAATAAACTTAAATGTCCCTTTTGTGGGGCACAAAAGTACAAATCGAAATATCAGGGTTGTATCCTGTAAGCCACTGACCAATGTATATTTTTTCTTACAATTTCCAATATGCAAATATATTTTTATTTCTTAGTGGGCGTCAGAAAAATTACTGATCATCGACAAAATTCGAATCACCACACTCATAATATATAATTCTGTCCCTTAGCAACTGGGGTCACCCGCATTTTTCCGATTCTCCGCTTAAGTTCCTTGTTACCAGCTGTTTTTTCTACTTCCTACCGCGGTAACTGAAGAATTTCAGTTTCTTGGCCTTAATGAGTTACAGGGTGATTAATTTTCTTTTTCTTTTATATTTGCAAACTATACAGTGCTTTTTAAAACTACAAAAGTACTAAAAAAAATTGTCTTAAGATTCCGAAATTTAGAACGAACGGCGCCATAAATTCATAGAGCCAAAGCCGGGAGATAGCTATTCGTCCTATGGCTTTTAAAATATATGATATTTCCTGAAAAATTCTAAAAATTAGCTTACTCTCCCCCCTCCCTGTTTTACTAAAATTCTTGCTTTTCTTCACTTCCCATATCTCATTTCAAATAATTACGGGACACCCTGTATGTCAAATGTACGGAATTGGACGGATTGAACGTGGTAAGCTCTGGGTAATACGAAAAATGGAGACAGATGTCATTTAGCGCAATACCATCTTGGAAGTTAGAAATGTAGAGGTGCTTAGCACCAATCACCGACACATAACTCCATGCCGAGTGTATGGGTACTTGTAGAAATTGTGCACTCTAAAAAATAAAATCTCAGATAGTAGACGAGTTTTGAGAGTAATAAGCCAGGCCATGCCATGGTCGACATTGCGAGATCAAAAATTAAGCATGAAAAACTAGAAAGAAATATGGATGAAAAAAACGTTTCACTTCTTCAGTGTAGAGATAAAATCTACTTGAGTAGTTTCACATTCACAATAGATACGGAAATAGATGTGTCAAGGAGACAACTTAAAGACTGTTGGCGATTAGAGTCGAGTATGAATCTTCTGCCTGGATGGGTTTCAAGCTAGATCATAGAACAATACCCGATTATACACCTAAGAAATATATTCAGTGCTTATCTAAAATTCTTTGCGTGAGGGGGGTGCGGATGGGTGTAACGCTTTCCCATGGGGAGGGGGAGGAGTTGGCTATCATATGATACAAGAATGAAGAGAAGCCGTAAAGAGGGTGAGGAGCAATGGACAAATTAACAAAACAGTAGAGTTAATTCTGGTTTTTATTTTCTACCCTCCCTTCATATTTTTCACTAAATTATATGGTGGGGGTAAAATATTTTTACATATTCATACTGCGCTCACCAAAACCTTTCCAATGAGTGGTGATACGTTAAGATTGGATGAAAAATGGGAAATTGATGTTTTTAGAACTCTACATGCACCAAAAACTGAATTAATCCTATTTACGTCAGATTTGGTTGCAGATGGATTCAAAAAATCAGAGAAAGATCACAATAGAAGAAAATTAAGGAATTTGTTAAATAAGTTAATAATTATAGGAGATACACCTGATTATAGGGGTAGTAATAACAAAAGACGAGGCTAGACTTATGGGAGGCGCACTTTAGGTGATTGAAATACCGCAATAATAAACTATTTAGTTCATTTAGTATGAGGTTGTTAAAATGGACATCTATCTTTCAGGTGCTTAGTACACTTAGTTTTGTTAAGTAGAAAAATAATTAACATTATTCTGACAGCCTCTCTCATCTGTATGCCATTTTGAGAAAATAGATGAATCTCGCCTTCGTATGCCCTTAAGTGCCCGCACGGAATGTAAATGATGGGAAGACTTGACCATTTACACTCTAGGAAAGAATGTCTGACGTTGTAAGAGGCTATCCTGAGGCATGTATAAGATAAATAATCCTCGTACGGAACCTCAGCTCAGACCTCGGGAAGGGATAAAAATCGCTGAAGACATTTTAGGAATAGTATGGTGGCCGAAAGGTAGTCTATGATGTGCAATGCCACTTTGTTGAATGATGCATGCTCGGTGATAACTGGTTAGCTTCCCTGGATAATTTCGTGGAATACCTTTAAGAGTGACACATATTTTCTTTACTTTTAAAAGCATGACAACTGCTTAGGTGACATGCATAAGGGAGACCTATGCTTTCATGGTGACAAAATGGTTGAACGTTGGAATAATGAATAGTTGTACTATGAGCACTTTGGATCCCCTAAAGCGGGAATTGTAGTACCTATACCAAGAGGTCGGCATGCATGCAATCATCTTCTGCATGATTAAGAATGAGATCTTTGACTTAGTGGGCATTGTAGTATGGTACATAGCAGGATCCCTGCCGAAAGGCTACTTACCCATTTATAGACAGCACTAACGTGATTAAGCCTGATGATGTGACCAGCCATATTTAAAGATTCTGCATGAAAAATTTACTGGAAGTAATCATTGCCTTACCAAGTAGCTTAACCAAGAGGTGAGTTTATGGTAAATTTAGTAACACGGGATCGGGTGCACATAGAACTTGTTTCCATCTCGACAATGTGAGGACCTTTTTGCAACGTTATGGCTCTGTTTAGCCTACATGCGTCAGCGTGTGATATTGACGATTATTTTTCGACTGGCAGGTAAATGATCGTTTCGTAGGAAGTATAATCGTTGAAAACCGGGTATCGGGACACAAAATACGGTCAGGGGTTTTAAAGGTAGATCTCGCTTCTAAGTAGTAAGAACGCCAAGCATGCTCTGGCTAGACTGGTATTCAACAACAAGGCATTTATGAGGCTTAAAGGCACTTTGGTAAAAGTTCGTTTTGGTATAATTATGTCAATATGAATCCACCTCCATCTCGTAATGAACCATGTTAATATGAAAATATTTATATAAAACAAACAAAAAAAAAACGTACAAAAAATGTTTCTTTTAATTTGATTTGAAATTATTTTTATATCCGCAGTATAAGTAAGGCACCAGAGAATTACATTTAACATTACACTTGACCACTTTACCTTGAAATCCTCATGTTTTTAATTGACCTGGAGTCCCCGGAAATGAAAAATCTCTGAAATTGCCCTTAAATTTAATCGGAACAGGAAAAAACGAAAAAGTATTGTTTAACGTGTGAACAAAATGTAAGCTTTCAAAAATAGTACAAGCGCACAATGGAAAGTTATCCCACTTTTGCCGATACTATAGAAGCTTAGTAGCGTAGGAGATTTGTTAGTTAATCAAGTATTGTTATTTGGCTCTCTTAATCCATTGAAGTTATCCACCGAAAATTGCGACATTTTCTACTGAACAAACTAACACTAATCAAATTTTCCGACCGATGTTACTTTCGAGGATTTACGTTTATCGACACCAGGTCAAGTCAATAGCATTCTGCTAAGTACTAAAAAAGGCAAATGAAAACGTTTCGGTTCAACTTACAACCATTTATAAAGAAATAGTTGAATTTCTCTGTCCAGTCCTCCCAAGTACCTTGAGAGATTTGAGAGTGTGGAAGAAAGTGAAACTTTCCAAAGAAAAATGTTCGTAATTCATTTGATGAATTATTTAAGGGAAGCAAATGAATGCACGGAATAATTTCCGGAAATTATTTCAAAGCATAGTTAATCGCGTGGCCATAATAAATTCTTCTTAATTCTTAATTATTATCAATTGAGTAAGAAATCAAAAATTTACTCTGCTCCATCAATCACATCGATTTCAGCACTATAAGTATTTCGCTCTATCACGTTCCTAACTAAACCAGCGACCATAGATTGCCCAGAGAATATTGTCTTTAGATGATCTCAGCGCAATTAAGGTTTTGGACTTGATAATTTCCAATAATGAATGTGAAATTCAGAAGATTTTTTCCCTTCCAAACAACTCCCCAATCTCCGATTCTCATAAATTTTCCGTTAAAAACCATCAAGATTACCACCACTGTGCTGTATACATTTCCCAATAGTTCATGACTCCTTGTTGAAAGAATTTATCAGTAGAAGAAAATTTCGTGCTCAAGAACAATAATTATTTCGTCATTCGTGGCTCATCATAATCATCCATCAAGAAGACAAGCTCACCAGCATAGTCCCAGCATCAGTCAAAATATCAGCAACCGCTTAAGATGTATCATGAAAAGCACTTGGCCACAAACTCTTAGATATAGTTGTAGATACATAGATGGATAATGCCCTCGGATGCAGTTTTGAATTTGTGATGAATGCAATCGGAGCCCTACAATCTAAGAAGCGGTGGAGGCCTGCGGACAGCATATTCTTTCTTTTCCTGCACTATGTGGTCATAATTCATTCAATGCAACTCGGCTCTGAAGATAAATTCTTTTAAAAGATCCATTTTAATTCGAAATAGTGTTGAAATCTTCAAGTAAAATAGAGATTTAAAGGTATCTGTGGTGGTATGTATGGTGTATGAGAATATATACATAGATAGTTTTGGAGGAGCTTTAACTTCCAAAATTAGAAAAGATTTGCGCTGATGTAGGTGGGAACAATGCCGCATCTACAATAGTCAGTTGTTGCCGAAACGCAGAAGTGGCTTTAGGTCGAATAAACTAAACAAAAAACATTTGAACGGGACGAGTTTGAATGAAAAGGGAAAAAAAATTTAACTTTAAGAAAATATCTATGTTAATGTCTCATTGTTTCGTTAGCGGCAGCACTGTTTTTAGTACTTCATTCTACTTCTTCAGCAGCTGATAATAAATAATCGATTGAAAAGTACAAGAATTGATGGAAAAATTCAATTTTAAATAGAGAAAACGACACATTGGACCTGATGGATCAAATATGCACAATGGATACGGACTCTTCTGTGAAGTTACTACTGACCAATTTGAGAAGGTATTCTTACTACAATCAGAGAAGCATTTACTAGCCTTATCAAGTTGTTCATATATTTCGGCTTCCATGAATCTCAGGTTCTTGACGCACTTCCAAATCTTAAATCTAACTCTTCGCCCGGACCTGATGGTATACATTCTGTATTGCTTCAACAACGTGCCCCCTTGTTCTACTTATAATCAATTTATTAATCAATGTGTAGCAAATTTGTAGCTAAACATATTCAGAACTTCCTAATCGCCAATAATGTAATATGTCGTCATCAGTAGAGATCCTTTCCAGGCAGATTGGTTTTCACTAATGTTTTGTCTACAGTGAACAATTGGACAAAGACGCTGGATTCAGAAGACGCAGCTGATGTATTTACAGGGTGTTTCATAATTGGTGCACCAAACTCAAGGGTTTGATAGCTGAGGTGGAGACAAGCAAAAAATTATAAGGTGAACCGTTTTTGAGATATTCCCGTTTCTATGATTCATAATTTCATGAATATTGCTAATTTGCGTGGAATTGCATAAAATTAGGCGCGATTTCTATTGTTAGGTTGCATTTAGGCAGGTACATGTGCTCAGTCAAATTAAAGGTAACATTCCGGGGTTCTAAATCTTGTAATAAAACTGTATAGTATATCATGCATTTTGGCGGGAAAATCGTAAAAATTTGCAAAAATTAGGATTTTTTTCCTAATTTTTTGAATTAGACGTCCTACTACTACCGACGGAAGGTGACAGGAAGGCTGATTGGGCATTCACTGGAAAGCTTAGACGGTTTGCTATCATCTGAGATGAATCCCACTTTGATAGGGTGTATATCAAGAAAGTTACAGGGTGTAAAGTGGAAGAAGTACTACAAATCTTAAACCCCCCCCCTACCGCCGAAACAACGCGTCTTACCCCCCCCCCCCCTTTTCACCTTATAATTTTTTGCTTGTCTCCACCTCAGCTATCAAACCCTTGAGTTTGGTGCACCAGTTATGAAACACCCTGTATATCTTGACTTCGATCGTGCTTTTGATAAAGTTTCTTATAAAATACTTTTTCATATAGTGGAGCATATTGGATTTCGAGGTCCAGTATGGAAATGGGTTAAATCCATCTTATCATACCGCCAGTTATTTATGAAATGTGGATCTTCAGTTTTCATCATCTTATACTACTACTGTCTAGGGATAATTATGTATAACCTTAGTTTGGGTTCCTGGATACGAAGTAGTGGACGGTAATGAAAAAGCAGACGAACTAGCTAAAACCGGAGCTAACTTTCCGTATACTGGTCCTTACCCGACATTTAGCGTACCAAAAAGCCACTTTAGGCGGGAACTGCTTAAGTGGGAAAACAGGCAACTGGATCTCTTTTAGCATAGCGCGCCCACTATGAAGCAGGCGAAGAAATTCTTCAACCCCTCTCTCTTTCAGACGCGACAACTTATTAGACTTAGCAGACAGTTGCTCAGACAGTTTGCTAACGCAGTCATTGGTAATGGCCCCTTCCGCCACTTCTTGAAGAAGATAGGTAAATCTGACAGAGAACTGTGTCAACTGTGCGAAGAGGAATATGAAACCGCGATGCATGTTTTATGAGAGTACCCAGCGCTTGCAGGTCTAAGGCAGAAAATCACTGGAGGAAAACTTATCTCTCCAAATAAAGTGTTCTAGATTGAACACTATCAATATCAACTTGAAGATTAGTCTGAGCTACACCACTTGATGCCTTTTTTGTAATTACAAATATAAAAAGGAAAGAGTACGGGACCAATACAGGTACCTTGCGGAACCCAATTAATAATTCGTCGATAAGATGAAATGTTAATGTTAAGAATAGGGGCGACTAGGCCTCCAGGACCTTGCGGACATCGTGACCATATTTGATCTATTGTGCCTTCCCCTAAGGTGGTTTGGCAAAATCCAGTTTTTTAACGACCTCGATTATTACTTTTGGGATATTACTCTTGGGATTCTAATCCCAAGAGTAATAATCAAGGTCGTTAAAAAACTGGATTTTGCCAAACCACCTTCGGGGAAGGCACAATAGATCAAATATGGTCAATATGTCCGCAAGGTCGTGGAGGCCTAGTCGCCCCTATTCTTAACATTAACATTTCAGTTCATCCAGTTTTTTAACGACCTCGATTATTACTCTTGGGATTAGAATCCCAAGAGTAATAATCGAGGTCGTTAAAAGCTGGATTTTGCCAAACCACCTTAGGGGATGGCACAATAGATCAAATATGGTCACGATGTCCGCAAGGTCCTGGAGGCCTAGTCGCCCCTATTCGTAACATTAACATTTCATCTTATCGACGAATTATTAATGGGGTTCCACAAGGTACCTGTATTGGTCCCGTACTCTTTCTTCTTTATATTTGTAATTACAAAGAAGGCATCAAGCGGTGTAGCTCAGACTAATCTTCAAGTTGATATTGATAGCCTTTTTAGTTGGACCCAGAGAAAGTTTCCAAAACTCAGCGTGTGCTACGTCTTGGGAGTAATATTAGTATGTTCTGAATGGTAATCCGGTCGAAAAAGTTGATGATGGATCAAACCAAGGAGTTATAATCTCTTCCAATCTTAAATTGTGTAAGCCAAGAGAACTTATTCCTTAATATGCTTGATGTCAAAGGCATTTATAATCCAATTACTCCTAGAATGCTGCTTAAAATATATTGTTACGCGCCATAAGATGACACAAGACAAGCGACATCTGTTGGAAATGGAAACAACTTCAGGTTAGTGACATCCTAGTAAACTTTGGGTTCGGAGAACGGAATATTCAGGAAGGTTCTAGGATAATTTGTATAGTATAAATACGGCGCTACTCACATCCAGGAGGACAGACAGTGAAGTGAACGAAGTTAAAAATTTGGATTCTGATAATTAGAAGTACAGTATTAGCGCATTAACTAAATGGTTGATTTGATAATTGTTAGTGAATATTATAAAAGTAAACAGTAACAGAACTTTGATTGTTGAAATATTGTGTTTTAAATAACGAACTAAGGCCACGCTCGTAACAATATAAATCTGTCAATCATCCGAAATTTGTCTTTGCATTCTCTATATGGAATTCTTACTTAATCAAGGATATTGATAGTATTGAACGAGTCAAACGTACCTGGTGACGAAGCTTCCATTTGAACTTACATATGTTCCTCATGAAAATCGTCTAAAGCGTCTTGGTCTTACCACTTAAATATTTCGTCGGACTCGTGGGGACTCTATTGAATCTAACACTTTTTTACCGTAATTTTGACTCATTCCCGTCCAGACATACTTATAACCTGAAAAGTGAATTTTGGAATTACCTCAGTAACCGAATAATTAATTAATGGAACCTAATCCCTAAAGATTTTGTGTCGAAAACATCTATTAACACCATAAAAGCCCAACTAAATTTAGTTCTTCTCTCAATTCTGTACAATATCAATACTCAATGTAAGTTTAGTTACAAGTTAACTCGTAACTTATACCCTAAGGGGCTAACAAACTTTCGCTTCAGTCTTGTAAATAATAAATATAATTTTCTAGCTCTCTTGAGCTTTCCTTCTAAGGGTCATTATTAGTTACGACAAGAAATAATATTAAGAAAATATAAATATATATTACAAAAGTACACTTACCATCTCGACTCATTCCTAATTTGAGGCACTTTTGCAGTCTGCAGTACTGACATCGATTACGATTGACACGATCGACGACACATTGTTTATTGCGTGGACACTGATAGTTGACCACAGAACTTTGAGATCGACGAAAGAAACCTTTACAGCCTTCACATGTGATGACACCGTAGTGGACTCCAGACGATTTATCACCACAGACTTTGCATGGAATTATTTCGATTTGGGCTGAAATAAAGAAAAATTAAATTATTATATTAAAAAAAAATCGTGTTAAGTATAAGTTTAAATTGGACGTTTTATTTTTCCAGTTTTATGTTTTTTTAGACCAATATTATAATTAATGCTTCTAAGAAATTATTATTTTAGAGACTTTGCAAAATTTAATGGGAGGCATTAATATAAAAGTGAGGTTGTTTTCCAGGAAACGAAAAAATTAATAATTTTTGGAATTTACTTTCTATACAACAATTTAAAAATTCAAATAATTTTAAAAGTAATCCAAACTGGGATTCGAGACTTGAGCGTTACGATTCGAGAATCGAGATTCGGGATTCGAGTTTCGAGAACTGGGATTCCAGATTCGAGAGTCGATATTCGAGATCAGTGAGTAGACATTCGGGAGTCGAGATTCGAGAGTCGATATTCGAGAGTAAGGATTCGAGATTCGAGTTTCGTGAATCGAAAGTGACTAAAAAGTAGAAAATAAAATACATAAAAAAACAACTGTTAAAAGAAATAACTTTCGTAAATAAATTGCACTAAAAAGTAAAAAAATATATTTTTTCTTTCTCAGTGATATGCACAAGAAAAGTTTTGTTCTAAAATAAAAAATGTTACAACTCAGGTTGTTATTATAGTTATGGATGCCCAAACTTTTAAGATTTAATCTAAATTGTAACATTTCTTATTTTACAACGAAATTTTTCTTGTGTATATCATTGAGAAAGAAAAACAAAATATTTTTTACTTTTTAGTGCAATTTATTTACGAAAGTTATTTATTTTAAAAGTTGCTTTAATATATTTTTTATTAATTATGTTAAATCTATCATGAATGACGCCGATTTTAAATTTTTTGCAATTGTAGTACGATGCTGAAATTTTTTAGCATAATTACGACAAATCAAGGTAGGTTTTAAGATCATGAGCACAACTAGCGAAATATATTTATTTTTACTATACGCCTTTCAAAATTAAAAAAAAATTCGCATGAATTGATTTCAGTGAATAAAATATATTTTTAACGGTATTCTCATTAGATATAAATAAAAACTTGCTATTTGATCTTGTAACTACATTACTAAGGTACGCTGTACCAAATCTCACCGCAATCTAGTGAATAGTTTTAGTACAGTGGTGATTTTTGTAAGTGAAAGTAGAAAATATCTCACATATCATAAAATGTGGAATATATTCTAAACCGCAAGCTTTTGAATTACACTATTTGTCATTCAGGGGTAACTACCAATGTTTCCTATCGCTGCTATTCCTTTAGACTACTGTAAGCGGTACACCAACTTGTATAATACTTAATAGTCAAGTCGATAGTCAGGAACAAAGTCTGCCTAACTTTGGAGCTGATTATAATATTATTATTTTTATATTATGAGTAAATATTAAATATTGAAATAATTATTATGTTCACTGTGTTATTATTATTATAAGAAGTTAATAGGGGAGCTCAGGCCACCTCGCACCCCCTTCTTAATATGCCATTAGTGAGTGCTATATGTAGCCTATTAAATCAGTATTATACTTTATTAATATTATTTATTTATTATTTGGTAGAGAGATGCCCAGACAGGGCTCCCGACTCTCATCTAGTCACTGCAATCTATAAGATCATATTACCCGTAAGTGCCCTAGGGCGCCCATTTGATTTTAAGGTCTTTTTTCAAATCCTTAGATGTTTTTGGGGGCCATCTTTGCAACATTCTCGGAAGTAGGAATACCTTTTCTAGAAGTCTTAGTCTTAAGCGGTACAAAGATTCAGAGTCACACAGGACGTGTTCAGAGGTTTCATTGTTTTCCATGCACAAGCGACAGGTCCCAGCATCGGCCTTACCAATCTTTTTGTGATGATATGTATCTAAGTGGGCAATACCCAGTAAATAGGTCCGTTATAAGCTTTAATTCCTTTCTGCTGAGCGTGAGTAGTTTACTAATTTCTTCGCTTTTCTCAGCCCTGGGATATTTCCAATTTCAATTTCGATGTCAATTTATTTTGCTAATTATGTTGTACAAAATCCATTAAAGTGTGCACAATCCAAAGGTGGAAGTTAAGTAAAGAGAGTGAAGTATAGTATAATGCTGAAACAATTAAATTGTCGTATTGAGAAAACTGTCAATTGCGCGGTTTAAACGACCGAGCGATGCGATTCTTTTCACACATTACCAATATGGTCAATCCAGGTAAGTGTTTTATTAAAAATAAGACCTAAGCTCCTATTTGTGCACTATGAGGTCTAGAAGATGGGTGGAAAATAGGACATATCAAATTAATGCCTGTATATTATAATACTGTCCGATTTCCGGGGGCTTAAGAGAATCAAATTACTTACGGCCCTATCACTAATATTGCAAAGGTCCTGATTAATTTTGTTTGCAGCATCTTCAATTAACCCAAGGGGAGATCCGAGATAGACCTGGACATTATCGCCGTGTACCTGAGAGTGAGTTACTACAGAAGGCAGATATGAAGCAACTGAAAAGAAGTGGCCCTAGGATAGAGCCCTGAGGAACTCCTTATAATATCAATAGACAGTCTGATAAGATATTATTTACAAACACTCTGTGTGCGTTCATATAGATAGCTATAAATGAGTTTAGCTACAGAGTGAAAAAAATCAAACCTCCGAATAAGTTTCGTTATTAAGATGACAAAGTCAATTGAGTTCTAAGCTTTTAAGAAGTCTAGTAAAGCAAAAAAATTAACCAGATTATTATCTGTATTCTTACTAAGATCGTCGACAATTTTAACAAGAGGTGTAGTTTAGCTATGCTCTGTCCTAAAACCAGATTGAAATATGGAAAGCATATTTTTGAAGTGAGATAATCATTAATTTGCGAACACATTCTGTATTTCAGACTTTTCAACAATGGAAAGAGTATATGAATTCCCCTGTAGTCATTAACCGAGTAAGGTCGAGAAGTTTTAGGGATAGGAATAACTTCAACGATCTTCCAACTCTTGGGAAATACAAACTGATTTAGACAATTATTGTAAATGACAGTAAGAGCCTCAATGATAAATGGCAATACAAGCTTGATAAACCTCAGCGTAATTTCATCCATGTTAATAGCGTTGAACAAGATTGAAGATACCGCCAAAACTCTTCATCCCAAGTTAAATGGATGGAATGAAAAACCAGTACCAACCGATGTCTTCTGCAAATAAGTATCAGTATATAAATTTGAGGAACGATAGTTTTGACCAACCCCACTAAGGAGGAGGAGGAATTGATGTCATTAGGATCAAGACAACAATTCTCACGTGTTGCACCAGCAACTCTCATGTTCGATAGATTACTCCACTGGACTTTGAGAGAGAGATCGGGAGAAGCACTCATGGCATGTTTGAAGTCCACTCTAACAAAGTTTAGTGCTCTGCGATACAATTCTCAATTAACGTTTGTCCGCATCTTTTTTCATCTGCACTAGAACATATTTATCTCTGCAATTAACCTTCTAATAAAGCCTGAGAGCCACGGTCGATATTTATATGTACGTTTTAAAGATACATGTTGCTCACAGAGATTTAGAACGAGCTTATTAAAGGTCAAAACCTGCTCGTCAACCGACGAAATACTGACAATATCCTGCCAAGGGCAGTTAAAATCATCCTCATATAAAGCCGGTAAATTTAAGTTGTGCCACTCCCGGTAGCAGCAGGACATTTTTTCATTAATCAGGTCAAGTTAAATATCATAGGAAAGAAATACTAAATCGTGATTAGAAATGCCTGGAAGGGAGAATTTGGACTGACGACTACCAACATAGTCGCCTTTGGTTACAGGTTGATCATGAAATAAAACTTTGGAAACATCGGTGGAAATAAGCAGATCAAGTAAGAAGCTACTATTCTCCCCACAACTGGTGGGCAAGGTATTTACAACTTGCATGTCAACACTGGAGTGATTGTCCACCAGATTGATGGATTGATTATTGACGATAAGAAGATTTGTATTAAAATCGCAATTTAAAACCAGACTTAAATAGGAGAGCCACATAAATTCAAAATCGCAGAAAATTTCAGTGCTATTATGATGGACCGAATTGGTCTTATATGGAAAACGAATCTGATACAAATATAAACATTAAATTAATAATTGGACACCATTCATATCTGCCTTTCTAAATACCCAACCAATGAAATAAATTTCAATTTGATTACTTGCAATACAGGTCCTTCTTTTCCACTCAATATGGGGTGAAATAATGCGACGCGACGTTAGATATAAATAATTATTTTCAGTGTATTTATAGTGGTGGTTATTAGTAACATTTAAAAATGTCAAGTTTATAAAAATACTTATAAAAGGTGTCTCAAAGACTTAAATTTTGAATTGCATGCCATTTTCTTCAGTCTGGCAACAGTTATGTGAGAGTATTGACTTTTGCAAAAATATTTCGTTACACTATGCGGAGCAATGTTTATTTATATTATGCAGATCCAATAAAAAATTGGAGTAAATTTTACAGTGATAATTCGTAAATTACGTAAGGATTTTGGAACATATAATCATTCGTCTCAACCCGCTAATAAAAAAATGGGTCTAATAGGAGGGTACGATGTGCCGTACTACATGCGAAGTTTCTATGTCTTGTTATCCTGTTTTAGAGACCAAAACGGGTATATCGAGAAATTGCGATTTAACCTCTTTGGATTTATTTTTCTGGGTTTATTTTGAAAGGTTAGACCTATGTGAACCATTCAACAATAAGATGACAATTCAACAACTCAAGGAAGAAATCAAATGTCATATTCATAAAATCAAGCGCCTTCATTCCAAAACGTCTTCCTTTCAAAATTTTATCAACTGCAGCGTCGGCCATTTGGTTGACATTGGCTCCCATTTGTAATGTAGAAATATTTAAGCATTGCTCATAAATAACTTTTTTTTTTCTATTTTAAAATTCAAGCACTTATTTCCTGTATTGTGTACTATTGAAGAATTTAGTGTGCCAGGATAGATCATCCTAAAAAATTTCCAAAAATGTTATAAAACTCATTCGGCTGATAAAATGTTTTTTTTTTCAATGGGAAAATGAACCAAATTCAGTTCAAATGCTCTCCTCCAGATGGCAGTAATTCTCTACTTTGGAGTATTCAACTTTTCGTATTCTGGGAAAATTCTATATTGAACTGGTATCTTTAGAACTACATAAAAGTAAGGGTAAACGGTTAACGAAAAATAAATAAAAAAATAAAAAATAGGAGATTACAGAGTAAACTAAAATCTGTCGATTATTATTCGATCTAGATAATTCTGAAAGTATCAAAGAAGGCCTAATCTGACTCGATAATGCTTATTTGACAATTTATATCTACTGTCACTAATTTCCAATTAGCAAATTACGCCCGGCTAATGTTATCGCTGCTATAAACGCAACGGAAAGACTAACAAATTACCAGACAGACAGACAGAACAGACGTAGAAAACTTAATTATGATTTCATCTGCATGTAGAATGCAAAAATAGGTCACCGGAATAATTAAAAAACAAAAAAAAAAGATCTATGTAGCATAAGTCAATGAAAAACTAATTCATACATAAAAAAGCAAAAATCTTTCATTTCACAATCTGTCAATCAAGCTAAAAACAAGAATAAATTTTGAAAAGGCCAGAAGAAACGAAAAAAAAAACGTTTCCCCGAAAATTCCCATTTTCAATCACTCAGCGTTGCTGCTGCTAATCCATTTCGGGTGTGCAAACATCGGCTCTAATTGAGTTTGTTTTTCACTAAAATGAAATAATCCGACCAAAATCATCTCTGGCGTAGTTTGAAGAGTCGGCAAATTTCCAAAAAAAAAAATTTTTCCAGCAAAGTTAAACACATTTAAATTTTCGCTGATTCAGTGAGGTTGTTGACTTGATTTCCTCCACCCAGCCAGGCAGGCGGTGGGCTATCAAGTGAAATGACGACACCTTTTGCAATTCGTCATAAATTTTTGAAAGGAGAACATGTTGTCAACGCCTGGTGTACACAATATGATAAGGAAGCTTACGTAGAATCGAATGTGGCGAAATGTGAGTAGGTAAATGTAGGTAAAAAAAAAAAACAAAAATGACCTCCTCAGTTACAATCATCATGAGAAAATAAGAATTTTCATAAAAGGTTGAGAGAGTTTTTCGTAAAAAAAAAACAAAAACATGAAATCATAAAAACATAGAAACATAGGATGTATACAAGATTTTTGACCTTTTTAAGATTTTTTGCGATGTTCTTTTCATAATGGAATATGGCATGTGGGCGCTGGTGGTTGTATATGCTATGGAAAAACCAAACAAAAAAATTCATGTTGGATACCACAACATATTTCCGCAATCAAATCAACGAAAGGTTATTGATCTCTTTGCAAAATTTCTGGCACTTCTGCGATTTCAGATGATGTATGAAAAAATAAAAATGAATAAAAAAAAATAAACTCCTGTTAGCAGTACACTGGCAGATGTGGTTGGGTGTAAATTGAGTTATTTCTAGAGCTTCAGATTTTTATTAGCACTTCAAGTCGCATGTATTATAAAAGCATCTGGGGTAGGTCAAAAGTGGGTACATTGACTCTCAAGCAAAATAGCTAATAATTAGGTGTTATATAATGTTAGTGTGGTGATAGTTCATGCACAAAATGAAAGTAGTTAGGTGTATGAGATTTGTTAGAGGACATATGCTTATTGAATTAAATATATGTCATATCTATACTACATGCATGCAATCTATTGATAGTATGATAACACTGACCAATTTCAGCCTTGCCAATAGATATAGGTATATGTGTTAAAAGTACGGTTAAAAGTAAAACAAATTTACCGAACTCGAAACCTTCTGTGGTTTTTCAAAAAGGCAACTAGCAGTAGAAATAATGTCCAAACAGAAAGAGCTCATCAATTTTAATGGCAGAGCCTTCCTGGACTAAGAGACGAGAAAAAGTTCACCAACTTTCCAAACAAAGATTTAAAAAAAAGTCATCAACAGAGCACGTAGGTACTCTGCGAATGCGCAGGATGTGTCTGGATAAAAATTTGTAAGAACATCAGGCGTCAAAGGTAGAAATCATCTTAAAAAGCGCGAACGTAGACTAGCCCTAACGTGGTATAGGCATACCACAAAAATTATTTTAGGTTGCATTGTTTAGCGGTTGAATCTCTCCCCAGCCCCTCAACAACTTATATAACAAATAATAATTGATTTTTTTTTTATTTGATTCTCAAATTATCTGGCCAAACCTTTTGATGATTTACATGACTTTTACAGCAAAGGACAAGAAGAAAAATGATGATATTAGTGAAACTTACAGATGTGCAAAACAGGACGTCGAGAAGTTGCAATTTAAAATTTTTGGACTGCTTCCTCTGGGATTTTTTAAAAGTAAGGCCTTATCAAGAAAGCTGCTATAGGTATTAAGGCTTGACTATAATCAGATTACGTGATTTGTCGAAAATGACTTAAGTTAGTAAAATTGAGCTGTGATAATAATAAAATTAATTAACTTTTGTAAATGATTACTATGTGGATTTGATAGAGTTTCCTTAAGACCGGATTATTTATACAGAGACGTTAGTAAAAGTCGGTGAACGTCATATTATGTCATAGTATAGGCCCTTTTTATATTTTCTGGTTATGTCAATAATGCATATAGAAGATATCCTATAATAATACAGTTCAGGTATGAAAGGAAGAATGCATGGAGGGTCTAAAAAGGAGTGAAAAAATAGCCTGTGTACATTTCAATTAAACACTCTCAGGTTGCGGAATGGGCTCTAGGCATATAGACAATATTTGTAAGATTTATGTATAAAATCACACACAAAATTTCACCATAACAAAAGAATTCGAGCCCGAAAACATATAGGAAAAAACAATGGATTCGTAAAAAAAAAGTGCACATATTTAGATAAGCAACAGATGGCATCTTTAGGATAGCTACTGCGTGCTAGCATAGCGAAAAAATATAATAAACGATTTCAAGAATCTGCAAAGGCAATGTGAGTACCCTATGCGAGTAAAGAAGAAAAGAGCTCCCAGTTTATATGTGGTAGAAAAAATAGAAGTTGGTAAATGATTCCACATCAATGTTTTTTTTTTTTTTTTTTGGCAGGGTGACGAGAGATTCCAAGCATGGAGGCCAGGGAATACATTATGCTAACCTGGTAGAAACCATTTCACTAAAACCTTTCAGTCCTCTTAATGAAGTGCATTAGGTCTTGGTGAGGTAAGTTTTTCAGCTCATCCACAGATAGGAGGGCAGACAAGGGTATCCAACCTGCGTTGGGCAAGGCTTGGGCAAGCACATAAAAAGTGTTCGGTTGTCTCAGGCTGTCATTTCATACAGTATGGACACTCAGGGCTGTCAACAACTCCTATTCTTGTTAGATGAGCATAAAGTGAGCTGTGGTCGGAGATGATGCCAACCACAGTTCTACATTGTTTCCTTTTGAGATCCAAGTGAAAATCAGAGAAATTTCATTGGGCCCATATAGAAAAAGTCTTGTGCACCTGCAAGTGCTCAGGTTCGCCCATCTCTGCTGCTGTTTCATACGAACATTTGCTCTAACGAGGGACCATTTAATGCAACGCCAACGGCGGGTTCCTGTTCAAGGAACGAAGAACCAGAGCCAGACCTGGCTAGAAGGTCAGCACTTTCATTTCCCATGATTCAAATACGACCAGAAACCCACTGAAGAGACACCTTGTTGTGGATACACAGGTTATCCACGGACGATCTACACTTCCCCAGTAAGTTAGTTGTTATCCGAGATCCGCTTAGAACCATCAAGGCCACCTGACTATCCGGAAAGGATAGTCCATACTGCCGTTCATGTTAGAAAGAAATAAAAATATTTTATAGAGCAGTAAAAGTTTATTTGGATGGTGAATTGATGAGAACGGTTTGAAACGCGAGTGCTTCACCGAATTAACAAGATATTTTATCGGAACACTATCCATAGAAATAGCGATAGAAGAGCAAAAGGGATCCATCATTATCTTGCTGCTAATTGTATGGTGGTAATCGTTTTTAAGTGTGAAGGTTTTCTTTTATTCTTGATTATTATTCATGCCAAAGTCCACTTTGTTATAAATGAATGCAGGATCTGAAGGAAAAAGAGCAATTTTATTGTATTTGCTGCGCTTTAGAAGCACTAAACTCAAAGTTTTTTACTTTGCTCTACTTAAGCTTTATATTACGTCATCGTTTACTAATCTAATGATTCATTCCCACTTGAGTTTACATCAGAGTCAAACGAATAAGTGAAATTAAGGGTGATGTTGTCTGTAAAGCTATGGATAGCATTGACAGGAAGGACAGTGGATCATTAATGAATAGACTCGGAGCAAGAATAGAACCTTGAGGTTCGCCGAAATTTACATATATTATGAGCTAATGTCATTAATCATATAGAATTCCAATCAAAATAGTAAGGCAGAGACTACAATTTGGAACAGAATCAAAGTATGAGCTCTAAGTTTTTAGTAAGAAGGATCATTAGCGTCTATATTATTAGGAACTGGTTAAATGTGAGCGAAAATCGTTTTGATTAAAAAAAATATACTTTTGGCATGGATTTATTAAGGGAAGAGGCGTAGCGCTTTAATGGTAGGTACGCAATACAATCAGGGAAATAAATCAGCTTAAATAAGAAATTGTACAAAAACAAAGTTGGGAGCAATTGTAATGTAGGCGGTAGGTTGTGAGTTAGCAATGCACTAATAATCATGAAGATTAGCTTTATCAATTTGAACGACGACTGCGTCAACATTACGTATCAAATATGGAATAGAAAAACATGTGAAATTGTTGTTTATAGTTTTCATTAGATCAGAAAGCTTTTGTATGAAAAATCCTTTATTGCAAAACTTCTCAGTTCTACAGAACACAGAACTTGTTATAGGTGAGGAGAGTTATAATAAGATGTCACGATACATATCCGCAATACTTATTTTGGATAAGTTTAACTGCAGGTTGCGCAAATTTTGGTTAAATATGTTCCTATTGTCTACCAATTTACGAGCCAAATTAGTGGTTTAGTCATCGGATAGTAAGAATCCTTATAACCAATTTCAGAGGTGAAAAATCTGCAAATTTATAGATTTTTGTATGGCAATCGTACAACAGAACTGCCCGACTACGAATTCAGATCTACAATTATTATGAGAACTTTGGATAGAAAATTTTTAGCTAATTAAGTTAACGCGTTTTCGAGTTATTTGTCCGACGGTTAGGATGGACATTTAAAATACAAAATGACTGGATGTTCAATCCATTTTGAAGCTCCATAATTATTTTTATATTATAACAAACGAAATTGCAAAATCAGTATACATTTAGATAGAATCTAGGGTATACATAGAAAAACTTTGCCAGTTGCTACAAATTATAGTGTTAGCTGTACAAACGGTCGTAAATCTTAGAACTGATTTCATTTTTGTGAATTTCCTGTATTGAAAGTACTTATCATATAGAAATATTTTATGGGGGTCGTTGGAAAGTTCTTCGATCAAATCGACTAAATTCGAGATTCGAAATTCTTTAACAATATAGACACCCAAATTTCTTCACACTTACTTTTGTTCCCCACTATAGTGTAGAGACTTGTTTTTACCACTTTGATGGCCGGAGTCACATTTATGTGACTTCAATTTGCTGGCGGTTATGTGACTCAATTTGTCTGCCAGTTGTCGGCCGGAGTCACATATATCTGATTTAATTTTCTGACGGTATCAGTCGGAATCACATTTATGTGACTTAATTTTTTTGGTGGTTTCCGGCCGGAGTCACGTTTATGTGACTTCAATTTTAACCCTTCAATATATGTCGGCGACAAGTGCTTTTTGTCAAAGATCCGGCTGTCAAAGTGTTAAAATTTAATATTATTTTTTACTTTTGTTTCAGATTAGCCTTCCTTACCGATGGATACAGGGAGCGGTGCGTACTAAAACAAGAAGTATATTCCATTTGAGCACAGTGGGATGTAATTCGTAATGAAAAATCAATGACGAAAAAAAAAATAACGTTTGATAGATGAGTAAATGTACCGCTAGATGGAGCTATTTATCGAGTTTTAGCTCTGTCAGTGCTTTCGGACCAGAGAACTAGCATGTCTAAGATGTTTAATGAAAATATTAACTCTCAGTACGTTTACATGAATACTCTTGAGTACTTGACTTGAAATCGATTTAAAGCTCAAGTAGGGCTTTTCGTGGAATTAATTCCAATTACTTGAGCTAAACTTTTCTTGAAATTAATTTTTCAATTACTTGACTTGAACTTTATGCAATGAAAGCGCATTTACATGATATTTTGATGACTTCAAGTATACTTAAAGTATACACTTCAAGTATTCATGTAAACGTACTGTATGTTAATCAGTAGTTAGTGGCTTAGGGAGAGTCTGTCTGAAGTTTCTAAATATACGTAGCTCTAAAAAGTGAGCTATATATGAAAGAAAAGTTAGAATAGGTCAACGCTTCTCATAGTGAATAGGAAGGATTGCTACCGCAATTTTTATTAATTTAAAAAAAAAAAACAAGCTACTGGGCGTGCATGCAGGATGTCTCAAGCTGATTGTGAGGCAAATCTTTTTATCGTATTGAAGTAAGAATCAAAAATTAATATTTTTATATTCCAGATAAAAAAAAGTAAGGCTAGGAAGGAATCATATACCAAGTTTTGAAAATACGGGGTAGATTTACAATATTTAGGAAAATTAATCCTTTTTATGCTCACGAGTAACAGAGGAGGCGTATGTATAGGTATCACGCGAACTACAAAATTATTCCGTATCTTCGGTGAGACCTTATTTCATTCGATATCTCTTGATTTGACTTTTTCTTATTAAAAATGACCAGTACCGATGATATGACCTTTATGGAAATTTAAAAAACCCATACAAATCGTTACAAATACAATTCTAATTCATAAAGAATATAAAAATACCTACATACATTATAATCACCCTGTATTTGTCTGTCTACATATTCTACTGAAATAGACAAAGACAAACTTTCACTTTTTGCCTTATCAACACTATCATTATCACTTGCAATTATTGACCCAATTCTGTTTGATGCACTTAAATTCCATGCACTGCATTCCTGCCTGCAGTCTGATAAGACTGTGTGACGGACTATTTAGCGTGCAGGAGGAATTTCGCAATTTCTACCCATAATCGCATTTACCACTATTACCATCAGCATACCACCGCCTCCGCCATATTGCTATTTTACAATTATACCACTACAACATGATGTTGGTGGAACGGTTTGTTGGTCATTGAAATTGGCAGTGCAATCAATGCAATTTACGTGTGGGGTAGGTCTTGTCTGGCTGCCTCCTTCAGAGCTTATAATTGTATACATAAATTTATAGACACACACGTGCATACATATATGTTATGTATGTATACAAGTATATGGATTTTAGTAAATTCTACATATGCATGATGCTAAGCCTCTAGCTAAGCTTACTGTTGGCGCTTACTCCGAAACTGTGATAAGCCGGATGTCAAGTGGTTTTATAGTTTCACTAGCGATAATGGTTAGGAAGTAATTCACATGGAAGCTGCATCAATCTATGGTTAGCCCACCACCAATATTCAATTCCTGTATGTAGGAGCATGCAAAAGCACAATTGCAGCTGATTTGTATGTATATGAACATATTCGAAGGGCTATAATTGCCATGAAAAGCTTTCGAACAAATTAAAGCTATAAAACAAAACTTCTAATTGCGTTCCGTTTGTAGGGTGGCGATGGCGATCTGCCTTCGATTAAAGAGGTAAAATCTGAAGTTTTTCCAATGAGCTTCTAGTGGTGAATGCACTCTTGACACAGTTTCCCATGCATTGTTGGTGGCTTTTATAGTGAGTGATAAAGTGCATGACTTTCTTGGAGATTTGCTGTTTTTGCGTCTTGTTTTTAAAGTCGAGGGGGAAATAGAAACGATTTATGGCATGCAATCAACGAGATTTAGCTAAAAGGATTTTGAAATGCGATAAAAAATTTAAAAGGGTTTTCACTTTAAGGTTTTTTTGTTTTTTTTTTTTTAAATGGTGGATAAGTTTTTGATGAAGAAATATCGTATTGCGATATTTATGGATTTAAGATTGATTCATTTTGCTTTTACAAATGTAATTTTTCCGCCTTTTAGCGATTTTCAAACGTTTTTTTGAAAATTTGATTGTGTATACAGGATGCCCCGCTCATATTGTATAATATTGTAAATAGTAGTAGTTTACATTAATCAAAGCAAAGACATTTTCTAGACAACAGATCCCCTTCGCTACCCTACAGAGATATAACGTTTTTTTAAATAACTTTCAAAAAGTGGAGGGTCTTGCCTATAACTCCCGAAATATATAAGGTAAATAAGTGAAGCTTATTATATATATTTTCTGTAAATATTGATATAATGTCTAATGATTAGGAAAGAACATAAATATCCTACTCTAGGTATTAAATCCTTAAATGAATATATAATAAGGGACGAAGGTGTTTGAATTTTGGGTACATTGTACATACAATTTTCGGCTTTTAATATTCAGGATGAAAACCTGAAAATTTCAGTTGAATTTGTTATAAATCTGGAGGGTGAGAAGTAGGAAGGTAGTTCTTTGTACTTTTTCACATATGCAACGGTGCATTAATGAAAGTTGTACACCCTGTAATTTTCGAAATGCAAGGAATTTTGCAAAATATGGTAATTTTTTTTTTTCGACCTGTATGTAACTTTGTACTGAGACTTCAACCATCTCTGATTTGGACGAAACTTTCAGAGTTTGTAAGAAATACGAAAATAGGTTGCCCATATATTTTCGATTTCCTTTACCACACGCTAAAACCGAGAAGGCTTCTTTAGGTCTGGAGTTAAATGTTTGACGTTCTCAGTAAATCATTTTGTCTTTGGTGTTTTCAGTTTGGATTTTCATTTAGTTAGTACTATCCCTGGAAATTTTACTTCAATTTTTTTCGTATTATTAAGCCAAGTTTAAGTGATGCCATATAATGCAAGAGCACAGTATGGTAGGAAGGAAATAGGTAAAGGAATTGGGGAACGTGAGTAGAGTAGCGGAGGTGTTGATATATATCACTCTTAAGCTTTCGCAGATTGTATGCCGTATAGAAGACAGAGGATGGTAGACTGCTCCTCATTCGTATAGTTCGGGATAAAATGGCATCATAGAATTTTACTATGTACCCGTAAAAGGATGTGCGTGGTTTGCAGCACGAGTACTGTGCGTAGAAATTAGTTTACAAGGAATCATACTACATATTGACCATACATGTAGCGATAAAGGAGCAAAAGACATCCAACATTGCAGCGGCTCTCGAATGAGTCGATACGAATAGTTATTGCTAAATCGTCAATAAACTGAAGGCTCTTTTTTGGGCAATATCCAATGAAGCTAAGGCTATGCGACCAGTCCTGCACCAGATATGGGTATTATATTCCTGGTTTAATGTAGGACTTATAAATGTGATGGGTTGAAATATTTCTTACATCTTTTCAGAAATCCAAGACATTTCAATGTTTCTTTGACAGGAAACAGAGAAGATGTGATCTATCCAGCTTAATTAAGGATGCATAAAAATTTGCTTTGAAAATAAATATTTTCAATAAAATGTAGAGCTTAAAAGTTTCTGTTCCCTTTTCTAGAAAAGGACAAAATTGTGCTTCGTTTTCTTAGCCCAATTTCTGTACACCAACTCACCACAATGCTTAGTGTAGGTAGTCGGTAGGATTTCTGATATTTTTTCTTTAAATATATTGAAATGGAAAATACCGGTTTTGGAGACTAAATTATCAGAAGTAACTCGAAAATGATGAAGTTTCATCCACTTTCGAAAGTTGAGAGCAAATATTCAACTAAATCTACAACTAAATAAGGTTGCATTTGAAGGCTCCAAGGATTTGTACAAAAATCACAACTTACTTCATAAATTTTTACGCTGCGAGTACGATATTTCGGTAGTAGCTAATTCCACAACTGACAACTTAAAAATGAGTCACTGGTTACTCATAAAAACTGTTCAGAAATCCAACTTTGTCCTGTTTACTACAAAGCATTAAGGTTATAGTCTCATGACATCAAGTGTCGACAGTAAGTATTGAGAAAATACGAAATACATTGATTGCTCTGAAGAATGGTGTCATGTTGTAAAATAAACACTGATCTTACCGTGTACGAATGAAGAAGTTTTAAATAATCAAAATTCGAAGAATCTGTTCATAAAATCACTGAAAAATTGTCAAATGTTGCGTTGCTCGAGAATTGGGAAGAAATATGAAGGTGGACATTTATTAAGCTTTGTCATTGAGCTATTTCCTCCAAGGTATCGATTTTGGTAATGTTATTTTCTGATTTTTCGCGCGTTGTTTTATTTCGACAACTTTGACAGATCAATAACAAAACGCGGCAGAGAAAAATAATTTTGTTAAAAAATGGATTTAAGATGTGAAAGTTATTGAACCATGATTTTTTATGATTTTAAATATGGACTGACTCAACAACAATAGTAGCAAAAGTTTCAAACCAGTTTTTAACGACGAAGTACTTTTCCTAGATAGTGTAGAATTATAACTCAATGAATGTAGCTCTATAAAATCGAGCCACAAGATGGATGTCCTTCTAATGCTGTCGTCCCAAAAATTATTGAAGCTGTATGGAATACTCTAAAATTGAAGACAATCAGTAGACTTTGGATATATTCAGCATTTGGAAAAAGTGGAGACTTAGACCGCGGATTATTCTATTGATATACAATAGCGCCTCTCAACCAAAGCTGAATTCACCCTGGAATAAGAATTAGATAGGAATTCATCTTTGAATTTGCGTAGTCAATCGTACCTGACATCAACAGGGACACCGATCGCGATTATGCTAAACAGCAACTTTAAAGTGAAAACCTCATCCAGCATAGAAGGGGAATCACAATCTGTGCTTCAACCATTGGTACACCCTAATATCTACACACACGAAAACAAATCGGAACAAAACACTGGAGCGGGCATTTTCTGTGAGGACCCTGACGTGAAAATTGCCATATGTACACCTTAAACGGCGGCACGTCACAATTTTCCAGGCGGAAGTCAAGCGAGTTTTTGAAGCGGAAGCCTTGTCAAGATCTTTTATAACCTCCAAACTAGTACTGGGTTGTAAAAGTACCCTGAATTTCTTTTCTAGGTTTATGAGTACCAGATCAGAGTGATATAATCGGAAATAAAAGAAAGCAGATGAGCTCGCTCGGCTTGATGCAGTTTCGGTGGCTCCCTTCTGCACAATCAAGATTGCACCAGAAGACTTCTCTTATAATATTTTGGGTTGGGCCGCCCTGTTAATACAGTCATCTTTGCTGAGATGATCTCTGGGATAGAACTGCAATGGTACTGTTAGTTAAACCTGACTTAAATTTGACTAAAAAGCTATTAACAATCCAACCCTGATAACCCTAGTGTCAATTCTTACTGGACACTCGTTTCTATGCATTCACCTACACAGGATGGGAGTTGTTAACAACACCGTATTCCGAGGACATTGACTTACTTTCTCTGTCACTGTTTGGCCCTATCTGGCAGACGTTATAGGTTCTTTGATTCACACCTCCTAGATGAACTATTCATCGCAACATAAAATATTTCCTGTTATGGAGGATAACATAAAATATCCTAAGCAGTACATTTTAAAGGTACATATTTTGACACATTTTATGAAAATGACATGCGTCAATTAACATTTATTGTGCGAAAATAGTTTTAATTAAAAACTAAAATATCCACCGCCATAAAAGTTACAATTTTGTTAGAAATTGTAGAAATTTGCACTGGTGCGGTATGGTAAAATGTAAAACTTTGCGTAAGTTCACCACGGCGCTGTAGATTTTGCATTTTTTGAGATGACGGTGGCGCCACTATTCACATGATGTGGTTTGACATTTGTCATTGAATGACAAATTTATTTTTATTGATGTTGTGTTTTGCTTTTATTTTATAATAATAATTTATATTTATTGTGAAAAATATAAATAAATTAAAAAGCAAAATCTGTGTGTTAATTATATTTGCCAAGGTTTTAATTTTATGCAGAAGAGATCATAGGATACGATATCTTCGCGATTCCTACGATCCATGTGAATTGCCCAACCTTAGGCTTCAAAAGTTCTTCCAGCTGGATAATTAATAAACTTCTTATATTGTGATTTGTAAACTAATTTTGCAAACTTATGAATAATTCTAATTTATACCCAAAATATTTCGTTGTAAGAATATAAATACAAATACTTATAGAGTAACTAGAGCCTCATACTGGAAAGACATCCATTCCGTTCACTGAGTTAGGAATCTCAAGGTGAACGGAATGGATGTCTTTCTGCTGCTTTGTATTTCTACGGACATGGTTCGTATCAAACTCCAGTCAGGAGTGACATATTTTAGCAATTTTACAGCCAAGTATCTCAAGGGCTACTAAGAAAGCAACTGCTTTCTAAAATGATTATTTAGTGGGTGATTTGGTAGAGTATCACTCAAATGTCAATTGACCAGCTGTTTAAAAAGTAATAGAAAAAATAGCGGAATGAACTAAATATTTTATATTACGTGTTCATAAAAGAATTCATAAAATAATTTTATGGAACCACGACAGAATACGAATTTTTAAAATATTTTATTTTCATTTTATGAAGAAGGGATTTTTTCGCCATAAAATAACATAAAATATTATTTTATGAAAAATTACAGAATAGGTCACATTGTGTGACTGCTATTATGCAAAATACAATCGACGATCACAGCACTGGATCCTCTTAGGCGATAACAAATTAAACATATTTAAGCAAACATGCTCACCGCATCACGAACTATTCAGTTCTTGGCCGTTTTAAGAGTAAAATTTATGAGGCAGGCCTCGGTACCTTGTGAGTTCATTTTGAATTCTAAATATGGACGAATTGACATAACTCTCAAGGAACGGTGGAAGCCTAAGAAAATTTGGCGGCTTACGAGGTGATTCCGGAATGGTGAGTTTAATAATTTCCAGATTTGGTCAAGCATATGAAAATTGTGTAAACCATAAAGGCGAATATTTCGAGAAAAAAAAAATTTAGATATTTTGCGGATAGAAAATAGCAGCCTCCGTCCGTCAGTACCATACATAGGTACTCTTACAATTTCACCCACTTTTATCGTATGCAGCCCCAAGTTACCAATCTCCCAATTATCACAGAACCAACGCATGAATCTAAGTGATAAATCGAAGAATTCTAAAATTCAAACTATCTTCAAAAATGCCTTCCAATAATTGAATTATGAGGGATTAAGGAAACTACTCAGGTACATACCTAAATACCACAATCTAACAGTGGACTAAAACATGAAATTCCGAGTGTGTGGGTGGTAATCGTAATTTTTTCTTTTACACAATACATCGACTTACATACCGCGACGTACATATCAACAATTCGGCGGTCTTTTTCCTTAGTTCGAAAGTCATTGACACTAGCAGCAGCAACCTTACGCGAATGATTAACAAAACATGAAGGCCTGGCAGAACGGTGAGTTTCTGATGGTGACGACTTTTCACAACGTTCCAACTCAGCTGTCCAAATGGTGGTTGTTTTCATTGATTTCCTCCCTCTTCCCCGTTCATTGTCGTATTATTATAACTTTAGTATTCATGTACAATTCATCACCGACACCGCATAGTTTTTCAGACTACCACGCCATAAGGAGTTCCTTATTCGTGCCGAGGTATTGTGTAATGCGATAAGCGCGTTCTAAAAAAGCTCTGCCCTTTGCCAATTAATGCGCACACGTTTATCTGCAAACTGTCGAAAGAACATTCACCCCGATTGGTGGTGCGGCCCAGGTCGGGCCTGTGCAAAATTTTGCGCCCATAAAATATTCTCGAAATTATTTAATCCCACCAAGAAGATTTAGCTCTCAGAGCTCACTTTATTTTTCAAATATTTTTTTATCATCGGAACTTTATTTTTTGTTTTGGTTTTTTTTTTGTTATCTTAGTATCTCCTTATCAGAAAAGACGACGCTACTACTAGTTAGTTAGTTAGTCAGTTAGTATACAACTACAATTCATACGTATACATATACATACGTGCGAGTCTTTTCGTTTTAGTGCGGGGTCATTGAATTTAAAGACAAAAGAAGCGTTTTTGGGGCAGATGATTTTGCTAAAATATCCCCAGATGTTCGTTTTCAGTGATACTTTTGTCGAAGGTGAATGACATGTGATGTGATAAGATGAAAGAGAATCAGAGAGTTTCGATTGTTTACACAATTTTTGTTTACATTTCCGAAAACAGAGTGGAATTATATATGTATGTAATGGATGTGTATACGAATGTATGTATATTTCTCGGTAAATATTTATTATTATTACCATATGAGTATAGGATATGCGGGGTTACTTTAAGAGGTGTACATACGTACCTGCCATGACAAATGACTATTTCGCTGAGAAAATAATTGAAACATATTGCCAAATTGGATACCCTAAATCATAGAAAGTATGGATTACTTTGGAATTGTTGTGATTTACTGGAACCTAGTAACCATTATAGGTTGCGACAGGAAAATGAGTAAAGGAAATTGGTTTTTATAATCTTATCGGAGAATGAAAAAAAAAAAAAAACAAAAACAAAGCTTATTACAAATTTTATAGGTTCTGTGGTAAATGGTGATTTTAAGACGTGGAAAATGCATTTCCTCTACAGCACTCGTATCTAGAAAAATGGAAAAATTTATGGAAATATCGATTGAACTTACAACAAGGCTTTGAATGGAAGATTTATAAGTATATAATGGCCATACCGTATATAGATCAAAATTATTATTAATTAATATTCATTGATTACTGATTATTACGAAAAAGAAATAAATACTAAGATTATCGCGATTAAGAAAAACTTTAACCAAGCTAATTCTTTAGGTGAAGTTTAGATAGGTATGAAGATCGATCAATGAGATCGATCAAAAGCCGAGATATTGATGTAATAGTATCATGCATACTTTATTTAGTACTGTAGTGATGGTAAGGAATGTGGAAAAACTCGTCATGGTTGCGTCCGATACCGAGAGACTTTAAAAAAAACAAAAAAACAAAAAAAAAAACAGATATAACTGGTCTAAGACCAATTCTTATGACACTCTAGACGTAAGTAATTTCGTATGGTTACCACTCTGAAAATTTGAGTGTTAAAGTGGTTTTTCAAATTTATTTCTAGAAATATTGGTCGGACAGTAAAAATGATTATAACCAATTTCATAGGATTTCAAATTCTGAAGAACATTTTAGTACAATAGGTCTGATCGTTTTCATAATATACGTAAAAATAATCAAATTTTTTTATATGGCAGCACCAAAAGGGTGTTACCCGATTGAGTCCATTTTTTGAATCGGTATTTATATTTTTTATGAAAATGCCGTGTATAGAGTTTCAGCTCTCTATGTTAACGCGTTCTCAGGCAGTGTCCAAATATATAGTTAACAAATAAAAAAACTAGATTTGGTGTACTGAGACAATTCTTATGATACTCTAGCTAGATCAATGTTCGTATGTAATTTCAGATAGTCACTTCTCTGTGATAGCTTGAATCTTGAACAGGTTTTTCGCATATATTTCTACAATGGTACGTCGGACAGTAAAAGTCATTAAAGTCAATTTCTGAAAAAAAAAACTTTTCAGTACAATAAAAACGTCTAGGACTGATCGCTTTTACAGTATATGTAAATAACCTAAATTGTTATATGACAACACCAAGAAGGGAAGGGGTTGCCGAATTTAGTCCATTTTGGAAATTTTATTTACTATTTTTATGAATATGTTCTCAGGCAGAGAAAACCAAAATTTTTGTATGGCAACTCTATTAAGGAGTTACCCCATTGGTCCCATTATCGAAATTAAATTTAGTTTTTCTTTTAAGGCAAGTGTGCAAAATCTCAGCACTCTAAGTGCACGAGCTCTCAACTTATAATGCAGACGGACACACAGCCGGACATGAAAAAATCAAAATAACTTTTAATATCATGCGTGGGAGTCCAATTCATTTTGCTCTAGCATCATTATTTCTATGCGTTACAAACGGATTGACAAACTCAGTACTGTAAAACGGGGTGACCTTGGTAGGAGGGATGACTTTGGCACCTATTGCCGGTGATAGGTTGAGTTGATATCGACATGTCCGTAATATACTTGCGTATTGAACTAACATACATTTCTGGAACCGGATCTTACTCCGACAGTTGCAGGTAAAAAACAACTAAATGAACCAAAGAAAAAAAAAACAATCATCGAACTTGGAGGTCTAGAATATGTACTTCCTATAGGAGGACAGAAAAGTGACAGTTAATATTATAGTAAGTAGTAAAATTATTTTATTATATGCTGTGACGACGATATTTCACCGTATGAAAAGTATCAGACTTAATTATTTTCTTCTTCCCAAATGACGAAAAGTACAACTATTTCCCTAACATATAGCATGAATAAACGCCACTTAGCCAGCCTAAGGACGTGGTTACACTGAATCCGAACAGAATCAACCGCACAAGTCATGTGTGTAGTGTGGCTTTATTGTACCCGAACAGAACCGATTCGAACTGAACCGATCATAACCGATCCGAATGAAATCAGATTCGGATTTGAAAAATTTGGCTCGGTTTGGATCCACTACGGTCTTAGAATCAGCTGACTGAAGACAAGCAGTTGCAAGTGAGGGGTAGAATTTGATATTTATTAATATACATGTATAAGAAAACTATAAAATGTATCCAAGAGAATGCAAGTCTAATGCTCGTTGGAAAAGGAAAAAAAGACTCTTATGGAATTATATTACTCTGGTTTAATAGCTGAACAGAATGGATTAAAGAAAAATGTCTGGCCGTGATTTAAAGTATAGCTTGGATTGGAACTTTACTTGATTTTCGGACTTCTTGATAAAGAAAACCAAATGTCATGGATCTATCAGAAACTAAATTCTCATATTTATCGAGTTCTTGGTCAAATATCTAAAATTTAGGAATAAAATGTTCTCATAGATGGAGCTGTTGTAGCTTTCTTTTTGTTTCCGAAATATTGGTAATGTTGAATATTATAAATTTAATGTGTACTAAGGGCCTTCCCACAAGAGAAATTTTTACGGAAGAAATGAGTTTCCTGCCATTGTGCTGCAACGTTCCAGCATAATAATGTTGCTCCGCGTAGTTCCTTATATGATTACCGAAATGAATTGTGTGCGTGTTCAATTAATAAGAGTCAGTACCAAGTTTTACAAGTTTCATACATTTTTCAATGCGAATTTCTGGCAAACTATTTGCAGCAGAATAATGATTCATATCTTAAATTAAAGGTAACAAAGAGGTCTAGTAAATAATGTCGGAAAAATAAAAAAAAATAAATGTATTAGAATGGAGATATTAGCTCGGAACCTTGCAAAAAATGGTGAAAAGTGAAGTTTTTCAAATTAAATTCTCTCTCATTTCTTTAGATTGTGACTATTTTAGAAAGATAAAACCTAGATCTAGCAAATACTCTTGAGTTTTTTCAATTTTAGTTTCGCTTTTTTTAAGTATTTGACTCTAATAGTACTTGTTTTTTCTCCCGATATTTCACCGACGAGAAATTGCAATATTTCGTTGAAAGTTGTTTAAATACAAAGCAAAATAATATATTTAACAATTATGTGCAAAAAAAAATATATATTAGAGTTAATTCTCGTTAAAAAATTTCAATTTATTTAAACAGCAAATATGCATTTTTCGTCTGAAATTGTATAATTTTGTTGCATGTTGGATTTCCGTTTTTTACGCTAGATGTCTCTAATGTGGTTTGTGGTGTAGGTCTAGGCTGATTTTATATGAATTTCCCCAGTTTCAATACACAAACAAACGTATAATAAATTTTATTGCCTACAGGTTCGCTGGTATGTAAATTGAAATTTTTGCTCCTCTTAAGTCACAGTTTTTTATATAAACAATAACTGTATCACAAATTCACAACACGTAATGATTAGTAAATTATTATATTATACAGCCATCCGATCAGAAATGTCAGATATTACACAATTCCAAAATGGCCCGAGCTAATTTGCTTGCGATAGTATTGGTATGCTGCCCGTGCTCCCTATCGAAATTTGGTAGCACGGAATTTTTCCTACTTATCAACAGTAAGAACTGCCTAAAAACTACCGCGTGTGGGCTATGGCTAAGAACAGTGAATTCAGTACTGCCAAACTGAGAAGTTTTTAACCAATAAGGAAAATCTTAGAAAGTAAAAGGCAAGATGATAAATTAAAAAAAAAAAGAAAGAATGCAGGGTTTTTAAATTACCGCTCTAAAACATGTCACAGTTACAATGGTACGACGGGCTTCGTCCAATAGAAAAAATATTCGTGGAAAGCGACCTTGAAGCACACCAAAAGTATTTTTATCTAAAATTCTTGCAGAAGGATGGAATATATTTGATTAGGCTATCTGAGCTGTTGTCTTTAAACTGTGGTACAATCCAATCCAAGAGAGGATAAGATAAGGCTCGATCTATTGCCAATGTATATTTACTGTAGGGAGAGGTATAGTGGCTGCGAGCGCCCCAGGCTCAAATCAATGGTTTGGTATAGAAAGAAAGGGGGTGTAGATATTCAAATGTCCTTCAGACAATAGATGGCAATGTAGTAACAGATTACCAAGTTCCTGTAGTAAATTTTAGTGGAGGGTTTCAGTAAGTTGATACCCACTATAAATGACTGAGAGGAGAATGAGAGAATTGTAACAGCACGCAACTCTAGTTTTACAGATGAGTGACGACAAGTACAGATACACGAGCGGGAGTATACTTCAGAAGATTGGACTAAAACGAATCATAAAGACATTCTGAAAAATGTAGTATTTTTCATGGAGAATTAGTAATAAATCGCCAGATTTAGACATATGCGAATATTCTGACAGCTAACCAAACAATCATTAAGGCATTGAATGCTGTGGTGGTAAAATCAAAGTTGGCACAGTTATCAAAAGACGGCTTATTATACTTAGAAGAGATTTCCATGCGATACAAGGTTATTCTATGTTACATGCCTGCCCATAGAAATATCGAAGGTAATGCAGTAGTGTATGAGCTAACAAAAAAAAAAGGATTATGAAACGAATAGCTCAGATGCAATATCGTATGCGAGAATACCGATCGGAATTATAAAAAGCGACATGACCAAAGATAGCTAAGATAAGATTAATCATCGATGGGTCAGTCGGGTTACCTGCTGTATTGTGAGACAATTCTGACCTGTAAATAATAGGTGGAAATTAATTAAACTTTTTAAAGGAAGCAGAGTTGACATCAGGAAACTAATAGGAGTGCTAATAGGCGATTTGGCTGACAATAGGTAACCATACTATGAGTCTGGGTCTAAAGTCAACAATTCCTGACGAAGCTGTAAAGCTCCTGAGGAAATCGATTCATCATCGATATTCTTATTTTTTCATGAATCTATGGGACACAATGAACTCGACAGACTGAAGCAGGCTAAGTATTTATTTTGGTGGCACCCATCTAACCAAACCTAATTAAACCTTAGATATGATGGGGTACTTAGTCAATCCATATTATGTAGGTTATTAAAATTACTTGGTAGCTACATAATATAAAATTAAAATTTACTGATATTCAATAGAAATTCCATTATCACTACTTTAAAAAAAAAGAATCTCAATTATATTTTGAAATTTCAATATCAGTTATGGCAACTTTCTTCCTAACACAAATTTATTGATTCTTAAAATTTTCTTGGCGTCGTCGTATACCTTTTATAGATTTTAAGTTATAAAACGTCATTTTTTAAACAGCACAACCATCTAATGACTACTCATTATTCCAACTTTCCCAAAAGAATAGGCGTGGAATTGGGGTAATAGTCACTTCGTCAACTTAAAATAGAATCTATTTTAATTATTTATATATACGTAAACCAAAACAAGTATAGTACGGATCATGCTGAGTATTTACATTATTTCTTTTTTGTTCTTTTTGTTTTTTTTTGTTTTTATGCAACAGACATCCATATTACATGTAATTGCCATTCATAAACACCTGTCCCGTATACAAAAAACGTATTATAATAGCATGTAAAGGAGGACAATTAATTCAATTCATTTTGAATTTAAACAGAATTGTACAATTGTACATTAAATTTTATCAGTTAAGTGCTGCATAATTAAATAGTAAAGTATTGATGTAAATTCATCTTTGTTTAATAGAATCCAGATAGTGATTAACTGTATTACGAATTAATGTTCGAAAACTCAAAATTTGAAATCAGTCTTTCTTTGTTGATGTCCATAAATGAAGATCTAGAATCCTTGTTAACAAGTGATTGGAAGCAGTGATATATTATGCATAAATTGGAATACACAACCGCCCAGTCTAGTTCTAGAATTTATTGAATAAATATCAAAATCTGTAATTTTTCTGATAAATCCATTTGGGACGTAACGAATTTTCATAGACTAAAAAATAAAAAAGATATTTCGAGCTTCAAAGCATGAAGCTCATATGACATTGTTCTTGAAAGTTGGTATTTTGAGTGCTTAGTATTTTTACCAGCAGGTGTAGGCAATCATATTAATTTTTCTGAGTATGAGTATTTAACCGACTATTTTTCTGCGGAATTTTTATGCATGGTCAACATGAATATATTTTGCTTGTTCTTTGTTTTCTTACGTTATAAATACAGGGTTTTTCCGTCTAGGATGTAAATAGAGCAGGAGGTGATAGTACGTACCTCATCTTGACAAAAAAAAAAATTGTATGGTAGGTAGGGTGGGGGGGGGGGGCATATCAACCGTTTAGGAGTTACAGGGTGATTAAGAAAAAAAAATAGTTTTTCACAAAACACCCTGTATCGTAAAAAGTACAGAGTGTACGGTCACAGTTGAAAGTTCATTGTATGCAGAACTCCATGACTTTTTCAAAGGATTCTCAACCAGCCCGGTACCCCTCTCATCTCGAAAGTTATTATGATCTAAACTAAAAATTTCGAATTTTCTTACTTGTTTTTTTTTTACTTTGACCTCTAAAAAAATAATAATTTCTAGATTTCTAATATGCGTATAATCAGGGATGAACTTTCAATCCCCAAACTAACTCAGATAAAAGTTAATATTGTTTAGTAATCAATCTTTTCAGGCGACTATTTAATTTTGGTTTAAGGTTAAAATTATAAAAATCTTTCGAATCAAGCGTAAATGTTTTGATGATTTTATACCAAGTTTTGTAATAATATTCAAGAGCCGGACTGAGACTGGCGCTAGCCCGATGGAACTGCGATCATGGGGCCGGTTGTGATCTACGGGTTAATCACGACCACAGCACAAATTTACAATATGTTACTCTGTTGATCGCTGCGGCGGTGGTGAACGAAGAGCTAAGTAGCTAAGAGTTAAAACTACTCAAAAATATCCCAAATGATAGGGCGCAGTCCAAGGTAGGTTGTGGGTATTGTCAACCTAGCATTATATATGACAAATATCGTGACATCAAAAGTATTCACTTTTTTCTAACTCATTTGGGACTATTGTTGGCATCATATGTACCAGTATCATTATTATTTAGAGAAACGCATGGAAAAATGTGTTTTTAGGGCTCCGTACTACAAAGGAAAAAACGGATCGCACAGACGTTTTTGTCGAAAACGGCGCGAAATAGGAATCTGAAATTTTGCAGAATGTTAGATCTTTATTACGCGCAATAATATCAACAGACAAACAGTTTTTAAATTTTTTATGATGGGTTTGGGCCAAATAAAATTTTGTTTTGTTTTTGTATCTTCTGGGGTATCATTTGAAAGGAATTCCAAAAAGAGTTTCAAATTTTTTGGTGCATTACATATAAAAATATAACCCAAAATTTGCGAAGAAATGGAGCCCCTGATCTTCTGGTTTGCTAAAATAAAACTATCAAATATTATCAAGCTTAGTAAACATTGATTTGTAGAGGGTGTCCCGTATGTAGTCTGGGACCCGAAGACTATGAATACGTCATTCTTTGAAGAAAATTGTTTAAAAAGCTCATTCCCAAAAAATAATTGCCTACTTCTGGAATTTATTGAAATTTTCTGCGCGATATGATCAAGAAAAAGTACAAAAAACGCCCCCTCCCCCTACCCATATAAATGTTTTTGTTTGTCTATAGGCATGACCTATCTATAGCATTCGGGTCTTAGATCACATACGGGACACCCTGTAAGTAACAGGAAAACTTCCATCTTTTTCGTAAGTCTTATAGTTGTTGGAAAAAATATTTTGTGTTACTATGTTGGGCCATATGACTAGGTGAAAGAGGAATTTAATTTCTAAGTTCTAGTCTCCCCATTAAAATCCTAATGTAGTTGCAACAATTAAATTTTGAATTTATATGAATATCTAAATTCTTAACTGACTCAACATATTCAAGAGACGAATTATTGGGAAAACCCTTCTATTGTATAGACGGAGAAGAGATTAGAGCCTAAGACTGTACCTTGAGGAACACCAGCGAAAAACGACAACAGAGCAGAGATAGAACTCTGCACTTTTACAATTTGTTCGCGATTTGAAAGGAAAACGGAAATTAACCTAAAGGCTGATGAAGAGTGCCAAATTTACAGATCAGTTTGAGATGACACACCGAATCAAAGGAATCACTGAAATCAAGAAGGACTAATACATACTGCTAAATGATCATTGTCAAAAGCCTGAAAACTGCGTATGTATGTCGTTTGAAGTTCCATTTAAGGCCTGTACAGTACGCTTGTGTAACACTGTGGCTTCATCCCATACTATAAAAGTTTAGATTATACGAAAGTGTTCATAACCAACGTTTTGCCAGGAATATTGATAATTTTTTGCAAAATCAAAGCTAATAAATTTACAGCCTTTCTGTACTTCATCATTTCGATCGAAGACAATTTACAGCAGAGGGAAATCTAGTCATGGGTTATGCCTTCTACGTGGAGACTTATGGAAACGGTAAAACAAGAGGTAAAAAGAGGAAAAAGCGGAAGAGTTTTTGATCCATTCAAGATTGATCCCAGATGAAGTTTGTTTTCAAGATCATTTTTGTTTTTTTCGCTATATAAAAGAAATAAAATGAAAGAAGAAATTTCTAAATAATTCATATATGCAAAAATGGAGCTTCTTTTCAATTATGTTTAATCCATCTTGCTTCCATTTTCGGTCCCAGCAATCTATGAGGAAGCATATGAATAACTTGAATTGCTTTCTCCTAAGGACACGCCTATACAAGTGTCATATAAAGTGTTCAATAAAGAAGCCTGCATCTTTGTTCTTTCCAAGGGAGAGAAGTACACGAGAAAGCATGAACAGCTTCCACTCTAAGATATGCTTGTACGAAAATGTTCTATGAATTTTCCAAACTAGAGACATGCATCATATCTTCTAAAGGAGGCACCAGTTTGAATGGTGGTATGTTCCATTTTCTGCTGGAATTAAACAAATTTAATATGGCATATCATATCAGATACATAGATACTGAACGCTGTCAACCTATTTCTCATGCATACAGCTTCTGCAGAAGTCATTGTATAGAGCTTCCATGCACTCTGCATGTTTACGTAAGTTGCAGTGCCTCGTAATAACTGCGATATGGTTACGCACATCATTCCGGTTCCTCCTCAGCAGTAACTCGGTCCCCATGGGACAAACCTTGGGCCACAGCTGTCGTGAAATCGCGTATGTGATCAATTCTCCCTACCTGCGACTTGCCAACTTACAGGCCTGTACGTCTATAGTCCCCTTCACTTATACTTATTTTATTAGGGGCCGATCTATGGGTTCCCCTGCTAGGCAAGTAGTCATAGTGGAGGTTTTCTGATCAGAGCAACAGTTGCCTCCTTTACAGGTAGTTCACTGTGACCAGGAGGCACCCAGCAGAGAATAACCCTATGACATTTTTAATACGTATTCCGGATTAGCCGCGGTATAAATAAATTATTTAATAAGTGCTGAAACAAGTACTCACCCCGAACGTTTCGGTTCAAGTTACATTGAGCGTGGTCACCGGGTAATGGCCTGAAATGTTACATATGATTGGAGCTACGCAGATTTTACCGGTGCGTATGCTGTTGCTGTGGTTGATTCATTTGTAGTTGCTGTTGTGCAGAGTTTTGCGAGCAAACATAACTCACTACGTCACTTTTTAAGCCAAGCTTATTTCGGATTAACCCTGAAGATGTTTTAAGGATGGGATCCCAAGTTCGTGAAAGCTGGAAACTGTTGTCGCGATTGAAATTAAGTCGACGTTTTATTTCAATCGCCTCACGAACAAGACAAGGAGTATAATAAGGCTTGCGAGCCAGGACTTCTGCCTTTTCAAAATGAATCCAATGATGTTCTGTTGGATGGTCCAGAATATACTCGCAAATTGCTGATTTTTCGAGTTGGTTCTTGCTTACAGCATTTATATGTTCTTTTAGGCTGGTAGCAATACTTCTTTGTGCTTGCCCAATATAATAGGACCCACAGCTACAAGGGACTGCATATACGCCTGGTGTTTGGAGTGGAAAGCGATCTTTTGGTGATTGCAGGTGATTTATAACCTTCTTAGGTGGTAAAAAGAAGGATTTCACACCGTGTCGCTTCAAAACTTTTCCCACTCTATCTGTGACACCTCTAACATAGGGCAGGAAGGCTCTCTTCTGGTTTGACTTCTCCTAACTTTTGTCCCTTTCCCTTGATAAAATAGGCTTTAAAGTCCGTTGTTTTCTTGTGTAGCCATTGAATTTCAGAGCATTATCCACATACTTAAGTTCTGCCGCCAAATGGTCATCATCACAGATTCTGTGGGCACGGTGAACTAGTGTGGAGACAACGGATCTTTTAATTTGCTGGGTGGTGGTGTGAGGTAGCTATGGTTAGCACCCAGTTTCCCGAGCTCACAGCGACACTATTGCACAAGGGGCAATTTTTGTAATGAAACAAAAAAAAACAAAAAAACATGTAGAGCTGCACTGAACCAGTGTAGAACTTGTTGAAAAGAATTCGGCATAATGGTGTTCGCGTTCAACGCCTTGATTGCAGATTAGCTGTCAATTCATATCCTGATAACTCGATGACTATGTTGAGTATTCCTTGGCTCACACTCCCACATTCATTTTCGATCCGTCTATATAGACATAATATAGGGTCCGCTATCTAACGTTTTTTTTTCAACTAGTGCTTATTTCGTGAATGGTAACACTTAGCTCATGTCTGATATGACAGATAATTAGTTTTATTCTTCCGCTGAACGAATATGGTTGTGTATACGCTTGAACAACGCTGGGAAATATTGCGACATTACTTTGAAAATCATGGCCGATTTTGCCAAAAAAATCATCTTTTCGGATGAAGCTCATTTTGATCTTGGCGTCTATGTAAACAATCAAAATTGTCGCATTTGGGGCACAGAAAACCCGCACGCATACATTGAAAAGCCGATACACCCAAAACGAGTCACTGTTTGGTGCGGATTTTGGTCCAGAGGCATAATTGGGCCATTTTTCTTCGAAAATGAGCAAGGAGTGGCCGTTACAGTCAATGGCAATCGTTATCGGGCCATGTTGAACGAAAATTGAAGAGGAGGATATTGGCAACATTTGGTTTCAACAGGACGGCGCTACGTGCCACACAGCCGAAGCTACACTCGATGTTTTTATAGTATTTAAAAAAAAAAAAAGTTATTTGGCGGACCCTATATATATTCCTCTTTACTAGGAATGCTAGCTGAGAATGTTTTCTTAAAGTATAGTCTAGGGACGATATAATCCGTAGCTTCCCGTATACAGTTCTCAGGACAGAATTTCAGTATTGTGCTTTGACCAAGGTCTACTGTTGTCCAGTAGCCTGACTATCTAAGTCCTAGTGCACTTTTTATAGCTATATATTTCCATGTAGGTCAATGGGCAGAAGCCTGAGTTTGATCTCCATCATTGCTGCCATTTGTGTTGGACGAAGAGCACCTGTAACACCTATAGAGTGTGAGTGTGAGACACTTTAGGTGAATCGTTTTCTCTCAATCCAACAAATTTGTAAAATAAGTTTTGTTTTTGTTTAACAGATTAAGGAAAAATAATTTTTATTTCATTAACTGTAACGGCTAAGGTTTTCCACGAATTTTTTTCTCGTGAAATTAAAGGTGTATGAAAAAAACCTTTTAATGGTATTATCGGGCATACATTGAACTTTATTGATAAATTTTTTGACAGCGAAAAAAAAACAAAATGGTGGCTCCACAGCCATCTTCCCGGGACATGTTTTGCTTGCAGGGCTCCGCGGTACGCAGCACCACTGGTGCGCATTTGAATCTAGACCAAAACCAAAATATAGCAATTAATCTAGTGGATTATAGCTAAAGAATGCCGTACGGATTTTTAAAAATATTAATTTTTGTAGATTTGGCGCGCGTTTGAAAAAAATGTTTGATTTTTGACGAAAAAAACGGCAGGTTTTTTGTTAATAAAAAATCAACAAATAAAGTTATTGAAAATCCCGTACGGTATTCTCTAGATAGTGTTAATATTCACATCTGGTCAAAATTTCAAGTCGAAAATATGAAAATTGTTCGAGTTATGCTGCGTGCCATTTTGAAAAACCGTGTTTCGAGAAAAACGCGTTTGAAGTTTTGAGAATAGGATTTTATTGGAAAAAATAAAAAAAAAATTAAGGTGAAAAATAAAAATTTTCCGATAAACAAGTTAAAGTTGCAAATGTCAAAAAGGTCAGTTGTGTTAAATTCGGTTTTTTCAGTCAGCTTTAGAAGAAAGCTGGCGATAAAGCTCCAATTGTATTTCAGGAATCAGGCAGTCGTTTCGGAGCAAATTTGACGCGCTTTGTGGCGACCTCTATTTTCAAAGGGGAAAAAAAAATTCTGGCACGGGACCTTTTTTTTTCTTATTCTAGAAGGTTTAAACTATTTTTTAAGCCAATAAAAACAAAATCGATTTTTCAAAAAAATTACAGTGGCGTTACCCCATGAAAATGAAAAAAAAGATAATTTTTCCCAAACAAATGCCAAAAGTCTCAAAAGATTTTCAATTAAGTCCAGGTTTTTGCATATTCTGTCCGCCTATCTCAAAATTGGGCTTTGTAATTTCGTGTTACGATAAGCTAATCTTATCAAAATTAGAAAAAAAAAAAAACAAAACAAAAACTTTTTGCAATCTACCAAAAAAATATACAAAAATTATTTGCTTAGTTAAAAAAACAAAAAAATCCCTGTGAGCATGCGCAAAGCATTTTAAGAAGAATGAAAATCGCGACCTTAGAATTCAATTCATTTTCATTTAGAAAGTGCTCTTAATGCCCGTATGCATAGTGAGCATCATCTTTTCATAAAATTCTGTATCTTCCCTTCCATTTCAGAGCAGATGCTTTAGATCAACTTTAAATTTGTATCTAAAATCCAGATCTTGCCCAAGTAATAAGATCATAGCATGTCGTCGCATGTCGTCGTCGGACATACATATGTATACATATACATACGTTACGTAGTAGTCTGGTGTCTTCTTTTTAAATGAAATTCTTACTACATACCTACCCAGTTTAGTCGCGAGCGAGTTAGTCGCAATCCTGATTAAGTTCAGAGAGCTTTAGAGAACGCGGAAAGTGGTACAAGAGTCAACGACCGAATGTATGTTTATGACCAGAACACGTCGGTAACGTAAACAAATGAGGCTGAGGTTGAGGTAATGAAATTCTTGGGACTACAACGGGCAGCCAGCGATAAGTTGCCCGCGCATTTCTTATTCTTTCTTAATACATATATGTTGCATGTATGAATGTATGTATGTTTGTTAGTTTGTATTAAGTCATCTGAAAGCTAAACTTAAGCTTTTTCGCTGATATTAAAGCTACATAAAGCGCGAATGTTTTCACATTTTCGGTAAAATTTTTATAGACTTATTTGTACTCGTACTTAACTAAGTAAGTATTACTTAAAAATATAAAAAAAAAAAAGTATTCACCCGGGACTGAGAGAATATTATGTATATGTATTGATATAGTTAATGTTGTATGCATGTACTATGACAGCGACCGTACGAATATATTGTATGACAATTCATTCTTATCCACAGATGATTCTACTCGACTCGAGGAGGGTCAACGACTTTTGAATTTCGCTATTATGTGTTGGAGTCGGGGGTGTTTGTCGTCGTCATGTTGTTGGTTGGGCCTGTCCGCGCAGATAAAAAAAAAAAGTCAAACGCCGATTTCTATTTAAGAAATAATTTTTTGCGCTATATTGCAATAATTCCGAATAAAATATTTTGTAATATACTTACCGCCTACCAATATGAAACTCTATACAAAGTAAAATTATGATGAAATTTAATGTAGGATGAATCATCGACCATCCATAGTCTAAATTTGCATCAAATTTTTGATTGAAATTCGATTTGAATCTGAAGACAAAAGATCTAATTTTGACTTGGCAGAGAATTTTATAATGAAGTCTACGATATTTATGTAGGCAGTAAGTAGGTAGGTACTCGAGTGCAGTGTTGTTAAAAAATATAACTAAAATGCATCTTCAGCGATTTTCTCAATTTTCAGTTACTTATTTCCGTCAAATAGGTAGTACAAGTCAATGACATGATGATTGTTCGTACGCCGAAAAATTATTCGCAAAAGTCACGTTTAACGGCATGTGCATTGGATGATTGAAGAATTGGTAGAGAAAAAAAAATGCATCCAGAAGCACATATTCAGTGGCTCGTGTGCATATTACACATTTCGAATATGTAAAGAAAAAACAAAAAAAGTCATCAATGTTTTTGGTGTATATGAATATGGGTTTCGTGACTAATAGCTAGAAACTTATGTTTGAAAATGACACACTTATTTTTGGAAATTTTTTAGGTGTATGTTTGTTTTGCATTTACACAATATGCATTATGTTTCCAAAACAAAAAAAAAAAACAATAAAAAACTAAGTACACATTTTGGGATATAATGCAGGTACTATAAAATTTCGGGAAGAGAGTTTGTGTAGCCTCGATATTATGATCGAACTGTTGTAAAATTCTGCAAACAAAGATATTTAGAAAAATAAGCAGAAATTTTACGGGAAATATTTTACTTCTGCCCTATAAATGAAATCAATAAATGCTAGTTTTCGTATTTTCAGAAAAATAGGACTCGGAGAGTTGTGGAATTGTGGAGATGAGAGTTCTTTTGACACCTAACTCTCAACTCGAAGTTCTGTAACTCGGGGAATTTGTATCGAGAATTACGAAATTCTCTTTTCCACTCAACAAAACTCTAGGCTGTGTTAGCTGTTAAGAAGTAAGAAGAATATTTCTCAACTGACAGTATTGCCTACTTTTATTGGCTTTTGTGAAGGTACCTAGGTAACTAGGATTTTCAAATTAAATTATGTGCTCACCGAATATCCTGGCTATGTTTACAAAAACAAATTATGGAAATCATTGCAATATTTATTGAGAAATAAGAATTTTGGTGTCTCAAGGTACCCCCTAAAAATGATCAATTTGGTCGTTTTCCAGTACAGAAGAGATTCTATACAAATTTTAAATATGCACGTTAAAGCTTGTACGTAGAACGAAATCACATCTACATTTTGTCCCCTAAATAGATATGTAATTAGTTTTTGAGTCCGGTAAACAGTTTTGGAGATAACTGCAAAAGAAATGAATCAGTCCTTCTTAAGATGAAAAATTGGCCATTGTTTGGTACAAAAATGGACATATTTTCAACTCATCATTATGAAGAACGTGGAAATTTACTTTTCAGGAGAAAAATGTTCGCAACAGAGTACTAATGAATATGAAACAAAAAACGGAAAAAAATATATGGAAAATATAGGAACTGGGGTGTATATGACCCAAGTGCAAAAAATCCGTCTTTCAGCGGTAAAAAGTCCGTTATGAAGGTAAAATGATAAAAAAAAACTACACCACTCGATTACCAGCTTCTCCCTCTTTAATTTAATACCGAACATGAAGTATTTTGAATACCCACCCATGAGGGGCGGTACGACTTTCCATCCCAAAAAGTCCTCTCCCAAAAATTTTTCATATGTATTTTTGTACTATAGACCCTAAATCCAATGGAAAAACCCATAATTGTCTACGACCCTCCTACACAGAGTTAGCCGTCCTTCAATATTGCGACACTTCTCACGTTTTCCCTAACTCCCCAAGTATGTTAGAGAATCGTGAATGGAGAGTTAGGGAGTTTTAATCGGGAATAACGAAAATTCTTATCTCCCAAACTCTCCGAGTTATAGAATCCGACCCCTGGTTGACAAGCCAGATTGCCAAAAAAGAATTTTAAAGATTTAAAATTATTATTGAACTGATTACAGAGTACAAACAACGTCAACATATTACGGTAAAGATAAGATTTATCATTCAAAACGCTATTAAAAAAAAACATTACTCATCAAAATTTTCAACTAGTAGATACTACGTACTGGAACTGTAGACGATTTAAAATCAAATGGTTATTAATAGACTAAATTAAGATTTTGTTTAAGTCAGCAATAAATCTATCCTATACCTACTTGTTTGATAAATTTACATCTATAAATATCAAGGTCACTGTGTTTGAATGTGAGTGTATTTTTAAATATTTTTTGATCACATAAAAAAAAAAGACTCAGATACATAAAGAACTAGGTTGGACCATGTATTGAACCTTGAGGAACTCCATTTTTAAAGAAAATAGGCCCTGAGAATTGGTTCTTAATTTTAACTAGTTGAATGAAGAAGTTTTCGTAGAGAATTAAAAAAAAATAAATAAAATAAAATACTAAATTTACTTAGTATACGATTTGTGTGATAAGAACTCTTTCAAATACTTTTCAGAAGTGCATTTAGAAACTAATGTACTTTGAGTGTATTAAAATAAAATGATATGACAGTTTTCCAATACTCATAAATATTGGGAAGTCCTAAGGTGCACGGTAAATCTATAGCACAAGCCAGCTTCATCTAGTGAGTCCATTATGTCCCTTGATCTTATGGGTTAATTTTTTCAACATAGATCCATATTACTTCCCTAACGAACTTAAGGGTACATCTGAACTCCATACTCTGCAGCTCTCCCAGATTTGAAAAAAAGTAGCTAAGTATTATGTAGTACTTTCATACTTAGTATTGCGCCTCGTATATAATTCACACGTAAAAATTATTTTAAGTGCATATATGAGGTCAACTTGGCTATTTACTTTGGCTTATACGGCAGGCAGGAATCAAGCCGTACTGATGAGTATACGGTTCCAGCTGTTACGAAACACCTGCTTTGGTATAGAAATTTCTTTTTTTTAGAGATTTTTCATTTGTAAAAGAGTTATTTTTAGTCATTAGATATAAGTAAAGAGCAGATTAAAATATGTCACATATTTTTTGTCAGGGCGAGGATATAAGCTTTTATAATCTTACTCGTATCCACGAATTTGAAAAAAAAAGATAGTGGTTGCAAATTTTGGGAAGGATTTGATTTGATTTCTGATTTTTACCTCCTCAAAATGCGAATTAGTTTTAACCAAGAGTATCCCAATAATTGTAAATAGCTGTTGGTGACAGAGTATAAAATAGCCAAGAAATGGATGAATAAAATAAAACTGAGTTAATATCGATTGCGTGGCATCATGGATTAAGAGATAAGCGGGTGCAGTTCGCGTTGACTGTTCCTTACAAAAATCTTAATGAGTATTATGAGAGGAGTAGCTGAGGAAAGTTATTTCTATCTCCCCTCAACATCATACATGATTTTCCTGGGATTGCCAGAATATGAATATGATCAAGGTAGGTGTACAACACCGAAACTTATAGGGCTGAATCTAAGGAAATCTTTACATTAGTAACAGTTGTTAGAGGGACTGGTTTACTGTAGTTAAATGAGAGTTATAATTATATTAAAGATTTATAACTTGTATACATATATGGATGTAAATGTATTTATGTATGTGTGCCTGATCGATATTTCAATAGTGAAATTAAGAGTAGAATCAGGCCTCGTAATTGATAGCTCACAAAAATTATATAATTAGTATTGATAAAGTAACTGTAAAAAAATATTAGTTAAAAATCTGTGTAAAAGTTCCAAAATTTTCATTTTATTCAGCCGTAAGAGCGGATCATAACAAATATCATTCAGGCATTATAGAGTGATTCATAAGATGTGAAGAAGAAATTCGTTAACTCATTTTACTTCCTATACGACAAAGTTCGCCCTTTTCTCCATCTGTCTTCCTAGATGTTATAAGAGTTGGTCCTCTCCAAAAGAATAGATTTTGTAGATGATTTTTCGTGATCGATAAAAAGCCCGTGAAGGGAACGGAGGATGGAAGTGGGGGAGGGGTGTGGATAGTTTTTCAAAATTACGTATCCATCGATTGGGTGCAACATAGTTAATTTGGGAAGATGTGATATAAGGAGTGTGAAAATGGGATAGATTGTACAGGTATGAGTTTATGAAGACCGTGTAGAGGAGAGGATCATATAATATATAAGTGAAAGACATCAATATTAGTCATTCATATTTCATCCATATTTCGTCCATACTTTGGTATCGGAACTTGCCTCACATCTTCAAAGATTATCAAACTACTGCCCATTTAAAATCCTTATATCTTTATACATAAGGAAAATGTAGGTAGTGAAGGCAAACACTGATGGCAAATTGAAGAAAAAAATAACAGACAACGTAGTCGGAGATGACTTAAAATGTCTTAAATGCATAAAAAAAAAATGTCAGATTTAATCATCAAAATATTGAATTGTTTTGTTATGGGTTTGAAGTTGTCATTGGTGATTGAGATATAATTATGGTCTATGTGTGCCATAGAAAATCTTCAAATTAGTTAGATATTGTGATAATCTTTTGTTAATTACATAATTCAAGAGATTGATTGATTAGTTGGGCGCCTCAGTATTCCATACTAAATTTAAAGTGTCAAATATTTCTCCGGGGCTCATAGATGGCGCTCTTTTCTTCCGGATAATATATATATCATATCTGATTAAAGTTCTTCCTACCATTGAAGATACCGCGAGAGTTAGTGCTTTCTGCCTTTAATGTAGCAAAGTAGTCTCACAACTTGAGCACGATATCGAGGTATAGTTTTATAGAAGCCCAGCAGTATAAGTAAGTCCCTGAAATTAATTATCTTCGGGACAAAGCATGTAGCAAATGAAACTGCTGCTGACCATTTAATAAAGTGGGAAGTATTATCTTCGGAGCTGTTCTGCGGACTTACAAAAATTTACTTAATCAATTAATTTACTTGGTCAATGTCAAAATAGATAAATGGTTTTCAGTTAAACTGTACTCAACGGGACTAGCTTAAAACACTTTACGGCTCGGCAATGCATACTTATTTCTTCTATACTTCGACTAAAAATATAACTGTCGATTCTGTAACGAAGCAATTGCTATTGGGAAAATCTACCTCAAAGAAGTCCAACATTTTTATAAGGAATCAACGTAGGTACGTTGCTTTTGATAATTAAAGCCCTAGCATAAAACTCAAAAATAATAGTAATGGGAAATAATAATTTTGAACATGTGTTTGGAGGTTAGGAAAAGTTTAGAATATGGCGGGATTGCTTCGAAAAAAAAACAGACCTCTGATTGTAAAATAATCAATTCGAGACACTTTTGGATTATTGTTTACCGAGAGTATTCATTTTTGTTTTACTTTGCCGAGTAGCTAGATGACCTGAGATTCTCGAAGAAAGATATAAAAAATATGCAAGTATATAAATCATATTATCGGAGATTTAAACCCATAACTGCTGCCAGATAATCAATGAGTAAACCATTGTAGTAGGTGTGAGAAATGGGTGAGCGGTTTTGATAGATTAATGAAAAAAAAAAAAAAGGAAAACCATAGCACACCTGTTCGTTTTTTGGATATTTTTGGAGAAAAAATAAATAGGCAAAAGCTAGTTCATCAATCGAATGCAAAGAAAAATACTTTTTTTAAGGTTAACTCAACAATCTGAACTAACCCAGACAAAATAGGAAGTCAGAAAATTTTATATTACAAAGCTGAGGCTGAAAAATGTGAGATATTTCGGGACGTAACAAGGTTTTACAACTGCGTTGATTTTTGGAGAATTTTTAGAATTCATTGAAATTATTTAGTCCAAGGTCTAGGCTACGTTTGGACATAAATGCAAAATAACAGTTAACCACCTTAAAATGTGCACATAAATAAAATCGAACAGAATTTTATATATAAAAAAAATAGCCAGTTACCTCTTATAGAATTAGCAGTCTTTTTCTCATGTTCAATGGTATTAACTAATGAGTTTGAACTCTGTATAGATGGCGGAGGTGTTGTACTATCAGCTGAATCTGGACCAGGACATATATTTCCTGTCGAGCTACCAGAACATACTGAATTACTACCTCCACTACTGCTGGCAAGTGATGAACAACATAATGATGTATTAAATGGTGAAACCGATGATAATTGTTGATGTTGTTGTTGCTGTTGTTGTTGCTGCTGCTGCTGCTGTTGTTGTTGATGATGCGATGACGATGATTGATGATGATGACTATGATGATGATGACTATGATGATGATGACTATGGTGCTGTTGTTGCTGTTGTTGATGTTGAATTGGTAATGAACTTCTTGAGATCGTTGTATCGGTAGGTAGTCGTATTGGACTTGAAACCGGTGATGTAGAAGATGTTGCTGATGATGATGCAGCTGCTACAGCAGCAGCTGTAAGGCCACATAATCGTAAGCTCTTCAAATCAATTGTTGAGTTACGTTGGTGATGACTGTGTTGTGTTGACGATGTTATACTGTTGCTACCAGTTGAAAGAGTTCGATTAAATTGTCGTAATGCAGCCGTTTCAAAAAGAACACGTGCAGCTGCAGCACTATGTTGTTCTAATAATGATCCTGCTGCTGCTGCTGCTCCTGATGATCCTGTCGATGATGAAGGTCTATGATGTTGTATATGTTGCTGCTGCTGCTGATGTTGCTGGTGTTGTTGATGATGTTGATGTTGCTGATGATGATGCAAAATATGTTGATGATGAGAATGTGGATTTGAATGATATTGAACTGGTAGATGTGTTGTCGGCATTCCACCAGTTGTTGGTTCAATTTTAATTTCTGTAGTAGTAGTAGTATTATTATTATTATTATTGTTGTTGTTACTATTGCCATTATTTCCACTGGTCCAATTTTGACTTAAGAATTCAGAAAAATCGTTATCCATTTTCGCACAAACGTGAACATAAGTTCGATAAACGTTTTCACATTAGTTTAATGAAATTATAATTATTAATGCTAGGTTGGGTAAATAGTATTTTGAAACACATTTAGCACCATTTTTTTTTTTTCACTTTTCTATTACTTATTTTTCTAATTTTTCTTTTTTTAATATATACATATATCACTAGTTCACTTGATGTAGAGAAAAAATTTCTATTTCTAAGTCACACACTTTCATTTTGGATTTATCATTCCAATCATCATCACCTTTTTGTATTGTAAGAAAAATATTGAAGAAAATAAAAACCCAAAAATATAAATAAAAAAATTATTCAAATTGGTCGACAAAATTTTTGTAAAATTAACTAAAAATTTATAATTAGTTGTAGGAGCCGTCGCGTCTAAATCGTAATCGTTTTCGTATCGGTCTGCATCCATTGACGACTTGGATTCGACAAAAATTATCGCCGAGCATAGTAGCATTAGTTACAGGGCAACAAAGAATTATTATTATTGAAGAAAGTGATGTTGTAAGCGATTTTCGATTAAAAAAGAAAATTATTTTCGCTTAAAGACGTTCTCGTTGGGTCAGCAAATGAACTAAGAGAAGTTTAAAGTACGTATGTGTGCTGAGTTTCATTTTGGTAACGTGATGCCGAATTTAGTAATAAAGTGAATCGGAAAACATTGCGAAATTCTTTTTCGAGGTTAATGAACTCCTTGTATGGGTGAGTGTGTATGTGTGTGTGTGTGTGTGTTCACAAGCCTATGTATAAAACTTTTTGTCTTGTTAACATTTTATTAGATGTTGATTTTTAAATTTATTTATTTTTTATTTTATAGACAACACTTATAGGATACCCTAAAAAAAAAAATCTTAGAAAAGAGTGAAAATGAGATAAGGAGAGATTAGAGGTTAGAGATACTATTGAGCAAGATGCCGATTAACGATTCGTCTAGACATTCGCTGCCCGTAAAAAAGAGTAAGAACAGTAAATGGTGAATTATACCAAATCAGTAGAGTTCAAATATAAACGAATCATGAAATTTCATAGAACCGTCAAAGTTGGGATAGATGTGCAAAGATTTTGTGAAGAAGTATATGCAAAATCAAATTCTATATTTCACCAGAGTAGAGTCTATTGTTGCTGTTATTGAGGTATTTGCGTTGAATTTTTTTTATCAACAACATTTAAAATGTGGTAAACATCCTTCTGACTGCCCCTCCATTTTTACGAAAATTAGATCAAAGTGAATTTTTTTATAAAAATGCCCACAATTTTACAGAAGAATTGTATTTTTTATGTATATCTATGAATTCAAAGGAATTTCATTGAATATTTTATAATTGTAAATATTTGATCGCATCAGCTAAGGAAATGTGTTATTTCAATACAAAGGATTTTGATGGAGGTTGAATTGACGATTGTCATACTCGGAAAAATTGAGTGAGTATTTTAAAAGAAATAAAATAAAATTGGATGTTAGTGTGGAATTGAATTCGATATTAAAAATATCCGTAGTTAATGTTTTAATCGATTCGATACTCGATGTATTTTGAATTGATGTTAATATATTGAGTTTTTGCGTGAGTTGTCGACGAGAACAGAAAACCGACACCAAATACAGAACTGTACGGTTGGCTGCGAAGCTACTGTTATAGTATTGATAGAAGTAGAAATAAATGTGAAAGGGATAAAAAAACAAAATTTTTTTTAGAGTCCATGGATTCTTCGAAGTTTCATGTTCGAATTCGAATTCAAATTTCGAAAATGTCTATTTTGATTTGTTTTTGAGCTAAGGATCTTAAATGACAGGTTATTTGGACAAAATTTTTTTTTAGAGATTAAAAGGAATCCTGGTTTCGTGCCTCTTTTTCGATTTTTTTTAATAACGTGAGTAATTCGAAACCTATAAGTAAAACTTATGAAATTCGAAATTCGGATTTTTTATGAAATTTAAAGAAAAGAATCCGTTCAATTACTCTTGATTAATGAAAATCAAGCCGTAGAAAGATATTAAAGTTGTGTTCTGAATTTGATGAATAAGAAGAAAACAGATTTCTTTTTTTCTACAAGTATCATTAAGAATGGAATAGCGATCTTTTTGTGGAATTTATTTTCGAAATGATATTTGTGTTTTTTTTTTTTTTTTTCTTAAAAACCAGAATAGGTTATCTCCGGCCTCAGTCTTCCGATATTTGAGGCTGATACGGAGATTATTAGTACCCAGAAAATGAACATGTATCAAATATGTATGATATGTATTTGTGGAAATAAGTTGTACAGAAATGTCACTCCACAAGGGAAAATGGTTGAGAATAATTAGGACTTTATTCAGTAGCCAATGGGAATACCTAAAATTCCAGAAAGATTATATTTAAGGTGACTATTAGTTCAAATATTTCTAATGTATGGAGACGATCGTGCTTGATTTAGTCCAGTAGATCAGAATATGGAATGTTGTATGATAGAGATTGAGTTCATAATATTTTCTAAATCATTTTGTAAGAGCCAAATTTCGTTGATACTATTGTAAGAAAGGATCAGTTAATAGTTGAAACAGAAAAAGAGATTAACCAGTTGTTGAACAGAAAAGAATTTAGCCACAGTAAAACAGGATTTACGTGATTGATGAAGAATCTCATCGTATATGGACAACAATTTTATAAAAATTTGCCTCCTAAATTTCAAAATAACAATAAGGTTCTTATTAATGGAAATCGAAGTATGGAGAAATTTCAGCTAATTGTTATGGATTTAGTAGTTTGCTTGAGTCTTAAAAATGACTTTAAGAAATATTTCCATATTAGGCAACATTGGAGCAGAGATAATCTACGTTCTCGTTTGCAATAGAATTAAAACCAACATATCTTCTAGATCCTCCATACTAAGGAAAAGCGCGGCGAGAAATATAAAATAGAAAAGGATGGGCGAAGTAGTATTAAAAGTAGCTATAGTGCACAATCTGTGAAAGGTACAAAATGTTTTATAAAAAATGAGCCAAATACCGATTCCTAAAGACTATTCAGGGAGGGGGGGGGGGGGGGTTCGGCAATCCTTTTCTATATCATTTATGGTTCCCATCATCAATTCCTATGACCTGGCTTCGGATAGGCTACCTTATGTATTCTTATGCTTCTATGGTAGGCCATCAGAGATAATCATACTGATGAGACCTCTCTAATCGCTGGGTCGAAAATTTTGATTTTTTCCTTCATTTTTAATGCATTATAGAAATTCATTGAAATTATTTTCAGTGAATTTCAGTCTATAGAGACGAGAAATTGTCCACCTACAAATATCTTATATAGAGTACCCTGTATATTAATTAAATATACCCTTTTGATATGTTCACTGTACTAAACAAGATGGCGCTATGAAGTTATTACCATATTTTCTTATTTTTCGATTGAAATTGAATTACTTCATTTGTTAGAAAATTTAATAATACAGTTAACGTTGCGCCAATAATTAATGACAAGTAAACAATCAAAACGGACTGCCAAATACTTGATATAAAAATCTTGTTCTTTTGAAGTAATCTTCTTCTTGTTCTATTCTACGAAGAAGATTTCTTGTCTAACAGACTGAAATTTATTGAAAATAATTTCAATAAATTTACAAAATGCATTTAAGTGCAAAATGATTGAACTTTTCGACCCAGCGATCAGAGAGGTCTCATCGGTATGGTTATCTCCGATCGCCTATTCTATTCTATTCTGGCCCGTGAATATCAAAGATACCAGCTGTTGTACTTAGACTTTATGACTTATTACGTAGAATGAGCTTTGACCTTGACAATTTCTGAACTGTGCTTTCTTTATTATGAGAATTTAATAGACAAAATAATTAAGCATGTGAAATATTACTTCATCAAAAACACATTCCTGACTTTTATATTAGTTTTACTAGTTTATTTTGGACCTGACTGTACCTCTTACCCAAGGTATATAGAATACAAGTAATTCCTATTAAAATTTTGGAACATGTTCTGTGACGTAACACAATATGCATTAAAAATTTCTTTAGGAAAGACAGAGAGAGAGAGAGAGAGAGAGAGAGAGAGAGAGAGAGAGAGAGAGAGAGAGAGAGAGAGAGAGAGAGAGAGAGAGCGCAGAGAGTATTGTGTTCTTCGAACCGTTTTTTCTTATACATTTTCACCATATTTCGTCACTAATGGTGAAAAGTGGTTCGTAATGGGAATACCTTGTATTCTATATACCTTGCCTCTTACCTATCTAAACTGGCAGTTTCGCTTGACTAGTAGAAAATTTCGTCATGTATTTTGGATTAAAATTTTAGGTAGTATGTAGATACAATTTAGTCAAGTTTGTTTTGGGCCATACTACCCTGGGAATTGCTCTGAAGCAGAGAGTAGAGAAGAACAGTTTTTGTAGGTATATATTCGGAAAATGTTTTGGCATTAACCAATAAAGCTATGATGATATTACTGGTGTTAACATATACCTACTTGATATGGATATTGCATAACGATTAAATAAAAATAAATAAATAAAAAAGCCTTAGCATTAGAACGGCCAAAAAAATTTTGTCTTGTATGACTAAAGTATGGGCGGTGAGATCTCATGATGTACATGATAAATTTTTGTAAGGTTTATGTGAATATATATTTTTTTTTTTATTTTGTAGATTGACACTCATCAGATCAATTAAAATGGGTCTTCTGAAATTTAAGTACTGCCTCACAGAAGATGCATTGTGTGTAGACAAAGAATTCTTGCGATTACTATCTGCCGACATAAAATACTTTATGGACTGATAAGTCATATGCTTCCATATTTCCATAAATCATAATCCATGCTGTAAACGGAGAAGAAGATATTTATGTGGAAAATTTTTGTTGTCTGGAATATTTTGATGTTTTCCATCGTCATGTACATATAAAATAAAGATCACTCACAATGAAATAAGTGAGACGTTTTTGTAGCTTACGCACAATGAAACATTAATTTTTGTGAACTATCAAATTTCATATTAAGCTTCACAAAATAGTACACGTATTCATGGAGTGACACAGATATTCCAGAATTTTGAATTGTAATTATTTTCTTTATAGAATTGGCATTAGAAAATGTCAAAACCAGTTGTTTCATTGTAACTGAGTCATAAGTGACAAATATTATTCAAATTAAAAAGTTTCCACACTATGACAATGCGTATAGTTTAGATCGATTGATTGAAAAGAGGTTGAGGCTCCAACGGGCACCCTTGAACGTAAGTCACAACAAGGCCCATTGTTCACCCTCCAGACTTATTAGCAATTACTAATTGGGACCTCCAACCGGATGCTCTTATGAAGTTTTTGCCGACTTCATATAGTTCGCCAAGGAATCTGTAACGCTTTCCTGAGAGAGCCGAACAGTGACAAAGAAAGTGAGTCAACGCCTCAGATTGCTCTCCGCATGCCTCTGAGAGAAGAATGCCCCGTGAGATTTTTACTATAGTTCTTAGGGTTCGCTTCTTTAGTTCCAAGAGGTTATTCGTTAGGTTTGGATTAGGTTTGCCCTACAGTTCGTTTGTGGCTCTACCCGAAGGGTAATCTAGCCAAAGACAACTGTGCTGGGGCTCGGACCAAACGGAAATATTAGACCCAACGTTCCCCATTGTGCTTACAGTTATAATTCCTATCACTAACTAATTTTAATTTTTTCTTTGTGAATCTGTCTTAAGTTCGTAAGGGAGCTATTACAAATTTTGAAGCTTCTGTTATTTGCGAATTTTATAATCAGAGGGAGTAAGGGAACAATCCTATTCAATATTTTTTTTCCGTTTTTAGATCTTAATCAAAACCAGATTTCTGTGATTTTATTTTAGTTCTTTTCTCTTGGTTTAAAGTGATGCTCATAATGAGAATGAATATAAATCTTTTGTGTACGATTCATGCATGATTGACCTGATCTAACCTTATTTTCTCATGTATCCTTGGGACAAACTACTTCTGTAAAATTTTTGTTACGCTTATTTAGAAACACTGGAAATTTTATGCTATTATTGGCTGCATTTGGTACGAAGTACATTATTAACGACTTTTTATTTGAAAAGTTGGTATCAAACGGTACAATACTTGATTGACTTCACCAATAATAAATTATTTCCGGTGCTGGCTAGATTATTCTTGTTTAAAAAAAAGAGTTTTTAAAAAGCGTTTTTTTTTTTTTTGATAAAAAAAAAGCTGAAATATAGGAAATGAGCAGTGGTAAAAGATTGACGACCGAAGAAATTGGGAATAAGGTAATATCCTTGTGTATAGAACTATATAGTGATTGCGAAACGCAATTTGCTTAGTACATTGTTGTATTGTAGAGGCGCTACTATTGCAGAGCAGACGTAACCAAAAGGTAAGCTAGCAATGCCTCGCTCCAATATAAAATCAGTGATGGCTAGAACTGATGTAGAGAGAGCCGTAATTTTTTCTTAGAAATTTACTGGACATTTTTTCCTTAAAATTGTTATGCATTGGGGGGCCGACAATGGCACACATTGTTGGGCAACCCGACTGAATAAAAATTCTCTGTAAATTTCTAAGAAGAAATGAATGTTATTTGCTCATCTACGAGTATGTTCATAAATATTGTTTGTGGCCCAAGCAACCATTATCGGCCTACAATAATGCATAACAATTCTAAGGAAAAAAATTTCCAGTAAATATCTAAGAAAAAATTGCGGCCTTCCCTACATCGGGTCCAGGCATCCTGGAATTTATATTCTATCGGGGCGTTGCAAAAATCCTCGAGAATACCTCCCAAGCCATGAAACAGAGATCTATATGTATGCGATGTGAGTCCGTTTTCTAAAATGTTCTATATTGATACTTATGGAAAAGTGCCAAACTTTATATTTGCTATAGGGCCTAAACTACTATTACAGGAAAATAGTCTTCTACTAATTTAAAGCTTGGTTCCTTACCTTCCCAAACGCTTCACTTCCTATATACCTTACTTAACAAAATAATAAAATAGTTTTGATTACAAAGGAGCCTTACCAATTTACGCTCAATAACTATCAGCTGAGTGATAATTGCATGTGTGTATGTGGAGCCGGAGTCCGAATCTGTAGGCACAGTGACATTACAATGAATACTCAGCTGAGAATTTTTGTTTGAGAAATCCTAGTCATTTGGTTAAGATAAATTTTTTAAAATAAATTCGTTAGGAAAGGTATGAAAATTTTATTACGATTCGGAAGATAAGAAAGCAAGCTTAAAATTATCAGAACACCATTTTTCTGCATGAATAGTAGTTTAGGGCGGAGTAGCTATTCAAATCAAACTTTTCTCAGTTTTACATAAGAACACTGCAAATATTTTAGAATGTAAGGACTGCGTTGGGTCTCGCATGTGGTAGGGAAGGAATCTGTTTCATGGCTTGTGAAATATTTGCGAGGGTTTTGGGCGTTGTCTGCTTTCCAGCCTTTGTATATTTTTAGCAGTGTTGGGCAAAATGTAATCTGATTAACGATTAACAATTACAATTAACTATGTAATCCGTAATCAGATTACCTTTTAACAGATTACTAATGTAATCTATTTCCATAATTACATAATGTAATTGATTAACGTGTAGTGTGATTACAAGTTAATCTGATTAGACATTCATTAATCGATTACATGTTAATTCCACTACATGTTAATCTAATTAATTGTGATTACATTTAAGATATTTAAGATATTTGTATTCTTCATAAAACTCCCTAAGACTAATTTCGTACGAGAAAAATACTATTTTCTTTCAATTCATTTCATTATATTATTAATTACTTTTATGTAATCTTACAAAGTAATCTGTTGCAATGTAATTAAATTACAAAATAATCGAATTATATTGTAACAGATTACACATGTGATAGATTACATATTCTCTCATAAGTAATTTGATTGAAATGTAATCAAATACAATTTAATTAGATTACATGGTAATTTGACTTAACTGTAATGGAATTATTAACTAAATTACACTGGAATCAGATTACGCCCAACACTGGTTTTTAGTTTGGCTATGCTCTTACGGATTATCCCTTGAACCCCTTGTCCATACTTCAGTTGTACAGCTTTACTTTTAGTGAAGTGTGAGCAAAACTGTTGGTACAACTGGAGCCACCTGACATTATAACAAGGAAGCATTTTCGCAATCATTAGATACTTCTATACACAAGGATAATACCCAGAAAAATTAATAAAAATGCTTGGGTGATTAATAATTTTTTAAATGATCTAACGAAATACGTAAAAAATCAAAAAGGACAGTGAACAAAGATGGCCACGATAGAAACAGAGAGATGTAAGATTAAGAGAATATTTTCGAATTCATTTATGACTGCCAAACAAATAAAGGAATCTGTCGGAACCACTGACATGTAAAACATAGACTGCTTGATCTTCTATTTCATATGGGTCCACTTTTGTTGGCTGGTATGTGAAAACTATCTTAGTTTCAAGTTTCATTTTCGCTTTAGCATTCCTATTACAAGCTCAACAAAGTCCAAATATATTCAAAATTATTATTTTTATTGGAAGCTTATCTCCTTTAACATCAAATATTCCTTCGATTCGATTTCTAAGGAAATAAAATTGAGCAATTTTTGTCTGCCTAACCTTAAAAGTAGCTATGGGGAACAGAGAAAGAATTACAAATATTGTGTTGCCAACAATTTCTATTCTAGATATTTATTTGGAAAACCACTGAACTGAAACTGGACTATGGTGGATTTAGTATTGAATTTATTATTTGAAGTTCAGTGGGAACGAGTCGTTAAAATAAAAAGAGACAGCTATATAAAAGTGATCCCATGATAATGAAAGTGATTTCAGTAGTGTCGGCGATCTATGTTATGCATATGTGGTCGGAACAAGTGCGAGTATTCGTACAGTGCAACTGTTATTGAAAAACTGCCCAAATCTACAACGAGTGGAAACAAGTCATATATTCTGATGAAAATCGCTTTCCGTTAGATGAACCCGATGAATACTCTCAAACTACTACCATATGATCTGAGAAAGGAAGAAAAGTTTTTGTTCCGCCTTCATCGAAGGGAAGAAGGCGTAATGATTTGGGTAGCCATTTCCTACAATGGACCTATTGACCTTGTTTTTATTAGTGGCCGACAAACGGCTAATGACTACAAAGCTTTTCTCAATATCACAAAAATAAAAATAATAGAAAAGATGGAAGGTCAGAGGGATTGGATATTTCAAGAGCCATCCATACAGCCAAGGGTGGTTATTTAATGATTCACGGAAGAAAACATAAGGCTCCTGGAATATTATTGAGAACTTCTGGAGAACTTCTAGGAAAAAGTGTATGGATCTGACTTTTTGGCGTCAATTTGATAGCGCAACAATCTTAAAAACAGCATTAATTTCAGCTTGGAATGAAAAAACGATCGAAGTCATACACGATTTATATAACTCTCGACTATAAATAATATTCAAACTTATGTATAAATAAAAATGGTGGCAACACTAAATTATTTTAAATATAATCTTTTAAAACTTGAATTCAGAGTTTTTCCTATCACTGAGGAGAATTTCCTTACAAAACTTTTGTATTAAAAAAATTTTTGTTTTCTATGAGTTCAATCAAGTGTCGAACAATGGTGCCAACTTTTCAGATGAAAAGTCGTAAAAAATGTATTCCATACTAAGTGAATACTCCATACTACAGTGAATAATAGCATAATTTTATTAGGAATTTCCAATGTTTCTATAAGCAAGTGTTATAAAATTTTACAGAAGTAATTTGTTAGAAGGATTCATGAGAAAATGAAAGTGAAGTCAATCATGTGTTGCGGAGGTATGCAAAATCTTTGAAAACTCAATTATTTAAAAATTGTTTTTTTTTTAATATTTTAATAATTTGTCAACTGAATTTATTTATTTTTTTTCATTTCCAGTCATGAAAACTTTTATAAGTAGATACTTCGTGATAATACGTTTAGAGAAAATATAATTCTGTTCAAGCAACAAATTCGCAAAGAACCAAATAACTTCAAAACAGTCATTCTTAAACAATTCCAGTTGTTTTTCTTTTTCATCTTCTTCTTCTTCTACACATTAAGCAGAGCATATTTCTATACATTAAAAAAAAATAATGGATTCATGTATTTGTGCAATTTCAAGACTTTCGCTTGATTAGTTCTAAAACAGAACTTTAAAAAACACAAAATTCTCATTCTATCTCTATTTTTGTGCTGTAGATTTTCAATCATATTTTCAGAGTAGATATATCTCATATGTATATAAGTAGGTATATGTAACTAAATACATATATAAATAAAGAATAGTAGTAATAAAATTTTGTCGATTTTATTCTAATAAGAATTTTTGTTTTTTTTTTATTTTCTACACGTCGAACTTTGCCGATTTCCTTGCAATGTGTTATGCATACATATGTATACCAACAAAAGAAAGAAAAAAAACGATCTAACGTTCTTTCTATGGTATATGTAGAGAGATATTATAAATGTAGAATGTAGATAGACGTTGTTGGTATGATGATGATGATGATGTTGATGATGACGTAGTAGGTACTCATATAAAATAGCCGCCCGCCCGCGAGACATGAGAGGAAAAGTGTCAATGAACTTTTTCCCCGTCGACGACTTTTAATATACTAAACAGCATCAAGCCGAACAGAACAGAAACATTCGAGCTAAGTTACAAACGGCTCTAGCAAAGCATATTATATCGAACATTTTTGTTTTGTTATGTTTCTTTTTTTTCCGGAACACGTAATCACAAATTAGTTTATTTTGCAATTATTATTTATGTTTTAAATAGTTTATTATTTATAGTTAAGATAACGGAAATACATATTTAAAAACTTTTATTTATTATGCACGTGTTATGATAGCAAAAAAAAAAAAGGAAAAAAAAGAACTTTTAAAGAATGATTTTCATAAAAAATCACTTTTTGTTTTTAATTTAATTTTTTATATTATTTCTTTTATTTTTAGAACAATTTTTTCATTTCTTTTTTTATTATTATTTTCTATTATCTGTTTCAGGTAGGACACTTTTTGCATTTAGTTATAAAAAAAAAAAAACGAAGAAAAACACTGAAAAGCTCAACTTCCTTGAAAGCTTTTTTTTATTTTATTCCTTTTTCTTGTATAATTCACAGGAAATTTTCTATAACTAGACACCACCAAATTCTTCACAAATTGTGTAAATATTTTTATATAAAAACATTTTTTTTTTTTTGTAATTATTTTTAGTATATGTATTAACAATGAAACGATGGAGAACAAGAAAAAAAAGTGTGAAATATTTTATAGGCACGTCTCACACCGAAATTCTCAACGACAACACTGCAGAAAACTAGGAAACGGCTAGAAAAGCAAAACTTTTAAATGCTAGGCCGAGGAGAGCAGAGAACTATGGCAGCGCCAATAGCGGCGGTATAGTTCATATTCTATAGTATAGTGTAGTGTATAATCCGCCGCGTACGTATAGTATAGACTAAAGATATATAGATGGATGGATAGATAGATAGATAGATAGAGATATAGTTATGAGGCACACTATATTTTTCCGTCGTTCGCGTCCGAACTTCGAGACGCGATATATATACACATAAAAACGAAACTATTATTTAGTAGTATATTGAACTGAACATTGCGGGCACATACATATCCCATATAATGTATACTCCGAATTAAATACACAAAATTCTAGCTTCGCACTTATTACTTTTTCATTTTGTATAAACAGATTTTTTTCAATTTTTTGTTTGTTTTACAATTTACAACAAATTAAACAACAACATAAAGCTTTTCTTTCAAATACTGTTATCAATCGAAAGCGCAAAAAAAAACAGTTTTAACGCACCAAAATAACAAAAAAAAAAACAAAAAAAAAGAGAAAAAAACAAAAAAAAAAGTAACAAATCGCGAAACCGTGATAACGCAAGGACGTTAAGGATTTTGTATATAGTAGTCAACCGTGACGTCAGTTCCTAGATATAAAACTATAAAAAAAAAAAAAAAAAACAATAGAAACTTCTAATCCCGTATTACCCGTGCAACTTAAGAATGTTATGCGGTAGCTAGCTATCGCGCTAAGCTATGCTATAAGGCGTCCGAAACAACGAAAATAACAAAAGTCGACGACCAAAATAAGAAAACTTCTTATAAACGCCATCGGGAAATGTGAACGAACGACCGAGTAAGAGTAGAACTCATCAGACTTCAGAGGTTTTTGAGTTGTCTAAAGGCGAGAGCTCCCCTTTCTGTGCGCACCACCCCCTTGGGTTTCATTCCATAGGGAGAGCAATGCGATATTATTCCTCTTCCTATATAATATAGCTCTATCCTACTCTATAGAAGCATGCCTATTGATGTATACTAACTACATACATATGTATGCATGCTAAAGGAAGACGAAATTTTTTATTTTTTTTTTTTTTTGTTGGTGTTGTTGTTGGTGATGTTGTTGAGTTTTGTTTTTATATACATATATTCTTCCAAATTAAAAAAAAGCTCTGCAATCGATGTGCACAAAAAGTGAGGAGACCCATCATCATGAAAACAGTGTGGCTAGCTACTACTACTATACGAAAACGAGTCAACTTCATAGCAGCAAAAACAGAAAGCACCACCAAACCAAATACAAAGTTAGCAGCAGCAGAATCAGAAGGCAGCAGCAGCAGCAGCAGCAACAACAGCAGCAATATCAGCACTAGCAAAGCAAGCAAAGGCAGATTGCTTAGCATAGGCAGGCGGCCGCGGCCGGTCGGTCGTTGAGGCCATTGGCACATATTTTCTGTTCTGGTGTCGGGGACCGCGAGTTATATATACATAGGACAACAACAGAGCGATGACGTATTCAATTCAAATCCAAAGTATATAGAGGGGAGCAAGTATTTGTTGTTGGGGCTAACACCATCAACTCATACTAAGGTATGTACGTATACGTACACATATAATCATACAACGATACACTCTGGCTCGATGCTCCCCAACTAGAGCTTTTTATGGAGCTTCGTAGTTCAAATTCAAAGGTTTGTATGTATGCTAGCTATAGAGAAAAGCTTTCATTGTTGACGTTCTCGCAGATAATCTGCTCTCTTCACAAAAACTTTGCAATTATATGATGCAATTTCAAAAACTATGGAGCCGGTAGTGTTGTTGGAGGTGGGAAGGTGTGGTGGATAGAAAAACTTCTCGGTAGATTCTTAGCTTTAATTCCGGTGTGACCGTGTTAAGTTTATTTCTAAAGTTTTCTCGCTGATTTTTGTTGTTTTTTTTTTTTTTTTGTTTTTTGTGGAATAGCTCATCGGAATTTAATGTAAGCGCGCGGGTAAGTTCAATGAATTTCTAATTGATATTTTCATTTTATTAATTCAATGAATAAAATTAAAAAAAAAAATTAGTTGTTTTGAAGAAGATCTCTAAGGTAAGAATTAAGTTTTACATTCAAATAAAATAGGATTGAGATTTGGATAAAACCAGGAGCATGCCTACAGGATTCAGCTTGGAGAAGTTTAAATGTAATTTGCCAAGGACACTGATTGAATAGTATAGAGTCACTATGAAATAAATTCATAGACGATTTAGTCAATATGTAATATACCGAGATTGCTGTCAAGTCTATAGGTTAAGAATTGAGTGACAAAAATGAAATGTCAGTCCACCGCATAGGCCTAATCTTCACACATGAAATTTTTTCAAAGTGCATATATACGGTCAGCTTGTTTTGCTTTTCATTTTTGATCTATAACTCTTTTTTACGCTGTTTTTTAGAGCAACTTAAATCGTATTTAACTAAAAACCTTAAATTTAACTAATAGTTCTTAGACGAAAGGGTTATGATATAAGTTTTTTTGTAAAGGCTATTCTAGCCTGTAAAACATACAAAATTTTTATGTTAGTACATAAGCACCAATTTTTGTGACTATCTATCGAAAAGGCATTAAAAAATTTGTTGTTTCTGAAATTTTTTTTCTATTCACTTTGGCGTCTAGAGCGTATAAGGAATCAAACCGTACTGCAGAGTATATGGTTCCTTCTGATACGAAATACACAACTTTTCAAGAAATTTTCTTTTTTAAAGATTTTATTTTTATGAAAGAGATTTCGTTATACATTGATTGAAGCCAATCATGTTGTTGCTGTCTTTTTCAGCAGAAAAAGGACCAGGTTAACTGGACTTACAAAGAAATCAAATATTTAGAAGTAATTCTATAATCCTGTAATCCGATCTCAATAAATAACCAACAAAGCTTTGTCGGCATTCGTTTCATATAAAAGGTTTTCCGAGAAAAAGTCGGGTCTGAACCCTGAAATGAGGTTATGGGTCTTTTAGGGTATAATCAGATCCATATTTTCTTACCGAGCAACGCGCAAATAACAATGCAGATAACCACCACTTGGATTCCTGATAAGAGTCAAAGGAGGGCTCCTTTAGAGACCTCTGGTACTTTTACATCGTGTCCTCAACGAGTACTTGAAGCTATTCTTAGCTTACATAAACTCCACCTCTTTCTTCAGAAGGAATCAGCGATTAGTATGCCTCGAAAATACGTCAGATGATTACATTTATTGAAGCGTGGAACATATTAATATCCTCGAGCAGGACTCAGAAGCTCTCACAGATGTTATGGGCAGATGATTTTCCTTGGAAATAGGTAAACACGTATTCATTAATGAGAGAATCTATATATTTGACAGAAGGGTGTTTTTCTTTGGATGGGCCAATTTCTGGTGTATTGACGGAAAGATAGAAAAGCAGACGCAGGGGTAGTGGGTCCAGGTGTGGAACTCTCCAAGAATTTTAACAACTATATTTGCTCTGACAGCTAAACTTCGCTCCTGGGTCTGCCTTCTCATAATTTTGAGCCGAAATTTGTCTAGAGCTGCCATTTAAATCTCCAGGTGCTACCTAGAGATAACAAAGTAACTTTGTTTTGGACCCTGTACACGAAGGAGTACCACGAAAACGAAATTGCTGATTGCACAGTTAAACCCGGACCCGACAGCCTATATACTGATCCCTATCCAATATGATAGATATTATAAAACCGATTGCGACCAAATTACTTTAAGAGAGCCAGGAGGACGAATTGGTTCGACAGCATTGCTCGCAAAAACTAAAGTGGTGATTTGACGATGTAGATGTACTCCTTCAAGGATGAGCCACGAGATAGGTAGTCTACGATTGGCGTTGTCTCAAAAACTATACCATTGAAGCTATACGGCTATTAAAGGAGAACCGATGCACAAAACGAATATTAAGTTATCTTTCAGAGTATTCATAATTCGAATAAAAACAATATTACAGGAAAATTTGACAGTTCGCCATGAAGATTTGTGCTCGGTGGATACTACTCTATTTGATTGAGGTCCAAAGAAGGCATGAGTTAACAGAAGGAGAAAATGGTGAAGAAATTCATCCAAGACAGACAAAAAGCAGTAATTCAACAGTGTGCTAAGTAACGAAATATGGATTATTACTATGAGCCAGAAAACAAGCGATAAACATAGTAAAAAACCAACCAAATTTAAGCTGTCATGGAACAGTGGCAAAAGAACACGAATCCTGTTGGTAAAATTTCACTAGAAGATCAGATGACGGAAATATGTGAAAATAACTAATAGGTCGAATTCTTCTTCATTGCGATAACAATGAATCATCATACACCAAATTTCAGACTATTCAGTTTCTAACCGCGTCAAGAAGGAATTTAAGGTGCAATCTGTTTAATATGCAATGAGACTATGTAGGACTTAGTGTTAAACAATTACATTTGACCAGGTGTTAATTCTTTCCAAATAACAATTTATACGATTAATACAATCCCCATGAAGAGACCGAGCTGCTGGCTGTACTTTATTGGCATATAAGGGAATCTATATATCTTGAACTACGTCTGGCAGATCATTGGTAAATAAACTGAATAGCAAAGGTCTCAGTATTGAACCTTGAGGTACCCAACGAAGTAAGAGTAGTGCAGAGGATGAACTATCATTAATATATAATCGTTGACTGGGATCTGCCAGGAAATCCGTTAACAAACAATAGCAGAACTACTAAAATTAAAAAAGGCCACAAAGGCTTTCGAGAAGAAAAAAGTGTAAATTATATAAAAGAAAAGAAAAGAAAAAACTACAACAACACAAATCAAAACGAAATTTTTAGCTATAAATATTTAAACTATGACAGCAAGCATAAGAATTGAGAAACGTAAAACGAAATAGGTAGTTAAAAAAAAAGAAAGAAAAAAAATTTAGAAAAAAAAAACAAGAATTCTTAATGAAAGCCAAAACAAAATGTCGAAGATAAGCAGAAAATTACTGCCGAAGAGAAATTAATAGAGATATAAAAGAGATTTAACAGACATAAGTGTAAACAATTAAAGAAAAATTTTTCCATCTTAATCTTGCCCTGCTGATAAATAATTAAATAAAAAAATTTTAAATTCCTTGAATTTACCCAAAACGCCCGACAGGAAGCTGATTATATACCCTTATACTGCCGACGAGGAACAAACGACTCCCTGACGTTCGAAGAACAGCAATTTATACATGAAGAACACACAAATCATATATTGAAAATGACCATCCAAGCTAATACCCAACATTCTTCCCGAGTATAGTAAAATATGGTCATATCTCCCAAGAAGAAGAAAAACGTACCGAACACAGACATTAAAGGCCACGCTAAGCTTTCGCTTACTATCCAAATTTAGGCCGCTATAAATGACACCATTGATAGTTATAATAGGGACCAACAACACTCTGATAAGTTTCATGCAGGTTGATTAGGGAATGAAAAAGTGTTCCCAATTCGCCATAAATCTTTCTTGTCAACTGGGGAACATGATCAGACCTGAGACAACTTAAGTTGTCTCAGATCAGACCATTTCAGAGACTTTATTAATTACATCACCATTTCAGAGACTTTATTAATTACAATGCGAAGGTTCTTAACTCTAGGCTCATAAGGAATAATAGAATCGCCAATCTCAATACACGGAGAAAACAAGAGTTACATATTAAGGTTTTCTATATAAATAGCAATGCCAGCTACACTTCTGCGAGTTCAGCTTTATCTCTGATTTACGTTAGACCAGTGTAAAACACCTGCATATCGAAAATATCGCCACAAATCTTTAGACCTTTATATAAAAATTCGGAATACGATTAGATTTCACGGCTAAAAGGAGGGACTTACGGCTTAGACCATAATACGACATGAACTTCTCTCTACTCGACTGTACTAAATAATTGGATGGGGATCATACCAACATCAAGATTTCTCTTGTTACTTTGGGTATGCGGTGGATGTAAGAATTAATATCTAAAAAAAAATATAAAAAATAAAGCAAAGCTTAAGTCATTCAAAATATATTGGGCACAGGCATATTATGTAGATTAGGGATAGGGCTTCGAAATAAAAAGAAAATATACCTAATATAAAATGTAGTAGTGGGCCTCTTTTCCAAATTGGTTATTATTAAAAACATGAACCTCAAAACGCACCGAAAAACATTTTTATTTTTACAAAATAAAACCAAATTAAAATCGGCGTCAAACAAGCAGAAAAAATAAATAGGTACAACATCCGAAGAGGCTAGAAAGTTGCTATCAATCAGCACTCAACTTGACACATCCTCATAAATTCAAGGGTTCATATTGATTTTTTTCTAAAATTAGATAGACCCACCTTACTGCTTTCCCTCTTTCACACTGCCCGTACTGCCACCCCGCCATCTCATGAAGTACATGATAAATGGTCGTGTGCTCTTATATGCCTATAATAAATCGCAACATCCCACGCAGTACGCACTTTGTCTAGTCACTATAGGTACTAAAATGCCAAGGGCTAGTTAAGTCAGTATATCACAAATGAACAAGAAGACTCTTCTCTTCATCTCCTCATGTCCCTTTTATCTAAAAAAGCCAAAAAACAGCTTTCTCCAACTCTGATAGTATAGCTAAATACAGTTACAATTTCTAACATGCTTACCTTCCACGTGTAAAAGGGCCCGGCGGGCGGTTTGACTCAGAAAAGTCAAAGCACTCAAAATAATGTGCGTTATCGCATCAGCTGATGAGCCAGGGTCGACGTTCTGTGGCCGGCTTCCGTTTTTATATTCTCGATTTCGTCACAGTACAGTGACCAGAAACGACAGGCACACAGTGCAATGGCCAGAAATGTATACACATATATTAAAAGAGAAGAAGAAGAAAAAAAAACTGATAAGAAAAACTTTCTCCCAAAAATCAACCCGCTGGCTGCCGCGCCGGCCGGTCGACTCAGGCAATGTTCAGGTTGTTCTATAACTCATCCCCCTTCGACCCGTCCAAAAAATATATAGAGGGACCAAAAGTAAATATAGAGGTTGATAGCTTCGCTACTGCTGGCTGTCCAAGTGCCAGCTCTCAGCGGTCGTCGACGCTTATTTACCGCTTATCAGTATGATAAGAATCGACGTAGTGTGATTGTGTGATTTTTTTTTTCTTCCATTTTATGCGGACACCAACCCACGGTAGGAATAGGCGCAGGGTGTGAAGAAGTGCGTGTTCGATAAAGTTATGTAGCGTTTCGCTCTTTAAGAGTCACACAAGTGTCAACTATGCATGCATGCTCCAATACTCCATACTTCTTGGGATTGCCTTGCCTTGCTTTGCCAATACTCTCGCAGCTTTTCTCTCTGCTTTCAGTGGTAGCTTATTAATCAGCGGTGTGCACAGGGGGCAATGACCGGAGAATTGAATAAGAAAGAACCCACATAAAATGTAGGGGCTCCTCCACTCTACAGCTGCAGATCCCGACGACACGGCTCCGTTACTCTCATTTAAAGAAGAAAAAAAGCTTGCACGGTACTCGCCCTATACACCTACTCTGTGTATGCAATGCAATCAAGAAAACACCGGGCGGACTGTGGAGAAGAGATTATGTTCTGAAAAAAGCTCTTCCTTGATAAGCTTTCGCACCTATGTCCGATATGTGATATGACACAATCGAACGACGAACCGGCAGCAGTAAATCACATAACAGTTGTTGAAGAAAAGTTGAAGGAACTCTCTCTGACTTTGTGTGATGATGATGATTGAGAACGAAACGACAACAACAAAATTTGTTAAGAGACAAATTTATTTCGAGTTGAAGTTTTTTTTTTTTGTCTTGGAAATTTTCCCAGTTGATTAAATTCCATCCTTAAGCCTAGTGCGCCGTTTTCGTGAAATTTCAATTTACGCATCTTCTTCAATGAGGAAAAAATTATTTCGAGAATTTTAGGTGGAGATAAACAGCTGCTTACAGATTGACAGCTGGCAAATTGTAAAGTATTTTTTTAATATCGACTCATTTGACAGAGGAAGATATGTTGAGCATCATTAACAAAAAAAAAAAAAAAAATCCAGATAATGCTTCGGTCCCACTTAAATTTTTTATTTAAACTTTATTTGTTGTCCTACTTCCACATGCTAAGTAATTTGCACTGCCAATCACTATACCCAACTCTTATGGAATGTAAAGGATAATTGTAAGTTATAGCTGCAAACAAATTCTAAAAAGGTACTTTGAAATACCTTGCTGATGACAAAAGGGGAATTAGCTAGGTAGGCTTTTTAATTTGCATAAATAAAAAAAAAAAAATGAAAAAAAAATGGTCTGTTCGCATACTTCTCGTGCAAAAACTTTTTGGGTAAAAACTAAAGTGGGAAACATAATATGTCGCTGTAGCTTGTAGCTAGCGCTGTAGCCAGACCTGTCAAAATTTGAAAGTACGAAAATGTGTAGCTGGCGCTTGCTCTGTGGCCCTTTTTTGCCAACTTTTAATTTTTGGCTCGCGGCAAATCTGACATTTCAGTATTTACCCTGTGAAATGAGTAAAATGAGTGATTTTACATTTTAATTTTTTTTTTTTTTTCATAAAATCCTGAACTCCTTCTCGGTTGATATAGAGGCCCAACCCAACTCTCTCTGCGTTTTTATGTCTTTAAATAGTTATAAAGCAAAATTGCACTAGACACGCTAAAAAAAGCTATTTCTTTTAATTCCTCCATATTAAATAATATTTTCATATTCTACAAATTAAAATAAACGTAAATAATGGCGCGTGCCATTGGCTACAAACTAAACCATTGTAGCCAAAGTAAGCTACAAGCTACACTATTGTAGCCAATGTTAGCTACATGGTGCGCGAGAGTGCAAGCTACAGCTCCAGTTACCGCGCCAGTTACGAGCTACAGCGCCACATTGTGGTCCAGCCTTAACTCGTATGGGGGGAGAAGAATGAAAAATGCATGAAAAAGTAAACAAACGCTTTTCATGCAACTACGTGAAAAACAAGAAGAAGAAGTGTGGAATAAAATTTGCGAATTGATTATTGTTTTATTTTTATTTTTTTAACTTGTTGCACTCTTGCAAAGTCCCACAAGAGCATTCGATTCGACATTTTGATTGAGCTTTAAACACTTTTAAGAAAATTAAACAAAATGAACTTTTCCTATGACAGCTGTCATTTTTTCTTGCAAAAATGATACAGTGACTAAAAACTTCGGGTAAATTTATGCCAGAAGGGAAGCTGTGACGTATGCAAAACTCGTGTAATTTTGTATGCACGAGAAAGTAAACGAACGGAAAATGTGTAAGTCCGTAGAAATTTATTGCAATGCATTATTCCAAAACTGAGTACGCGAACAGACTTAATGTTATCATTCTTATTTTGACCGGATCTCCAACAAATAAAAGAAAAAAGAAAAAATAATCAGTTCAAAGAAGACTCCAGTAGTTTTTATAAAAAAAATCCCGAGGACTTAATGATTGAAAAAACATGTATTTCAGTTCAATTCGATTGGATCAGAACTTTAGGTGAAAATCAGCGATGTAATTACTCTGGCAAGACCAACCATCAAGACGATATAGGGTCTTCTTGATTTCCATGTACATTCAGGCTGTCATAGGGACGGTCTGGGCAGAAGAGGTCATTTGCCTGGCAAAGTGACCTTTTGTCTGCTCTGTTCCACTCAAGCAGATTTGGGATATCTCGTACTCTTTTTGCAGGTCCCGAGATTGAACATCACTAATCTGGTTGCCGATCGAATATTCGACCAGTCCGTAATCGGACGCACCATTGCCTATGGCGCAGCGAATAGCCGAGACGATAACTACTAACGTTAAGAGAACGTCCTTTACAGTTGCCGCAGAACAAGACTTCAAGTTTTTGCACTAGCTATCAGGCAAACCCTCGAATCAAAACTCTATCGAACAAGCCCTCACCGTTTTACAGTCGCTGCCTTCAAAACATAATGCCTGCAACAAGACTTGGAATTTTACCAAATCTAAGCAAGACTTGGGATTTCGCCACAACTTAGTTCCTGTAGCAAGATTTGATATTTAGCTCAAAATCTAGTATAATATTGGGAAAAAAGGGGAATGGCTGCAATAGTTATCTATCGGTCCTAGTTACTTGCGATAACCTTCACTTCCCTCCCAAGATTTCAGAGTTGAAAATGCTTCTAGGTCATAATCCTAGTAACCGGCCAAAAAATTGTCAATTTTCGCGATTTTTTTTTCAGGTGGATAAGAGGGGGGGATCAGGATGTCTTTTATTTACGAATAAGACCACTCTTTAGCAATACAAAAATATTTTTTTCATTAGTTTTTATTTATTTTTACTTGTTGTTAATAATTATTTTAGAAATTGAGTAAAAAAATGGGGGCAATCGGTGTCCACGATTGTGACCGCAGTTTGCATAAGAAAAAAAAAGGTCTGATTGATTGCTAATCTGTAGGGAAACCGCTATGTCCCTATGGATGTTTTTCTTTTTTTAATTTGAAAAAATGGCGACGACTTAGAAAAAAGTACGAAATTTAGGCCTGTTTTCAAACAGTTTTTCGTGTAAAAAATAGGAAGATGAAAAAAAAACTTCCATAGGGGCATAAAAAATGAAGTAAAGAAAATTCCAAGTCGATAGCTTGAAAACTCTCACTCTGAGAGTTGACACCGTTTGTAAAAAGGGCATTTCGAGAAAAACGCGTTTAAAGTTCGAAGGATGATTTTTTTTACATAAATTGTCTACTTACAATCAAGGGGCCATCCCAGCTCCATACAAAATCCATTCTGAATAACAACACGAAACTGACGAATTTGACCACTCTATTTCGGTTATAGAAGAGCAGGTAAGAACCCTAGGTAGGGATGTGCCGTTAGAGACGGAACAAAAGATATGACGCGCGTCGCCCTACGCTTCAATCTATTTATCTAAGAAAGATTGTAGCGATCGTAATAATGCGAATTTTAATTTGAAAATATGACACAACACGCAAAACTATATGTAATTCAAGATAAGAAAAAGAATGAATCGAATTTTCAAGAATTTTACACTGAGATAGTCTCTTAATGTTTGACGAGTTTCAAGTGGCCTTCAGTCAAAAACATACATGCACTATTATTAATGCGTGTTGGAGCATGTTCCAACCAATACCACTTTCCATTTTATCGTAGTTGATATACATAGTACTGAACTGAGTCAAAATTCATAAGTGTCCCCATTCCAAAGAGGGGAACGAAAAATAGGGCTCTAAAGACTTGTCCTTTGCTCTTTAAGCACTTAAGAATTGCTTCTTTTGAAGATCTTCAATTTCAAATTGTATCTGTTGAAATATCAGCATGAACCGCAAAACCCCTGTTTTCTTTATAGTCAATAAATTTATCATAATTTCACCATTTATTTATTTGTGCAGCAAAATCTAATTTGGTCATATGGGCGATCAGTGATAACTGCTGAGGTGTTATTTCCCCAGATGTGTGATTTGTAACCACCAAGTAAATTTTGTACTTTTGTATGCTTATCCAACTAATTAAAGGAAGTAAATTTCATTTTTCTCACATAATATAAAAGATGCTCATCGTGGAGTATAAAAAGTTCAAAATATACAATTAGTTCCAGGGAAATATTTTACACCTTTTTGGGTGGGATTAAACAATAGAACTTTTATGTCTTACTAAGACCATTCTGTGTAACAAAAATCTGAACGGAATATTAAAAAAAAAAAAAAAATAACGTTAGTCGGAACATTCTAATTGAACCTTGATTTAAATATAATATTTTGTGATGTATACTAACACGAAACTGACACATCCGGCAACTACCTACTTTTCGCTGATTTCCTTCTGTATCATACTAAATAGAAATTGTGACATTTTCTTGTAAGTTAATTTGTGAAATTAAATTTTCAATAATTTATTTTAAGCTGTTCTACTGTATGAAATACACTGTGCAGTAGATATGTCTCACCTATATCGCCCGCTCATGACTGTTAAACATATTCATATTTTTTATTTAAAGGTTTTATTTTATTTTATCGGACTTTGCAATAGTATAAACTGACATTTTGGAGGGTGGGATGTGGGGTCCCGTTCGCCCTTGTATGTAGTGTTTTAGTAATTTTCTTTTTTATTTTATCTTTTTCTTTTTATTAAGTAAATCATCCGATAGCAAACACAACTTACACCAATTCCATACTTAGTGTGATAAAAAAAAATAGATCTACAAAAGAAATTTAATTAGAAGAAAAAACGACTAAGCCCACTGACATGTATATAAATGGACTGCTCGTTGAACCAAAAATGCATGAAAGCAAATGTCACCACTTTCATGTTCCCGTCTCTTTCCGTGAGAGCATACTTTCCCATTGAACTGTAACGATTCAGCGTTATTTCCAACTAAAACAGCCTTGTAAAGAACACTTCCTTCGCTTTATAATTAAAACTTAATAATACAAATAGTCCCAAATACTTTTGTGGTAAATTCTGTAAATCCCACTGACATGCATATATAAGTAAATTCCCAAATAATTTAAATACAGCGCCAGTCAGAGCATACTTTTTGAAATCAAAACTGGTGCCACATGAAAAAGGAGATCAGTCAGTTCATTTACATACATGTCAGTGACTAAGCCTAAATTAAAACAAAGTGAAATAAAATATATTAACCCTCAGCAGTCGCACTGGGTCACTCGGGACCAGAGCGAAATTTCTCTTGGCAATTTCTCACAAACGAAAAAAGGGCGGGCCCTGATCCCTTCCTCTAGAAAGGTCTTAAAACCGAAGTTTGGTCGCTCTATGCAAGTAAGGAAACTAGATATCACATTGCAAATATTGTGTGCGGTCGTGAGTGACCCAGTATGACGGACATGTAAGTGAAAGCTATGTTCCAGGAATAGGTTGATTTTCGGTCTGAGGCCTTTGAAATATTGTGTCGAGATGTGTAAAATTAATATTATAATTTCCTGAATTTCTTTTTCCAAAAAAAAAAGGCAAAGACATAATTTTTTCATAATTAATTGTTTTTTTTTTTAAGATGGCGGAGAGAACGTCGGAAGAGTTAGAAGGGACATGTATTGAAGGAATGTAATTTTTATAATTTCAGCATGTACTGAGATTTTTTAATAAGAGTAATATTTTTTGAAAAAAAAATGAGAACTTATATGTTTTTTATGAGAATAACATCGATTTTCCTATCCTTGAAAGCGTCGACTTTCAGGTGAAGAAATAATTACATTTTTTTTTTTGATAAAAATGATCTTAATTCGGTTTTTTTAAGCATTAAGATGTCCAACGGCGATAATCTATTGTATTTTCTTTTCCTATGACACATTTTGTTTTTATTGACATTTGAGCAGAAACACTTTTTTAGCTCATTTTTGAGCTTCAACAAATTTTAATTTACAATCTATAACTAAGTTTCTTATACTTTTTGAAGAGTTTTGACATAATAAAAATGTACGCGAACATATGTGACCCAGTGCGATGGCGGAAGCAGGGAAATTACAATGCGAGGGTTACAAAGAACTTTTTTACAAAAAATAAAATAAATAAAAGTAAAAAATAATTTTTCTTTCCCAGTGATAAGTAAAAAGAAAAGTTTCACTGCAAATAGTTCAAACATTTAAAGTCAAAGAAAATAAAATATTGTCACTACGTTCAATTTTAAGATTTAATCATTTCTTAATTTGCAGTGAAAATTTTTTTTTGTGTATATCACTGAGAAAGACAAATTATTTTTTACTTTTTAGTGTAATTTATTTATAAAAGTTATTTATTGTCGTTAAAGTATTTTTAATATATTTTATTTTCTACTTTTTAGTCATTACATTTTCGATAAAAATACATAAAGCGGTACATAATCTATTTGACATATGGATATACTATTCTCTTGCGAACGTTCTGGGGTAATTTTCTTTTCTCTGTGGTAAGTACTAGTTTAGACGATAATTGCACTCTAATGTAAGTACTTCCATTAAAAAAAAATTTACATGAAAAAAAATGCAAAAATTTATTTCACATCGAACCCATATAACGGTTAAACATAGAAAATTGGAATACTCCCATGAAATATGTAAAACAATATCCTAAAGCGTTTAAAATAAAAATGAGCCAGCCACAACAACCTACACCCATTCGAAAATCATACAATGTAACGATATTCGGGTGAAAAAAGTCTGTTATAAGGTTTTTTACAGAAGAAAAGAAAATATGTCATTTAATAGCACTCAGTAAGAGCTTTAATTTGATATTACAAACAGCTAAAATTGGACAACCACAAGGGGGTAGTTACAACTTCCATCTCAAAATCCCCATCGGAAAGCCTCATTCACTTATTCTAAATAAAAAAAACCCATGTAAATCCATAAACGTTTACTATCCTAAAACACTTCTCATTATGGGAATGCCCACTTTTCATACAACTTTAGGCCTGATATCAACATGACAGATGTCGTAAACGATGCATTATTATGATCTGAACATTATTTTATTAACAAAGTTTATTTCAATTAAGCTAGAGAAAACTTTGGCGATCCAATGTAGCTTGTGCGACTTTCTTGAGTGAAAAACTGGACTGTTTTACTTCATGTGATTGTGCGGAGTTGATGAGTCGTGCAAATGACTTTCTACGAGTAAAATATTCACAAATGAATACTAATGGCCGTAAAACAACGGCAAAAATAGTTGTAGTAAATGGGGTGTATGTGACCCAAGCACATGAAAGTGGGCTTTCCGGTAGCAAGAGCGTTCCGAGAAAGTTTTCTGAATTGGGAAAATCCCATTGGAACCATCCGATAGTTCAGGGTGAGACATTTAATTTGATATGAAACATGCGGTACTGGAACCACCAACCCTCCGCCGGGGGTTCTTACCTCCCACCCTAAAAGTGTGCAGTTAAAAATTTTATTCCACCAATTATAGCTGGTAATGAGCTGAGGCGAACAGTGAAATCCGTTTTCCGATCGGACAAAACCCCGTGGAGTTAGAGGTGATCTAAGGTGCGAAAAGTCTAGTACCTCAGTTCGGATTGAAAAAAGGGAAGTACTAAAAAGTACGGGGATAGCTATAAATAGCTAGTTAATCTTTCGAGTATAGGATTGTGGGTACTCAAATTTCTTCTCAGGAGCTACGGAATTCGATTCTGTACTAGATTTTCCAAAATGTACTAGATCAAATTTTGATCCCTCCAGACCTTCCCCGCTTAATTAAAAAAAAAAAAAAAAACATTATTAATATCATAATGCACCGTTTAAGACATCTCTCATGTTGGGGGAGGTATCGGGCCTAAAATGGGAATTAATCCCCTTTGTTATCAATCTTTGTAAAAAGTTCATTTTAGCCTTTCTCAGCGATCTAGACACGAACGGCTTTTAATCTCCAATTTAAATTATACGTGCGAGAGCACTAATCCCACAAGTCATGCCAAACTGCATACTGCATTATGTAGTTTACTGCGATTTTGACTGTCTCATAACAAGTCATTTATTAGGCTTAATTTCATCTCTAATTTCGATAAACATTTCGTGGCAGTAATTTTGAAACATGTTTAAGAAGGGATTCGTTTATGATAATTTCAAACTTATTGCGGGTAAAGGTTTCATAGTTAAAATAAACAAATACTTGAATTTACGTTTATTAAAATGTAATCCGTTATCAAGAAGTCTCTGAAAGACCGTTCAAAAAGACCATCGAAAAGTGTTTCTTATAGATCCCGTTTGACTCGGTTTCACACCAAACTTGATGGATTTTGGAGACATGCGATTATCTCATTTATTGTGACTCCATCTGGCGATGTGGAGTGAGTGGAGGTTGATTTCGTACATTTTTGTTGTATGCACTATAATTTTGTTACAATTTCTTGTTCTCTAACCGGTCTATATTTAATAAGGTTTTTTTGGAAATATACAGTGTGTTAAATGTGTCTGAGCTAAATCCACTTGTTCCAGATGGAACGGGCCATTCGAAATCTACTATGAAAATGTTACCAAGTAAATACAACCATACATACAAAGCCATTTGTATATAGCACATATATGTATGTATGCACAGTTATACCGCAATAAAACTTCTAATTACCTTTATACATGGTCGAGTCAGTCGAACAAGTTATGTACATATTTCCAGAGGGTGTTCCACCATTAAGGCAAACTCATTAAAAATCGATCCTTAAGGATTAACTAATGGAAATTTTCCAAGTAACTTGCTTACATATAGCACGGTAACACACAAACATACATCATCACTCAAGAAAATGTTCCTCTCGTTGTTGGGGTAAACGAACGTTCTTCAATGAGCTTTTTCATTGGCACCAGAAAGGCCTATTGCGCAAGCTTTTTTTTTCTGTTTTTATATTGAAAAGCTATAGGGAGAGCTTTTTGCCACCCAATACCGTAGAAAATTCATTTCACCTCCCGTCTGGTTGCATGATTTTGATTCCAATTTACATAACTTGAATAATAGTAGCTGACAGCGGCGGCGTTGGGTGGTGGTGATGGTGGTGGTGGTGTAGGAGGATGGTATCGTACCGGTAGTTGCGCCGCCGGTTAGGGCGTTAGTTTGGCATAAGGGTGAGTACCACCAACTTTTTACTATTCACAAAACAGCCACCAAAAGCACTCGGATGCACCGCAGAGAGATTTTAAAGCAAATCTGCTTACAACAGTGCCAACACGAGTGTCTCATATGGTTCGATTGTTTACACCGTGTCGTCGACATTTTTTTTACCATTCTATCCTCTATATTCCATCTTGCTTTCTCTATACTTGAACCTTTTTATTTTCTATATGCAAGAATGCACCACCTACTAAGGAGCTTGTCCTGTATAAAAAAAAAATAAAAATAAATGAAAATAAATAAAAAAAAAAATGCTTGGAAAAGTTTTCCTTTTGGAATTCCAGCCCACTCGTCATTTGAGCTTTTGTTTATATTTGCAGTGCTGCTGCTACTGTTCAGGCTCGTTGCAATCCAGATGGCATTTAAAAATTCAAGTTCTATCCAGCTCTGTGCGATTTCAGCTTGCCAGGCCGATGCGATGTGGTGCAGTATGTTTTGACAGCGTTGTTTTCATTGCTCCCACTCGGCTTTGATTAGCCTCGTGTAAATGCAATTTTAATTAATTTGTTGATAAATAATTTCTGTTTAATATTGTCATTGGAGATGTTTACTATTCGGTACGGTGTTATTGAGGGGAGTCTATCTAAAGGGCCACGCGCAGGATGCCTCGATTTCCGTGTTACTTGATTTTCTTTTTTAGAGGGGCTACTATGAGGAGAGATAGGTTAGAGACTAGGCACTTTAGTGTTGCTGTTGATTTATAGAGGACTTTAACTGATTTATCCTATGATTGTAATACCTAACCTTCTCAATTTTGAGAGATAAAAACCCTTCTGGTGGCTATTGATCTTAGATATAGTACAGCTGTCTTCTTTTGTTTCCTTGCGGTGTTCTGCAGAACACAGGAGATTGTAAATAGAATTGATTTATAGGATGCAGAAGTAGAAAAGATTTTGAAATTATAGACTTGCATGACTTTAATTCTACAAAATATGAAATCTGACAAACTAGGCTGATGCCAATGCCTTAAAAAAAAATATTAAAAGGCAAGGACCAGCTGAAAAATTTAGTTAAGGTTATAATTAAGAGAAAAAATTAAACACGAGATAAAGTGAAATTTAGGTGTTGAAAGTCATTTTTTTTTGCAATTTTCGGCAAAACGTGACCTCCTAGCGAAAAATGTCCTTCACAGAAGTTGTAGATAATAAAAAAGATATAAAACTTTCATAAAAGGCATTTTTCTACATAACCTCAAACTCATTTAACATGAAATTTTGTGAAAGCATAACTTTTTTTATTTAAAAAGCATGATTTTTTGGAATCTGAGAAACAAGTAGTTTCCTATATAGATATTTACATTCTTAAAAAAAAAAACTGACATTCTTTGTGTTTTCTTTTTATTTAAATATTCTATCTTAGCTCATTTTAACCGTTAAAATGATCTATTTAATGTGGATGGTTTGTTTTTCGTGAAACTTCTTAAGATTCATAAAAGCTAAAAAAAAAAAAATAACTGAATCAAGAATTTTTTAATGTTTTTATTATTTTCAATTTTTTTTTATATTATTTCTGTTAATAATGGATTAAGTTGCAATAATAGAATTTACTTTAACGTAATTTACTAAAGTTGAATGAATTTAATTAAAAAAAGTGGTGCAAACCATCCTGAAACTTTTAATTTTAAATAATAATTAAAAACAAATTAATAAAAAATTTCTTTCATATAAACGTGGTAGAAAAATTTGCAAAATTGTGAATTCGGAAACCCATATTAAAATGGTATTTGGAATACATATACTTATAAAAGATTTAATTAAGCCCGCCTAAAGTTGTGGGAGGAGGGGGGGGGGGAGAAAATAAGAGAGGTCGTGCCAAGACAGTAGCCGAGTTCGTTTTAAGTTAATATCTATTCAGTCATCTAGTTGTGTGGAAGCGTTTCCATTAAAAAATATAACAGAAAAACTGCTTATCAACAACAAAAATCAGCTGTTGTCATTAAATTTTTTAAATGATATTATTGATATTTAATTTTAATATATTCGCGTCAAGGTGCAAGCGTCTACTTTTGAATTGCTCCAAAATTCAAGTAACGCTTCAGTAAAATTTTAAACTCATGCCCACATTTATCCCAGATAGAGTTCAGACTTAATACTTAATTCTCGAGAAATTATTAAAAAGTATTACCTGCTGCTGTGAAAGTGGTTGCAATAAAAAAAAAACAGTGGCTGCCGACAACATGGCTTATAATTAAAATGTACCAAGCTATGCTAGTAATTGTCATGAAAACTACTTAAAAAGTTTAGTTTTGAGATAAACAAATCTTTGAAGACGTAAGTGATTTGAAAGATATTATTGATGAAGTTCTCACAAAAAGTCTTCATATTGAAATTGAAGAATAATATCTGCGATCTTTCGGAATTTGAAAGTTTTATTTCTGAAAAATAGAAAAATCACAATGCAAAAAATCTAAAATTCATTTGAATTTTATAAATTTTCATAAATTTTTGATTTCTATAAAAAAATATTTTTCTGAAGTCAAAAAAGTTTCTTTAATTAAATTTATTCAACTTTCGAAATATTACGTTAAAGTAAATTCTGTCATTGCAGCTTAATTGATTACTAACAAAAATAATTTAAAAAAAAAAAACAAAATTGAAAATCATAAAAATATTGAAAAATTCATGATTCGAAAAGTCATTGTTTTTTTAGTGTTTCTCAATTTTAAGCGATTTCATGATAAAACAATTCATCAACATATATAGACCATTTTAAAGTAGACATTTCAACAATTAAAATTAGTCCAGATAGAATATTTAAATCGAAAAAAAAAACACTAATAAAGTTTTTCCTGGAAGATTTAGGTTTTTACTTTTTTTTTCGAAAATTGTAAATATATCGGAAACTACATGTTTTCCAGATTCCAAAAAAAATTGTGCTTATTCAATACAGAAAATGTATACCGTCACAAAATTTCATGTAAAGTGAATTATTTAAAAAAACCGAAAATCGGTTTTCCGCCATTTTCTCCGATAATTTGATTTTATGTTGAAAAATGTGTTATATGAAAGTTTTAGATTTTTTGATTATCTACAACTTTTGCGAAGGATATTTTCCGCTAGGATGTCACCTTTTGCTGAAAATACCAAAAAATCACTTTCAACCCCCAAACAGCACATAATTTCACTTTATATCGTGTTTAATTTTTTCTCTTAATTATAACCTTAACTAAATTTTCTGGTTGGTCCATGCCTGCTAATAATTTATTTATATTTTTCAAAAAGGTATTGGCATCAGCCTAGTTTGGTAGTTTTAGTTTCTAGCTTTGAATTAAAGTCATACAAGGCTATACTTTTAATTCATTTTCTACTTCTATGCATCCTACAAGTCAATAGAATTCGCAATCTCCTGTATTATGCAGAACACTGCATATGAATCAAAAGGACATATGCCAACCTCCACCGCTGACATATATATATAACTGGACTGACTTATCTCATATTCAATATGGCACCAATTTTGAATACCGAATAATGCTCCCACGGAAAGAAATAATGTTCTCACTCTGAACTTTAAACAATATCTTGTTGGTTACCAATCGTTACAGTTCAGTGGAAAATAATGCTGTCACGGAAGGAGACATATATGGCGCCCTTTATTTTCATCCATTTTTGGTTTAACCAGCAGGCTATTTACATATGTATGTGTACATTATGTCAGATGCCTCTACTCAGTAGATTGGAGTCAGTAGGAAATATGCTGGAATCTGCAGAATTTACCACATACTTGTAATTCAAAATTTTAATTTTTGGAATTCTTCTGAATTTCCAAAATCTATCTATGGAAGGAACAAAAATTCCACTAAAGCTCCCGAATTATATAAGATAAGACAACTTTAAATTTCGGGAATTGCGGAAAATAAAATCAAAATTATCTAACAAAAAAAAAGATATTGGTATATTTTCCACGTAGGTATACAGGGGGTTTTCATAAAAAATGCAAATACAAGTTCAAAAATTGGACACGGCCTGAGAACGCGTCGACTTTAGAGAGCTTATACCCTTATATGCCGTGAGAAATCACTTGAATCAAATATTTGAAGAAAAATTGATTGGCCGCGATGGGCCCATCGCGTGGCCTCCACGGTAACCCGACTTAAATCCAATCGATTTTTTTTTGTTTAGGGCTACTACAAGGAGCTGGTTTATTGTAAAGAATGAAGAAATTTGACAGATTTGTCGAGTAGATTAAGAGCGGCGGAAGACAACATCAAAAGAAACAGACAAGCACTCAATCGACTGAAAGAGAATATTTTCCGCCGTTGTTGGTTATGTGTCGAAAAGGACGGGTAGACATTTTGAAAACTTTTTGTAATTTTTCACAATAAAATAATTATTTTTATTTAATTTTCGGTTTTACTTGTTTTTACTTCCCAATTAAAATTGTTAAATATTACACTTAGTGCAATCTGAATCTCGAGATTTAAGTATAATGCCGTTGAGATAACTTGATAAAATTTACGCCATGTAAAGTCGATGAACTAAGGAAGTTTTTAAACTAGTTTCTAAAAATATGGAACATTTTTCTGAAAATTGCCATAGAACATTCAAGTTAGGTTTTGTTTTAGTAAAAGAAAAAAATCAACATTACTTTTTGAGACAATGGTGAAGTGTATTGAAATAAATGTTTCTAAATACAACAGATGCATTGTTAAGCTATTTCGGAAAAAAAAATAAGTGTCTATCTCACTTTCTTCGACCGCTATGACCAAAATTACCTTACAACATGTAATTAGCGAAAAATCTCGAAAATTTGTAATAACTCGAAAACTAAAAAAAAAACCGTAGAACATACATGGGGGTGATTTGGGTTCCCCGAAGGAAGCTCTACCTCCAGGCTTCCGATATCACTATTTTTTGGGACACCATGTATTAAAAAAAAAAATAAAAAAATTGAGGTCAAAGTAAAAGAGAAAGGTAAAAAACCTACTCTACTTAGTTCGGTAGGTAAAATACTGAAAAATGTTCTAAAAATAAACGTTGTGAAATTTGCATCGGATAACAATCTAACTCCAAATGAAGAAATAACAGTTAAATAATATTAAAATAATTGGAAACAGTTAAATAACGCAGTATTCATAGAAAAAATAGTCGAACTAAGAATATAAATTGCCCCCTAGCGGCCACCTGTTGCATTTTCGAACCACCACTCTCATACAATTTATTTCTTGTCTGAACGAGACCTACAGCTATGTATGTGAAATATTCGAGACGTGAAACCTGTATATATCACCTGGTCGAAAACTAAGAGCTCCGTTAGACCTGTAAAAGCTACGTGTGTAGTTAGGTACTTTTACATAGTTTATGTAAGCTCAGATGTATTTAGATAAAACGTAAGCATAGGTATAAAAAAAAAAATTCTGTATATAGAATCATTGAAAAATAAACAACTTCACATGTAATTTTTGCAGATCTTAGATTTGTGAAGAGGTGTGCAGGCATTAGCCTCGTAATCACTGCGACCTGAAAGATCTATTGTGAATCTATGCAAGTCTTACGTAACCATGAGTTCCTCAACTTACAAACAACTGCACTAATGACTAGACATGAATAATCATGATCACTAAGTTGTGTGCTTTGTGGAGTGTTGTCGTCATACTTCATCTCTTTCTCCATTTTCAAGATCTACTTCAGACTTTTTTAAGGACTCGTTGCTATTTTGCCAATGTTTGGATTATGATTGTAAGGATGAAATACCATGTAATTTAAGTAATTATGAATTCTATCATAAACAATTACGTTTACAATTTTTTGCTCAGTTCCTTCCCATAGTAGCATAATTGTAATCTAAAACACTGAAGTGATATGAGTTCCCATCCTACTTAACAAGCGATTGCTCTCGGACTTTCCTCAATAAAATAATTATACAGAAAAATTGAATTTTTCAATGTATCGATCAAAGAGGTCTCATCAGTATGATTATCATTGATCGCCTACCATATAGAAGTTCAATGATGGAGGTCACCCATTCAACCAACCATACTGATGATACCTCTCGGTTCGGTAGCTCAATTTGTTTTGAATTTACAATGTAATTTGTAAATTCATTGAAATTATTTTCAATTTATTTCAGTATTTAGATAAGAAATTGTCCAACTAAAATGGCACGTGAACCAATAGAGATCACAGCTTGAAATTTTTACGGATTGTACCATGGGTTTAGGCCTATTCAGATATGAAAACCCCAAAAAATCGCTACATGTATTATCGAAGGTTTTTTCAAGGATAAAGGATGCCAAATACTATTTTTCACAAAAATTGCACCGAGTGTATTTTTCCTACAAAACCTGAAATTTATTCTTTCCAAAACACCGCAGATCATTAAAATCGACTTCGTATATGTAACCGGAGATAAGAATTTTTGAAGTTAAGTCGAACAGGTAAAAATTGGTCTTTTTCAAAAATATGTAATGAAAAATGAAATTTGTGCATGGCAACCCTGCGATGGAATTGCACAGTTTCACCCATTTTGAAATTTATATGTACATATAATAATAAATAAATAATAAATTAATAAATTTTATTGCTGGCAAAGATACATAAGATTTTAGAAATCTTAAAAGTGTACAATTAACGTAGGAAAAATTCTAAATATTAACAGTGTGTGTGTAAAATACAAGCGCGGGAAGAATCATAACAATGAAAAAGTTATACAAATATTTAGAATAATTGATATGTGAGATAATATAATATTATAATAGAAGAAGAAAAAAAAAAAAAAATTAAACTAGATTCAGAAAGCAAAAAAAAGAAAAGAAAACAAATATTAATAATAATGATAATGTGTACAAAAATATAGTCGAGAAATCGAAGAGGTGTAGCGCAATACAGTGCACAGCATCAGTCAGTGCGTACTAAGGCAAAAGGGTCGAAGCCAAGAGCCGGCCGAATGTTCCAACGGAGCCAGCCCGCTGAAGGCTGACGGGTAAGCCATTCCACTTACGAATGACCTGTACGAAGTAAGATCGCTCACCAATTTGAGTAACAAAGCTAGGTAACAGAAGACGACGATGTCGAGTGGAGCTCAGGAATTGAATACGGTCCTGGAGATAAGCTGGCTCTTTCGCATAGATCAAGTTGTACAAAAATAATTATAATAATGTTTGAGTATAAAAAAATTACGTACATAAATCCGGTCATCCTGCGGACGGGCAAACAAACATACTGCAGGACATATAGTCGGACAATTAAAAACCCTTTCAATATGATTATATTATATTATATTTACCCTAATTATCATTATTTATAAGCGTTACAAACAGAATGACAAATGTAGCATATGTTCTGATTGCAACCTCGGTAATCAGGTGCCAATATTTGCATAAAGCATCAGCATCGATGGACGAACTTGAGTATACTTGCAGGTGTACAACATTTTTTCTTGATAGCTCTAAAAGCAATATCTCTGATTTTCTCTTGGGGCTCGAGAAGGAAACAATGTAGAACTGTATGGTTGGCATCATTATCGGCCACTGCTCGTTTCACACTCATCTAACAAGTGTTGGAATTGTTGACAGTCCTGAGTGTCTGTATTGCCTTGATGGAGAGCCTGAGACAACCGGACATTTTCTCTATGCTTGTCCGGTCTTTGCACGGAGCAGATAAGATATGCTTGGGTCTGTCATCCTATTAGTGGATGAGCCTAAGAGCTTATCTAATCTAGACCTGATACGCTTTATTAAGAGGACAGGAAGATTTTATTGAGAGTTCATTTGATATTTTTAGCAGGTTAGCACAATGGGCTGTCTTAGCTTCTATGTTTGGTGTTTTTCGTCCCCCTGCCTTGAAGCAAATAGGCTGTGAATATATACAACGTATTCAAGATTAAACCAGCGTAACGCCTCTTTTATCACTACTTCTATGGCTATTACTCTGACGTAATTTGAAGCCTGATCTCTTGTTGAATTCTGCCTATGCGTATACCACACGAATTGTACTCCGACCTCAATCCTACACTTTTGAAGTCAAATTCGGTCGTACCGCGAAATTCTGCGAATCCTTCATAAGCAGAACAGTACGAATATGAAACGATTTACCATCCAGTAGTAAAGTTTAGAAAGATTTATTCAGAAAAAGTTGCTTATTTATATTTTCGATATCAACATTCAAAATAGAAACCATTTCTTTTTTAAACTTCGCTCATTATGCGGGTTAGTTAGCAGGTGTTAAACGAAAAAAGGTATGTGCAGTTTTAAAAGAGGTTAGAGAAGAAACACTTTATAAGCTACATTTGGGGTAGTGTCTTCTGCTGCAAGGATCACTGCACTTCTGGGTAGAAGAAATCACTCTAGAATAGCTCATATGGGGTAGGATACAGTCTTCTCTCAGATCCGGCAAAGTATAACGACTGCTCCGTAAAGTGCCAAACACAATTCCGACGTTTCGATCCGTTTCGATCCGTTTCGATCCAACATATTTCGATCCAAACGGATACATGAGCACAATTGTTCCGTTCAGTTTCAAACACTTGACTTTAAAATTTTGCCAGATTTTGTCTTTCAACCATGAAAACATACTTTTTTTGTCATATAATTCATGTCTTTTTTTATTTCCTTAACAAAAGCCTTTTTTCATGCATCTTTGAGTATAAAGAAATATTTACAAATGATTTTTCTAGCTTATGTCATCCGTAAAAGTTGAAATTTCCTCAACTTCTCCGTTTCGATTCGATCCATTTCGATCCATTAGGGTTTAATCTTTAATGTGTCCAATTGTACGCATGTCTCATATAAGCAAATTTGACATTTTTACGAATCGGATCGAAACGGTGGAATTGTGTTTCGCCCTTTACTGCGAAGAAAACATTTAGACGAAGCTCTTTTGAACTAAAATTGTTACTCTGAGGAAAATAACACTGACACTTTCGCTCTAGGGGTAGAATTTCAAATATTAGGAAAACTGGTTTTAATAATTTTTTTATTTGATTTACTTGTGTAAAGTTTTTGTTTTTTTTTAATTGGATAGGAGCGTTAATAATTGTCTTTCAATACCCCCAGTTCAGGGGTTAGTAAGGATGAATTTCGAAAATCGGTACAGTTAGCTGATTTTAAGTTGATACGCGCGTTATTTTAATTTTTTCTATACAAATTCTAAAACCCATTTCCACGACCTTAGGGTTTAAATTTAAAAAAAAGAAAAAAAGAAATCTTTTTATCGAGCCTATCCATACCAAAATGAAGCTGTATTCCAAAAATTACATGTTCCACACATTCCGTCTGTAATACATAGAAACAATGCTGGTAAAACAAAATGGATTAGACACCCACGCATAATATTAAAAGTTATTTTGATTTTTGCATGTCCGCCTGTCTGTCTGTCCATCTCTTCGTCTACCTATCCACCCATCCATCCTCACGATAGCTGTCGAGAGTACGTTTACTTAGACATTTGAAATTTTGCGCACGACCTTCTTAAAAAAAAATTTAAGTTCGAATATGTAACAAAACGGGTAATACCTTCGTAGGGTTGCCATATAAAAATTTCGTTTTTCAACTAATATATTTGGACGTTGCTTGAAAACGCGTGTAAAAATCTCAATTTATACACGGAATTTTCATAAAAATAGTAAATATTAATTGGGCAACACGTTCTTGGTGATGCCATACAAAACTTTGATTTTTCACTTTATATCACTTTTATTTTCATCTGGGGTATATTTACACCAATTCTAATTTTTTCCTATACCGTCACAACTACCCTTCACCTATGATTCCGAGTACATGGTGTCAACTAGAAATCCTCTCAGGAAGATTAAGTAATAACTCGGGTTACTGTCATCATTGTGACCCATCACTTTGAATTCGATATGAATGACAACTTGCTTTCCGTTGTGTGTCGTAATCAATCCTAAATCGATACACACGCACATGTTTCATTTGCAAGTGGGCCTCTTTACCGAGTCATTGACTGGTTAGAAAAATAAGTGGGTTCATCGATTCATGTACATAAATTACAAGAAGATCGAAAAGCGAAACATTAATAATTTTGGGACCGGCATACAAACATAGGTGTATATGTAGTTATAAATTACATATGCATACGAAAGTTTAGTTATAATAAAAAGAAAAAAAATATCTTTCTCTAAAAATCTGTAATTGAAAATCTGATGCTCATGCTTACCACATATGTCGCTCATAACTCTTCACTTTCTATAATTAAAAGTCAAAGTAAAAAAAAAAAAAGCAAAAATGAAAAAAAATACACACATAAATCGCAACTGAGCAAAATTATTCTGGAAAAAATCGCAATTCAATTACGGACCAGGAAATATATCACTCAACAAATTTAATTACACAAGGAAAAGTAATATCCATCACAGAAATCACCCTGGCGCTCTGACAACAAGGAAATTCATTTGGCGATAGTGCGCTGGGAACACATTGACCCCCTGTGGAATTGCCAGAAATAATGCGACAATGGTCAAGTGACACGCACATTTGACCGACCAAGACCACATAGCCATGGGCCATTGTCCGCGCTACTGATGGGAGGAATTCCTTTCAGTCAAATATTTTCGGTTTGAGGCAGGCCGCAAGCGCATAAAATTGCCACATTTATATGGTCAAATTTTTCAATGGGGACTGGGGTACTTCCAAGTATTTTTTGGGCGCAAAAATTTTTTTCTATGTTTTTTTTTTCGTTATTATTTATTTTAATAAAAATCTCTGGGCAATGCTCTCTCTCTCGTGATGGGCGAACACAATTTTTTATTTCGGTCACATGGTAATTGTCCCTTTTCTGTGATTATTATTTTCGTTGATGAAATTACAACGAAAAAATTAGTTCTTTTTGGGAACAGTATGAATGAAGGAAGTCGAAAATAAATAATCGCCCCCGGGGAGATCTCAACGGGAAGATCTGTTTCCCCAAAATAAGGAGGGACATAGAAACTAAATAAAGAAGTCTACTTCAGTTTCGTTTGAGATTAGAACTATTCTGAGGAGGTGGTCATTAAAAGGACACGTGGGGAATATTTTTTTTGTTTTGTCTTTTTTTTTAGAATTTATTAAGTGGGAAAAGAAATTTTGATTGAAGGATATTTAATGAGTAGGAGGAAATCTACAAATTGAAGATTATGATGCAAAAATCACTTTGGATTAGATTTTAATAAATATTTTGTTGATAGAATCTTCACGTAGTTAGGTGTTCAGATACTGATGGCCTTTGTAAATAGATGTTTGCGTTGAAGGAGCACATGTCCATTAAAATGAGTCTGCGCTAATAGATTTGAAAATTGCAATTTGAATGGAAATTAGTTAAGATAATTGTAACAGTACATTCCGTTTATTTAATTTTTTTTTTTATTATTAATCCAAGCTCAAGAGATACCCTATGATACAAAACACAGCATGGCAGGAAGGAGATGAAGGAAGGAATAGGGTACATGAAGAGATTAGCGGAAGTTCTGATGTGTGTTACTGTTGAACTTTTGCAGCATGTAAGCCTGAGGAAAGACAATAGATGGTAGGCTGTTACATAATCCTACAGTTCGGGATAAAAAACCATCAAGTAGTAAAGCCAAAAGTATTTTGAAGGGTAAAAGAATGGATGACGGCTAGTATTGAGAGCAGGATTTAATCAACAAGGGATTAGACTAGATATTTCATCAGAGCGGCGTTTACCATGCATGTAGCGATAAAGGAGTGAAGTGCATTTAATATTGTGGTGGTGCTCGACACGACAAGCTATTGCCACAGAGCCAATAAGCTTGAAGGTTCTTTTTTGTACAATATTTATTGAAGCTAAGACTGTGTGACCAGCACCGGCTTAAATAAGGAAATTCTAATCGATTCTAGGTCTTATATAGGACTTTTTGAGGAGCTCTAGATTTGACGGGCTGAAATATCAGAAATCCATGACAATTCAAGAAAAGTCAGCAAGTTCTCAGATGAGAGTCTAGCGCGGAGGCCATATTGGCGATCGTTGATTGGTTTCTAGATACTTCATTAATTTGGAGTTAATTATAGTCTTAAAAACCTTTGAAAGAATCGGAGTGTTTGCAATAGCGCGTGCTAGTTTCCAAGCAGTTGGAAAGTTTCCTATCGAACAAGACAAGTAGAATAGTTTCAGAAGAACTTTAGCCAAGGGGCAACTGTTAATTAACAGAGGCGAGAGATCATAGATTGGTAGAGATTTTTTCCAAAGGTGGTACATTTTTTAGATCACATGGAATGGACGTTCCTTGTATTCCGTCTTCAATTCTCCCAACAAATACCTTTTCATGCAAATCTTTTCAAATGCCTCCTAAAAGATATTTTTTTACGACTTTGTGGTTTATTGCCACATCCGCCAGGAGAGCCACTTTTACAAATTTGTCATTTTATGATTAACGAAAAATTTCGAAATGATGTTTCATTTTTGATTATTGAAATCCAAATTCAGCTAAAATTCATAGTGGATTAGAAAGTGAACACATTCTGGATTCAAATTGTGTCTTAAATCACGAAAAATGATTTCCTTTGCCTTTTCGAGGAAAATAGACTCAACCTCCGGGATAGGGGTTAATTCAGTAAAAATTCACGGCGGATTCGAAAGTGCAAACATTCTTGATTCAAATTCCTTCTAAAACCCGAAAACGGACTTTTTGTTTTTATTTTTCGAGAAAAACGGAAACTCCTGGATAACGCCAAAACTAGAAAAATTTATTTATGTGTGGCTATGAGGGAGGGAACATAATGAGAGTTAGGAGATACCCTCAGGTAAATTAGTCTATGATGACTTTTTAACTGGGTAGGAAAAAGAAACTCTTCAATTAGAAAAGAGAGAATGGCATATATCATATTTGTAAGCAGAGGCACAAACTTCAACTGCCCCTGCAAACATCATGATTCGAAAATGATTTGCTAGTAAATCTTAATCTCTGGCTTAAACTTTGAGATCGAACTCGATATCGAACGGAAAATAGACTACCAACGTAGTAAAAGCAACATGATTCTCGACTTATTAACCCGAGATTCTCTCTCGATAGCGAATTGCTTTAGATCCTAAAAACAACATGATTTTCGATTTATCAACCCGAGATTCTCTCTAGATAGAGAATTGCTTTAGATCTTAAAACGAACCGATACTGACGTTAAAACGAAGTTATGCGTAATTTCTTATATATATTAAAGAAAGCGAACTATTCTCGTGTCGTAAGCGATTCGTGTAGGGCGAGTTTTTATGAACATTTAATTAGAGCCGTGGAAATGGACATTAATTAATTTTAAGTCGGAAATAAAGTCCGTGGACATTATTGTCCTGGTCACTTTATCGCAACTTTAATTATATCACGCTTTTCTCAGATAAGCGCTAGACATTTCAGCACATGCCACTAAACAGTAATTTATTTTTGTTTTGAATATTATCAGTAAGTGATGAGTCATTTGAATCTTACTCAGAGAAACGAAGGAATCTCACAGTAAATGCGAAGCATGGGCACAGGTAGTCTCATTTCATTGTAATTCCAAAATCAAAGAAATGGGAGATCTCGGCAAAAAGTGGAATTGTCGTGCTCAGCTCTCTATTTTGCTCTCATTCATAACAGAATCAGAGAAAGAAAGGAATCTGCGGAGAAGCGCTCGAGATTCTCGTTTCTTGCTCAAATTCGAGATTACTTCGAGAAAGCGAGCTCTTCGCAATAATGTTTGCATGGGCAGATCTTGTTTAGAGGGTTTTCTGTATATCGCGATTTAGACTTAAATACTTGCCATCTTTAGGAAATTAATTTTGAGTTGAGTCCAGTGAGTAAGGGATACCCATATTTAAATATCGAGTCCCATTGTTTTTAAGTAAATAGCTGCAGGTTAAGAGGAAAGAAGATTGGGGGGGGGGGGGGGGTTAACAAAATATACTGTGGCGCTTTGCAACATTTTTCTCCCTAGTTTCCCATGATTGGTAGACGCGAGTTGATTAAAATGGAGCAACAGTTTAAGTTCAATCCACCAATAATACACCCAACTCTTTTTTTACGCGGTCGTTTTTTACGCGATTTTGAAATAAGACGGTCCTAAAAAAAGAAAAGAATATTTTTTTTTTACACGAATTATTTGTTCTAACATGTCCAAAAAACATTTTTGTATGTATGCGCATATTTTTCTATTTAAAATTTCGTTAAGACTTCATTAAGCAATTGTATTGAAAAGTGTTAACATTGTGAAGGGTCGAAGAAAAAAATATTTATTTTTAAAAGTTTTAGTGCCAATATAATTTCTGTTTGGATTTTCTTACAACGAAAAGGTACCTACTATCATTGCAAAAATCTAGTTTAGAAAATTGAAGTGATTTTTATTTATATTTTGTTATAGCTAAATAAGATGTCTGAAAAATCAAAAGTTAACCGGAAGAGACAAGCGATTTATTTAGAAATTAAAATTAAAGTCTTAGACTCTCTTGAAAGAGGTGAAGGTTCAACATCTGTTGGCAAAAATTTTGGTTTGAATGAAGCGACAATCAGAATAATAAAAATATGAAGATTCCATTCGGCAATCAGTAATTTCTGGATCGAATGTCAAGTCCAAAACATCATCATACAGTCGATATACTATCTTAGATAAAATGGAAAAACTTTTAATGTTTTGGATAGAGGATCTCCTGCAGAAAAAAATATCTATGGATGGAAAACTTATAAAAGAGAAGGGACTTAGAATATACGAACGACTTCAGAGATCGGAGCCATCAAAAAGTCTCAAAACAACCAGGAAATTGATATTTAATGGAAGTGAGGAATTGCAGACAGGATTCCTAAAAAGACACGAATTTCATAATGTAAAAATAAAAGGTGATGTAGCGTCAGGCGACAAAAATGCTGCAAAAAAGCTTTCCCAGGAAGCTAGTAAAATTAATTCAAGACGGGGGTTATACGCCAGATAAAGTATTTAATGCCGACGAAACGAGATTATTTTGGAAAAAAATGCCTACCAGAACCTACATATCAAAATCAGAAAAATTTGTTGGTAGTTTCAAAGCGGCTAAGGATTTTTATTTATTGATTTCTGGTCTGTATACACAAGATTATTATCTTTTATAAATGCATACTAAATAAAGAGCAACGGCAAATCAAAAATAAATTCACAAGAAAAATTAAAATAAATGAAAACAAAATAATAAAAAAAATTTAAGTAAAAGTAAAGAATTTAAAATAAGAAACTATTTGAAAGAAAAAGAGAAAAAAAATAACAGAATATATCGATATGTGTATATGTAAATAAATAAGTGTTTGACGCAAACGGTGCTCCTCATCGCATTAGTCCACAACAGAAAAATGCTTCCGCAGTGCTAGTCTAAATTCATGCGTCCTGCCAAGTCCCTTGACATGATTGGGAAGGGTATTCCATAATCGAACTATTGAAACAAAAAAAGAACGCTGCCCCACAATATATGAAGTTTTAGGTATAAGAAAGGTTTTATGCCTATATGAGTGCAAAAATTCAAAAAGTTCTATCAAATAAGAAGGAGATCTTTGATTAACTATTTTATGTAAACACACCAATGCCCTAATATTTAGTTAAGTGCCCAATGAACAACCCAAGACAGTATCTTTGAACTTGGTAATATGATCATAACGTTTTAGGCCATATATAACCCGTACACAATCATTAAAAACAGTATTAATCTTGCGGTAACACTCAGAATCCAAAACAGGGTAGACAGTACTACAATAAATGAAATATGGTATCAACAAAGATTTTACAAGTCTCAGCTTCAGATTAATAGAGAGTAGTTTAGCGGATAACCATAGTTGCCTAAGGCCACTATAAATCTTGCCAAGAGACTGTTTTACATGGTCACAGTAACTCAGCTTACTATTTATACGTACTCCCAGGCTTTTAGCTTCCCTCGTATAGGGGAGAATCATTCCATTATTAAGGTATATGGGAGGAAGATCGGCAAAGGTAAGATCATATCTATAACAAGCAATACAGGCAGATTGTAAAGGATTTAGTGTCAATTGGTTTCTGCACGCCCAAGCAGATATATTCTGCATGTCAGAGTTTACTCTATCAATGCAGTCCTCTATTAAACCTATTGGTCTAGACAAATAAATTTGAACATCATCAGCGTAAAGATGAATGTTAACATCATGAAGTACATCCGGTAGATCATTGATGAACTGACAAAATAATAAAGGTCCAAGAATAGACCCTTGTGGGACTCCAGTATGTACTCTTTTCCATGCAGATTTTTCATTCCCTATCCTGACCTGCTAAAAGCGACCGGTTAGAAAAGCTCTGATTAATTTAAGCGACGACGATGAAAAATTATAATTTTTTTTTTTAAGTTTAGCAAGAAGTAAGCTATGATTAACTGTGTCGAACGCCTTGCTAAAATCAAGCAGTACCAAAGCTGTGAAATAGTTACTATCTAATGCTCTCCGTATGTCCGACGTTACTTTTAATAGTGCTGTTTCGCAACTGTAACCCGATCGATAACCAGATTGCCACCGGGAGACCAACCCATTTTCGAGAACACTTTGAAGTATTTGATTGTTTATAAGTTTCTCCAGAACTTTGCTGAGAAAACAAAGTAGACTTATAGGGCGGAAATCTCTAGCAACAACCGGAGTAGAACATTTAGCTAAAGGTAAAACAATAGCTCTTTTCCAAAAACAGGGAAATTGTGAATATGTCAGACAAGAGGATCGCGTGACGTTCTTATTGTGCAGCAACATATCTGGTGATAAGATTTTTAAGCCTCTGTTAATCAACCGATCACTCATGCTGCGAGCTTTGAAAGGAAAAAAAAAACATTAAAGAACTTCCAGTTCATTGGATGGCGAATAATAAGGCATGGATGACGTCAGCTTTATTTAAAAAACGGTTCCACGAGTGCTTCGTTCTTGAAGTAAAAAAATATATGGAACAAAAGTGGCTTGAATTCAAAGTACTTTTGTTCGTAGATAATGCGCCCAGCCATCCTGTGATAGATCATCCGAATATTCAGTTGGTGTTTTTGCCACCTAATACCACTTCACTGATTCAGCCATTGGATCAGGATATAAGAGCAACATTTAAAATTTATTACATAAAACAAGCATATAAATATATTTTGGATTCCGTCGAACAAGCTTGGGAAAATTATACAATTATGAATTGTATTATACATGCTTCTCTCGCCATAAAATAATTGCGGACATCTACTCTAAATGCTTGATGCGTCAAAAGTGGCATTTCTGTAACAGAAGCATCAATTGTGTGTTCTGAAATTATTAATCTATCACACGCAATTGGTGGTTAAGGCTTTGAGAATTTGCGGACATCGATGAATTGATGATTGATAAACCTTTGGATGAGGAGGATCTAATTGAAGCTACAACGGTTGATGTTATTGTGAGAGCTAGTCTCGGACGTGGGAGGGAGTGCCGGTTTGCAAAGGACAACTCAGTCGTTTTAAAAATTCAAATATAAAATTATTATTCACAACTAAATGCTTAAGATTATATCACAAATTCATTCAAAAAAGGAAATTCAGAACTAAAAACTAACTTATAAACTACTATAAAATTCAATATAAAATTCAATAATTAGTGACAATCGCGTAGTCCGCCTCCTTTAATTCGTCTTATTCTAGAAAAAGGAAGAAGAAGAATTAATCGTCTATGAGAAAAGTATTTTAGAACAAGGAAGAAGAAGAATTAATCATCTACGAGAAAAGTATTCCTATATAAATTTAAGAGTGCTATTTTTAGGCACATGGGTAGCAAAATGCTACTACAAAAAAAGAAGAAGATTACAGATTATTCTCTGCAGCAGAATTATTCTTCTGCTTAGGTGTGGGCAGGCAATTGCAGATTATTCTCTGCGGCAGAATTATTCTTCTGCTTAGGTGTGGGCAGGAGATTAGGCAATTGAGGGATTTTCAAATTATTCTCTGAAATATAGAATTATTCTTCTATTTTGGAGGTTGGAAATTATATTCTTGTCGCTCGGATTATTCTCCGAATCAGATGAGCTCTGAACCAAGAATGATTTTCTGCTGCGGCTCGTCGGCTTTATATAGCCGCCGCATCCAGTTATGTCTCTTTCGCCTCTTGGTGTTGCCCTAGCGACGGCTTTTGCATTTGCTTAACTTTTGATTGTGGCGAAGACAGCTGACTGTGGTAATGTCATTAAATGACACTACGAATATGTAAACATGCAGAGGTACGTGTACTTTTATAGGGTCCGCCATCTAACGTTTTTTTTTTTCAACTAGTGCTTATTTCGTGAATGGTAACACTTAGCTCATGTCTGATTTGACAGATAATTAGTTTTATTCTTCCGCTGAACGAATATGGTTGTGTATACGCTTGAACAACGCTGGGAAATATTGCCTACGATCGATTTACAGAAGATGCCGATTTTGCCAAAAAAATCATCTTTTCGGATGAAGCTCATTTTGATCTTGGCGGGTATGTAAACAAGCAAAATTGTCGCATTTGGGGCACAGAAAACCCGCACGCATACATTGAAAAGCCGATACACCCAAAACGAGTCACTGTTTGGTGCGGATTTTGGTCCAGAAGCATAATTGGGCCATTTTTCTTCGAAAATGAGCAAGGAGTGGCCGTTACAGTCAATGGCAATCATTATCGGGCCATGTTGAACGAAAATTGAAGAGGAGGATATTGGCAACATTTGGTTTCAACAGGACGGCGCTACGTGCCACACAGCCGAAGCTACACTCAATTTTTTGCGCCCTGTTTAAAGAAAAAAAAAAGTTATTTGGCGGACCCTATAGTTTAGTTATGCTTTCTTTTATTATTTTATTTATTTATTAGTTATTTTTTATGTTTTTAGATGAAGTGTGGCTTCCAAGTACCTTTTATGCATGCGTTTGCAGCATGAAGTGCTATGTTTTATGAGCGAATGATCCAGGATGCTAAACTTGATTGGTTTTATTTAGATAAGTATCAAGTTTTTTTTTATGATTTTACTTTAGACTTGATACTTTGTGCTTTCTTCAGGAAATATCGGCAAGAGAGTGCATCTGGGGAACATAAATACATCGATGGACTGAACAGTTATTAATAAGGACCATGATGATGAAGACGAAATTGAAATTCATCAATTAACAGCTGATTTTAATTCGCGAGGGCTTGAAATTTGCTGCAAGTATGGAACATCATTTTCTCACTTATGATCCCAACATGAAATGTGCATTAAAATGTCAACGTAGCCTGCAGATCTGTACGGCTGCATATCAAGAATTGTATAAGCAACTTGATAAACCAAGAACACAAAAGCTGATAATAGATTTTCTAATTAAAAAAAAAAAAGCCAACATCAGAGAACGTTAATAATGAACCAGACTCTTCACTGGATTCAGACTCATCAGATGTGTTAGTCTAAATTGTAAAATTTTTATTTCTATTCTAATTTGGATTTTTTATAATTACATATGGACTAAAGTTTCTCTTTATTTTGTACTTATTTTAAATATTTTTTTTTTAATAATAATATTTATGAATTCTATTTCGTTTTTGTTATTTATTTTATATTTTTTAATAATTATATACAGGGTGATTCTGATCAAGATACCTTCCGGTATATCACGCGATTCCTTGAGGTAAGCCGATCAAAAAATTGTTCCACATACCCCCCCCCCCCCCCCTAGAGACCTTCCTTTAGGAGTTGTGACCAGTTGAAGATTTCCCCAATATTCGTGAACCCTGATGGGAATAAATGAGTATAACTTTTGAGCCAGCCTATAGATTTTGGTTATTGTTAGCTTATTTAATAGCCCAGAATAGTAGCTGTCGAAAAGTGTATTCCTCTGCATTTGTTAATTAAGCATCTTTAAATTATTCGCAAATATTTCCAAAATTTTGATTTTTTTACACACAAATTTCATAAATACCGTTATTTATTTCAAAAACTTTCTTCCGTAACCCAAATTTATTGCCAATACCTGAATCGGTTGTAGCACTGGAGGTTTATTGGCCGATTCAAGCCAGATCATAAAATTGCATTAAACCAATAATCACAGGTAGGTACGTAGGGTCCTTTATGACTGGATCCACAATTGCTTTGGTTATAATTTTCTGAAGGTAGTGGTACTGGCCACAACTCCTAAAGGATGGTTTCTAGGGGGGGGGGGGGGGTATGTGGAACAATTTTTTGATCGGATTAACTCAAGGAATCGCGTGGTATACCGGAAGGTATCTTGATGATCAGAATCACCCTGTATATTAATTACATTTTGATTTTAATTATAATTTGTGTAGTTGTTGGTTTTAATATTACATATACTTTCTTTTACATGGTTTTCAGGACAACATACATATAGCCCTTTTTTCGTCTTACACAGTTTTTTTTAATGTTTTGGAACACATCCTCAATTTTGATATGTGCAGCATGTCTTTTTTTTTACACGGTTTATTTTTTGCACGGTTTTCGGTGGAACGTATCTACCGTGTAAAACAAGAGTTATGTGTACATTCATTCACATTGCACAAATAGGATTTTTAATTAGCAGCAAATAGTCATAGCCTTTGTCGGTTTTTCCATGCAGAAGAAAAGTAAAATGAGTCTGTGGGCAATCTTTTACCATTTCACAACATTTATTTGTTTTTGACAGAGTTGTGCTTTGGTTTCCATTAAAAATAAAAATTTTTCTTCTAAAAGTATGTGCAAGGAAAATTATATATAAAATAAATTACTTCCATAAGTTTGGTAACATATTGAAAAAATGTCAACAACAAAAAAAAAAAAATTTTTTTCCTAATAGCAATCATAACTACCGTGATACCATTTCGGAGTTCAATAACATCCATGTAACCTTCAACCAAATAAAATTTCGTTAATTTCGAATTAATATATGAAAAATTTCCAAAAGTTTCGTCATCATAATACTATGAACTTTTTGAATAGACTCAAATAAAAATATTTAAAACTATTTCCAACCAAAACCTTCAAGATATTTTTTGGAAAGGTAACTATTAAGTTTTAAATTGATTTTATTGGGATCATAGTTCATCAACGTTCAATAGCCTTCAACTTGAGGAGTGAACTTTACTTTCGGATGGAGGAGGAAATATATATATGTATGTAAGAAATCATAATCGATGATATGAAATTTCAATTTTAAATTTATCCATACAAAAAAAAAAACCAAACTCAAAAAGTTAAAACAACAATAAAATACAAAGAAGAAAAAATCTAGGGTTGAGAAATTTTCAATTCAACTGTTTCTCGTGACTACTTTCATTCCACTGAAATTATTGCTACTATAAAAAGTCGGCATTGGCGACATAACCACATCTAGAAATTCGCTGCCATTTGCATAAACATTTAATTAATTTCCATCTTCTGGTTAAACATTCAAAAAATTCATAAATAAGAAATTCGATGACAATGAATAATATATACACACACTCATAGCATATTGGGTAAAATATTATTGGGAAATTTCTTTTCTTTTTTTATTGCGATCATCAAAGTTGGTAAAATATTTCTGGACATTGGATTGGCCAATATCATACCCGCTGATGCTGGCTGACAACATAATATTATCGAAGATGTGTTGTAAAATTTGCTAAAACTTGGGCAGTAGTATTATTACCCGATCGATTGCGATCTGATAGCTTTGCATCTCTTCATCCTAAAACTATTTCAATATTTTTTTTAAATGTTTTAAGATGATAAGATGATTGATCTCTCCACAACACACACAATACATCACATATGCTGTGCATATGGAAAGCTTTTAGAAAAGCTTGCAATCGATCATGAATAAATCAAGTGATCGTATGGCATCGCTGCGCCGCCGTGGCTATATCAAGGACAATCGAAAGCGTATACTATTTTCAGTTTTATAAGTGGTATGCTTCCAATTTAATATATATGTGTGTGTGTGCGTACATGATAACAAACACCTGGGACACAATTAGCAAGCAATACTTACCTATTCGCTATCGCATCCAGCCTACCTAACATGCTTACTAGTGTTTCTAATGTTTTCTAATGCATATGCAATAAGCTTGAGCGCGCGCGTATTTCTTTCGGTTGCAACAGTCGTGGAGGTTGATTTCATTGAAAAGTTCATTGACTACTATACGGCGCGGCGGACAGGTGAGACGACAGTCACCACGCCATTACCTACCCGACTACCGCTGTTATTAGAGGTGGCCTTATGGGTAGTCGTAGTGCACGGTTCAGTTGAAATTTATTTATTTTTTTTTTCAACCTTTTGTTAGCTTCGTGAATACTGTTTGTTGTTTTTGTTGTTGTTGGTGACAATTTTTATTGCAAAATTTATTTTAAGTTTGTATTTGTATGGGAATTTTTTTCTTTTCTATCTTTTATGCACATACATGTATATGTATATACCCTCGTATGACATTAAATTAATGTCATTTGTATGTTTTTCAATTTTTTCGAAACACAAATCTTGACGATGACATTTTTTTTAGTCCCTGAATATTTTAAAATTACTTTCAAAATCTGTGTTTTGGTTGAATACAAAAAACAAAAAAAAAATGCAAAACAAAATGGTTTTGTTCTTTTACATGATTTTAGTGATTTGTTGCTAGTGTAAGACTTACACTAACTGTTTTGTCATATGAAAAGTAGTTTTTGAACGATCCAAAAAGTGAACAGTTTGTAGGATAGGCATATTACTGCAAACTACACAGGCAGAGATACTCTCATTGTGGGATGTAAGAATGGAAAATTTAATAGAAAACCAATTTTTTGTATAAGTTACAGAAAATAAATATCCTGGTGGCAATTAATAGAACTAAAAACTTTAATGTTGTAGATTTTTACTATGGAGATTTGGTAAACGGTGCCATTTATATCTACGATTTTGTGGCTCATTTAATAGAGTTATGTTTGTCAATCACAGTATTCTTATAGTAAGCTATAGCATAACCCCGGAATATAATAAAAATGGTATGCGTTTCAATAAGAGAGTAGGATTTAATTTAATTGTTTTGATCGAGACGAAGTCTTTGACAGACAGATGGATGGACGGACAGAAGAATGATCTTATAAGGGTACAATTTTTTTTTCTTTTGTAGATACGGAACCCTAAAAATGGGTTTTGAAGTGAATGTAGCTAAAATAATTTTGTTGAATTTTTTTTTTTATAATAAATCTATCTAACATAACATAAAAAACAAAACAAAAATCCATAAAAGGAAACGTTTTCCATTAGCGAGCAATTGGAAATTATCTTAACCAAAATTTATTTGTTCAGCTCAAACGTTTGCGGGAATGCGTCTGTACCGGGTCGCACATTTCTGAATATTTTACTAACCACTTTGTAAACCTAGTAAAATTGATTCCGAAATTCACGTCTCGAGCACTTTGTCGAACGTAGTAAGTTTTAGCTATTAGTTAGAAAAATAAGAAAAAAAAATAATAATAAAGATTCACTACATACTGTCCGTGAGAAATCAGGAAAGGATCTTTTCCTTGCATATAAAATAATTATATTACAGAGAAAAAATTCTAGATTAGTCCGCTGTTAATCGGACCGACAGCCAAAGGGTATTGTATAAGACCAGTCTATCTCCATCCTGGTGAATTAAGCCATCTAAAGGAACGGCAGGATTCCAGCACTTCCACGGGTTTAATCATTTCTGGCAGACTGTTGTAGGTACAGTCTGATCTGCTGGTTCAAGCCATCCAGAATGTCATAGGGACAGTCGTAACTGCTGGTTGTGACTTTAACCCGAACAAGTCTCCTCGGAAATATAGCAAGCGCAAGCTTTTCATGCAGATTGTCATCGATATGGTCTAAATTCATCTTCTTGAAGACCCCTCGATACGAAAAAATTATCTCATCATATGGGAACAATCTCTTCAACACGGCAAGACCCAAGTTTTGATTGTGACCGCCAGCGTAATACAATTGTGACGACAGACGACAAACGACGACGATATATCGCTGTCAAACTTCTAAAAGCACAGCATCTTATGCGAATGCACCAAATTGCGACGAGCGACGTTGAGCGATCGACGAAATTATCGTCAGGATTAATAAGTTTCTAATTTTGCCGTCGTCGCTGCAGTACTACCAACAAAATTAATCGAATGAAATTGTCTTGGCATTCAGTTTAGTCATTTTTAGGTAGTATAGCAAGCCGCGGTAATTTTAAAATAATGAGCTTTGAGGAAAAATTTATCGAGGAAATACGAAATCATAATTTATGATTTGCAAAACAGGCAAGACAAGTGGACAAAAAAAATGTGGTTTGGATGGATATTTCAAGGCGTTTAATTTAGTTAATTTCTGCAGTTTCAGTTTTTTTTCCACACTTTGGTTCATTGCATTTCTTTCAATATATTATAAAATATTCTTGATAAAAATCTCCTTTTAAAACGCTCGAAATATTTAACAAATGAAATTTCAATATCTTCTTCTTTCACAATCATCGCTCATCGCCTGTCGTTGCAATTGTGTTACAAATTTTTCGACTGCCTGTTTTGCAGCGAACTTTTCGTTGTCCTCTGTCGCTCTGTCGTCGCAATTGTGTTTAAGTCTTTATTGTGTGCAGGCAGCTTGTTTCAGCATACCTCACTATTGCAGGCTGTATGCCAAATCAAGGTACTTGCACAGACTAGAAATATACAAATATCGACGGTAGTACTAAAAAACCTCAATAACTCACTGATCTCGGCTAAATATATCATGGGCACGAACCAAAAATGTTTTTCACTATAGGCGAAAATTCATTTCTTTCTTAGAATTTAAATCGATCATATTTCTTCAGAATTCGTGTGTGCATTATTGGTGGCTGCTGAAGACGATTCGAATAAGCCTTGAGTTGTGTCTGGGAAGTCTTGGCTTCGTGGAAGTTAGATTGATTTGGTTGCTTGATGGGCTTGTTAGCTAAAAACTTTTATGAGCGTAGATCTGGGTACATCAGCGCGGATTTTTGGCTGAGGCCTGTATAAATTGTTTTCAATGTAGGAAAGAATTGATTTATTTCTCAGAATTAAAATCGACCATATCTCTTCAAAATTCGTGTGGTTTATTGGTGGCTGTAGACGGTCCAAACAAATTCTGTCTACCGTCTTGTGTTATATTTAACCAAGGTCAGTGAGTTACTGAGGCTTGTTATGAGCTCTTCCATACATCACTTTCTTAATACTACCGTCGATAACTGGGTATTTCTTGTCTGTGGTACTAGTCAGATTGTCATTGGGACAACCTGACCGCTATCCTTCTGTGTGTCTGACCCCGCAACACAGCTTCCGAGCTGGACGCATGCCAAAGAGATTGTCATGTGTTATAGGGAATTTTTATTTATTTTTTCACCGCTTTATTTTAATCCACATCAATTAGATTACCTTTCAGGTTAACTTCAGTGCCTGAGACCGCTATGGGAATTCCCTCTTGTTTCTAACTTTAGAAAATGTAGGAAGAGGTCGCCACCAGCGGATAGTTGGTGTTATTGAGTAGAACAGTTTCTCGCTCAATAGCAGCGAAATACATCGAACAGTTGCCTGCTCAATAGAAGAGATGTTCATCCTGGTTATATGTTACTGAAATTCTCTAGCGTATGTTTATTTCCGTGAATTCTGTGTAGATTAATACAACAACAAGCGAATACGGTGTTACTTCAGGGATATCGTTCATGACAACTTAGGTGCAATCCACCAAAACTCTACGAACTTTAATTAAAAAGTGAAGCTGAGAATTATCAAATACTTTTCTATTTCGAATGATTAAGTATCTAAAAACGATCATAATTCCTTTTTGGAACTGAAGAGGTTAGGTGTAATTTTGATATTGACTTGAGATTAAGAATAAAAAACAAAAAAACCCATGCTTAGCTAGCTATTTTTGAAAATATTGATGTAAATATAAACGAAAACTAGTTTTGTTTAAAAAAATATTGAAATCTAATCTGCAGGGTATTCTGTACATGGCTTTGAGCCCGAAGGCTATGGATAGGTGTTGCTTAGACAACTAAAAAATTTAATGGGTTGGTGGGGTTAGAATACGAGATAAGAGGGACTTAAATATATTTGTGTAGATCACCCTGTAACTTCTGAACGTTACATCCTATGATGATGATTTAAAATTTGTTAGATAGATAACATACTTTACCGCTGGTCTATAAACTTTTCCTCTGCTCCCTCCGTTTTGAAGTTATGGCTAAAAAAACAAAAAATTATAATTTCGGAATTTTAACTCTGTTTTTTTTTTTTTTTTATTAATATTTAAGTAATATATTTTCAAAAAACATGTCATCAATACCATATTGGATTTATAAGAAGCCAACAAATTTAGCCCTTGGCCTGAATACCCAAACTATAACCCTTTCTAGATTTTTGCAACTTTTTCTTAACCCTTGTGTGCACACGAGAAAAATCTTCGCAATGGGCACACCCATGGTACCTGGGTACCTGATACATTTTCTTTGGAAAAGTTATTATTATTGCGTTCACATAATTTTTTTTTCATATCTATTGATTTTAAACTTGTTTCTTGCTAATAATAAACAGGTATATGTGTTTATAATCCAAAAAGGCAAATATATTGTTAATTGTTTCTGTCTTTTATGGAGGACAGATAAAGGATGAGTAGGATTCTATGACCTGTAAGAAAGGATATGCACCGCGTGGTTGACAATATTCTCTGAGTCACTGTATTTCGTGTCTTTTTCATTCTGAGGAATGGGCTACGAACAGCCGCAAAACCGCAGTCGTCATATTCAGATAATAAAATGCCGTGAATGTGTTTTTGTTGTGTTAGTCTGGCGTAATACGTGAAAAAGTTTAAATTTTACCTGGAAATTTCCTTCTACAGTACATCATAATTGTGGAAATTCCTATTTACTCTTTTACCTCTTCCATATAAAACTGATTTTCATACCTACTGCATGAAGAACACTCATATGAAAGAGCCCTTTAGAACATCTAGCTAACCTCTTATTTACTATGCCTCCCACCTCAAGCAGGGAATATACTATATATAGTGTAATACTGGACTACGCACAACATAATATTTTCAGAGTTCGACGTATAAGAATCTAGGAAATTTAATTGTGAATAAATCTTTGAATTGTTGTTTTAATTTTCGGTAAGTATTTTTGTTTTTAACTTATGGAGTTATCTTAGCGCACAAAATAAAATTCTAATTATTTTTCACAGTGCAAAATGGATATTTCAAAGGCTACATTCAATGCAATGTCGTACGAAGAACAGCAAGAGTACATTAGAAATGCCTTGAAAGATGCTAAAGAAGACGAAGTTGGAGAAACTTCAACGGCTTTTCGTGAACTTGATAGTGATGAGACAAGTGATGAAGACTGGCTTCCTCCCTCGACCATGATCCGAGATCGCAATCCTGAAGAATCAGATATTGACGATGTATACTCAAATGATGTACGAATTGAATGCAGTGAGGAAACCGATGAAGATGATGAAATATATACTGAATCCGGAGAGGAAGCTGCAGATGACGTTGCCAATTTTTTGTATGGTAAAGATAAAACTAGATGGAAGTGCAGTCCTCCCCAAAATGTCAGAATTCCGAGGCATAATATCCTCCGTCATAGACATGGTCCAGCCCGATCAAATCAAACATTATCAATACGTGATACTTTCAAGTGTTTTCTTGACAGTAACATGTGTGATATAATTATTCGGGAAACAAATCGCAAAGCCAGATCTGTCCATGCTGCTCAAAATGTTGGAAATCCTGAAAATCAAAAATCTTGGAAAGAATTGACGGTAGAAGAATTTGACGCGTACTTGGGAGTATTAATTACGGCTGGAGTTCATCATTCGAACAGTGAACACACAAGGGAGCTGTGGAAGTCCGATGCGTATCCAATCTACAGAGCAGCCATGGGTATAAATCGGTTCAAAGCTATTTCCAGATTTATTCGCTTCGACAATCCGTACTCGAGGCCAGAACGAATAAAGGACGATAAAGCAGCCGCAATTTCGGATTTATTTATAATGTTGAACGCCAATTTGGCTTCTCAATACGTACCCACTGACTGCATAACAATTGATGAACAGTTGTTTCCATTCCGGGGTCGCACTAAGTTTACACAATACATGCCGTCCAAACCTTCAAAATATGGCATAAAAATTTGGTGGGCTTGTGATGCCAAAAACTCATTTCCATTGCAAGGCCAAATCTATACAGGAAAGACGGGTGCGACACGTGAAATGAATCAAGGAGAACGTGTGGTGAGAGATTTGTGTTTGCGGTACAAGGGTACTGGTCGAAACATTGTTACTGACAATTTCTTCACATCTCTCCCACTCGCACGTTTTCTAATGGCATGGGATTTATCTTTAGTGGGTACACTGAAGAAAAACAAAAGTTATATTCCACCGCAGATGCTGCCATCTAAAACACGTGAAGTACATTCCACCATTTTTGGATTTAATGACAACATAACTATATGTTCCTACGTTCCAAAAAAAAAACAAAGCGGTCGTTATGTTGTCCACGCTGCACCGCACTGATGAAGTATCAGGTGTACTCAAAAAACCTGAAGTCATAGCATACTACAATAGGACGAAAGGTGGAGTGGATACAATGGACAAGATGCTGGCCGCTTATTCTACTAAACGAAGAACCCTGCGGTGGCCATTAGCTTTCTTCTACAATATGCTGGATGTTGCAGCGCTGGCTGCATACATTGTCTTTATGGAAAATAATCCAGGATGTAACAAACCAACTGATTCCCGCCGATCTTTTTTGAAAGATTTGGGGAAGCAACTGGCATTGCCGGCTATCAACATGCGCTCAGAGACACCAAATGTGTATCGAAATTTCAGCACGAGAAATGGGATCGAGAGTGTTCTGGGTCATCCTATAAACATCCCAATTTCGACAACAACAGGAGCGGTAATTCCTGCACGGGATGCTTCAGGCCGTCTGGCAGTAGTTGGCAACTGCCATGTATGCATGTCGTCACTAAAAAAGAGGTATCGCAAATCGCGAAAGTCTTGCATAATATGCAACCGTCCAATTTGCAACGTCCATGCAGTAACATTGAGTAAATGTAGCGGATGCAACTGAAAAGTAATTTTTGCCAAATATTTTAGTAAAATTATCAATAGACTAATAGATATTTTATAATTACAGATCTATCACCACCAAGTCAATCGAGTCCCAAATTAATCTTAGATTCATAATTATGTGCGATATATCAATAAATACAATATTTACAAAATAATTTCATTTTGTTTTTAGTAAATCTTGCCCTAGTTATGTACAATTTTCGCTCAACACGTGCTATTTGATACCAAATATTTATAAAGGTACCCGGGTACCATGGGTGTGCCTTTGAGGAGAAAATTTATTACTAGCAATTTTCGTCCACCTGACTTTACATTTTTAGTAGGAAAACGGGTTAATTGTCTTAGAATTACATGATTTAGGATTAACTAGAAGATCAACTTAGAAAAATTATTTTTTCATAATGAATTCGCAGAAGAAAGTTCAAATAGTTACCCGGGTACCTGGGTGTGCCCACAAGGGTTAAGCATATCGCGAAAAAGTTTAATAAATACCAGAAAGTAGGCAATTATCTTTTGGAATGAGCTTTTTAAGCCATTTTTGTTGGATATGTTCCAGAAAAAGTGCATAAAACGCAAAAAGGGTTACATTTTGGGTACATAGTGTGATAGGTCATTTTAAACCGAAGCTTTTGAGTTTCTTAAATCCAATATGAAAAATTGGTGTTTATGACGTATTTTTTGATAAAAATGGTAGTTAAATAAAAAAAAACCGAGTTAGAATTTCGAAATTTTGATTTCGTTGAGTCATAACTTCAAAATGGAGAAGAGGATGGGATAAATTTGTACATCATTAGGAAGGTCCAACGATTATAAATCTAAAAAAAAAATTAAATCATTTTCATCATCATGAAACCATTAAGATTTTCCCTCCCCCACCAATACAATTTTTTGTTTTTTTAATCATCAACTATCCATAGCCTTCGTATGCAAGACCACATACGGGATACCCTGTACGTAGATGTAAATCTTCGTTATCGATTACTTGGATTATATTAAAAAAATATTTGGAACCTCTTGAATACTACTTTTAATTACAAAAAAAAAGAAACAGCAGTTATTAAGCCCACCGTAAATGTAATTGAAGTATTGTATATGAAATGAAGTCACTAAGTAATTTGGGATAATCAAAATTAAGATTAATCGTGTGCCTGCGGGCTTATATCCCATAAAAAAAATTTGAGTTTTGTTTCCTTTATATTATCAGTTCTATTTTAAGTCTTAAACTAAGCAAAATCTCTGTATCCCCGCCAATATATTTCTCAACGATTTGATTTTTCTTAAATTACGCGAAATAAATTGATTAGATTCACTAATAAGTACGAGATCAAAAACTAAATTGAATATCTTAACTTGTCATAAATAAAAACAAAAAAAAAAAAACACAAAAGCGCTCTGATTTAAGCATCGAGTAGACAAATTAAAATCGACTGCATAAATCAGCCAGCTACCCCTATGAATGAATGCCGACTTATTAATTATTATTTAAATTGCTGCAATTAAGCCCGACTGACTCTTCATGTTGGCATACAAATTATTTACATACAGTACACTTCGATAAGACCTCGAATTTATATGTTATTATTATTGTGCAGGTGTAATGGTATATCATATATTGCTCATAAAATATATTCTTAAGCTTTATTTTAAGTTCTTACGTTAATGTTGGTAAATACACCTGTTTATGGTCTGCCTCTATAAACGAGTGATGATTTTATCAATTCATGTTTTTCTTACCTGTAACGAAAAAGAAAAGATTGTTAACAAATTTATATTTAATTTTTTTTTTATTCATATACAAATTTAATTGCAGTAATTAAGATATTTTATGTAACTCACTAAATTACTTTCGTATATATATATTATATGTATGTATGTATGTACATTAACTTAAAACATTGTTGTTCATATTTTTTTTTCTTACACACCCTATTCGAAAGTGCTCCGTGTACCTTGATAAACTCTCCAAAATTTACCTGGTGGTACTCTGGTTAGTGGGGTTACATTTAGGCATATTTTTTTTTTGTTAAAGCATTTTTTGCCCGCTTAATTTCTCTTTTATAAGTATAAGTCAGCTCGAAAAACAATTGAAAAAGTAACGATAATAAAACGAAACAAATGAAAACAATCCCCGAATTTTGTCCATAGCAGAAAAAAAAATAAAATAAAAAAATAAAAAATCTCATTACGCAACGTTTTTAGTGTTTTTACTTGTACGCGTGCGCATTCATAACAGTCGAGGCAACTCTCAGTGAGTGCAGGTCAGTAGTATAGCAAGTGAAAGTATGCGCGAACAGATCACGCTGTCGAATCTGATTCGACAACGACGACGACAACCGACGTCGATTTCGTGCGCGATTCTCAATCCAATAAGCCCCGCGACCTATGAAACTAAACCAAACAAGTTTCAATGCAATCTCGATCCTCATATACAGGTGACAATAATACTTGAACAAATTTTAATTTGGAATTTGGATAATCGCAATGTTTTTTTTTTCGTTTTTCATTTGCAATTAATTTCGGTGTTCGTTCTTGCAAATTTTTATAGCCATTTTCTGTATTTTATGGCCCCGTTGATAGTGGATACGAAAAGCGAGTGGGTTTCCACCGATAATATGTGGGTGGCACCCGATGCTTTGTTATCCGCTTTAAAATGCGAATTTTTGGCAACGAATTTATTCGAAGTTTTTATTTTTTATTTTTTTTATATATCTTGGATAATCGTATTTTATAGAGAGGAGTGCAAATTTACTATGTGTAATAATATGCTGGTGAAAGGCCAGGTCTTATGTACATATGTTTGTATTGTATGTAGATAGGTAGGTAGGTAGGTAGGTAGGTAGAAATTTTGCTTAAGTAACAGCTTCTTTTTGTTTTATTTTTGGAAGTGTAGTGTTAAATTTTTATTATTTTTAGCACTTATAAAATTTTTTACTTTTTAATAAATTACAAATCTTCCGCAAAATGGCATGCATCATAACCAACAAAATAAAAAAAAAACACTCCCCGAAAATTTCTCTTCTCTAAAAATGCATCAAGACAAAATATTTATTATGAATTTCTTGCTGTTGATGTTGCTGGTGTTGCTGCTGCTCCTGATGCTAAGCTGTTGCTGATCTATTCCATGAGTCACCGGTATGGCTCATCACTTATGACACTTTCCCATTAAATTTCACTTTTTCTTCGCCTTTACAATTTCCAAATTTAAAACCGGAGCTGTCAGAAGACTGACTCGACAACGACGATGGATAATGTAAAAATTCCAAAACGCACAAAAAACTGCATCCTTTTGACGTTTTCTTTTTTTTGTTGTTGTTGTTGTTTTTCGGTGAATTCTTTTGGCCCACCCATTTACGTGTATGAAAATTTTTGGGCCTGATCACCCTACTGATGCATTCCTCGTAAAAATATTTTCTTGTACTTAAGCCAGCAAATTAAAGATGAAATTACCCGCGAGAAGAAGAAAGTTTCTCTGTTTTTTTTTGTTTTTTTTTTGTTTTTTGTCGACTTAAGTTAAATTTTTTCACATTTTTTGTGAGTTTTTTGTATTGCGATTTGTGTTAATTTCAGGTCTCTTCCAGCTTTATTGCCCTGCCGTGGCTTAATTTGGGCATGATTAATGCACTTAGTTTTTGGTCCCATTTGGAAAAGTTCAAAAGGCAGACAGCCGGGTTAAGGTCTGTTGAGTGTTTTTTCTGTTTTTTTTTTGTTTTTTTGCTTTTGCAAAGTGATCACTGGCAAATTGTGCTTATCATCAGGTTTAATTTTTGTTAATTTCCATATAAACGACAATACGAGTGTAGAAGAGATTTTGTTATGGTTTTATTTTGGAACAGGATATTTTTAGAGGAGAGCACGTTACTTAAGGCATGCTGTGCACCGTCTTGAAATGTCAATTTTTTACCAAAAAGATGAAGCATTTAATTTCATAAATGGCATTCAGTTCTGTTATATATGGCCGATATTAAGTGCAGACGTAGTTTCACTGCTTTCCTAAAGTTTTTGCTGTCATTTATGAGTTTCTTTTAATTTCACTTTCCTGTAATTTGTCAGAAAAAGTCAGTGATTAGTTAGGGTTCTCAGTATTTTCAAGGAAACATGTATGTGTGAACTGCCTACTTTAAATAGTCTATGGGATTATATAGCAAGTAGGTGGTAGACATTCTAAAGCACTTCATAAAAATTTAAGTGACAGTTAGAAACGTGTATATTATATAGTAAAAAATAATTTCCTTAAGTGAGTGGCAACAATTTGTGCCACAAATGTTAGGTATTTGTCGATAAGAATAGGGAAAGTTCCACCTTGGAATATGTAGATGAGGTTTTCCTCCCTCAAATGTAGGGAATTTTTGTTTTTTTCATCTAAAATTTAAGGAATATTCCCTAAAATGTAGGAATTTTCACATTTTTTAAAATTTCTTTCCTTAAAATGTAGGGAACTTAAATTTGTTTTTTTTTTGTCATTTTCCCTAAAATGCAGCGACTATTTCCTAAAATTTAGGGAATAGGTGATAGCATCACATTCCACCATAGATGATAGAACACCACCCCCTTTAGAAAACATAAGAATGAGCAGAATAACTCAGGGTTGCTAGACTGCAACAAATGGATTCTCGTACCAACTTTACAAAAATCTCGTACGTCACGAAAAATTCTCGTACACTAGGTTTATCGCGAAATTTATGAGAAATGGCGGCAAAATTAAAACTGGCGATTGTTTAGTAACATTTTATTTTATTTTTTTTATAACAAAAACAATTGGATATCTTTAAAAAAGTTTTATTTGATAATGTTTTTTAAAACAATTTTTGTATTAAAATTGTGTATAGTCTTGTTCTTGAAATAAAGGACATCTAGATCAGGCTAAATTTATCTGGATCCGAGTCAATATTTTGGTCATCAGGTCATCACACATGATGCCCACGTTGTACGACTTATCATTTAGGTGGTTGGTTTGAACCAAAAGAAGCAATCTTTCGACTGTGTTTTAACACACTGAGCTGAACGGAGGGCTCCTATTATGGTCTTTGTTGAGAGCTTGTTCCTTAATTTTTTTTTTTTGTTAGGTTGTTATTAATAAAAGTTCTCTCGGTATCGGCATTGGAATGTGCAGGAGTTAAAATGGATAGCGTAAATTGAGGCAGAACTGTGTATTTGTTCGAGCGCCTAAGTAGAAACTCGATTTTAAATATTGACTCTGGACTACAATTCAAGTTAGTATTGTCATTGCAGAAAAACTATTGAAATCCCTAGGAATTCCATATAGAAATGCCATGGAAAAGTCTTAGAAATCTCTGCGAAAATAATAAGGATAAAACATAGAAATCTGTTAGATTTCTACGTTCACTTCCAACTACTAACACAATCAAAGACTTGGAGTTTCGACGAAGTTCCATACGGCTAAAGAACCGAAAATCCGTGCACAAATAGTACGGATTTCCAGGTAAAAATGATAAGTAAAACGATCGGAGTTCCATTTGAATTGCTTACTGGGTTGTGTTTTGCAATGCCACCAATAATTCATCCTTGAAAAGAAAGCGTGCTTTAAAACCTATACAGGATGCAGATGCTTACCGAAACTATTTGCGCAAGAATGGAGACGTTTTCATCATGCGACTATCAAGTGTTGAAAAGGCATTTGCAACATCAAAATTAAGTATGCTGAAGGATTCCGTTGAACCGACAGAACGTTTAGCAATTATGCTTAGATTTTTGGCAACTGGCGAATTTTGAATACTTGAATTTTATTGCGTATGTGTTGCACAGTAATTGCGCTATTACTTTTTTGTAGCTCATTGGAATATTACTTCAACACAATACTTTTCACCGCCAATGGTTCACAACATGAATGAATCACCTCATGTTACAAAATTTTTCGGAATTCCCCCGATTGTAAAAACAATCTGCCGCCATTTTCTTGCTAGGTGGTCAATTAATTATTAAAATGAAAGTCATGTCAATTTTTATATGTAATTGACAGCACATTTTTAATAATTAAAATTAAAGTTCAAAGGTAATGCGATTTTTGAAAATTCTACGGACGAATGATCATTGGTTTTACCCGTCTGCCTAGGGTAGCTAACTTATATAGTTGTTGCAAATACTCTCGGCACTTTCCCCTGAAGTAAATGATGAGAGCAAGTCTTGAGCCTAAAACTATCGTTCCCACAGAAAAATAAAGCTATAACTAATTGCAGCCCAACATGCTTTCTTTCTAATGGTGAAAATGTAGAACAAATTTATGGAAATTATGGTGTTCGAACCAAATCTAAGCTACTTTTATATGAAAAACTCCTACAATAAGATAAGGCAAAAAGTATGTATTCCGGGGGCTACGGCTCTGGTTATTTTTCTTAAATTATATATTACTGCTCTTTTGCTAGAATTATTTCCACGGTGTGAAAATTCTGTTTGGCGAATATTTGACGCAGAAATTCTCGTACTTTCGCGTACGAGAATACATTTTGCCTCGTACATCGTACGTGAGTCGAAGTTCGCGTACATGTACGAGAATTATCGTACGTCTAGCATCGCTGGAATAACTCATTTCTTGTGGCCTAATACTACTAAGTAGTACGGAAGTTATGTTTCTGCGCTAGGCACGCTCAAACAAAATATTGAAAAACAATAAATGACTTGATTTCCAAAGCAAGTGTGAATTATATAAACGAAAATATATTTCCATAAAAAATGTAGCATAATACCTAATTTATTGAATGTTCACTTCCTTGTATAATATTTCAGGAATTTTACGCACTTTATTGGTTTTGTGGTGCCAAATACCTAAATTCTTTGAATGTTCCATTGATTTGGGGAAATTAAATTGATTTTCCCTTTCTATCAGAGAAAATTACATTTATTTTTAGGGAAAAACGTGTTTTTAATTTAGGGAATAGTCGTATTATTTTTTACAGTGTAGGCAATATACAAATTTATTATGGTATATCCAGATCACTTAAACTAAGTTTATTCAATTATACGACCGTTGACGTCAGTAGAGGTGGCCAAACATTTACTGGATATTTTTTATATTTTTGGAGTGCCAAATATTTTACAATCCGATAATAGCCGATAGTTCGTAAATTGCATTATAGGAGAACTATGTGGTCTAGATTGCAGATTATTCATGAAAAGCCTAGGCATAGCCAATCGCAAGGAAACGTAGAAAGAGCGAATTAGGACATACAAAATATATGCTTATGACTTGGACTGAAAACTGTAACCAATGTTCAGAGGGATTACGTTTTGTTCAATTTATGAAAAACAAGTATAGTCCCTGGCCAAATTATTAGATGCACTCAGAAATTTTTTAAAATCTTATTTGCATGGAATAAAATTAAAACTTTCTATTGAATGACTCTACTAAAATTATTATTTTTGCATTTTACAGCTTACTAGGTAAATGAAACTCATAATTGCGATTTTTAAAAAATTATAATAACAAGACTGGGAAAAAAAACTCGCAAATTTTTTAAGAGCTTAATATCTAGTGCTTCCTCCTTTGGCAGCAATTAACGCCTGCATTCTCATCGGAATATTGTTTATGCATGACTGCACAGTTTCCTGAAAGTCCGTACAATGGTTCCAAACATCTATGATTCTTTCTATCAGCCGGGTTTTTGTGGTAATGATTTCCTTTGCTACCTCTCTTTTTGATGAGTGCCCACACATTCTCAATTGTATTAATAACCGGAGAATTGGCTGGCCAATCCAAAAGGGGTACATTTTGTTCGCGGAGAAAAGTTTTGACAGATTTTTCCGTGTGGCAGGAACCACCATCCTGCATGAAAATAAGGTCTTCTCCACTCGGAAGCCACTCCTTCAATTGAAGGAGCAATCTTGTCTGTAGGATATCCTTGAATTGGTCTTGTTTCATTGTTCCCTTTACAATGTACAGACGTCCACTTCCTTTTGCAGAGATGACTGACCAAATCATCACTTTTTTAGGGTGCTTTACTGTCGGTATCAAGCAGTCTGCATGAAATCTCTCACCTGGACGCCTTCTAACGTATTGCGCTTAATTAACAAGAATTTCGAAAATGCTTTCATCACTAAAGCACACCTGAAATAATATTCATATCTATGAAAATTTACGTAATTTTAATTAAATTACGAACAAACGCAATTAATAAAGTATAAAACTATAATCATAAGGTAAATTTAATGATTTTAAGAAATCTAAATTTTTGTTCTAATGCTTCCTTGCTCATAGTAAACGTTTTGCTTTCATCGTAGGGGTCAGTTTAGGCTTGTAAGCAGGCCTACAGGCTTTCATATTCAGCTAATTCACTTTTAATTTCACTCGTGGAAGCAAACCAATTTTCTACGCATATTTTCTTGAGCAGTCATGCAGCCAGTGATGAAAGTATTCTTCCTGTGAGGCCCCAAATCCTCATCATTTTCAATTTTTCCTTTAATCGTAAGAAATATTCGATCTCCTGGAAATTTCTCGATTTGAAAACATTTTCACATCAATCAAGGCCTTCACTTCGCGGATTTTTTTTTCGTCAGATCGCTGCTTTTACCCATTTTATAAAATTTTATTTAAGCTTAATACAAAACTTAAATGTCTTTCAAAATAATACAAAACACTTCTAAATTATAATACAGTCCATAAACATACAAAAATACTGCAATAATAAAATAAAAGCCAAAGTAAGTCTTTCTGATTCAAAATCGGCGCGCAGACTGAGTCAGGTACTCGCACTTGATTTATGTCATATACAAATGAGTCTGAGCGAGATAGCAACATTGTCAGTTATACCAAATAGGTAAGAGAAATACGAATCCAGGTAGAGGGCTTAACGTGTGCCAAATATCAAATAGATCGATTTAAAAGGATCTAAATACATTTCTTGGTTAAAATTTTATGTGCGTCTAATAATTTGGGCAGGAACTGTAATTATTAATGTAGTATAAGAATAAATTGTTTATTTGAATACAAATAAATATTAAATTTTTTAACTTTTCTTAAAGCGCATCATGGCGTTATATAACGATCTCCATTCCAAACAATGTTTAGTTAGGATGCGAATTTAGGATTAAGCACAGTATCATTACCGAAAGAAGCTTATTTACTCGTTCCGAAGAGGAATTAATGGAGGACAACAATATTACGACGGAGCACATACTTCCTGAAGAAAAAGAATACGATAAAACGCAAATGAAAAGAGTTGAAAATGGAGTTTGCAATATTTGTAATAAAAAGAGGCTGATATTATTCAAAATAGAGTAAATGCCAAAGAATGTTTAAAAAATGAAAGCTCGGTCAAATTCTCAACTTGCGATCTGTAAAGACACTGTCAGAATACCGATACTTGACACCAACAGAGGTCGATAAGACTTTAGGGATATTTTAATGGTAATTGTTGATGTAGATGATAAAGGATTTTACAAATTAGGCAATGCTGATGGTATGATTAATAAAAAACTAACTAGGAATCAATTTACTTCATGCAACGCACAGCTTGTCGATTTATTAGAGGTATCAGGACAAATTAAAAGTTTACGACAATTGGCTAACATTCAGTCACATATACGAGATGAAACTGCAAACAAGGCTGCAACACAAAGAGATGCAAATGTAAGCTTGCAAGCTTGCTTTGAAATTCAAAATGTCACAACATGAAGTCATGCGTCAGCAAATAAAATTACTGATTTATGTATTTGCATATTTTCAAAATTTTTATTTGCAACAAACCAAATTTTGGTTAATTTTGGTTTATTTTTACTACAACTCCAGCTTTATCCAGAGAGATTTGGATAATGCTAATTTTAGATGGATAATGCCCGAATTTAATCACATTATTCTATGTTTTAAATCAACTTTATCCAAAAACGTTGGATACACCTAGCTTTATCCGGCTAAACTTAGCACAATCCAGAATTCGGGCTTTACCCGTAACATATCTATCTCTTCCTGTGGTGATTCTTTATCTTTTAGTATTTTGTGTTAAACTTCATCGTCATAGTTCGGCCGATCCTCGGCTACGGCTTTACGGTCTGGTCGACGGCACTAATGAGGAAATGTTTATCCTGGATGTACTGTTAAAAACCCAGAATGCTGCTTGCCTGGGAATAACTCAGTGTCTGTGCATCACGTCGACAGCTGCACTGGAGGTCATGGTTGATTTATTACCGCTAGATCTCCATTATTAACGCACCCAGAATTTGGCTTGGAGAGGGCATAGGTGTCCCAAATCCTAACAAGTCAGAAAAATAGGGCTTTAAAGTCGCGTCATGCACCCATCTGAGCACTTAAGGACTGCTATTGTAGATCAAAAGGTTTTATTTTATTTTATCGGACTTTGTAATAATATACAGACCGCATTTTAAACGTAATTTGTAAATTATGTTCAGAAAACTGACATTCTGGAGGGGGACCGGTCCCGTTCGTCCCCCCCCCCCCTGATAACCACTACAGGAGTGATAACTAAGGGCGGAGGTTGTTGGATGGAGAGCGGTCTTGAGAATTTCTATATACTCCAGAAGATAGACTGCAGGGAAGAAAAAAACTACGAAAAACTTTCCCAAACTTTTGGTGGGAGTATTATTGCAATGATGTCCACCAGGATCATCTGCGATGAGAAGGTGATGGTGGTAACATCTGACATTTCTATTTGTACGGATGGTTCCTAGACGAGTGCGGACATAGAGGCTGGAGTGTACTCCAGAGACCAGCCTATCAAAAGGCAATCATCCTATGGATCGACAGAGAATTCTGCCGTATTGTGAGGCAATTATGGCCTGCAAATGACAGGAAGAGGAGAAAAGAACTGCAACTTAACGGTAGTAGAACTGACACCAGGATTCTAGTAGGAGTCACTACGGATCACTGAGCCATAGTAGACTGGGAATACCTGCGTACCTCCTTTACTTTGTCCGGAAACCTCATTGAAAGTTGTAGGGTATTCCAAACATGTTTGATATCATATTGGCCAAATGAGTTGTCACATCGGCAAGTACACGGTAGTTAAAAATTTAGCATGGCTCATTTTTGCCGGGTACCTACTTGTTAAGCTATCGGAACAGTGACCGTCTTTTATTGCAAAACAAATATTGTATAGGTAGTTCTGATCGTTGCTAAGATTGTTTGTAGTTTGAAAATCTACAACCAATTTCTCCTCAAAGTTATCTAAGAGTAATCCTACCGGTCCTGAGCAATAGTATGCTCCTCCAATTTTTCCATGACATATTGAAAAGGCAGCTCATTTACATGTAATAAACAGTGAAGAAGTGCTAATGTTGGTACCATCATATCACGATGTTACATTAATTTTAAGGGTCTTCATGTAACCGACCAATCAATTCCCTTGCTAAGTTCGCGGCTACGAGACACAAACTTAGGGATAAATATCCAAATTATTGGACGCATGGCGTCTAAGTTAGAGTTTGGTCCATACGATTTCCTTTTTCTGCAAGGGTTTTCTGTATTTTTTTATGGGTCTTCTAATTTTTTTCTCGTCTCCTTCTTTTACATTATTATATTCCTAAATCAGTTTCAATTTTTGCAACGGTCTTATTAGAAACTCCTGTTAGATGTGTGTGTACGATGAAGAATACGAAGGACGACCAGTGCACGCAGTCAACGAAAAGAACGTTGCGCTTTTCCAACTCTTCGCGTCCATTTAGGAACGCAGTTCGCCAACGCGTAACCATTTGCAGGCTCATGATTTTATTAACGTAAACACAACATAATTCTTGATAAATTTTTGTGGCAGTGAAGCTTTTAGCGGTAAAAAAACGGTATTATACATACTTCGCGGTACACATTTGGACGCAAATTTTATCGGAATCTCCCTGATCAAATGATATAAAATTTACAATTTAATGTTGATCGTCACTCTAAATTTCGTCAACGGCGTGGTTGCCAAAGTTTACGCAGCTGGAACTATTACATCTCCGAGCGATTCATCCGGAGCGTGTAGCTAGCGGCCCGTTGAATTCACCGCTATGGAATTGTCACCTGGCCAGGAGATCACCAGCCGGGGGGAGGGGGGTGATGAGATTTGGGCCGGTTGGAGTCAAATGTGCCAAGTATACTTTGTTGCTAGTGACTAGAAGCTTCTCCCCTTATATGATGTGGTTTTTCCTCCATTTGTGGTCTGGCGAACCGACGCCCAAGCTCCTTGAGATGTCTGGCTGAGGAAACTTTGAACTGCATTCTTCCTTTTAGCCTCTTCTTTTATTGGGAGTTAGAAAAACAACAACAAAAAAAGCAAAACAAAAAAACACTTCCGTTGACTAAGTTGAAGTTCTTTCTTTTATTTTAAAACAATTCCGTTTGGCGTTCCTTTTTGGTAAGCTCGAGATACTAACTCTAGACTTAACAACATCAAAATCAAAGCCTAAACATGGCGGCTTACACACACAATTGTTTTTTCTTTTTCTTTTTATTACATCCCTTACTTCATGCCTAATCTAACCTAAGCTTACCGAGCGACATCTATTTTCTTCTTTTCAGACTAACATTGATCAAATTATTCATTTCAATTGCTTTACAATTCTTATAAAGGTTTGCCCTTTAAAATAAAATCGGCTTGGGTGGTTTTCTTTTTTTTTTGGGCGAACTGGGTGTCACGGGAAAAAATAAATAAATCGAGCTTAAGACGATTACACATAATTTCTTTTAATAACTGTGTTATCAGAGCGTTGAGAAATTTTGACGGTTTTTTTTATTTTCCGCTTTAAATCACCTGCGCCGTCATTACATGCTTTTGTGTACATTTTTAAATCACCCTGTATAAATAGATAAAATAAAATGTATCAAAATAATGTTCGTATGTTTCTACAATTCCTACGGTAGTTCTTCTAGGTCAGATGCCCTCGCTAATTGTTAATGAGCTAAACTGCCAAAAAAGTAAGTAATGTTAAATTTTTTCATGAATTTTAAAATCTTAAAATTTTTAGCCTTGAAAATGTTTTTTATCCTTTTATTTCATCTCACAAGCTTGGAAAAATCTGAGAAGCATTTTTTTTTATAGGTACCCCTATTTTCGTATATTGTATTTAGGGGATGATATGAAAAAGCATTGCATCTAGGAATATTTCTTGTAGCAGTTATTTATGTAAGAGCCTATACGAGCACCAGGAAAAGACAAGAGCCATCAATATAAAAAAAAAACAAAAAAAATTTTCTTGAAGATTTTCCACTTCAAATCCAAGTTTTCAGTTCCTTTTCGAAAGAGCAAAAAAAAAAATATTGAAAAAAATGTCAACAGCAATTTGATTAAAGTTAGGAGACAAAACAAGTGCCCTCTCAGCACGCATTCAAAACATCCCACATAGCTCTGCACACAGACATTTTCCATGGCGGCGTTGCTTCGGCTTCTGGGTACCCCTAAGAACCCCCAGATCGGTCGCGACAGCCAGGTATCACTAATTAATTAGATTAATCAAGGTGTGCGTTTTGTGTTTCTAGAAATTAACACTTTTCACTAATAAGCTTGAATAGGGCCCACTCATCTGACAACACTGTGTATGATGCACACTGTGCTGTGCGGACGATGAAGTCTCGCTGAGAGCATCATTTTTGGAGTGGAGTGGAGTTGTCTCCATCATCAGTGGGCTTTCAAAATATATATATAAAAAAAAAAAAAGCTTTTCGAGCTTCCTCTCATACAATCAATGGAAGAAACTGACACATCTTTGCCCGTCTCCTTCTACACATTGAACTGCGACTTTTATACGGAGCGCGTTGAGGACAATCGCTGCTGCTGCTGCTGCTGCACGCCAAGTGGCCAAGTATGCAGCGGAACGCTATGCATTTGTACTTGTGGTGGCTCAGTGCAATGACCTACCATCGTGTGACCCACTTACGAAGCCTCTCTGCGAACATTACCGAGCTGTGTTCAATGCGTGCAGTGCCAGCGGTGTGGTAGTGTTGTTGTATTTTCTATACAGATTGGCTCTAGTGTGTGCTTTCAGTTTTAGTGCTTTATCTTCATCTGATTTTGGTTCTGTTGTTTCTTTGGTACTTTCTTGGTTTTTCCCTTGGCGTTCTAGCCTAGCCTGGGTCTGGCTCGGAAATCATGATGGAGAAGGGTCTGCTCTGCAGGCATAGTTTCGGCGGTTGGTCAATTCTTTGGCGTGCGAACATTTTTATTTTCAGGTAAAATAGATTGGAAAATAGGTGAAAGCTTTTTTTTTTCTTCTGCAATTTACAGATTACCTGATGCAGTAGTCCTCCTACATGAAGCTCCTGAGATTCTGCGATCCGAACTCATGTAAATGCCTTACTTTTCTGTTGGTGAAATAGTAACACATACGTAAGGTGAGCGTTGGGCTTTTCCTTTTCACCCCAAGGGGAGGGTGGGGTATCCATCCCGTATTATATCTCACATGCAGCATACGTTCACCGCCGATGGAAAAATTGCACGCTGGAAAATTCACTCGTCTGATTGCTGCGCATACATTGAATTTGAACTATTATGTGACGTCACAAAATTATCTGCATCCATTCCATGGAGAGAGCTTTGGTGGGTTTCGTTTACTGAGCGGGCCTCAGCAGCGGTTGCATCATCGCGGAATGCGTGCACAAGAAGTGATTTGCGTGCTTTGTATTGCATTTTTTCTGCAGATCTTCCTGCATACCCCCGCCTTTCTAAACAGTTGCTGGGGCACGCTTAATGATTGTATTCTTTTTTTTTTCACTTCTTACTGCTTTTATGTAAATAAAATTGAAAAAGGCACACAATTCAACAAAACCTTCGTAATTTTTTCGTGTTGCCATTGTTTAAGTTTTGCAGTTCGTCATTTCATTGTTGTGTTATAGGCGGCAGCGGCAACGACGGCGGCGGTTGCGGGCGGTTGGTTACATCTTGTTGCGCTCTCGTTGGGCTTGGGCTCATTCTTGTGCCGCTATTTTTTCTCTCATTTTTTTTTGTTTTTTTTTTTTTAGTGGGTTGATGCATCATAGGCCTGGATGAATGCCTGCCTGCCTTTGAAAAAGCTTCACAAGATACCAGATGCATTGTGTTCCATTATTTTTTCAATTCGTCTGTTTCAGAAAGATTTGCTCAGGCGTTTTTTTTTCTGTTTTTAATTTTTTCGCTGTTGTTTGCTTTTGACGGATGCATTTTATTGTACAAAAAAAAAAAAAAAAGTAGAGAACAGAAGCTTTTATTAAAATTGGACAGTTTATTTTCGGAGAGAAATTATTGTAGAAAACTTGTCGATTATATATATATATATACATATAAAGGAAAAAAAAAAATTCTTAATTTGTAAAATATTTGAAATGTAGGTGAGCTTTGAGCATTACATATACATACATACATACATACAGCTATTGTTCATAGATAAGTGGGTACTTTTTGTCATCGGTATGCTTGAAATGCATGAGTGAATACAGACAAGAGAAACTTCTACTTTCAGAACACTTTTAGGTTTTGTCGCTAAGGAAGGATTATTTGGATGCTACAAAAACGAATACATAACTTGTAAATCCCTTAAGTAATCTTGGAAATATTTTTGAAGACTCTGTCATAAATCTATTCCTTAACGGGTAAGTAGATAGGAGATACTGGAACAGATGAATTAGGGAAAATCAAACAATAAAATCTTTCAATGAATGAATACGAATGGTACGGAGATTTGAGTCAGGGATTTTTTTTTTATGACAGACTTGATGCCTAAAGGCATTACCATAATAGATATGCATACGGATCTGTACGTAAACATATGTAGATACTTAAACCATAAACCTCTCATCGTAAAGATTATCGTCCGATCGTCAAGTTAATTGGGAACGCTTTATTGCATACAGAAATTTTACGTTAGGCGAAAATTAAAGAGATTGGATGTAGCAAAGATGTTTGATGAAAAGGATTATTTTTTGAGATGGGATGAAATTATTACACAAACAGGGAAATCGACTATGTAGGTTTTCTCATTTTCTTTTATTGACAAATGATTGATTTATTTCATCTGTTTTCTGTTGATGATTACAGAAACAGGTGTTGTCTTTTATTGGTACGGTTGAGGCACGGAATTTTAGAAAATAAAAAGGTCCGTGTTACATAGACATTTTTCTTCCTTTTAAATTGAAAAAAAAACTTGGTTTATTTTTATTAATAAAATAATAACATATAACATCCCACACAACACAAAATTACTCAGAGACATCCCATTCTTATCCCACAGATCCCATAATATGTACTTCTGACTTTTTTTCTAAGAGTTACTAAGAAACATAACTTTTTCCCTAGAATATCCCACAAAAATAATCTATATGGAAAATTGTTCAGTATTTTACAGACAAATATTATATGTGTTGGACAATTTTGGGAAAAATATGAGAATTTCTTTCGGTATTTTCTCTGATTTTCTCGTAGTTCTCTGGTGAAAGCGGTAATTTGTTGCGTGATCTACTTCCCTATGTTTGGTGACCCCAAAAATACCTGAGTACAGACTTACGTCCGAATTGAATACGTTTTTTACTTTTGGTCAGCTTTTTTAGGATTTGGGACTACTGTGCGACGTTCACGAACGAAATACGTTCCTAAACCAGGTAGGGACGCTTTGCCTTTCTTAACCGTCATAATGTACCACTACAACTATTCCAACTAATAAAAGTTCTTATAAAAAATATTTTTTTTCTCGACTTTTGGCCGACTTTTTGTAGTACATTTGAACTCAATATTGAATTGCGAAAAATATACGCGATAGACTGTAATGCTGGCTGCAACTTTTTCTGACATTTAATATTTGACAGTTGCCAAGTTGAAGTGTCTATTTCGCTTTTATTTTTCATACAGACACACTAATAGATGGTGCCATCTGCAAACATGATTTCAGTCATTCGGTAAAAATTTCGCCTCTGTTTTCTAATTTGGTACATGTAAGGCCATCTGTCGAGAAGAGGTAACAGATTTGGTGGCATATCTAAATGTATAAAATTAATGCCTTTTCATACCTCGTTCAAAATTAAATAAAACAAAATATTATAAAACATTTCTGGTATTTTTATTTAATATAATTAAAGGCCCTTTTCATCTTCAGAAAAAAAAATATTGTGGTGACATCTACCGGAAATGAAGAGTAAACAACTTAAGGTTCGTAGAATTGATGATGGAATCTTCGGGAAGGTTCAGGAATAGAATAGTCAATAATATTCTGAAATAGAACACTCCAGAATAATCTGGAGAGTTTCTATTATATAAATATAAAAGTTGTCACCGCAAGAAGAAGAGTTTTGTCTTACACATTGTAGTTTTAACAACCGAAAGTATTTGCTGGCATTCTGTACGTGCGCGGAACTTTCTTAAGTAAAATGACAAATTAAATGACAAATCAAGTGATAAATCAAATGTAAATTCTCTAAATAATTTCTCAGAATCGTAAACCGCAAGGGTGTCTCTGAAATTTTATATTGCAATTGACATAATTGCAAAATCAATATATCAATATTGAAATTGCAAGTCTGTCTCCGGTATAAGTGAGACTAAAAATAAACCTACATATATGCAGAAAGAAATTGCAAAATTTCGAGGTGGATCAAAATTATCCCACCATACATATTCACGCATTAATAAAAGTGGGACACTTTTAATACCACCCGTCCTCAAAGAGTTAAGGGAGAGATTCACCAAGGAATTTAACAAACAAAACTCTCCTTCAGGCAGTAGTCTTGTATTTGTTGAGGATCAGTGGATGTTTTTCCACGAAATGAAGTTTCTTAAAGGATGTATAACCAAGATCGTACGCACATTATTAATCGGTTTAGATAATTAGTTATGTATTGTAGTTATGCCCTTATGTTTTAGAACAAGGTGTCGAATAAGAAAGCCGAGACATTGCTGTTTTTCCAGCTACACTGAGCCAACGTAAATGGAAACATGAAAGACCTTATGAGGCAAGAAATGCAAGAATTTCGGGTAGGATTTGGGAAAATTCAAGGAAAAATGCAAAACACGACAAGCTCCTAGTATCTGGTTTCCGGATTCAAACTATCTGGATCTGGTTCCGAACTATCCCGACCCAGACTAAGCAAAAAAAGGTCAACATTTCCTCCAGATTGCATTATTTCATTGGGAAAATATAAAGTTCATGATATTTTGATTTTCTCATTGAAACAACACAATTTTGAAGCTTTTTTGCTTAGTTTGGATCCGGATAGCTCAGATCCAGGTCATATGGATCCGGATCCGAATAGTTCGGATCTGCATCCGGATAGTTCGGATCCGGATCTCAGGAATCGGATAGTTCGCAGATTCAGGTATCCGAATATCCGAATATTAGCAAATCCGGATCCAATTTTCAGCTCTAGCGTAGGAACCCTTATTCCGAAGGGACTGAATCTGACACTATCTGTCATGTAGTCAAAATTTCGTATAACGCCCCAAAATCTGACAATTACTGTTGCTAACACACCGCAACGAAAGGAGCACTAAAATGGCTAAAATAGTTTGAATCTGTTAGGCCCAACTGACATTGTATCTTGGTAGGATGTGAAGTCATTGCTCATTATATAAAGTCGTGGGACGATGGAATGTTAACGATCGAGATGAGGAACTATTCAAGTGCATTACTTCTACAGAACTGATTCTAGTGCATCGAACTGTTGTAGTCTCATAAAAGTTTCTGTCCAGTAGGCAATTATGGATTGCGCAATTTTCGGTGCACATTATTCCTTTCTGCAGAATTCTCTTATTCATTCAGGTGGAGACTAAACGATAAGAGGAGTGGATCTAGATATGGAGTATTGGAGTTTATGTTGGAACGTACTGCTAACTCCAACGTACATGGTAAGCATTTCCGACATAAACAATTCCAGTGGAGGGCATGTTTAGTGATGATGTTTTTGTTATGTCGAAATCACGTCCAAATGAGAAGTCTACCAAATTTCATTTCGTTCCTTTTATTTCGTTATCGAACCTCTCTTGGACCAAATGTTTCGAAAGGTCTTCGTTGAACTGTCGGTCTGTTCAACCTTATTTTAGGAGTCGGCGCAACACAATTTAAAAATTCATCTAAATGGTATATTACTGATCGTGTGACTTTCCACGTTGCACAGCCCTGCAGCATTAGTGGAGAATAGTTAAAATGTTGGTTTTATAGTCATTTCACTAAAGCTATATTTATTGAAGACCGCTGACCAAATACATTTCGTACCTGTTCTATGGAACAATAGATATTTTCCTTTGTTTTTAATGATGATCCTATGCCAAAATATGATTAATGTGAAAATAAGATCAAGATATTGTAGATTTGGTGGAAGCTTCAACCTGATAGTAAATATATTGCGCGACATATTCTTGTTTTGAATCCACTATAAAGCCCGAGGAGATGCATTTTTACCGAAGCCACACGATTAGGTCATCATAGATCGAACTAATGGTTGTTTCATAAAACAGTCATCGATGGAGCACTACCCCTCTCACCGTTAAAATTTGTTTGGAAAAATTAAAGGACAATTAAGAAAAATACTTCATCCTCAACGATTTTCTTCTAAAAACAGCATTTTCTCCATAAATCATAGTGTCTACATAACATTCGCACCGCACTTGACTTTTATCAATACGAAAAAATTGCAAAACATGCAAACTCTTATCACGGCATGCAGCATTATTTCAAATGCACAGCAAACATCCGAAGTGCAATACCGTCAAGAAGTCAATTATCCATCTTCCTGTAATTATCAGCTTGCGCAACTGCAACCGAGTGCAATGTGTAAACCACCAGCAAACGTCAAAGCCAGCAACGAGGCAGTGTACAGCTCTCCGATCAGATGAGGCCAACTTAAGTTCTGGGCTAAGCTCGTCTCAGTTCTTTTGTTAGCCGATTTCAATGGCTAAAATTGTGGGATTAGCCTCTGACATTGCAATCAAGCTGGGAACAGATAATCAAACGTTCATGCGAACGCGGCTATATGTGTGATTGTTGTGAATATCAATATAAGACCCAACGCTGCTGCACCGCGAGCCGCTCATTTGTATGGTTCGCTGCATGTTGAACTTATTCTTTCAGGTGAGTCTATATTATGGTCACCGTATAGAGCCTATGCTGCACGTAAAGAATATACTACATACATTCGTGTACACTTTCTGTCAGCCTACTGCACAATTGCATAATTTCCATTGCAATGCGAGCACTTTGTTTACTTTGGCCACAGCAATTTGCTTGACTTTGTCGGGTCTTATCGGGCATGTTTTCCTTTATATGCCCTCTTCCCATACTGATAAGCAGATCTGACATGGTAGCTGTTTTTGAAGAGATAATACCTGTGAGGTGCGATTTCATTTTTCTCACAATATTTTTTATCTACAGTATTACCTACTCGGAGTAAAATTCTTTTGAAAGTTTGAAGCAAATGCAGATTTTAGAGTTTGTTACGAAAATCTGTTTTGGATGAGAGAGCAGAAATATCGCGGCCGATGGATTTTAGAATAAAAATTCACGGAAGATATAGGGGTTGAGATTAAGATCGTAGATTATGAAAGATCGATAATAAAAAATCCCGGAATGCGAAATTCGGTAAAAGAAAATCGGAAAATTTAGCTTTTATAAAAAGGCATACAGATGACGAATTCTCGAATGTAAAATCTCGGAAAAGACTGTATTTTTGAGTTGAATATATAAAATTCTGAATTTTAAAATCTCAATAATAAAATCCTGGAGAACAAAATTCAGTGAAACAAAATCTCGGATTATCTCAAAATTTATTATTTTGAGAAAAGCATTCTCTGGAATTTTTCGCAGAAGAAATAAATCTCAGGATTCAAAATCCGGATACGATAATGGAACACTGAATTCAATGTACATATGTAACTAGCAAAATATTGGATAATGTAAAAAACCCGTTGCACTTCATTCTGAAAAATTTAGTAGAAGAGATCGCATAAATGTTTCCGGACAGAGACGGCAGGGTCCCAGTCACAGTCTACGAAAACGCAGAAAAGTAGACCACGAATAGTTCTTTACTTCGGAGTAATTACCGGTCATTCCAGAAGTAGGGCTGAACGAAAATTCTAAGTTAACCGGAGCGATAAGAAGACTCTGTAAAAAGTTATTCAGGGCAGGCCTAGATTGAAGTGTTGACCTACAAGGGTGCTAATAGCCGAAGTCTTCCTCTGTTGTATCTCAGAGGATGGTAAAAATGACCGTTGTAAGGAAAAATCACCTGCAAAAAAAATATGTGAAATTTTAAAGAGACTCTAGAGTTGGTAAAGTGACTCTCTTGGATGTAAGTAATAAGTAAAAGTTCAAGGAAATGGATAATGCCATATATTTACTGGAAGAACTTAATGCCAAATAGAAGACAGCACGAAACAAAAATTCTTTTTGATCCTTGTACGGAAGCTGAAAATGGTTTAAAAACACGGTGATCGGAGGAGAAATTAAAGCTACTGGATAAAAACCAACATGTGAGACGAAAAGTCTGGATTGGATGTATTCTGGGAGAGGGTGGGCTTACACTGGAAAATATATTTACAAGGGTAAATAGCGGACACTATAATACTGAATGAACGCAGGCTGGACCTTCGGGCTTAGGACCTAAAAAGATTAATAACACCGGGAAAAAAAACTAGAAATAAAAAAACCGAATCAAGGAGGCACTGTGCTTAAGTATAAAGGCCTATGAGGGTGAGAACCACATTTCATGGCTTTTAAATGTATGCAAGCGCCAAATAAATTCAATGCTGGAAATGATATCAAAATAAAACTTCTGTCAACTGTTCAAGATTAAAATTACAAGAATGGAGATAATTGATCAAAAAATGAAAAACGAGGTCCTAATTTGGTGTACTGATGACAGATTTAAATATTAAAATCCAAGGACGGAAAAAAGGCATGAATATATGGTATAAAATTCTAAGCCGAAATCTATCAAAAACTAGAAAAATACGCATCAATATAATGCTAAAGTACAGGGTGCCTTTTATTGGTATCATTTTGTTTTAGAATAACCTATGGAAAAGTTTCGATTGCCTGATTTGGATATAAATCGACCGGGAAATGAGTCTTTCAGAGTTTTAATTATTACACGAAATATGGCAAATGGCGGGGCGGGTCTTTTCCGGGTTATAAATTTTCGAACACTTGTAAACCTAGCAAAATTAATTTCTAAACTTGCGTCTATTAACACTTTTCTGGATGCAGAAAAGCTTCGCTATAGACCTTTGATTTTGTATAAATAAGTAAAAACCAAAGGAAGAATTTTTTTTTATATTATAGATCCTTCTGGTTCACACATTTTTTAGATTAGGTATGCAAGTATTGTCAAGATGGTAGTTGTAATATAACTGTAACCCCCGGAATATGCAAGCCATTAACAAAGTCTGAAGCGGGCCGGTTAGCAGGCGAACATCACAGTCTTCTTGACTTGTGTTATTGCAGGAGTTTTCCATATAAATGTAGCTTGATTTTTGTTCAAACGCTATGATTTCCATAAATTTGTTCTAGATCCTATTTTTTTTTTTACAAACATTAGAAAAATATATATTTGGCTGTAATTTGTTTTAACTTCATTTTTCTGTGGAAGCGACAGTTTTAGGCGTTAGGATCTGTTTAAAATGGAATATTAGCTCTCGCCCATGATGAGTGTACAAACAAGTGCATGGCTGTAGCCAGTCCGCTGAAGCCTTTTGATGTGTCAGTGTCATCGTCGAGTTCATGGCCAGTGTCTTCTAACAGTCACGCTGCAAACAACCACAGCACAGTAGCTACCGCTTTTATTGGAACATCTACTTTCTATCAAGGATGTAGTACTTGAAACGATTTGCCACGGTAAGCATTGGCACCCCCAAAGGCATGTGGCCCCATTTTGTTGAAACTACATACGCTGTAGAACATATTATCCAAATTTCGGCAAACTAAATAATACTCTTGGAACATCGTATTTAAAAAAAAAAACAAAACAAAAATACATATCCAATAACCCCAACAGCCCAAAAAGGGTACCACGCTGTCCCTCTACGAAAGTGTAGAGGTAATTTATGGCTTAATCTTGTATTCTCAGTTGCCCAAAACACACTTCATAGCGAAACGAACTTCGTCACTTATGACCAAAGGGGAATACCGACTTTTCAGAAAACTTTAGGACCGACATGAACAGATCTGAGAGCTTACTTAAACGATGCATTATGATGTTCGGAACATATTTTCCGGCAGAAACAACGACCCGAGAAAGTATTCTGAATCGGGAAAAAAGTACACCACCCGAAAGTACTCGGCGATAGCTTTCATTTGATATAGTACATGCAGTAATGGAACTACCCCCCCCCCCCCGAAAGCTCCTACCCTTACCCTAAAAAAGTATACAGAGGCAAATTATCTTCCGCGTATTGTAGCTTGTAATGAATTGAAGCGAACAGTGTAACCCATTTTTCGATCGAATATATGTAATACTAGCGAGTTAGCACCCGATCTAAGGTACGAAAAATCTAGTACCTCAGTTCGAATAAAAAGTAGGGCAATACTAGAAAAGTGAGTATGAAGTTCGCTACTTAAGCCTCCGAGTATAGCAGTGTGGGTACTCAAAATTCTTCTCAGGATATAAGGAATTCGATTCTGTACTAGATTTATCAATCTGTACTAGATTAAATGTGGACCCATTCCCAAGCTTTCCTAAGCCAAATTGAAATAAAAATTGTTAATCAAAATATATTCAGATTACTAATGAGTCCGCCATCTAACGTTTTTTTTTTTCAACTAGTGCTTATTTCGTGAATGGTAACACTTAGCTCATGTCTGATTTGACAGATAATTAGTTTTATTCTTCCGCTGAACGAATATGGTTGTGTATACGCTTGAACAACGCTGGGAAATATTGCGACATTACTTTGAAAATCATGGCCGATTTTGCCAAAAAAATCATCTTTTCGGATGAAGCTCATTTTGATCTTGGCGGGTATGTAAACAAGCAAAATTGTCGCACTTGGGGCACAGAAAACCCGCACGCATACATTGAAAAGCCGATACACCCAAAACGGGTCACTATTTGGTGCGGATTTTGGTCCAGAGGCATAATTGGGAAAAATTGGGAAAATGAGCAAGGAGTGGCCGTTACAGTCAATGGCAATCGTTATCGGGCCATGTTGAACGAATTTTTGTTCAGGAAAATTGAAGAGGAGGATATTGACAACATTTGTTTTCAACAGGACGGCGCTACGTGCCACACAGCCGAAGCTACACTCGATGTTTTTATAGCATTTTCAAAAAAAAAAAGTTATTTGGCGGACCCTATATAATGAGAAATCTTTCATTAATGTTTATGTGTAGAGATTAAAATGTGGACTTCCCTTTCTAAAATGGTTCGGGATCACTTCATTCATGACTATTTTCACCGTAATTTTCATCTTAAAATTATTGTGTGAGTTAGATCTTGTACGGAAAGAAATGCAAATCTTTTTACATTTAGTTGTATCTACATAGGTCGCAAAAGTACCTATCAACTTTTTGGGTAAGACATCAACTGCATAGCAGCAAAAGAGACCATTTCGTTTAGCCACCCTGTATTATGTATGAAAAATGGTGTAGCTAACAAGAATTTTGAAAAATTTCAGAAATGTAAAATTATAAGTACAAGTATCAGGACTTGTACTTAAAATCTTTTAAGTGCAAGTACCGGCAGTGAAACTTAACTACTAGTATCAATACCAGGATCTGGACTTAAATTTTTTTTAAGTACTAGTACAAGTCCTGGTCGTGATACTTAAAAAAAGTTCAAGTACAAATCCCGATACTGGTACTTAAAAATTTTTGAAGTACAATTCCAGGTACTGGTACTGGTCCTTGTAAGTCCCATAAAGCTTAAGTACCAAAGTACATACTCACTTAGGTACTAAAACTACTGTCATAACGCCGAAGTACTTCAGTTCTGTCCCTGCTCCTAAGCCTCAATGTATATATTAGAAGACGTATTTAATTAATGTACAAGTGCTGAAGTAAATACTTCGCGTACTTAAGCTGCGGGACTTATGAGTACCAGTACCAGAACCTGGACTTGTACTTCAAAAATGTTCATGTAGCAGTATCGGGACTTGTACTTGAAATTTTTTTAAGTATCACGACCAGGACTTGTACTAGTACTTAAAAAAATTTAAGACCAGGTCCTGGTACTGGTACTAGTAGTTAAGTTCCAATATACTTAAGTAGGTATGTATTTTACATGCCTGAAAATTTTAGAATTTTGGTATCAGTTAAAGATTTGTTTGTAATTTTGCCTACTCCTCCAGAAATATCATCTCTATGTAGGAAATTCAAAATTCTTGTAATAAGTGCTACCACCATGGTTTCACTCTACAATGATGGTGCTAATGTTCTGCTCATGCTTACCAAAACAATGTTTTTTTTTCCCTATCCACAGTACTACGAACAATTTCTTTAACATGCCACCTGAAACATAATTTCATAGAAAGAATTGCTACACACCTATAAAGAGATTTCAGCCTTTGGCAATGATTTTACAAAATCTCTAGCTAATGATAATAAAACTAAAAAAAAAAAAAACTCTGCGTAACCATCAGCTGTCTTGTTATGTTATTGAATTCTTCATCACTTTTGGGTCTTTTTTTTTCTGCTTCTTCTTCTTCTATGTGTTCATCGCAGCTTGCAATAATTTGCCGCTCACGTAATCCCATACGAAAAAGCCATAAAGTGCACAACGACTTTATCTATAGCAGCAAAGCTAGAGCTATTCAACACTTGACAGAGTCTTACAAATATAAAAGTCGTATATTTCCACTTCCCACCATACCACACCAGACCACACTATCAAAAGCCCAACCAGCCAGCCAGCCAGCCAGCTAGCTAGCTAGCCATCCAGAGCTAGTCATCTAGCCACTCTCCTATGTATGAATGACCACATAATATTTAGCGATTATAGCAGCTCGATAGATTCGACCAAAGTTAGACAGCAGCGTCGCGTTTTCTGATTTGATGAAGATATGCCTGTGTATGACAGTTATAAAGACTGCTGCTGTTGCTGCTGCTGCTGTTAGAAAGGTGAATGCTAATGGTGGTAGCCATTAGTAGGTAGATAACAATAAAATCTTATGTGTTAGGTAAGAGCAATAAAAGTGCACTAACCCAGTCCAGTACGAGCAGTTCAGAACCGCACAAACACTCTTAATCGCACCACCGCCGGGGAAGACCGAAACAAAAGAACACAAATTCGCGAAAATGTTTGAATTGTTTAGCCCCACAAGTCGTGAATCTATGCGGATTTTTTCTATGGTGTTGGGGATAGTGATGGTGGTGGTGGTGAGGACTTTTGTGTGGAGTAAATGCCATCGTGCACAATTATACCGATATATACCGTTTTGTAGATGCACTTTAAAATATGCACTAAACTAATACTGATGTGATTTTTGTAGTATGCGTATGTGCATCTAATACATATATGGTTGAAAATACACACACACACACATACACATATATTAAGAGAATACACCAAAACCAATTTGAAGCGCATTAGACAACTTCGCACAGCCAGCGATTGTAAGCCAACTTCAGAGTTGTTTTTTAATACCCGTCCTTGGCTCGTCTATTCAACTTTGTCCTACTTATTAGTTGGCTATGGCTCACAGTGCATTTATTTATATTTATATATATGTGTGTACGCGCGTCTGTTGTGCACATATTTAGCAGTTACGTTACGCGCAATCTATTTTCGCGAGTGTGTATACGTTCTGGTTGGCGGTTCAGCGGTTCGTTTCTGGCTTTTCTTTGGGTGGTGGTTTTTTTTTTTTTGCTGTAATTTTTTTTTTTGTGTATCGCCCAAATGCACTTTTTGACTATTTTGTGCTATCGGAGGAAATTTAGAAAATTAATGCGAAACGGATGCGGTTCATCTCTGTACGAATCACCCACCCATCATATCATGGGTATATTATAATTGCCGAAGATTGTTGGGGAGAGAGAGAGAGTGTGATGAGGGTGGTGGACCATATTCATACGAATAACCACAGGGGGGGTGGGGTTATCATGTAACTGCGCGTTGCTGGAAAAACACGAATTTTCCCTTGTTAACTAGACTGGTTTTCCATACATACCACATTTTCATCGGATTTTTTTTTTTTTTTGGTTGGATGCAAATCCAGTGTCTACTAGGTACGTGGTTTTCGTCGATTTTAGATAGATCTAGTTGGATACCTACTTCTATATAACTTGCAAGTTTATAGTACGTTTTAAATACTAACAGCAATTATTCCCGGAATAGTATTTCCTGCGCGATTGATAATAATTCGCTAATTTATATGGTTGGCGTGAATAGATGGACGCATGGATAGAGATGTCTTTTTGTAATGTTCACTCGATGCCCGCAATTTTGCAATAATTTTCTTGCAGAAATGGACGTTTCACGATTAAAAACGCGCAAACGATTATATATGTACATACATAGAGGATTACAATGAATAGGTAAGGTAGGTACCTACCTATTCGTCGCTGTTGGTAACAAAATTGATAATTAATGTCAGATGAGACAACGCTGTCGAGTTAATTACATAATTCCTGTAACAAAGATAAGTTTTATTACTTATGCGTGATTACGTTGTTGTTGCTGCTGCTGCTGCTGCTGCTGCTGAAGAGTTGCATTCAGTTTTAAGACAACGACGGATGACTTGATGAAGACAGCTGCAGATATTGTGGTTGCAGATTTTCAACTTCCCATCACATCTAATTATAAATACGTACATACTTCTGCAAATGACGGTTAGATATTTCTAATGCTGAGATTCTCAGATTCTTGTATTTAATAGTTATTAAAAATTTATGATTGGAAAGGGATTTTATCACTGATGAATTATCGTGTTGACTCGTCAACGAAATTTAAATTATTACTTAAGTATAATTGGAGAAAAAAACAGTAATTTTTATTTTATTTATTTTTATTTTTTTGATTATGTTCCGAGTTAGAGCAGGAAATTAGATTTTTTTTTGTATAGTCAATGAAACACAAATGATGATGGTGTGATAGATAAAAATAATCGCAGAGTTTTATTGGTCTGGGAATTAGGCCAAACTAAAGTCAATCAATAATTCAGGAACTCTATCGGAAATGCTTAGATGAATTTTTCCAAACGTAATTTCAAGCGGATAAGGAATGGATAGGTATTCTACAATTAGTACATATAACTAAAAACATCTATGATACTTGTATTTTGTTGAGAAATTGTGAAAATCGAGGAAGATTTTTCATGCCCCCTTTTTTTGTTTTCTTGTTTTTTTTTTTTTAATGAGAGTTGACTTAAGCCCAAAGAACTTCAATTCTTCTATTCCTATCATTTAATAAATAAATAACAAGGAATCGGGGTATAGTGCGAATACAGTGTATGTAGTTTAAACAATTCAATGACAGTCAAACCCTAAGATCAGGGGGGTGGAAATGACAAAAACGATGTGCATTATTTGACAATTCTGCTTGATTTGTGACATTTCATTGTGACAAGTGCATTAAATTATCAAAGGCAACGCCAAGAAATATTATCTGAAAATAAGGGGGCGCTAAAAATTTGTTTATTTTACATAGCAATTTGGATTATAAAAAATGACCACCTTCAAAATGTCACCATTTCATTACTGCCATGACGAAACGAATACAAACACAGCACACTAATAAATTTCGCTTAGGTTTTCTTCCGATATGACGTTTCCTTATTAGTTATTTATTCAATGATTCCTATGCATACAGATATATAGACAGATGGACAGACGGATGGACGGACGGACTGACAGACGGACGGACAGACGGACATGCAAAAATAAAAATAATTTTTAATATTATGCGTCGGAGTCCAACCCATTTTGCTCTACCCGCATTATTTATAATGACAAACTTAGTATTCATCTAGGGTATAAAAATGAATATTTACCTACACTGAAAAAATGTTTACAAAAAATATTGGTTCGTACCCATGATATATTTAGCCGAGATCAGTGAGCTCTTCTTATATATCATTTTGTTCGTGCAGCCGTCGATATCTGAGTATTTCTTGTCGTTTCTGCTGATCCCAAAAAATACTTGTATTACTGATATGTAGGTACCACCAAAGACACATAATAAAGACATATCTATATGTTTCTGTGGTACCACATAAGTAAGGATAGAATTCATTTTGGTGAAGTCTCCTCAAAATAGAAAGTCTAAAAAGCGTATCTAAAGGATGATCCCTCTAGGGAAATTCCAAACAAATGGACAGTTCCGAACGATGTTGCTACATATGTTATAGCATTGTGTATAACATTATCTAGTGATTGCGAAAATACTTCCTTGTTATAATATTAGATGGCTCCACTTATAGCAACAGTTGTGCTCACACTCATTTGTTAAAAGTCAGCAACGCCTCGCTTCAAAATAAAATCAACAAGCCTCGACCTGATATAGGGAAGGACGCAATTTTTTCTTAGAAATTACTTGGAACCATTTTCTTTAGAATAATTATGCATTGTTGAATGCCCACAACAACGTGTGCTTGGGCCACTAACAATTTTTATGAGCGTAGACTCGTAACAAGTATTTTTATTCAGTCTGGTGGGAGACTGGATTCATTTTAAGCTGCAGAATATTTGAAAGGTAGCTTTATGCAAAGAATTTATGTGCTCATGATAGTCAGAATAACAAAATCTCAGACATAGTCCCGCGAAAAGGAAGAACCGAACTTATGAAATTTGATGAAATTGTAAGTGATGCTTGTATGTTAGTAGTGCTTATATGTCTAGTGTGCATGGTATGCTATAAGATTACTATGGTGTTAGTTTCTAAGCCTCTCCAGTCTTGAATACGGGCATATTTTAATCTGAACGTAGTCCCCGCTGACAGCACCTATTAAGATTGTGCTTTGCTTCAATAGGATGTATACAATCTTTTTAGGCGTTGCGAATAAGATCTTAAGCCTGAATGGAGTAATCAGTCCCATTACTACAAGGATATCTACATGTAAAGATACTACTGGGAGTGCTCATGACGTTATGGTCATGGCCTACGAAGCCATACTAAGTGGGTAACCGACATTGCTAACTTGGTGCTACGGGGATGAGGAGTTCCCGGTAGTGCTGCTACAGTAGTGCTACTCGCCTCAATATGGAGAAGGCCATATGAAGCCCATATGCGAGCAGAGAGAGATTGCTTGGGTCTGTATGACGTTCTTTGAACAGAAGAGTATGTCCTTTTGTATAATTGCATACTGCATCCGAGGATTTGAAGGATGGTCGTATATTAATGTATGCTTAGAGGATTAGATTTGGGTGTGAAATTGCCCTAAATCAATCGAGTGCTATAACCCAAAGATTGGCAAAGATTTTAGATAGGTCTCGCTGCGACCAGTAAGTACAATGTCAAGTATTCTCTGACATAAACTGGTACTAATTGAGACAGAATATAATGTATTCTGCCTCATGAGGACGTAGATTGTCACCTAAATACTAATGCGTGCATTAAGACTACCGTGAGATTAAGGTTAACAGCTATAGGTGCTCACGTTAAGCCCCCGACAGATTTCTGTCTATTTGGAAATATTAAAAATTATTAGCTAAATAAGTAGTTAAAATTAACGGCATCGTTATACCATAGGTCGTTTAAAAATCTGAGCGTTGAGTTAAATGCACCAAGTTTACTTGTTGTGTTTATATATCTGATATAGATGGAAAGGTGTATGCTTCTCTGCGAATTTTAAGAATATTTGGGAATATGTTGTCACAATTCATGCACAATAAACTTACTAAGACTCTCTTGCTACGCCATTTTATCTTCAATAGTCTATTATTTCCTAAACTGCATTCTTGCTGTCAGCGGATATTAAGGGTAGCTTTAAATGACACGATTCGGTTTATATTTGGCTTGGGCTGGTTTTCTTATATTTCGTCCTATGTCGATTTATTCTTTGGATGCTCCCCTAAAACATTCCTCATAAACAGAAGGCTGAGATTCTTGCACAATCTAATCTATTCCAAAGAGACAGCTTATTTCCGGGACTGTGCTTAATTTCTGAGATCTCTTCGATATCGTAATCTACTGTTGCCTCGCATTTTTAATCAAATTGTTGAGCGATCTTACTTTGGATAGGACATTTGTAAAATGGAATTGCGTACCTATTAGCGTTCAGCAGATTAACTCTATTGGAACAATCGGCTGGCTTCTGGATTTGAGCCGCATACCTTAATACGCACTGTTCTAGGCTGTGAACTATATTGTGACTTCACCTCTTCGATTTCTTGATTATATTTTTGTATACATTTATTATTATTCTTTTTGTTCTTCTACTTTAACAATATATTAAATTTTAAGTTTTGTTTTCCAATTTTTCTAAGTTGTTCAACTGTCTTCGAATAGGCGGATGATAATTTCAGAACGAGTTGACATAGACAGAGTCCATATTTTGACTATAACCGTTTTATAATATATTTATTAATTTTTATTAAATATATTGAAACGCCCAAACTCGGACGAATCACAGCATGCTTTTTTTAATGAACAAAATATTAAAAAAATATAAAAAAAATATTTAAAAAAAGTACAAAAAATATAATTAAAAAAAAATAATAAACAATAAAGAAAATTTATAAACTTTAGATAGAATTCCGTTCGAAGAACGAGCAGCTTTAGCTAGTTGTTATAATTCTTTCCGCATATATGTTTTACACACAAACTATTTTTTGCCTACGTTTTATTGTACTCCAACGTAATCAACCTAATCTTAGTTTGTGGTTTTTAATTTTCTTTAATTTTTTTTCCCATTTTCTTGTTCCAGTATTATTTTAGCAGTTATTTTGCACCCTTTGTAAATCATTTCTGATTTTTACTTTAATACTTTTAATTGGTTTTTGATTTTCAATTTCAATTAAGTCTCTGATTTCATATAACTGTATTTTGTATTTTCATTATTAGTCCTTCGATATAGTTCCAAAACTCTTTAGTACTAAACAGATTGATAAATCTTGTGCACTTTTGTCAATCAAATGAAGAATAAATAAATAAATAAAAAAAAATACATATAAGAAATTTCTAAATTACATATTTCTCGTAAAAAGCGATTGCTGTGGCACTATGATCAAGCTGATTGCGTTTCACTCAACAAATTCATTAGAAAGTTAGATTAGTCTGAGTGTTTTTCCTGGAAAGATGTTGTGTACTGCTCTGAATTCATTATCAACATTTTATGGTTTGGGATGTGCAGCTTCATTCCGAATTATTAAACGTAACAATTCATATTGGTTTAACCATGACTGCTATACAGATATTAAAAACATGGAAACTTCATTTCAGGCATATAAACTATGCCATTCAGCGGAATTGAGACAGACCTATAAAGAAGCCGTAAAACCTCCAAATTCATTATTCAGTGAGCTAAGTTCCAATTTGACCAAAACATTAGACAGAAAATCTTTACTATAGTGGAAAGGGTAGTAAGCGTTTTTGGTATCTTGTTAGTACAGTCAAGAGCAACTTCACCAGTTTTTCTGTTGCGCCCTTTATTCACAACCGAGATATATACACGGAATCATTAGACAAATCTAATTTGTTTGCAGTTAAGTTTGCTACGAATTTTTTCTTACCACGTTCTTTGCAAGCTCCTCTTTTTTTCCACCGGCATGCAACTACAGTCACAGACAGTTGTATTTTCGCAAAAGGGAGGTTTTCAAAGTGCTCGTAAGTCTCAATGTGTCTAAGTGTTGTGGGCCTAATAGTATTTCGCCCCTGGTAATTAATTGCTGCGATTCTTCTTTAGTTAAACTTTTACGCAAACTATTTCACCTGTCCTATTCGACAGAAGTCTTTCTTTCGGCATGAAAACTTGCACATGTTCAGACAACACCCAAAAAGGAAGAGGCAAACAATCCCTCAAATTATAGACCTTGCCCTTACTTCGATTCTTTCAAAGGTTTTCGAAACGCTCATCAAATACGAATTAATGAAATATCTAGAAACTAATCACTTTATTAGCGATTGGCAATAAAACTTTTGTGCTGGACGCTATACTGGAGGTTTACCAACAATCCTTAACAAGCGTTGGAATCAATTTCTCCATAATTTTGGCGAACCTGAGATCATCACATTAGACATCTCGAATCTGGCATCCTACACTTTTATCTAAACTTCAGGCATTAGGTCTAGACCCTCATTTATTAAAATGGATTAAAAGTTTTCTCTCCCACCATTCAATACAAGTTATATTAGCCGCAGTTACTTCTGACTATATAATAATTTATGCCGGTGTACCGAAAGGCTCTGTGCTCTCTCCTACTCTCTTCCAAATTTTTATTAATGATCTCCAAGCTCTCACTTTCAATCCTATTTATAGTTTTGCAGACGACAGCACCCTTCATTTCGTGTACTCGTTCGATTCTGATAGCTGATTCCCGTGGGAATGTTATAGCTGACAAACGAAGTCACATGTTCTGTTCACTAAACCATTTTCTCTCAACAATATTCGCTTGGGGGAGAGCGAATCGGGTCTTGTTTAATGCTTCCAAAACGCAACGTTGTCTGTTATCAGTCAAACGTATTCCAACTCTCACCCAAACCATTTCCATCGGTGGAGAAGATATCTCGAGCTCACCATCTCTTAACATCTTAGGCATTGAAATATCCAACAATCTGAGTCGGTCTCATAATATTTTTGGTATTGCGAAAAACGCCATGAAATGCCTGGGCTTCTTGCAATGATGCAAGAAATATTTTACCCCATCAGATTTGCCGCAAATCTACAAGTCGCATATCAGGCCTAGATTGGAATATAATTCCCATTTTGGGCAGTAGCTGGATGCATTGCATTGTACGCGCTAGACAAATTCCGTCCAAAAGAAGGCTTTTCGGTTTATTAGTGATGACATATCAATAGCAACTATTGATTCCCTAAAGCACCGACGTAATGTCTGTCTCTCTTTTATTGCTACTTCTATGGACATTGCTTTGACGAAATTTCTTAAACTGATCCCTCCTAGAGAACTCCCTCTATGTGCACCATCACACGAGCTGTAACCCCTTGAAGGAAAAATCGGCCGTACCGTGAAATGCTGTGAATCCTTCATAATCAGAACAGTATGAATGTGGAATAGTTTGCCATCCACTTTTTCCATCCCAGCTATAAGCCATAAACATTCAAACGTAATGCGCACCATCACCTACTTGTGTCAACCCAATAATCCTCAAGTCCCTACCCGTTCTTTTTTATTTCCTGCCAAGGCTGCGCTACGGCAGCATAGGGTATTCCCTAACCTTTGGCAATTTCATAAAAAAAAAAGTTATACTAAAAGTTATGTGTTTTATCAGGGTCAATTCCAGTTAAAAAATATTAAAAAAAAAAAAAATATTTTCTTACCATCTGTGTACAGTTTCCTAAATTTCAGATTGAAAAATTATGCCCTAAACTATTACATAAGACCCACTATCCGAGAAAAATTCCACACCTGACTAATGCAATCCGTTTAATTGCTTTATTATAGAAACTGTGTCAGCAATTCACTCGAGTTTTTTATTTTTTATTTTTGGCTTGAACAAAAAAAAAAAAATGTTTTCTACATTAAAAAAAAAAACAAAAACAACAACAAACGCCTTTCCGTTTTCCTTTTGGTGCATTCTATTGATAGTTCGTTGTTTTTCGTTTTTTATTTTCGTTTTGTTTTTTTGTTCATTTAGTTGCCAAAACTATTGACGTCAACGGGCGGCGGCGCTCAAATGTTGACTTGCAAAAACTTCGCTGAAAAGATACAAACGGAACTTGCCTGCCAAAAGAGACAGGGGGCGATTCCGACTGATGGCTTATTGCTAATGAAAATGAAATTTTCACTTTTATTTTCGCTGAATGAATGCATTTTATCTTGATTCATTGCCAAAAAATAAGAGAATAAATAAAAGACAAGAAAAAAAAAAATAAGTAAAAATAAGTAAAAAAAAATAAAAAAAATAAGACAAAAATAAAGATCAAGTGAAGGCGAATGAATAGTGTCTGAAGATGAAAGTTGTTTCACGTCTGTTTGATGTGGTTCATCAGAACTGTACAGGTTTTTACTGTTCGGCTATCATATTTAGAAGTGAAAAATTATTATTCAAATCTAGTATTTAAGAATTTGCTCAACATGCATGCATACACACACACACACACATATTTATGTAGTGATGTAAATGCACTTAATAAACAGTTTAGAAAATTGCCTTGTTTTTGCAGTCTTTAATATTCAACTTGTAAATCTGTATCGAGATACATTCGCGATCATTTATAACGCATTTAATGTTCAGAAATTGCGTATAGTACCGCCTCGCGGATTGCTAATGATTGCAAATTTTAAGTATCCCAGACCACTTTTAGTATCTTAATATGCTTTTGGAACGTGCTAAGGAGATCTGTAAAAGTGTAAACATTTAACCAGTTGAGATATGAATTGATATCGTTCAAAATATATTGTAAAATATTCAATATTTGCATTAATGAATTAATTAGTAAGTCTACATATGGCAGGTCTTGTAAAGTATTGCTTGAAAATGCGGGTATTACTGGTGTTGAATAGTTCCTAGATCAGCTGGCTGGTGGTGATAGGAAATCGAAAAAAAAACATTTATGCAATGTTCAAAGTTTTAACCTTGCTTAGAGTCAGTGACTTCACTTTGACATCGGAAAGAGTAGAATATAGATGTCGCCACTTAAGATTAAATATTTCCGTTTATCTCACTCTGGGAAGCAAAAAGGAAGTGGTGCGCGTAGTAAGTAATATCCAATGAATGCTTCTTAAGTTGGTGTGACTGTTAGATTAGTACTGCTTGACATAGAAAAATTGGTTGAAATACTAGTTTTTTTTCGCACATACGTTCAACTTAAGCTCAAATTTAGAACTGTCCAGGAAAAGATAAAAGCTTCTTGGGAGATAGTTTTCTGTTTCCGGTTTAGTTTTTGTGATTTTTTTCCAAAAGTAAAAATGGAGTTTGATGAAAAATTGTTTGAAGAAGTGGCAAAATATGTATACACAAAGGACAATGGGCAAGTTGATTTACACTACCAAGAGTAATAACTTTTATGGCCCAAAAAAGTAGTTTTTTTTTTTTTTTTTTTTTTTTTTGATAATAATAATAACTATGGTACCATGCTCTAATTCTTTATCCGTTCGTAGTTGCACTGATGTGAACATGACTGAATTTGCTAAGTCAATTCAAGTCAAGTCAAGTCAAGTCAATTCAAGTCAAATCAAGTCAAGTCAAGTCAATTCAAGTCAAGTAAAGTCAGGTCAAGTCAAGTCAAGCCAAGTCAAGTCAGTTAAGTCAATTCAAGACATGTCAAGTCAAGTCAAGTCAAGACATGTCAAGTCAAGTCAAGTCAAGTCAATTCAAGTCAAGTCAAGTCAAGTCAAGTCAAGTCAAGTCAAGTCAAGTCAAGTCAAGTCAAGTCAAGTCAAGTCAAGTCAATTCACGTCACGACAAGTCAAGTCAAGTCAAGTCAAGTCAAGTTAAGCCAGGTAAAGTCCAGTCAAGTCAGGTCAAGTCAAGTCAAGTCAAGCGGAGTCAAGTCAAGTCAAAGTCTATCATACACGTTAACGAAACAGAACGAGTTATGCCGATTTTAAACCGAACCGATATCCTGGGATATTTAAAAAGAAAAAATACGTACAGTCTTTAATTTTGGGCTAGGCTTCACTTATGACTTTATTATATTTTTATATTTTAATTATTCCAATAACGAGTAGTCACGCGATGATGATTATTTCCACAGCTTGTTGAGCGATGGCAAGTTGCATTCTTGACAGTTGCTTACGAAACCTATTAAGGGTGTGTGGATTTAGTGGAATGGGGATGTTCGATGAGTATCGAAGGTTGTGGAATTTAGAAATTTATCAAGCTTGTTTTAGTATCATATTTGGCGGTCCTAAATCGTCCAGCGTTGATAAATCCCACGACAATCAAGCAGCGCCCATTGTATTGTTGGACTGTCTTCAGGATGGTGTTTTATTCACGATGGTGGCTACTTGTGCTGTTCCTCGTTTCCGAGTAAGTGAGATAAAGAACTGACAACTATCGGAAGATTTCAACCTGAATTTGTGTTGAAAGCTAACTAATGAAGAGATTTTGATGTTGAGATATCTAGTCAAGTTATTTGACCGGGAAATTTTGGAGATAGCCCTCGACAGGGGTGATATTCGAACTATCATAAAAAACGTTGTTGTTGAAGTAGCGTCCGTTAGGTCTCCTGTACAGTCCTGTATTGGCCGGGAGGATCTTTATTTCAAGAGCTCTAATTTGCTTCATATAGGATGGTGAAATGTTGTACCAGATGTCAGATCAACAGATTTGTATTTTTCGGAGATCGTCTATTCTTCTGATAATAGGGCTTAGTAGGGAGTTAGCATAGTTAGTTTTCCGCATGGTCAGTTTGGCGTGATTGTTGAATTTCAACAGATTACTGAAAGAGACACCAATATATTTCGTGTTCTTTGAAGGCTAAAGCTTCTCGTCATTGACTTCGAAATCAATGGTATCGGCACGTGTGGCAATATTAGTGGAGGGGTTGCTGCTGTAAATCATTTCGGATTAGTACATGCCCCTCAACTTTGGTAGCGGCGAAGTTGACTGACATGGAGTGGGCATATACTAGAGAGTTATCAGCATAGAGCAGTGTGGTGGAGTTTGAGTCATTGGGAGACTGATAATAGGTATAAAGATTGAGGAGTATTTGTCTGAGGATGGAACCTTTGGGACGCCAAGACTGACGAATGTTGACTGACTGACTGACTTTGCAGAAATCACATGATGGTTTTTTTTCACTATCCTGAATTTCATCAGTTCATTGTCATTATACATAGGAAGTACATTACTTTCAACGCTAATTTTAACCATCTTAAAGCATTGTTAATGTCCCTGTTATGCCATTGATATTCTTACCTGTTATAAACTTTGACTTATGCTATAATTGTGGAATATTGGACTGTTTATTGATCGAATTATCGCAATTGAAGGTCTCCGAATTTTATGATATGTCGACATGGCTTCTACATACCCCGGAAGATATCAGTAACCTGTTTTGACTGAAAATCTTAACCTAGCGTAGATTTTAACGGGAGAGGTGCTGTGAGAAATGAAGAAATGTACTTTGGCATCGGACTCAATGCCGATCAATGCGATGTCATGTCCGTGCAAACTCCGTCACTAAACGAAAGATGCAAACAACTCAGAAATGTGCTATTGGTATATACCTACTTAACGAAACTATGAACCGGATATTCAGACAATAGATTAGCGACGTTATTCAATATGACAAGAAAAAAACTTGAGCATTATTTAGTTATTGTACACGAATTGCTTACTAATGAATATGTTGTACTTAGCTTGGGAGTAGACCAAGTCGATAGACACTATATATAAGAGCGGAACTTGACTATTCCAGGAGCCTTCGTTGGAAATGACGTAAACAATAAAATACTCTTAATATGCGATGGAACTTATATCTGCATTCTGAATTTGATCGTGGGAAAACCCATGTTCAAAATCATAGAATTAATTTCATTAGAATAAAACAAGCAACAAAAATTCATACATAACTTTAAACCTGTTGCTAATTGCTAAAATTGGTGAAGCCTTTAGGAAACTGTAAACGTCTTTGACTTAGCAGTCATCTAAAGAAGTGCTCATACTTACAAGTTTTTCGCCAGCTCATAAGTTGGAAAAACGTGACATTCTTTAATATATGATACGAAACACCCTGTATTATTGAAAAACTAGAAACATAATTTCAACAAAAATCTGAAGAACTTTTTAAAAGTAATAAGATTCAAAAAAAAAAAAACAATCTAATAAATATTCTTTGGCTATGTTCAAAGTCTCAAAGTCCTCAATCAAACCAACCACAATCAACAGAGTTCGCGCCTGTATTCTTAAGCCAACATTGCGCACATAAATAATCAAAAGTTTTACTATAGATATACTTACTGTCGCCATGTTAAAAAGTGAATGCATCATACCTGAAAAGAAAAACATATAAAAGGCATATAAGTCAACGGCAGTACTTGGAAAACAAAATATTGAAAATTTCAAAAGCTGCACATTTCAATGTGTTCAAAGGCCGATCGTATTTTAAATTATGTGATCCGGCGTGCGGTAATAAATGAACAGTTTCGACCTATGATTGATAGCCATCGAACTTTATAAATACAAATAAATAAAAAACAAAAAACAGTAAAACAAAAACAAAACTCCTGAAACCAAATCTTAAGTTAACTACGCAATTGATCAATGATCGGACAGTGATTAGTTCAAGCCGCACACGCAGTATACCACTGATAATGAATGCGTACGATTGTATGCGCATGGTCAGTATAAAATGCACGCATGATAGTGGACACTACTTGAACGAGTCTTACTTGGCCTGCCGCTGCCCGGGGGTAGATATCACATATAAATTGCATATTTGGCCAACAACTCTGGATCTGATTGCCACGAGCTAGCTGGCTAAGGAGCGTGCGGTTCCCTTGAATTGGCTTCAATTAAATTAGCGAATGTAGAAAAATGCACCGAGAAAGAATTTAATTAATGCGACTGCGCGCTTATCGCGAAAGTCAAATTCAGTCAGAATTTTATGTCTATTTGCCTACATGTGCGTGTGTCATACATCATAGAGCGGGAGTTACGTAACCGAAATTCGTGTCGCGAACAGGTTCTTTGCTGCCACTTGCTCGAAGGAGCATTTTTTTGTTTTTTTTTTTTGCAATTGTATGAACGCAACTTGGAGCACACGTTTGCCCGACACATGAAAGTCTTGTCTTGAGTGTGCAGCAATTCACTATAGTATCGCTGCACTGGCACTGCACAGTGGACTACTGATTTTGCTGCACATCTAGTGAATGGAAGTTTTTTGTTTTCTCTCTTTTTTTTTCTTCTTATTTTATGGATTGCATCGAAAATATATGCAACAAGTGCACAGGTGAGATATATATACTTGTAGAGGTATGATTTAATAGTGGAAAGGGGGAGACGCACGCAATGAACTAAGAATTCATGCAGCAAGTGCGTAAATTCGCCGATAGGCATATCAAATTATTTCGTTACTTATTATATTATTGAGGAGGTGGACATTAATGGGAAAAATTACTAATTCAGGTGGACTGTCCACTAGAGAAATGTGTTTTTTGTAGGTAGTTATACATAAATTGGATATATATATATATACACACGGTTATAGTGGGGTGGGTATACAGTTGAACATTACAAGGATTTTTGTGAGTAATGGCAAACGTTTCAAGTATACAGGCGACTTAGACAGATTTGGCCTCCTTAGAATAATGAACCCGGGTTGTGTGCTTGTATAGTGTGTTTTCAGCGTTTTGTTACATTCAAAAACATTTCTAAATTAAGCACATTACTGGATGATTTTCTAAACAGATGTTAGGGACCTTGTAGTTTAGTGTACGATTCTTGAGTCATTAATTTACGTACTAATTAGAAGAATGCTTAGGTGCTTATGTGGAGTGCTTTTTTGTTTTTGTTTAGTAGATCTTAGCTCTAAAGGACAAGAAATCTATTGGTTAAGATCGTGCGAATATACTGCCATTCTTTAGGTAGGCTTATGTGTTGCTATAATGGTTAGCGAAAACCTTGGAAATACGTAAGAGTTGATGCTTGGGATCTTCGCAAACGACTTAAAAAGTTTTTTAAGGTTGATGGCTTTGTTAAGGGATAGCGATCAGTCGGTGTAGAAACCCTACTGCTATAAATCGGAATAAAATGACTCAGATAGAGTTTAATAGAATGACGAAAACCTTTGCTTTTCATACAAGGATAACGATTTGGAGCATAAAACGTGAGAGCTTTCCTCTCAAGACATCAACCGATACAACAACGTGGTTTTGAGATAGGTACCTACTATATATGTATAGCATTCTCAGATTTATTTAAACCATTAACAAATGAGTTTAAACTTTAATCAAATAAATTTAAACCTTGAACAAATGATTTTAATGAACCCTAACAAATATATTTAAACCGTTAACGAATGAGTTTCAACTGTTAACAAAAAGACTTGAACCTTTAGCAAATATATTTAAACTCTTAACAAATTTATAATTAAAATATTTTATTTCAAGTGAAGTAAGCATTTCATACAAGTTTTTTTCTTCAAATTTTGGGTGCAGATACAATCTGCAATACTTCTGACTTTACAGTGCAACGGTTGACCATCAACTGACTTAGGAATAAGTAAAACCATATCCAAAATATAGTTGGAATAGTCATCGATCACATTAGCTTACATTTTAGAAAATGATTTTTCCATAGGGTTTAACATAGGCGAGTAAGGAGGCAAAGCTTTTAGTGTTAAATTCGTTTGAGATAACACAACGCGAGCTTGTTGTTTTTTGTGTATTCTCGCATTATACATAATTAAAAATGCGTCATTAAGCGATGGATTTGTTTCCAATTTTTTAACAAGTTCGCGCAGAAATAGATAAAGCAATTCTATGGTTACTTATCGCAGCAATAAGTGTGTCGTTTTTGCCACATTCTGCGGGAACTATAACTCAAGCACGGATGCCCTTTCTTGATCGGGCTTGAGATCTTCTAAAATATATTTCCTAAAGGTTCAAGTCTTTTTGTTGAAACTCATTCGTTAACGGTTTAAATATATTTGTTAAGGGTTTAAAATCATTTGTTAAAGGTTTAAATTTATTTGATTAAAGTTTAAACTCATTTGTTAATGGTTTAAATAAATCTGAGAATGCTATATATAAAAATTTAACAGATGAAAATATTTTTATAACTATTCTAGCAATACATCAAACGAACTCATATACAGCCATTAGAATAACATGTATACCCAATAAAGCAGTCAGTTCCAATTTTATTAGATGAGAATCAGCTTCCGAAAGGATTATCATTGTGTGACATCATTTGTTCAGTCAGAAGGTTTTGCACGGACGCCAATGGTTGCAGTCAGTAGCACAACGTCGAATTGTGCCTCTGGGTCATTTCAGTGGAGTAAGGACTCCAAGAAATTGAATTCAATTGACTTTTTATTGCTTATCTCCCTATTATAAATGTAAAATGCTTAAATATTATGTCAAATGCACTGTTTAAATCTACACTGTAAAAACTGTGCACAATTTCGTCACAAAGCTTGAGTATTTTTCCCTAAAATGTAGGGAATATTCCCTAAAATGTAGTGAATGTAGTGAATATTCCCTTCATGTTTAGAGAATATTCCCTAAATTTTAGGGAAAAATACCTTTGTGGCAACAATTATGGAATCTTTTACTGTGTAGTTAAAAGATGTGAAATTTGTACACGTACTAACTAGTGAATTCCGTTGTTCACGTACCACTACCAGCTCTCCGTTTTTCACGTACCGGGTATAAGATGGCTTTCCGATATAAACGTGCTGTCTAAAGGATTTACAGGTAGAGACGGATTTTCTAGGTTTCCCGAACAAGCCAGTTCAACTTCTAGAATATCGATTGGGATATTCAGGTGGAAGGTTGAAAGTGCCTAGAAAATCTCTATTGCCCTACTTATAATATGAATTCCAAAAGTAACTATGAATTATAATCGAAAGAAAATTTCATATAGAAAAACCTCATAAATAGTTGTACGAAGATCTCACTGGGTTCGTTATAATTGTCTGCTTAAGTATCTAAATGAATAATATTATCAATGCTAGACCCCTAGTTTTCGTGGAAATATGAAAAAGGGTGATACAAATTTTCCTGATGTGAAGAAATAGAACGCAGTCGTTGTGGGCTACTCTTCTTTTTCCCAACACAATGCAAAAAAACTTGATTCCGGTCCTTTTTAGCAACGATCTTATGATTGCTTTTTAGGCAGCGCAGTGACACCAGTTCTGTCCATAACAAAGATTTTATTTGATGATGTAAATTTATTTCATTGAACCCCATTGCACGGACCACCAAAATGCATAGGATCTGGTTCCAGAGTGGAAATATCGAATGACACTTTAAAAAGTTCAGCAGCCAATCATCGTCAGCTAATTCTGTCATTTTATTGAAATTTTGTATTATTCCAGTCAACTTAGTTTGTTGAAAATCTATTCGTCTAACGTCTTTTTACTATGATCTTATTCTGATAAAAAAAAGAACATTTAGCTACACTTTAGTCTATTTTCTGACAGATTTTAGCACGTCTCCGTACTTCATAATATTTTGTTACATGATCTTCCAATGTAGATTGAACAACATCGTTCCCCTATTGGTGCTTGCCTTTGGACTATTTTCCCATTTACTATATCGAAAATAGCTTTGGACCTAATTTCAATCACTCATGACTATCTAGTTGCAGTTCTCTTATAATTACAAAGCATTCTGACCACAATAAATACATGGGAAGGGTGTAGTTTTGATAAAAAAGCCGTCCTGTTCAAAACTGAGTACGCAATTTTACCAACCAACGCTCTTGACTAATGAAAACAACACTCATTACAGATATAATGGAGACTCTTTAACCAATTCTAGTAATATTTTACAAATTTGGAATTCATAAATCATCACAATCAGGATCAGGAGACCTAAAAAAGAAAAACAAAATCTTAAATCTGGAGTTTTTGTTGACTGCCGACATAAGTGGAAACGATGTGTACAGCTAAGATATTGGGTCCAGATTTTGGACAAGTGTAGTTCAGGCTTATGCTTTTAGGTGCACTTTTTTAAATTTCTAAATATACACATGTATTTTCGACTGTCTGAAGAATTTTGAATTTCCCTAGTAACTTCCATTGTCGTTCTTCTGTCAAAAAATCACAGTAACTGGGATATGATAATAATTGTTTGAACAAATTAATACCATATGCGTTTCGACTCAAAAATCAAGATTTTTCCTAAATTAAGTTTCAAGTGACCCGATTTTTTGAACTTTTCTGAAGTGTAGATAAACTGTGTCAACATGATTTTGTTTTCTTTTTTTAGTATCTATCTGTAACTAAGATAACTAAGTAAGCACTCAAAGTCTCAAAATTATCATTTGGTCATAGTCTAAGGGTATCATCGAGGCTTCCTATAGTTATAGCTCATACTAACAAAAATAACTTTCAGGGTGTAAATACTCTCAATACAATATTAGCCTGCAAACTTAACCTAAGTAAATAAAGATTTTTGGTAAATTGACATAAATGAAAAAATAATTCATAACAAAATTCCGTTCATGTTCATAAGATGAAAACCTAACTTTATCTCCCACTTATCAGAGACGCTAACAAAATTGATACTCTGCCTACCAACCCTTTTTTTTGGGTCATTAATTCTCCTGGGAAAAGTTCCAAAATATCCAATCAAATTTAGATATTCCATCTTGGAAAAAAAAAAAAAAACTTCACCATCGACCTAGCTATATACGTTTATATCGAAAAACTAAATCCTTTTCCTGGTAGAGTGAATGTCCTTTCATATTTGATGTCCGAATGAAGGAGAACCTTGTAACTTTTTATTTATCCACAAATGAAGTAGAAAAGTAGGCTAATAATGAATCCGAATACGAAACGATCGAAAAGTTAAATTATACTTGAATTTTGGCAGGTTCGCCAACTGAACAGATTACAACTCGAAACCAATCAGCCGATGTGGGGAGAAGACTCAATCAATCATTTTTATGGTAAAATTGATCATCATCGGCAGAGTTGTAGCCTGTGACACTTGAAGGCGGTTTATTACATGTTTGACAGCATACCGAAACTCTGCATCTTTTTCTCCGTGGGAAATTATGTTAAGAAACAAAAAAAAAATGTTTTTACACCTCGGCATTTAATTAATTTTCTGTGATTTATTATCTCCACTGCAATTATGTAATTTTTCAATTCATTTTAGTTTCATTCAGTTTATTAGTAGCTATCGTCTGCAAACAACTCGTGTCATTTTTACTGCGGGTATCAGACATTGGATGCTGCTTACATTGCAGGCGTATTAGTTAGGATTTTTCTAGAAACTAATAACTATGGTTTTTTTTGGCAATGGGAATGAACATTCCTAGTTTGTGGCATCTTCTATTTCCATACAAATGTAATAACTTTCGTCATTAGTTTTGCTAGTCGTTTTCACGTAATGGGGCTCAGAGAGTATTGAGGCTCATTTATTTAGATCTAGGATGTTTTCAAATGCCTTTAGTGAACATATTTCTGTCTAACTTCGTTCTTTATCACGGTACAATTAATCTAAGTCAGGCTACCTCAAAAAGAATTCTCTCTCACGCTTGTTTCTTCAACTTTTTCATGTTAGAATGAAAGTGTCATAACTTTTGGTAATTGAGTGCTCTAAGATGGCCTGAAAATTTAAACTCATATATGGTACGAATCTATAAATACCTGAGTATTCACCTATCAAGAGGTTTATTTACCTAACATACTCCTAATTAAGGGTCTGGGTCTGATATGATGTAGAAAATTAATTTACTACTTTACTTTGACTTTAAGAAGTAAGATTACCAATATGTATGTTGCAGTTTAGGTATATCTTTTTCGTAATACATAAATTAGATAAAACTTCAAAGATTTAATATTCGCAGTCGATATTCCACCAAAATTATGTATGAAATATCGACTGAGCTTTGATTCGTCAAACTAATTTTTTTCCATTCCTTTGGGATAAACCTGACAATAGTATCAACGGAATTCATTCCAGAGATAGTATAAATAGCATTACAAAGTCCATGATATCTGCACAGCAAAAAATAATTCCCTAAAGTGAGTGGCAACAATTTGTGCCACAAAGGTTAGGTATTTGTCGATAAAATTAAGGAAAGCTCTACCTTGGAAAATGTAGGTAGGTTTTTCTCTCTAAAATGTCGAGAATTTTTGTTTTTTCCCCTTAAAATTTAGGGAATATTCCCTAAAATGTAGGGAATTTACTATTATTTTTTATTCCCCCCCCCCCCCCCCAAATGTACGGAATATTCTCTTCTCTAAAATGTAGCGACTATTCCCTAAAATTTAGGGAATGGGTGATAGCACCACACTCCACCATAGACGATAGAACACCACCCCCTTTAAAAACATAAGAATGAGCAGAATAACTTATTTCTTGTAGCCCATACTACTAAATAGTACGAAAGTTATGTTTTTGCGCTAGGCAAAACAATATATGACTTGTTTTCAAAAACAATGTGTGAATTATATAAACGAAAATATATTTCCATAAAAAATATAGCATAATGCCAAATTTATTGATTGTTCTCTTCCTTATATAACATTTCGGGAATTTTGCGCACTTTATAGGTGTTGTGGCACCACATACCTGAATTCATTGAATGTTCCATTGATATGGGGAAATTAAATTGATTTTCCCTTTATATCAGAGAAAATTACATTTATTTTAAGGAAAAAACGTTTTTTTAATTTAGAGAATAGTCCTATTACTTTTTACAGTATGCTTAATCTTCTAAAAGCAGCAAAGAAATTATCTATGTGGTTGAGTCATTAAGGGATTCCAAGGGCTTCTATTGTCTCACCTAAGTCAATTCCACTATTTAAGAAGGGTCTTTTGGGATGGAACCTGATGCGGTGAAAATTTCTTCATTAATTGATGCCGATTAGTTTCTGCCGAATATCTAGAAAAATATTTTTGATATTGAAATCAAAGCCACGACATTACATCAAAATACCGCAGAATACCGCAGTTCAGAAATTATTCCAGACTTTATCACCTTTCGATACGCCTCTTCGTGATGTCTCATGGTAACGAACACTTATAGTTGAGTCTAAATGCCGAATGGTCTGGTTTTCTTAGAAAAGTTTATGCTGGGATTGGACTGCCTAAAATCTGACGAACCTTACTTGTCGAAGCACGAATATGTCAAACAATGGAATGGGAGCATTCTACCCCCGAACGTAGAGTTTGGTAAAGTTTTTAGAGATGAAACAATAATATTTAATGGTCACATATATGAGATTTTGCGAAACTAGATGGAACGATCCCAGGTGAACATATTTGCGCAAGTTGAGGATTTTACTATAATCTGGTAATTATTTTCAGATCAACCATACAAGGTTGGTGTAGGCAGCGGGTTCCGGTTCAAGGAAGGGATAGCCAGACCTGGCTAGGAGGTCAGATCTGGTACCCATGTGCCCAAGAACTCACTGAATGAACACCTTGTTGTGGATACACAGCTTATCCATAGACGTCCTGCAGTTCCCCAGTAGCTAGATGCTATCCGAGGGCCAATCAAAGCCATCAAGGCTGCTTGACTATCCGATAGGATAGCAATGACCTTTCCCTTGATTTCCATACAAAAAGCTGTCTTCACTACCATTGCTATGGCGAAGAGTTCAGCCTGGGACACAATAGTGCTGGTGTGCCATCCAAGTGAGTATTCCAATGGAATGTCAAGTTCAAGAAAGTGAATACCAGCACCGGCTCCCTCATTGGTGAGAGAGCCGTCGACGAAAAATCTTAAAGCGGTCCATGGAAGGCACATTGCTTAGGTGATTAATTAGGATTCAGCTACATTCGATGTAGCCAAATAACTTCTTGAGGTCGAGTCAATATTGTCGACACCTATTTTCACAGATATTAGCAATTAGTCATCTTCAATATAATTTCTGATTTGCTGGGGTGTCGATAAACGAGGATACTGATGAAATCTATTCGTGTATAACTTAAAGAATTTCTCCTTACGTAAAAAGGATTAAACTTATGTATTTGAAGCTCCAGCAAGATGCTTCATTGTTGAAATATCAAAATTCTGAAGATATACTGCACTATCCACCTACATACATAAATATTCCCATAGATAACAAAAATTCTAAAACAATTCCACAATAATTTTCCTACTCAATTATAATAACAAAAACCAAGCATTCAAAAAAATCCGTAAAAATTCAGGTAAAACAGGGTGGTGGTGGTACTTTTAATTGAAACTGGATTCAGCAAACAAGAAAGAAAAATGAATGAAAAAAAAAAAATTAATCCAAGCAACAGCAAAAAAATTAATAAATCTGACACGCCATCGCCAGTCCTGTAAACCAAACCAACATTGACACAAATCCGCTTTCTATGGCCGCGGCGCGGCGGCCGCACCAGCTACGAGAAATGAATATCAATGGAGAGATGTTAAACGAAAAGGGGGCCCACTCTGGTCCCCGACTGACCCCACAAACCATTAACTACCATCAGAACTGTGTCGCGATTCCAGCCCAGGTCCCGTATGCTTTTTTCCTAGTTCACAGCCAACAGCACACTCTTGGTAGAAATGTGTTACGTTACGTTACATTGATGACGTGTTGTTTGGTGGTGCCCCCTTATGCGGCAGAGAGATACCGTACATCGCGTATCTGAAACGTAAAAAGAATACAACAACTCACGTAACATATCAAGCAAGGTGTTCCTATGTCCCGTTATAACTGTAAAATTATTCTTCATATCTTCTTCTTTTACCTTTCTTCCCGATAAAAGTACGGTTCGCTGTAGAGTTTCTAAATTGTGTGAGTATTAGAGGTTTTGGTATAGTATTAAGACTGTTATAAATATTACCCTAAAGGTGTCTATGTGGAAGTGTACAAAATTAAGGTAAGAAAGGTAAAAATAAGAGAACTAGTAAAAAGAAGAAGAAGAAGGTATTTATTTGTTGTATATTTTGAGAGACAAAATGCTTTTTTTTTCTTCTACATTTCGTATAGAAACAGTTAAACCTAAGTTTCAGGAATCGAACAATTAAAAGCTGCGCGCGCAACTCTTTTTAATATAAAAATCGTCCTCTGAATAATTAATAGTTGCGCGCGCAATTTTATTTTTTTTGTTTTTGTTAGCATTAGAACCGTCCTCTTTATTATTCAGCCAATTTAAGTGCAAAGCCTGGTAAAATGTTTATCTCTATGCTGGAAAACATAAAATGAAGTTTAGCTACATAATAAGCGCGCACATCTCATCTCATCACAGGTAACGTTAGATTTGCGTGATCAAATTTTTATTCTATTCAATGAAGATCCATTTTTCCTGCTTTGTCTTCCATCCAAACAATTTGCGGTGTTTGCTCTACCACGATAAGATGGTGCTGTTGTAATTATTTTGTGGTAAAATACCCTCGGAGCCTGTAGCTTTATGAGGTATTATATGGCTGTAAGCATTCATTCATTAATCAGTTCCGAAAGAATCTCATTAATTTTTCCTCGCGTCTAATTAGAAGTATAAATGGAAATTGAAATAACTGATTTCTTCGTTTTGGGATGTATAAAAGAATTGTTAGGAAGAGCAGGAGGAGGGGGGGGGGGAATTCATTCAGGGGCAATAATTATTGTTTATTGCTCATTGTTGTATTATTATTTTTTCGCTAATTATCGGAATACTCTGCTTAATGCAAAAAGATGAGAAAGAATAATTCTCTGGGAGTCGAGTAGACCGAGACCAGGTTCAAATGTGCACAGTTAGTTTAGAAATTGTTTTAATTCTTCATCATTCATAGATAAAAATGCTTTTCTTTCGCTTTGACGGCTATGATGACTTTATTTATAATTATATACTCTCGGTTGCTCTAGGTTCTTGGAAGAGTTTATATAATTTTCTTTACATGGAAAATAGTGTCGTAAACTAGATAATAGAAATTCCCATCATTTTATAGATCATAAGCAATAACAGTTCTTAGTCAAAATGGCGGTTTCTATATGATTAGACAAAGAAATATTTATCAACTTATTTTCTGGGTTTCTCTCATAATTCGTCGCCAGTAATTTTGTGGGATAGCACTTCTTCGCAGTATCAACTTCGTTTAAATACGTTTTTCTCCATGTGAACCTATCTAGGTCTTCCAAATCGATTTACTCCTTGTATCAACAATACTGTCATTGTCGTTATTGGATTAGCACAATAGACCTACCCAAGCCTATTTTCTGTTTCAGCTGTCGAAATTATCCTAGTGAGGACCCATAGCGTTGACATTGAAATATATAAGGATATGTATATTTGCTTTCATATCCGGCAACATACAGGGTATTCCGTTTGTGGTGTTACACATAAAGGATATGGATAAGTTATGATTAGACAAGCAAAAAATTGTGGGATTTTGATGCGGGTTGGCATCCTAACGGTTTCTGAGATAATGGGGCTTAATGATAGTTCGGTATGTTTTTATAGATCATCTTGCAACTTCTGAACGTGACCTACACCCTATAATAATGACTTTATATTTGTTACATTGATAACCGTTGGAGTCTTCCAAATTTGTCTCCTCCTTTTATCTGTTTTGAAGTTATGGCTCAACAAAAGATAAAATCTCGGAATTATAACTCGAGTTTTTTATTTAACTACTATTTTTATCAAAACGCACGTCATCACCATCAATTTTTCATGTTGAATTTAAGTAGCCTAAAAACTGCATTTTGAAATGACCTATTACACTCTGTACCCAAAATGTAACTCCCTTTCTGCGTTTTTGCACTTTTTCTTGCACATATCCATATATCTATATCAGAATCATAAGGTGTAACATTCTTGACTTACAGGCTGATCTATAAAAACTTACTCAAATATCTTTAAATAACATTATCTCAGAACCCTTGGGACTCCCCCCTCCCCCCCCCTATACCTACCCACACAATTTCTTGTATGCCTATGCATGACCTCTTCATAGCCTTCGAGTGTAACACCAAATATGGGACACCCTGACCAAATATGGGACACCCTGTATATCAGAGCATACTTTGCAGTGAAGTAAAATATAGCGGAAAGTTTTTTTGAAAGTAGGTAACAAACAATAAAAAAGGACTTCTTTTTTACATATGTGTGTGGGTTTTTTCAGTATCAATTGAGTTGCGCTTATGTTTGATAACATTTTTTATTTGTCTCTGGCGAGCTATATACTTACAAGTGTAGCATTCGGTAGTGTTTTCTGAATATACATTGAAGCAGACGAATAATCTTCTATTTTTCAATAAATTGTCAATACAATTCCCGCATAGTCTCTTCTTCGTAATACACGCCATATCTTCGTCCTTTAAGAGGATGATCGGAAAGTTGTTGATACCTAGCTTATTTCATGCCTCAGTTTCAATTCTTACTAGAATTACTTAATGTTACAGGTTACAGGTTGTGCTGGTTATAGCTGGAATTATTGGCATCTGTATTATGATTACACCTTCTATTTATTCCTGCAGAAAGGTACATATGCGCTCGAAGTTCTCTCAATGATTTATTCTGAGGACAGATGCATATAGGTTTTTGTATATATGGGTTGACTTTGGTAGCATAACCTTCGGATGGTTTGCTGGTGTATATGTACAACTTGCTGGTATACAATATCCATGAATTATACCCTGAAATCATTTATTGACACATTTTGGGTCTAGGAAAATTTATCGCCCGCAATTCACCGCCAGCAATTTACCGCCAGCAATTAATCGCTAGCAGTTTACCGCCGCGTCAGTTTATCGCGTAAACAATTTATATCCTACAATTGATCGCTAGCATATTTTATCGCCTGGCCATACATATAATTTATATATAGTAAATAATAATGTAATTTAATAAATAATTTGCAACTAAGGTTTGTCTGTAAGTGTTATTTAAGAATTAAGTACAGCTAAAAATGCAAGTTATATCCTAGGTATAGGCAAAGATAACCTAATAATAAGGTAGGAAAAAACTCTTTAAAACCTTTTCGAATAAAGACCAAATATGGGAAATGTATTCAATTATTAATAAGATAGATTATGCGTTGTACCTCTCAGATAATTAAAAATGTCATCGTAAATAAAATGTTCCCGAGCTTTTGCGAAAACTCGTTTTTCTGAAATATTGAGCGAATTGGTTCGAAATTTGTTACTGTAATCCTATGATATTTGAACACACGTGGTTCTGTATTGTATCATTTATATATAATATATAATAATTTACTATGAGGGAATATAAACTATAAGGGTGTAGTACGGAAATAAAAAACACATGTATGGAAATATGTAATTTAATAGATAAATTATGTATTATAATAGTTACATGTATCACATAAATTTAAAAAATCCATTTTTAACAATAATAATTGGTTAATTTTAAACTAAATTAATTATAACATTAAGTACGACGTAGTACACCATAAAAACTCAAAAATGAATATTTATGCGATCTTCAGACTTAATTAATTACTAAGAGACTATATAAATTTCACAACACAGTATTCACATTATTAATAAGATATATTATGCGCTATACCTCTGAGATAACCAACAATATCATCCCGCTCATCATATGCACTAACAAACCTTTAATTCGTTCTTCATAGTCGCGATACTTCTTTTTGTTGTTGCCCGTATCCCTTCCAGTTAGAAATAGTTCAATGCGCAGTTCGTTAATATTTTGTTCTTTTTGAATACACTCGATAAATTTCCAAATGTTGGGATGAGAAGCAGCGAATTGTTCCTCAATTCCTCTATGCCAGCCTTCAACAGAATTATTCGTTCTTGGAAATCCTTCAAGAACAAGCTGGTGTACGTTCAACATTTCATGAGAAAACTTTGGTAATCGACGAAAATATCGTCTGGTTGGGCATCCATTCACACTACCTCAATTTTTTAAGGAAGAGATAAATTTCGCTTTGGGCAAGGTAGTGAAAGGAGATGTCAAAATATCAGCGAATCCGCTAATCCAGCATGAGTTTCTCCCATTTAATCTCTTCAGAGCAATACAGAACCACGTGTGTTCAAATATCATAGGATTACAGTAACAAATTTCGAACCAATTCGCTCAATATTTCAGAAAAGTGTTTTCACAAAAGTGCGGGAACATTTTATTTATGATGATATTGTTAATTATCTGAGAGGTACAGCGCATAATCTATCTTATTAATAATTGAATACATTTCACATGTTTGGTCTTTATTCGTTATGGTTTTAAAGAGTTTTTACCTACCTTATTATTAGGTTATCTTTGCCTATACCTAGGATATAACTTGCATTTTTAGCTGTACTTAATTCTTAAATAATACTTACAGACAAACCATAGTTGCAAGTTATTTATTAAATTATATTATTATTTACTATATATAAATTATATGTATGGCCAGGCGATAAAATATGCTAGCGATCAATTGTAGGCTATAAATTGTTTGCGCGATAAACTGACGCGGCGGTAAACTGCTAGCGATTAATTGCTGGTGGTAAATTGCTGGCGATCAATTGCGGGCGATCAATTTTCCGGACCCCCCGGTGTAATTTTAGACACTTATGATTAGACTGTGTTTAAATATTTCAAATTTCCTATTTTACATGACATTCCACAAAAATTCCATTAAAAATGCCAGGGAAAGGGAGCTGCTTTTCGTCTTTTACCAGCACACTTCTGGGCATACAAATGGTCTCAAAAGGTATTCACAGGTATTTTGATATAGTGTCCTTCACAAAAAGTCACTTAACTCCTCAATTTCCCCTTAGATTGGTATCCATGGCTTCGAAATATTTTGTATATTTGTCATAATCACGTCTTATATTACTAGAGTCTTTCTTTTAAACTCAATAAAGGAATGTGAGATGTATGTATGTACATAAGTGAAGACCAAAACAAAGGCTCTAACTAGTGCCATGTACTATGTGAGACCACATATCTAATGGTATGTAGGAACTGGTGAAGCTAAGATATAATTGCGAAATATTTTATAAGGCATACATGCTTACTCTAAATGCCAATCAATCATCGACAAATTTTACCTGTCGCCATGTCAATCAGATACTTCGTGTGCTTTATAGATTTTATTATGGATAGTGCAGTTATTTAACTTTACAGCCATTTGTATAATATTAGTTGATTTTCTACCCGTTGAACTTTTTACTTTATTGCTTGCATTTATTGTAGAGCAAAATTTAAACCAAAATCATTTTAATTCTTCTGGTAATGCGCCACCTTTCTTTAGATTTCTGATGATTTTTAACTTTTTGAATGCGAAGTATGCCGTGGGTCCTTTAAAAGTTATTTCAATAGATTTATTCTCATCTTGATCGTGGTTTGTTCTTCCATTTCCATGAGAAGGTAACAGAGTTTTTTTTTTTTAATTTCATATCATTATGAGATATTGCAATACTTAAGAACGGTAATATGTATTTCTCCCGTGTGGGAAGCCATACAAATATGCAACAGAAGTTTTATTTTCTAAGATATAATTTTTCCGACAAATGAATTAGATTATCATCATTTCAAGCTCCCAATTAACTCCACGCTCCACCTCCCCAGAAATAAATATAGCTTGCAGTAATGGGAGTATTTGCGATGCAATTGAATAACAGTGCGGGATTAAGAGATCAAAACGACAGTTCAGAAGTTTAGTTTTCCAGTTTAAACGTACAAATAGATTTTTTATTTGATACCAAACATCCTACATTTTATTCCTTCCTCCGTGAACGATTATAACCATCCAACCCGAAAACTACTTCTTTTACAAATTATGGCAGCTAATTAGATTAGTAAAATTTTAGTACAAATAGTTCAGTAAATCAAAGAATCGCTCAGAGATGCTAGAGCTGAAATGTAGACAAATTTAAATATCTAAGCATGCCCCCCCCCCTCCCTTCCACCCAAGTGAGCAGTAAGCGCAAAGGAAGGTCATTCAGTCGATAAAAATATACTTTATTAACAGATGTTTGCGCCGAATCCTTAATATACCAATATCCCTTAACAGTGGCGTAGATAAGATTCAGGGGGCCATCTGCGAAATTTTTAATGATTCTTATTAAATACAGTAATCCCCGGATGATGTTATTACCATTACCATTATTATTACCAAATTCCTTTTATTATCATATATTGTCGAAGCCCGCAACATTTTCCTAGTAATTTGGAACACTTTTACTCTGTTAATAGCAACTTCGCCTATTAAGAATGCCCTTTTTATTGCCATTAATAGAGCATCTTAAATTTTATATTTTCAATGTAAATTTCCCCGCATATTGTCACAGTCAGGTTCAATTTTTCTGTCCAACGCATTCGTACATTAAGGTGACTCAAAAATGTATGGATTTGCAAAAGTGTTAAAATGTCTGATAGCTTCAGCATATGTTAGCTAATGTAATGTTAAATTTTTATGCAAAATTTAAATGAAATTCATTAGTGTTTAGAGGTCGTTCAAAACGAAAATAGTGACTTTTTAGCTGGTTTGGACTTTCAGGAAAACTGTTTCAACATTTGCTTTCAAAACTTTTTAATTTAACAATTCCTTGATTATTTTTTACAATTCATGGAAACTTAGTTATATAACATTATTGCAGTGCCAGACGTTTTACAAAATTAATTTTTCTATTTTTTTATAAGTTTTTAAAAATGGAAATTCAGACCCGGAACTCCAATTGTTTGATTTAGTGAAAATTTGTTTGAGGTGAAATTACTAATTGAATTACTACTTCGACTTTGCCGATGTCTCTATGAAATGCTAGTCCCGCATATGGCTAATCTTGCTAGGCATTCAAGTAAATACGTAGTATTACGCATCATATAGTTCACACTTAAAATTTATAAGCTTGGCTGTTTGCTTTGACGTATATGGCAGGCAGGAACTAAGCCATACTGACGATTATACGGTTCCTGCTTATATGAAACGCCCTATTTTTGCAATGAAATTTCTTTTTTCAAAGATTTTTCGTTTGCATAAAGAGTTTTTTCCACTTTGCCGATTTCCTTCCACACTTTTTCTTTAACGTGGAAATTTCTTAATTGAAGTTGGCCGCAGCCGACAACAACTTTGCACTTGCACTTTGCGCAAAGTTCAGTTTCAGTCGAAGTCGCAGTTGAAATAGTCGAAGTTGCAATTTAATGTTGTCACATGCATTTTTCATTTGGGCAAATTCGAAGTCGACTGAGAAGCTGTATAATTTGGGCCTAAAAGGAGTCATGTACTGTATGAACTGTTCTCAAAATGCGATTTTCAAGGTTATAGAATTACCTATAGAAGATGAGGAGTTTAACGAGTAGCTAAAATGTGGTGACAACTTGGAATGTTTTGAAAAATTAACAAACACACAAAGAGATAGTAGATGATCCTTGAAGCAGATCGTCCAGGCAGTGATGAAGAAATATTGGACGTTCTTGAAAGCAGGAAGAATGCGATTCTTCCGCTGGACGTTCTACACAAATACTTACTTGCACATGCTCTTGAATTAAACACCCTAGATTTACTAAAAGAATAATTTATAGAAATGTCCATAAATTCCAAGGCACAGAAAAAGGTTTCTGAGAGGTAGAGATATAGCACCCCCAGGGGTACCCGAATCATTCTATGCATGTTCTGTGATTTTTTTTTCGTGATTTTTTACCAATCTGCTAATTTGAAGACATTTTTGGTCAGAGTGACTTGAATATTCAAGATAAATTGCTGATTTTGTTTTTTTCCAATTTAGCTGAGCGTTAGACTCAATCAATGCAAAAAGGTTTGATTCCATAGCTCATACCATTGCGCAAAAAGGAATTTTTAAATTACAAGTTCAAAATAATAAAATGTGCCAAAATTTGTTTACACTCAAACTTATTTTAAAATCTTAATTTCATATAGCCTCATTTAGGTATGAAGTATCCATAATCTTCTACGAATTGCAGATGATAGGAGGTAAGATGAATCATGAAACCCGTTTTCCGATCGGACATAACCCTACCGAGTTAGAGTCAATCTAAGGTGCGAAAAATCTATCACCCCAGTTCGAATAGATTTAAGACGTTTTGAATAGAATTTTAGCTATGATGTCGTAGAGATATCTCAATAAAATTTACACGATAAATAGCCAATGAAATGGTCAAGTTTTTAAAATCAGGAAATGTTGAAGTTTTCAAAATCAGTTTTGGTGAAAAAGTTATGTAACTGTTTTTTTAAATTGCATCCAAAAATTTTGGGACATTTTATTGTTTTGAACTTGATAAAATTTAAAAATTTCCTTTGGCGCAATTCGGTAGGCCTAACACTCAGCTGTATTGGAATAAAATCAGCAATTTGTTTCAATTATTCAAGTCACTCGACCAAAAATATCTTCGAATTGGTAGTTCGGTAAAAACTCACGAAAAAATCATAACTCGTTAACTATAAAAAATCGCAAAACATACATGTGGTTATTCGGGTACCCCTAAATATGTTCCACCTCTAGACTTTTGCTTGATACTATTCCTTCGATACTCTGTATATATGTACATTGTTCCTGGATAAAAGTATTTCTTGGCAAATTTATATTATTGATTGGGAAATTTAAGTTTAAGCAGCTGCTCCATAAGAAATAGTTCAATTGTTGTATCTTAAATCGGGAACTTTTTATAATAGCATATATATTGTGCTTATAATCGGGCTAATTGGTTATAAGCAACACCCGCTTGAAATCACAAAAAATTAGGCCTTTGTTCATGTGCTTTTATGCGGGAATTACTGTATACATATTAACTATAAAGAATATGTGGTTTGAATTTTATCAAAATCGGTTAAACAGATCTTGAGATATATTGTACACCAGTTTGAAAAGTGTAGTTTCGAGAAAAACCCCAAAAAGAAAATGCAACTACTTCCTGCCGTGCTCACTTTTAATTTCTATAACTTCGGAGATATTTTGAAATGCTTAAAATATTCTTCAAAATATGAAGAATTTATATAGGGGGAAAACAAATTTGTTTGTTATTTTGAAAACCTCAACGTGGTGTAACCCCTCAAGCAATAAACATTCATTTGTTGTTTGTTTTTTGTTTTTTTTTTAGAAATTTATAGAAAAAGTTTCGGCAGAATTTTTATTCACTCTTCGTAGCCAACAGGAGTTATTTACAGATCCTGTATTGGTATCCAATAATATGTATAAAAATTGTGAAGAAAAAACTCCCAATTACTTTCTAAAAAAAAATTGAGGGCTTCTCTACATCAGGCCCACATATACCTATTTCATTCACCTATACTACTTATATATTATATCACCTACGAAAACCATCCAACAATCCAAGCAAAGGTTTTTCAGGATATTTCAAATAAAATAAAACAAAATTTCCAGAGAAATTGTAAACAGATCAGTGGCGTTGTCAGTACCTCAGAAGGGGTCGTATGGGTTCTTCTAATAAATCCCAGGAAGCAATTTTCTGGTACAACCCAAGCATGGTCATGCGAAATCTTTATATGTTGTTATTTTATTTTTGGTAAATTATTGGAATTCTTTATAAATTTTAGTTACCACTTTGGGGCCTCTGGGCCACCCCAACTGGCGGAGCTGCGGGTGCCTCAACTACGGCACTGTCCCTAAAGAAGAAATTCGGTGTAACGTCCTCAGCATCACAAAATGTGCATGTCATAGAGAAATTTCAAGGATCAGTTGGAGCTGAACTAATTCAACAAGGATATCGCAGAGTGATCTCAGAACCAATCGAGGAAAGATACATAGATCCCCACAAAATCCTTTATTAGAATTTTGGCATTTATTACGAACAGGAAGGACAGCCTACTTGGGCACTAGCTGCTGCATATTCAGTCTTAGTTTTCCAAATAATAAATATTCTCTTTTTAGAGAAGATTTCTGGTTGCCATTTTCATGTGATGCCTGAGCAAATGATATTTTTGTCCAGTTTTGCTCACTCTATCAACTAGGTGTCCACCATATCAATACTGGGCCCTTTGTTATTTAGCTTATTTATAAATGATCTCCCTGAAGCCGTTCGGGACATTAGCGTGCACATGTATGCTGACGATGTTCAGGTCTACCTAAGCAGACCTGTTGGTTTGCTTGAGGACTGTATTGCTCGCATTAACGACGATCTAGAGAGAATCAACCCCTGGTGCAAAGCTAACGGCCTAAAGCTAAACCCTGACAAGTCCCAGTGTATTGTATTCCATAATGGCACTTTTGACCCGCATGATTTACCTATTGTGGTCTTGGATGGTACAATCTTGGATTTGGTGCCTAAGGTTAAAAATCTAGGCATTATTTTGAACCAACATATGAAATGCTGCGACAATACAAAATTAATTATCGGTAAGGTTTACGCTGTACTTCGTAGGCTCTGGCTCTCGGCTGACTCATTATCGGTCGAAATCCGCTCAAAACTGGTTAAAACCTTAATTCTACCATACTTTACCTTTGGCAGTTTGATATACCCTAGACTCGATAGCGTCTGTCTTCGCAAGATGGAAGTTGCCTTTAACGATTGTATTCGCTTCATTTATGGACTTCGTAGGTTCGACCATGTTTCACCTTACCGTACAAAATTACTAGGTTGCTCAATACGAGATTATCTTAAGCAGAGAGGACTGATTCACTTTTATAGCTTATTACGTGCAAACAAGCCGTATTATTTGCGTGAATTTTTCCAGTACACAGCTTCGGAACGCAATCGGAATGTGATAATACCTCGTTTTCACAGATTAGTTATGGAGGCCTCTTATCCTGTCCAATTATCCCGTATCTGGAATAGTCTTCCCCCTAGTCATCAAAACGCGCGATCTGTCGGTGCATTTAAGGATCTAATCAAGATCCACACTTTCAATTAATCCTCCCCTTTTTCTATTTTTCTGTTTTCCTATTCTCTTGTTCTCACGGCGTAGCTCACTTTCAGATTCTTTAAAATTTTCATAATTTTCATAATTTTATCATACCTAAAATTTTATAATTTTCAATTCTCAATTATTTTCTTAGTTTCTTCTTAGTTTCTTTTGTTTTTTTTTTTTGTTTTTAGCAGTAGGTACTTATACTTTTTCTGTTTATTTTATGTTTATTTCCAAATTTTTACTTAATTTCAGTAGGTTTTTATTCTTGATTTTTAATTTTTTAATTATCAATTTTTAATTTTATTTTAGTTTTTGTATAGTTAGGATATTTTTATTTAGATTTCTAAAATGTACCCAAAAGTATTCCCAAAAGTTTTTGTGCTGAAAAGATTGTAAAATCTTGTGTACTTTTCATGAATAATAATAATAATTTTAATTTAATTTTAATATCAAATAGGTTAAAAGGAAATTGTAACTGAAAATTGACAGAATTCACAATTAAAGAAAAAAAAATCAGTATCGAAAACTTCCATTACCAAAAACCATGATAAGTCCTCACATGCGGGGAGACAGACCTTAAGTTACCTGTTCTGTCAAGGTGACACTATCATAACCCTAAATGGTTTCACAAAGTAGTGCTAAATATACCATAAGTTCCGTTACTCGCTTATTGACTATTTTGTTGACTTCCAATTCAAATTCTTCTTCTTTTTCTCTTCACTAATCATATTGGCGTTTATCTGTAATTTGCGTGAGAATAAAAAACAGAAACAAAAAAACAAGAAGAAAAAAAAATCACGCAAACAACTAACTGTTAACTACACAAAAAGTGAGCAAAAACGTCGTATCACATATTTTTTTAGCGTTACAAGAACCGTTAACCGAAATTCTTGGGTTCCCATTTAATTAGGTAGGTACCTACCTACCTACCTACCTACCTATCTACCTCAGGTGAATATTAGCGCAGACATATTATAAGCGTGAGGGTACGTGATTTATTTTCTTCGTTTCTTATTGCATTCCCGTTTGTTTGGAGACTTTTAAATTTTATTCAACACCGTACTTGGGTCCCCAAATGTTCAATAAGAAAAATCGAACGTGACGCGAATTTTCGGTTGATTGCACTTAGTCCGTTAAGATTATGCTGCATCGGCATGCCACAAGATTCTCATATGTTTCAGTATTGATTTATTTTTCATTTCTTTTTTTTTAGCACCTGCATAACATTTAGTTGACAGGTGACAAGATATCTTCTTGTGACGGTGGATATTTACAAAATAAAATATATGTATGCACACACGCACTTGCAATGGTAATAAAAGTAATTTTAATGGGGGATTCCACGTTGACTGATTTATTTTTATTTATTTTTATTATTATTCTTTGTATTTTTTCATATTTTTCGTGACGTGTTTTCTTTTACTTAAGGAGTTTCTTTATATTATCAGATCGAATTCGTAACGATTTCTACTAACTATTCTTATCGGGTAACAAAATATTTTCTTAAAATTTATTTGGGCGACATAATTCTGACCCTATCCGATGTATACTAATATGTCGTTTCTGTGTACCTTACCCTTATGCGACCCCTAACAACAAGAACTCAATCAATTTTGGGTATACATTTCTTGAAATACAACCCCCGCCCCCTTATAAAATGTGAAAAGACGAAAATTATCAAAGCGACATGACATCGTTAAAAGGAGAAAAACAACAAAAAATAAAGCGCCAACGTCAAGAAATGTCGCATTTGCCAGTCTCAAAAATGAAACCCGACTAATGGTGACATGTTCACAAGTTGCTCTGCTCAACAGCGATCAGCACAAGTTGGGCTGGGCTGGGCCGGGCCGGGCCGGGCTGGGCTGGGCTGATGTGGTGGATGGATACTGCGTTGTTGGACAACTTGAAAAAGAGAAAGTCCTGCAATAGGCCCCAGGGATTTTCATTTTTGTTTTGTTTGAATCATCTACAATACGTTTTCTGTCTTGACTTGATTTCGATCAGAGAGCGAAATGAAAGCTTTGTTTTTTCTGCTGTGTTGTGTTCGCAAAAGCAAAAAAAAAAAAACAAAAATTAATTTGATTAAATTTTTGCGCTAGGGTTGTGGCGACATATCAGCACTGTTAAAATATGCACACAGCTGAAATGTGAAAAGTAAGGCCATAAAATGAATTTGTTTTTGTTTTTTATAATTATTCCATCGACTTTTGTGGATATGAATTTTCAATTTTGTTGGTAACATAATAGATGCGTGCTTAACGAGCGCAACCAATTTAATGGAAATATTTATTTTATTAATTTTTATACATTTTTGAATATATTTAATTAACGATTTAACAGATCTTGAATTCATGGAGAAATTTTAGTGTGATAGATTCGTTTTTCTCGAAATGAATCTCGATCTTTTGATCAGGTCTATATTGTAATCAGATTTGTCTACGAAATTTGCAAACAGATCATTTTCTTATTTCTGTATAGAATTTAAGGATTGTTTAGGTATGATCAAAATAAAAAAAAAACTTATTTAAGTGACCACGAATGGTATCCGGGTATGTCAAGCAGTTAAGTGATGTGATGTGTGTGAATTGTCATATGCCAAACTAAGAGAAAGGCACACAGTGCATTTGCAGTTGAAAATATTCGCGAAGAAGATGATAGGAGTAGAACCACATTACACCAATATATGTCAACGAAACCTGAAAAATATGGCATCATGATTTGGTGGGAGTGTGATGTCAGGACGTCATATCCTTTAGAAGGTTAAGATTTTTCTGGAAAGCAGAAAACAGGTTGTGAGATGAATCAGGGTGAGAGTCGTTCGAAATGTAAATTTGAAATTTAAGGGATCTGGATGAAATATAGTAACCGATCATTTATTTACCATTTTTACACTTGCCCGGTTTTTGATGTATCGTCCCATCATAGGGACAATGAAAAAGAAGGACCCATATATAAAGAATGAGTCAAAACTAAGACTTCAAGCTTGTCACCTAAAATCAAATTGGTTGTGTGATGAAATAACAAAAACTAAATTTTTTTTTTTAGCTTTTGCTATACACCGGAGAATCCAAAAAATGCCTTCTTGAACAATAATAATATAATTCTTTATTTATCAAGGTTCAGATATGAATGTTATGTTAGATTGTCCAAACTACAGTGTTAAATAAAATTCATCGTTACTGGATATTACCACTTCGAACTAAGCAATGCAAAAAAAAATAAATAAATAAAAAAATACATACATATAGGTATACTATATAAAAGAAAAAAAAATTATATGACCATGTAGAAAAATAAGTAAAAAAGCTATAAAATTGGTCTAAAAGACCAATTCTTATGATACCCTAGATATATGCCTGTATGTAGTTTCGTACGGTCACCCACCTGTGTAAGTTTGAATGGTTCGTTGGACAATAAAAACTAGAGCTGAAAGTATCCGGATAATTTACTATCCGGATAATCCGAGATAATTAGGATTCGATTCCTCAAATCCGGGCATCCAGATAATCCGAATCCCAACTATCCGGATAATCCAAATCCCAACTATCCGGATAATCTGAATGCCAACTAACCGGATAATCCGAATACCAACTATCCGGATAATCCGAATCCCAACTATCCGGATAATCCGAATCCCAACTATCCGGATAATCCGAATCCCAACTATCCGGATAATCCGAATCCCAACTATCCGAATAATCCGAATCCCAACTATCCGGATAATCCGAATCCCAACTATCCCAATTCTCCGGATCCGGATCCGAACTATTCGGATCCAGACTAAGCGTAAAAAGGTCAAAATTTCCTCCAGATTGATTGTTGCATTGGGAAAATATAAATTTCAGGGTACATTTTCATTTTCTCAATGAAACAACACAATTTTGAAGCTTTTTTGCTTAGTCTGGATTCGGATAGTTCGAATTTGGATCCGGATAGTTCGGATTTGGATCCGGATAGTTCGGATTTGGATCCGGATAGTTCGGATTTGGATCCGGATAGTTCGGATTTGGATCCGGATAGTTCGGATTTGGATCCGGATAGTTCGGATTTGGATCCGGATAGTTCGGATTTGGATCCGGATAGTTCGGATCTGGATCCGGATAGTTCGGATCTGGATCCGGATAGTTCGGATTTGGATCCGGATAGTTCGGATCTGGATCCGGATAGTTCGGATCTGGATCCGGATAGTTCGGATCTGGATCCGGATAGTTCGGATCTGGATCCAGATAAGTCGGATCTGGATCCGGATAGTTCGGATCTGGATCCGGATAGTTCGGATCTGGATCCAGATAAGTCGGATCTGGATCCGGATATTTCGGATCCGGATCTCAGGAATCGGATACAACTCTCAGCTCTAGTAAAAATAATTATAATCAATTTCAAAGAATTTCATATTCTGAAGAACTTTTCAGTACAATAGGAACATCTAGGACTGCTCATTTTTACAGTATACTCAAAAACCCTAAATTTGTATATGGCAACACAGCGAAAGGGTTGCGAAATTTAATCCATTTTTGAAGCTTTACTTAGTATTACTATGAAAACACAGTGTACAACATTTCAGCTCTCTACATCGACGCGTTCTCAAGCAGTGTTCAAATATATAGTGAAAAGTGAAATTTTTGCATGGCAACCCAATGAAGAAGTTGCCCAATTCATCTATGTTCGAAATCCAATTTGGATTCTTTTTCAAAAATCTGTGTGCAAAATATCCGCTTACTACGTCGACGCATTCTCAGGCACTATCCAAAAACCAAAATTTTTGTATGGCAACCCTACGAAGGAATTACCCGTTTTGTCCCATTTTCGAACTGAAATTTACTTTTTATACCCTAGATGGAATCTATAGCGTATACTAAGTTAGTTATTCCATTTGTAATGCACAGAAATAATGATGGTAGAGCAAAATGGATTGGGACACCCACGCATAATATTAAAAGTTATTTTGATTTACAAATGTCCATCTGTCCGTGCGCATGATATCTCGAGAATGCGTTCCTGTAGAAAGCTGAAATTTTGTACGCGGACTTAAAAAAAAAAAAAAGTAAAATTACTGAGACAAATCGGGCAACTCCTTCATGGCGTTTCCATACCAAAATTTCGGTTTCCAATATATATTTGTGCACGGCCTGAGAACGCGATATAGAGAGCTCAAATTTGCTACATGGTGTTTTTATAGGTATAGTAAATAAAATTTCAAAAATGGAAGAAATGGGGCAACCCCTTCTTTGTGTTGGCATATAAAAAATTACGTTTTTTACATATACTGTGAATACGAGCAGTCCTAGACATTTTTATTGTTCTACAAACTTCTTTAGAATATGAAATGCTATAAAATAGGTTATAACCATTTTTTCTGTCGACGAACCGTTCTTGAAATATATGCGAAAAACCACTTCAAAAATAAAACTTGTATACATTGGTGACCATACGAGATTTTATACGGACATTCATCTAGGGTATCATAATCGCTTTTTTACTTATTTTTTTTTTAAAAAGCCCGTGTGCAAAATTTCAGCTCACGATGTGAACGCGTTCTCGAGTTATCGTGAGGACGGACGGACAGACGGACATGCAAAATCAAAATAACTTTTAATATTATCCAATTTGTCCAATCCATTTTGCTCTACCATCATTATTTCTATGTGTTACAAATGGAATGACAAACTTAGTATACCCTTTAGATTTCAACTAGGGTATAGTAAAGTAGAGACTATCGACTCAAAATAAAAAAAAAAAACTACAAAAGGGAAAGAAAAAAAATAACGAAGGCCGCCAAATGTGCGTTGCCATTACTAAAGACAAAGGTGTTTTTGCTTAATGAACCTAAAAGCTTCTGTTGGAAGTCATGTACTGAATATTGCTTGGTAGGTGATCCCACCTCCGCACACTGAATGAAAAAAGAAGGCTCACAATATTGACTTGTGCATCGAAGATTCAAAGGGTTTTAATTTCTGATCGATTGCAGGAACTGTATCTTCTCAAATAGATACACTGGAATTGGATGCTATACGTTATATAAGCTTGTGCAGAAATTTCAGGCTGCTAAAAGTGAAATGTGTTTCTAGATTGCAACCCAATGAGATGTGGCTATTTGAAGGTAATTTGTAAGCATAACTAATCACATCGTTAATTGCTATGAGTATTTTTTTTCCGACAAACTGAGTCTAGAACTGGAAAGATTATGGTGGCAAATCTAAAATGTGGAATAACTAATGCTTTGCCTAACCGTTGACATAAACTAAGTGAGAGAATACTAGAGTTGATCCAGACTCATCTCAAGCAGCCATATGTCTTCCCTACTGTCCTTGTAATGTGATTACAACACGAAAACTTCGACTTGAGTTTAACGCCCGAATTGATGACAGAATCTTTATAAGGAAGTGTTACCATATTTAAAATTTCAGTCGATGCTATTTCTGTAAATTTGTAGGCAGTTTGTTTTATTTGAATGAAGTGCTAAGCTATTTTGTAATGACCACTGATGAATGTATTGCAGATCACCATTAAGTCGACATAAACAGTCCGCAATTAATCCTAATGGTCTGCTGCGATAAATTTTCACATCATTAGCATAAAGATGGACATATGCAACCAGCAATACAAAACAGTAAAGGCCACAGCATGGATCCTTGGGGTACACCACACCTAAGGAACTCAGCTCTGGAGAATTTTTATTCTTGATTCGAACAATTTGACTACGTATTTGTAAAAAGTTATTTATCAGCTTAATAGTAGACGCAGACAATAAGAAAGATAGTTTTGTTACTAAATGTATGTAGAATACTAATTTTGCTAAAATCTCTAACTTGATAAGTTTGACGAATTTAACAGATCCCTTAGGAATATTTTGTAAGGAATTGAGGGTGGAACCCAAATATTTGCGCGTGCGACATTCTATTAAAACCTATTAATGCGCTGAAGCGAGTTGAATATTGTCAATGATTTAAGTGATTCACGCATAAAAGTGTTATTTTTAAGGATAAGGTGTGAGTTTATCTCGATGGATAAATAAATACCCACAATTATTACACTTCATGTAATGAAAATCCTCACGAGGTGTGGTGAGAAAAGCCTATATACTCAGAAAGTTGGAATATGATGATGGACCGTCCCAATGAACAATTTATACTTTAGTATGGCTACAAGAATGTTCCGACAACTCTCTATAAAACATACTGTTTTTTAAAATTGTTGTTAAAAATGGGGGGGGGGAGCTTTAAAAAAAAATTCTTATAGAGCTAATTGGGTGAATTGGGTGCACTGTATAAGAGTTATGGACGCTGCTTTATAAAGCAATAATAAAACATTTTAGCAGTCTGTGAGAAAGTGTTTGAAACCCTTATAAAACCACTTATATCTACAACTTGGTTGCGGAGATATTCAATAGTAGTTGTGAAAATTTCCTTCCTGCGCAGTCATTTGTTAAAACTTTTATGAATTTGTGTAATATGGTTCTATTGTTGTCTTATTCCTTCTTTATGAAAAATGTATTATAAATTTACTTCAGAAATGTGTGAGCAGGAAAAATAATTTATGAAATCAGACTTTGCCATCCCTAACATAACTTTGTTTGTAATAATGTTTGCGTAATGCTAAAACATTAATTTTCGATTAATATTAGAATAAAATATCATGAAACTTTAATTTTATACTTCTAACTCGAAAAAATACAACGCGCCTGATAAATTCTAAAAATAAATGAACTTAAATAATTATTTATTATTAAATATTTTTTTAATGTAAGTTGCAAATCGTTTAAAAAAATTAAAAATTAAGAGGGAAATCATAAATTTTTGTTTGTTTTATTCGCAAAAAAGATTTACGTGTCAATAAACGAAAAACTTATTCAACCGAGCCAGTTCTTAACTAGTAAATTTGTGCAATTTGTGTGTTTGCTACATAAAATACTAAAATTGATTTTATTTCACTTGTAAAGTATAAGTAAAAAAAAAATAAAATACTTTACAAGTTTACGTACAAACAATTAACTTTCGCTAAAAGATTAGTCTGAGAGATTATGATGCATATTCCCTTCCTACGCACTTAGATCCTTCCTCTCAAAGAAGAAGGCAATTAAAATGCTTTTCTTATGAAACTACAACTACTTCCGTAATTTGATGCCAGTGACCTGTGGAGTTAATTTTCTTCATTTGCAGAGCTTTCAAGAACTTCTAAATAGCTTCTAACCACTTCGACTTTGTGCAACTATAAATGGCTCTAGTATGGTAGGTGTACTTCTGGTTTAGTATATGCACATCTACATTATATAGAATGAAGAGCTTGGGACAGCTTATGTCATAGTAGGGGGGGGGGGGGGGGGAGTATATGTTGTAATTGTATGCCGTAATTCTTTTTTGTTTTTTAAGAAGCCCAAAACTATTATAAGTTTCAAGTATTGTCTGAGAGCATTCGTTGCGTTTCATTACAGTTATGTACAATGAAAAGGTTTTTTTTTTCTTGTTATTTTCTATAAACAAGGATTTCTTTGGATGAAGAATAGTTTTTCTTTTATTTTTATATGAATTGTCGTCATTATTTTATATGAATGCCGTTGAGTTTTAGAGAAATTTGTAAAAACTAAATCTTAATTTGCTTCTTCCTTAAAGTTATAAGTTCCTGGAATTAGTTGGAGTTTTGTGTATTTTGAGTATACAATTTACCTAGCTACGTTAAATTAAATGGTGGTAGTTATGAATTATGTTTGGTTAGATAATAGATTAATACTTTTTTTTCTAATTAATACATTGGGTAATGATTTCATTAGTTTATATAGCATGAGTTTTAACAACGACGCCGCCATCAATAGAAATGAGTACCTATATCATCCACCTACACCCATGGAGTATATGTTACTTAAAAAATTAAAGTAATCCGAGGCTCTATATCAGTTTCAGCGGCAACAGATAAGTTAAAATCATTGACTTGGCTGAAGGCAATGATAATCTGAAGAAATAATATCGCAAAAAATTCAAGGATATAAGGAAGGCAACAAGGAGAGATAAGAGAAAATATTACAGCAACATCGCGCATTTGATACCTATATATAATATCTTCAAGAAAACCGCAGTAGATACTCCTGCCAATTGCGCAGACCTATCAGTTTACTTTGTTTTTCTCTCTAAAGTACTCGAGTGTTGTATTGACTTGGCAGATTCTTTCGGTGCTTTTAAGATGGTATATAAATGTTATCCAATGTCTGTCATTGTGTATAAAGTTTTATTGCATGGTGCAATAATATCAAATTTTTTTATTCCTATTAGATAAATTTCCTAAGACGTAAAATAATCGAACCATAAAGAATTTAGAAAATTTATATTAAATCATGCTAGAAAAACTTCAAGAATCAACGTAAATACAGATAAATTACGCAAATTATTAATATCATCGAACCCATTTATTTCCACAATAAAAATAAATAAATATCTTAAAAATAGATATAATATGAGTAATTACGTGAAAAAATTAGTAAAAGGATATTTTTATTTTTTAACAATGTTTTCTGTAATATACACTGTAAAAAATGTGCACAATTGTTGTCACAAAGCATAGGTATTTTTCCCTAAAATGTAGGAAACATTCCTTAAAATGTAGGGAATATTCCCAAAAATGTAGGGAATATTCACTACACTTAGGGAATATGCCCTACATTTTAGAGAAAAATACCTAAGCTTAGTGGCAACAATTGTGCACATTTTTTACAGTGTAAATAAATATTGCTGGCCCATAGTGGCATAGGTACCGGTGATAGTTGGCTTAAACCCTTGTGTCAATACCTGGGGCCGGAATCTTTTCGCAGTTTTAATAGGAGAAAACGAAGATTCTCATTTCCCGAATTCTCCGTGTTACAGAATCCGGCCCCTGGGTATGTTTTTGGAATTGTGAGAATGAAAAAACTTTATCTATTCTTTGAAATTTTTCATCCATCACTTTAGTTGACCACAAGTACTCTATTTGTAGCTAATATATTGTTACAAAACTACTTGCCTGGCTAGTCATTTGTATAAGGTTCAATGAAAATGCCACGTCCATCAAAAAGATAACCCCACGTTATCCTAATGTCAGTTAGCATTTTTCTATGTCTGAGGAGTATGAAAACGTAATGGATGCCTTTCACGTAAAGCTGTATGCGTTAAATGTCCAAGTTTCCAGGAAACCTACAACAGACAGTGAATTAAACAAACGGATAACACGATTACAAAATCTTCCCTTGCAACTCTGCTGGGGATGTTGTTGCTTGAAGGATTTTGTACAAGGTAGGTTGAGGCCATCACTGAAAATTTACTGCAATCTAATTTAATTTAAATAAATCCGAATAAGGGAGTCTCCTTGCAGACGTTCTCACAGGCCTAGATTTATTTCAAACTTTTCAAAATGGAAAATTCAGTGTCCCCGCGGAAAGTTAGATAATTGAGAACTCCCAAATATAAATTATGCCTATTATGACATTTCGCGCAGTGTACATGTATATCTGCGAGAGATTGCACGTCAGAAAACAGTGTTGGGCGTAATAAACTATATTTGTAATCAGATTAATAATCATGATTACATCAATCATGATTACATATTAATCATGATTACATCAATCATGATTACCCATCAATCATTAATCATGATTACATCGTGTAATCTTAGGAAAATATAACCGTAATCATGATTACATGATTACATTTTTTTGATTAAAAATGAAACTTTTCAAGAGATTTTAAAATTAAGTTCTAAGAAAACAAACAATCTGTAATCGTAAGAATTTTTATTATAGAAAACTCCAAGACACTGTTCGATTATGTATTGGAGTCAGTGTAAAGAATGTAAGTGCTTCTCTTGATAGAGACTAACAAATGTCTGATTATCAACTCAAATTCAAGATGTTGTGTCACTGTAGACCGCATCTACACACACACACACAACATTTAAAATTACAACAGCAAATACCACAATATTTTTTGTTTTTAACTACAATTTTAAAAGTCTTGCAAATTTGTAATCAAAAAATGTAATCATGTAATCATGATTACTTTTCTGATTAATATTATCAATCTGTAATCATGATTACAGATTACAGATTGTAATCGTAATCATTAATCATCAATCAGATTGCATTTTTCCCAACACTGTCAGAAAACAAACACTGAACCATAGGGAAATTTTAAACTAACCCTTCCAATTCTGCGCGATACCTAGTTTGTGTCAAATGAACTGCACTGACCGATTTAATAAAGGGCAACCCACACGTGGCAGCAAGACACATTGTGCTAGACTTGTATTTAGACAGATAATCACAATAATGGCGCAAATGAACTATGAAGTATTTCTAACCGAAAAGTGAAATTAAAAATTATAACTTTGATAGGTACCGGAAAATAAAATTGAACGAAAACTTTAGCAGATATAGAGATTTGGGATTGAATGAAAAATGTGGCTAAAATGGACAGAGATAGAGATAAAAATTAAACGAAAACTTTAACAGAAATAGAAAATGAATGTCAGCAAATAATTTACATATTTACCCAATAGAAGCAAATATAATTTTGACAGATATAGCAAAGTGAAGTCAGTAAATAATTGCAACAATTGCTGAAACTTGGAAGCGGAAGCATATGATCTATGTTGACAGATAAATAAATTTAAAAATGAACGAAGGAATTGACAAATATAGAAGAATAAAACCACTAACTCAGTTTGACATTTAATGATTTGTATTTTTTTTTTTTTATTAAAAGCGTACCAACTTCACAAATATAGAAAAGTTCAAATCATAAACCAGTTTGACATTCGAGGCATTACAAAGAAAAAACCAACTGCACCAAAGTAGAAAAGTCAAAAATATAAATCGGTTGACATTTGTCGACTTTTAAGATATACCACCTCGACAAAAAAAAAAATGGGTTAAGGAAAGAAATTAGCTAAGAATTATCAAAAGTAAAAAAAAAAATCTTAAAAATTAGAGGTCTTGTTGGAATTAAATTTTGTAACAAATATAAACTTAAAAGTAAGTAAAACTTAGAAAGAAAAGAAATGTAAAATTAAAAATAGATGGCACTATGTGGTTGTAAAAAAATAGGTTTAGAGTAGCGCCACTTTCGGTGCAAATTGTGAGTCACGAAATAGAAAAGTGACGATAGACAGATTTTTGTGAAAGCCGCCATAGTAAGTTTTAGGCTGTTCGAGAAAAGTCGAAGTTTTTTTGGTGCACCGTTTTGACTCGACAAGAAAAATTAAAATTAAAAGAATAAAATAAAATAAAAGAAAAAGTTTAACCGGAAGTCTATTTTTTTTCTTTGGTTATTCTGCAAGAAGCAGACTAGCCTGAGTAAGGTGCACGCACAGAGAGCCGCTTCTAGGAGGGACCCAAGCCCTGCTTCAGCAGTCCCCATGGTAAAATTTTCTTTGGTAAAAACGCCCAAAAATCCACTGGAGACCGCTCGCAAAGGTGGATTACTGTAATAATATGCTATAAAATTCTGTGGTATTCTGTGGTTCGTCAAAAAATAGACCTGAATTATAAATATACGTTACCAAGCTCAAAGCATACCCGGGTATGTAATAATTTTTTTAGGAAGGTGGTTTCAAAGCTATAAAAAACTAGACTTAATTCTTAAAAAAAATTTATAGAATTTATTATGACAAACATATTTTACATCGTGGGAATTTTGCAGAATGTTCTGCACATACAGTCTTATAGCAAGTTGTGCAACATTTCCGCGTCGGTTGCCGCTTACTTTCCTCTTTGCAAATACCGCAGTTGTTATCTTTGACTTTAAATCTGTCTATTTGATCCCGTGCTGCTGGTCCACTTGACGTGAATGTAGATGGGATTGGATTGATATTTGCTATGCCAACATGCATTCGATAGCATATCTGGTCTCGAAATTCTTCATAATATGTGCTGTTCGCTGGTCTGATTTGTACAGCTGGCATGGTGAGGTATTCACTATACCAAGATCTTGCAGAAACGTACGTCTCTTATTTGTCTCCTGGTTAGGATTATGGGTATCGTATATAGTGAAGGCTACCAGAGCATCCACATCCAAAATATTATAATATAAAAAAATACTAAGGTCCACCGCAACGTACGTCGTTTGGTGATGTAATGTTCTACCATCTTATCCATATTGTCTATGCCCCCCTTGTATTTGTTATAAAACAATATGATTTCAGAATTTTGGAGGACACCACTAACAATTTTATCGTAATGCACTGTTGAAAGCAAAATTACAGATTTTCTCTTTTTTTTGGTACATATGTAAGAGCAAATAGTGATTTTGTTACAATATGCGAACTCGGTAGAAAGCAGTGTACGTGAAGGTATAGCTTGAAACTCTGTAGGAATGTATGATTTAATTATTTTTTTTCTCAATGTTCCTACCAGTCCAAGTTTTCACGATACTCGATACCTCAAAATGCGATTTATGATCTATTCACCCTTGCCATGAATGAATGAACAAAATTTCCTTGAAATACTCGAAAAAAGCTGTATTCCTGCCATCAACAATTATCCTACCTCCAAGTATTGTAAGCCATATGCAGCATACCTACATTTCGGAACAGTCCTAATCATAAAAATAAATTCTTAGGAAGTGTTTGACTAAATATTCTCCTAATACAGGGTCTTTCCTCTATGGTGCTCCATAGAGCAGTAGATGATAGTACTCACCTAGCCAAACAAAAGATCGTACGGTAGGGGGTCCCCCATATCAATCGTTTCGGAGTTACAGGGTGATTATGAAAAAAAGCCAGTTTTTCACAAAATACACTGTCTCTTAAAAAGTACAGGGTGTACAGTAACAGTTAAGAGCTCATTGTATGCACAACTTCACCAGATCCATATCCTTCTCCCATTCGAAACGGTTGATACCCCCTTCCCCTCCCACCATACCATTCGATTTTTTGTTTTTCTATGTGAGAACTATTATTTTCTGCTATATGGACCACCATATAGGAAACACCCTGTATATAAAGCAAAAATATGAAACAGTTCCACACAATAATATTTACATAAATATGGTTACATACCCGGGTATGTAATGGGTTCGTTTACGTCATTTATTTTATCTATTGACACAAGGGTTAATTCAAGGTACAATATAGAAGACAAGATATTTCCATTAAAATTTTGACACATTGCAGTTGATAGCCTGTGACGTAATTCTGTGACTAATGTATATACATTTTTATAGGGAAGACAGAGAGAGGAGAGAGAGTATTGTGTTCTCTATACTGTACTTTCGCATACATTTTCACAATATTTCGTCACTAATAGCGCAACGTGGCTCGTAATGGGAATACCTTGTATTCTATATACCTTGGGTTAATTCATCAGAACAATTTCCAATACATCAAAACAGTTTGCTGTTCAATAGCAGTAAAATAAAGACTGGCTATGTTCATGGTACGTTTATTTCTACCGCTCCTATTGAGACCCATATTATAACAATCGAAAGACGCTGTGGTAACAGATCTCCGGTTTAAAACAACATTGGTGCAACCACCAAAGGCTTTTGTAAAATACAAGAGTACTAGGGCAGTAAAGTAATCAACATCCATCACAGATCTAATCTCAAATGAAACTTTTATAGAACAGTATCTTCGCAACTTTGATAGAAACGAAACCCTGACTTCTAACGCGATGGTAATGCATGTTTTTCGATGTAATGAAGAATACATCTGAACCCTGTACGCTAACTTTTCGAACACTTTGAACAGAAAGCATAACAAATTATTGGCCTGAAGTCAGTATGAGATTCTGGAGAAAATTTGGTTTAGTTTAGTTTTATACTAAGATACTAGCGTACCTACTGGAATACCTACTATTCTTCTGGAAGATTTCTGTCCAAGCCACCTAGAGTGTCGTCCTTATCATCTTTCTATGATTCACAAATGTTTTTTTTGCAAACCAATATACTTCCATTTTTATTCTGGGTGACCTGAATATCAATCTTTTGGCGGAAAATTACCAAAAACGTGCTTTTTTAAGTCTTATGCATGGTACGGGTTTAACTGTGATTAATTTATCTCCCACTAGATATCATCCTTGTGGCAGCTCCTTATTAGATGTTATTGTTACCAACCGGGTAGATATTCTTTTGGAACAGAATCAATTTGACTTGCCGGGAATTACCGACCATGAAGCGATTTGTGCTACTTTTACTTTTGATGTCCCGCCTATATCTTCACTTATTTCCAATCGCGACTTTAACAATATTGACATTCCAAACCTTTTAGATAAAGTTATTGGGGAACGTTTATATAATGAATTTGTTCATGTTAAATCTAGGATAGATCTTTATTCGTGAGAGAAATTACACCTATAAGCTTTGGAGAGCTCATAAAACCGAATTTTTACTTCAAAACTTTACGAAACTTCGTAATAAATCAACTAAAGCCATTCGTGCTGCTAAAGTAAGCCTTTGATCTCGTAAGCTTGATCCGTCTTTACCAACTCTCTGGATGAATATCAAGCATTTTGGTTTTGGAAAATCTAAGACTTTTTGTGACATCAACCCTGATGAACTCAATAACTATTTTGTTGAAGCTTACAGTTCTAGAAATGGAGCGAACGGCTTCTCTCATAATTTCGATCACGACTTTAATTTTGCAGGCTTCTCTTTTTGCTGTGTCTTCCCAATCGATGTGATTTTAGACTTTAAGTCAATTAAATCTAATTCACTGATGATATTGATCCCCACATCATTACTACTTGCATTACTACATCTATATTCCCTTATTGGTGGAAGTATGTAAAGGTTATTCCGATTAATAAAAAAAAGAAGATTTAGGGCAAGCAAAATTTTCGCTCTATAAGTATTTTTCCTTATTGCTCTCGTATTTTTGAGAGACTCTTCTGTGATCACCTAAAGACGTTTGTATCACATCAATCACTGTTATATGATTTTTAATCGGGGTTTCGTACTGGTCACAGTACAATATCGTCACTCCTCGACTTTACTGACAACATCAGGTGCAACTTGGATAATCGTCTGGCGTCTTTGTTGGTGCTTCTCGATTTTACTAAAGCTTTTGACAGTGTTAATTTTAATATTTTATGCAATAAACTAGAAATTAATATTAATTTTAGTAGCTCTGCAGTAAAACTTATTTACTATTATATTAGTGATAGATATCAAAAAGTTGTTATCATTTCGTTGCATTCCAACTATAAACAGATGTCCTCAGATGTCCCTCAAGGCTCAATTCTGGGCCCACTCCTTTTTTTAATTGTACATAAATGACCTGGCTAAAATGTACCACGGAATGTAAGTATTCAAATGTATGCTGATGATGTTCAATTCTGTCTATCCAATTCTTTAGATGATATTGAACATGGTATCACCAGTATGAATGAGATGATCTCGCAAGAGTCCTATGTTGGCCGAATGTTAATAAATCCCAGGCTATTGTTTTTTATGTTAATCTTGTGAGCGTAATTGGATTGAATCCTATATTTCTAGGTAACGACGTTATTCCCTAGTCTGACTCAGTTAATAATTTAAGTGTGATTTTTATTTTGACTCTATCTTGGGATAGACACATAGAAAGTATGGTGGGAAAATTTTATGGTACTCTCAGGAAATTGTGGACTTACGCGTACTTTCCTCCTCAAGATACCCACTGATGATTATATTTATAACCTGCTTCCTATAATTTTATATGGCTGTCAAATATGGCGTTGTCTAGATACAGTTAGTGGTAAAATGTCAAACGTTGCGTATAATTCGTGTGCGCGGTATATTTTTAATATAAATTGCTTTAGTCACATCTCATAATTTGTTCGCAGCATCTTGGGTTGTACACTAGATAATTATCTCCTCCTTAGAATATAGTTAGATATAGTATAAGTTTTGAAATCCTTCTAGAGTAATTAAATGCTAAGGAGCACCTGCTCATATGTAATGAATATTAATAAAGTATTTGTATTTGTCTTCAAAGGCTGGAAAACTCAAATAATCTTCCTACTTCATAGATTTTCCCCGTTCATATGAGTAATTAAGGCCTTAGGCCACCCTAGAGGCCGAAGAAAATAGGCTTTTTTGGGAATTTTTTTCAGAAATATTACGAAATAAATCGAGATTACAGAAATGGGACTTTATTATACATATCATTAACTGCATACAGTATTTTTTTTTTTTTTGAGGAATTTATTTCAAAATGGCGGTGGTACAGCGTTTTTGTGATGACGTCGCATAGAAAAAAAACTATGCTCCACGGCCGGAATAACAGCTCCTGTAATTTAATGAATCATGTTTAGGGCCTGAATTTTTTCGATTATATATAGTATGAACTAGAGAAGTACGTAGGATTTTTTCGATATATTGATTTTTGACATTATGGCACACTCCTAAAGTGGAAAGTGAGAAATTTTCCTAAAAAATCGTCAGATAATTGTTAATAATAAATCAACTATGCAATATTAAAAAAAATCCTACGTACTTCTATAGACAATGTATTTTCGAAGATATATTCCAAATTTCAAGTCAATCGGTTGAAAATTGTCTGAGTTATGTTTTCGGCCAACTACAAAAATGTAGTTTTGAGATAAACGCGTTTAAAGTTTTGAGTAGTAGAAAATCATGAATAATTTTGCAATACCTTTAATCTGCGATGCCTGCACCATACAATTAGCCTTCTAGATTATCTAGCTGTAAGTTGTCTCAGACCGTGCCTAACTGTCTGAAATAGCCGTTCCACAATTCTAAACTCACCAGACTAGTCAGGAAATAAATATTTTCAATAACATCTGCCGTATACCAGCTCTAGTCCCCTAACGGACCTTCTCGCTAGCGCTCAAAAACGGAGTACTTAAGGCTGGGTCTATGTCATAATTGGGACAACTCGGTGCACAGTCAGTAAGATGGGGCGGGGCGTTAAGATTTTTGAATAAATCGCAAGTTGATTAATGGAATATTTATTTAAACACCTAGGGCAAAAAAATAACGTTTTCTAATTTTTAAAATTGTCCCCAAATTTTTATTGAAAATGATTTAAAAATGAAAATTCAATGATTTTTTTTTAAATTTCTCTGGTTTACGGAGCGGGGCTGCCACAAATTTTAACTAAATTAAATAAATTTTTAATATAAGCTTTGTGAAGTTAATAAGCAGAAAATAACGTTTTCTGATTTTTAAAATTCTATTTATATCTACGACAATTTTACGCAATAGATTGCTTTACCCGCATTTTACTCATTAAGAAAGCAATCTATTGAATACAATTTTATTAAAAATAAGTAGAATTATAAAAATCGGAAAACGTTATTTTCTGCTTATTTACTTCACAAAGCTTATGTTAAAATTTTTTTAAATTTGCTTCAAATTTGTGGCAGCCCCGCTCCGCAAACCAGAGAAATTAAAAAACGTCATTGAATTTTCATTTTTAAATCATTTTCAATAAAAATTGGGGGACAATTTTAAAAATTAGAAAACGTCATTATGTTTAGTACTATACCAATTATACGCTCTAAGTGGGGTAGCGGGGTATTTCCAAGAACAATAGGAGAAAAATTCGAAGGATCCAAACCTCTTCGGTGTATTAGCATATAATTAGACTTTTTAGCGTTCAATGCAAGGTCGTTTAATGCTGACCATTAATCAATCCGCACAAGATCACTATTGATCTTGACAATGCAATCCTCAGACAAGCCAATAGGACAGCTCATAAAGATCTGCACGTCATCCGCATATAGATGTATATTAGCATGACGTATAACATCCGGTAAGTCATTAATATAAAGGCTGAATAGCAGCGGTCCTAAGATAGAGCCTTGGGGGATTCCACATATCAAACTTATTGCATTAGAAAGGCAATTATTTATTTTCACTTGTTGTGTACGCATTATTCAGAGAATTTTAGTTCTGGATAGAGGACTTACTGTTAGAAATTGGAAGTCCTACAAGGCAAGCAAGAGGATAAAAACGACGTGGCAAATTGGTTGTAAGACCAAAACCACCAAAAGTATTGTGGTAGCTACCATGGAACTTTTAGTAATTCCTCTATATTTCTAAATACGCACTAAATATTAGTTCACAGAAAGATCAAAAGATGAGCACAGCTATCCTAAAAAAATTTTCCACATATCATCGTAAGCCGAAAAATCAGCACTCAGCACTCAATGACTCAAACCTATCGATTTTCATGAAATTTATGCAAAGAAACCCGAAATGCTTGGATAGAAAACGTTCCGTATTATGTAATGTGATAAAAATCCATCAGCGGTCTGGAAAGCTTTTACCATATTAAAACAAACTTTCGCTCGCGAAATTCTGTCATAACTTGTTCCCAGTAGATGTGCAGAAAAAATTTTTAATAAGCGCGCAGCAGCGGTAATTTTTAAGTAAAATTTTACATTGGCCGTGGCAAATATACAGAAAATGAAATTGCCAAAATCTATCTTTATACATAAGTATCTGGCGGTAGTGGCTGTTATATATAGGTAGGTACATATGTATGTATGTAGTTTATCGCTTTACATATAGAGATTTGAGATGAACATAAGAAAAATCGCTGTGCAGAGTAATGGATCAACAAAATAACAAGAGATTTGAGCAATCTTAACATTTCTGCGGGTCTGCTACTTACATTGATTGTGTAAACATATGATGGATAGCAAACTGGAAGATTGCTAATGTTCACATGAGAAAGAGCAAATTACTAACCACCTCTAACTTTTTAGCTAACAGCTAGCAATCTCTCTCTTTCAGATTAATTTTTTTTTCGCTGAAGAAATGTACTTTTTACCAAAGGCATAAAAGACGATATACATCAAAAGGCCGGACGAAGCGGGCGGATGGGGGTTGGCTAAAGAAAGTTATCGCATAACTTTGACGATTGCTCAGTTACTTTTGACTTTTGAATCTTTATGCGTACAAGTTCAGTTTATGCGCCTGTGTTCGTTCGTTGGGGCTAAATCCAAATTTCGGCGTTCAACATGGATAGGCATCGATAGGCACTTGACTGCCGCGAATTAGCTCCACCAAATACGCCATCAGGCCGCGCCGTCAATATTTTTCCATATTTTTTTCGTCTTGATTTAGCTGAAGGGAGAGCAGTAAAAAAAAAAAGCAGCAACACTCATTGCCACCAGAGATGAGTATGTATAGAATGGGGGCTTTGGGACGAAAGAAGTTGCGAGCTTTTTATGGCGATAGTTAGCTTGGCTAAGTGAACGGTGACGTCTACTTCGAATCTCTTTTTTTTTTTTTTTTGTTTAAAGTCGGCGAGTAAAACGTTTTTGGGAGTTCATCGGCCTCCAATCATCTCGACTCTTTCTAACATATGTGCTGTACATATATATACAAGCGAAAGAAGTGATTTGTTCGTGTTTTACTATCTTTTTATTGTTCGACGAAACTGTTATTTCGGAAGTTTTGTTTTTTCCCTCCCGCTTTTAGGCGTAGATCACCACCATACGGTGGCTATAACTGTAAAAAGATTTTTTTTTTTTTGTGAATTTTTATGATAGCGCTTTTTGTTGGAAGAACTTTTCCTCGATTCCTTACTGTATAGTGACTCTTTTCTTGATAGATTTCGGTGCGAATACATTCGAAGGAAAATTGATGAATGCTTGGTCGCTGTTGTGGTGGTCAGATAAGCTAATTAACTACTTATGGAAATTTTTCTTTGTATATACACGGATAATGGAGAGGAGCTGAAAGTGTAAAAAATTACGGCTTTGTATAAAATTTTTTTAAGAATTTCAATGAAGTTTGGAATTAGGCCCGTTTAAGCAAGAGTTTTAATTCAGATTAAAAACTAGCTCTTGGCTAGGGTGGTGTAAAGGTTTACAACCTAAAATGAAGGTGAAATTCGGGAATATCTCTTCAGGTCGAAAATGAAGCACACGGAGGCAATGAAGGTAATTTCAGGATTTCTCCTGGAACCTTAGTCGATTTTGGGAAAGACTTAGCATCGGATATGGTCAACTGCACTTGGGACAGCTTTGAGCAGAGGGAGCCACGTTATAGTGTTCCAGGCCGAGGTTTATGACATACAGACCATATTGGCCTACGAGAATCTAAAAAGGTCTTTTAGTAGGCAAAAAATCTTTATATTCTCCGATAGTTAGGCAGCAATTAAAGCTATTTCATCTTCCACGGTGAAATCAAAACTCGTGTAGGAATACCAAAGAACTCTTGACAAAATAAAGAGATCTAATCGAGTTCACCTGATCTAGATCCCAGGACATTAAGGCCACAAATTCAACGAAAAACTGATGAGTTTTCTAGACAATTCTCAGCTATACTTTTGGTTGATCAGAAGCAAAACCCTTGAGAATACTTCACAAGCTATGAAATTAAAATCTATATGTGTGCGTTGGGAGTCCATTCTTTAAAATTTTCTAAGTTGATGTTTATGGAAAACTACCAAACATTGACTTTATATATGCTATGTAGCCTAAACTACTATCCATACAGGAAAATAGTCTTCTAGTAATTTACAGCTTAGTTTCTTACCTTCCTAAGGGCTACACTTACTATATACCTTACTTAACAAAATAATAAAATAGTTTTGATTACAAAGAAACCTTACCATTTTATGCTCACTAACTCTCAGCTGAGTAATAATTGCATGTATGTATGTGCAGTCGGAGTCCGAATCTGTAGGTGCAGCTATATTCGATTCTCAGACCACAGCATGCCACGACGACAATGACAATGATTACTCAGTTGAGAGTTTTTGTTTGAGGAATCATAGTTGTTTGACTCAGATAATTTTATTTCGGTTCGGAAGATAAGAAAGTAAGCTTAAGATTATCGGAACACCATTTTTCTGTATGAATTGAAGTTTAGGGCGGAGGAGCTATTCAAATCAAACTTTTGACAGTTTTCCGTAAGAACACTGCAAATATTTTATAATGTTAGGACTCTATTGGACCTCTCATGTGGTAGTGAGGGAGTCTGTTTTATGGCTTGTAAATTCTGGTCAGGAGCCGATATGTGGATTGCTTTTGTGTGCGACAGATGGGGCCATTCGTAAAAGCATATCATAGGGGCACAGCACGTACTGGAGAAGCATTATGGGAGCAGGACCTTGCCAAGCGCTTCAAGGATACTCTAGGAGCTTGAATGATAATACACTCATCTACTACCGCGTGATTCACAGACTGCATTTAGTAGCAAAAAATCGGAGTTCTAGATTGCATCAGTCTTTACAATATGTTATAAATGCTGTCAACAAGATTCGAAGCAATTTTTTGAGCTCTCGGTTATTTGGTCAGCTATGTGAGGAAAATGACGACGTCTTTACTCGGTTACTTCTGAACACTAAAATTCACAGGCTATCAAGAGGCTCTTGCTTAACTTGCTTTTTGAATCTGTGTTGGAGTTTTTACAAGAAAAAGATCCGAGTTTGAAAGAAAATCTGAACAATTGTAAAACAGATATTTTCCACATTTGTCAAAATTACCAGAAATGCTTCAAGACGATGTTATTTTATCATATGTCACTCACTGGGACGCATTACACAAGAATTTTACTTAGAGGTTTGAGGATTTCTTAAATTTACAAATTCGTCAATGGATAATAAATCCGTACAATGTCACAGCCATGGAAGGAGCCAATGTGATAATGCCAGAAGAGTGGATTACCATCAGCACAGACGAGGAGCTTAAGCAAAAGTTCAACCAAGGCTATCAGAAGTTCTGGTTGCAACGCAGCATTGAAGCATAGTATCCTGCATTGTGGAATATTGCTGAAAAATACCTTATCGCTTTTCCATCATCATACTTATTCGAAAAAAATGCTGTAACTGACCAATATTGAACCAGATATAGCTAGATTGGTAGAAAGTCACCAGGTTCATCCATCACACAGAATTTTTTATTCTTTTATCTTTACTTTGCGATTTTAATGTTTTTTTTTCAAAAAATAATTACCTACTTAAATATTTTTATGTAATTTGTATTAATAATTATTAATTACACTAGATATTTACTGAATTTTATTTCTATTTATTTTGTTAAATTTTGATGAGAAAATGATGTCAAGTTTACTCACATAACCAACCGCAAAGTTTTTAAATTGGTAAGTATTTTGTATCAATAGGAAAAAAAAACTAGAGTTAGGAATTTTAAAGTAATTTGGCTATGAGGTCCGAGGTATCAGTTCATTTTGGAAAAGGAGTCTCTTGCCCATAATAGTTTGGGAATCCTTGCTCTAGGACATATGTTAGGCTCTCAATTGGTGTGATTATCCGCCATGGTGTCAACTGAGGAAACACCATGTCACTACTGGTGTGAGCTCTGGTCCCATCTATAAAGACTATATCTGGAGAATGATGAAACTGCTTTATATATATTGTGTAAATGCCCGTATATAAGCAAATTTAGAATGGCAACATTTGGTAAACCATAATTAGACGCTGGTGAGTTGCTGAATAGATCGTTTCACGGGTTCTTAAATCTACTCAAGGGGATATATCTGGTTTAAGGGAATGGAAGGGTAAGCACAATAGATCGTCTCACTGGTTGCTTAACAACTTCTCATCTTCCTCTTTAACCAACCGACTAACCAAGTTTCGATGAAGATAATTGTGAGCCATTAGACGGTGCTAACTATGTAAGTTCAGACGCAAGACTTCTCAACATTCAATAAATTTTACTGAGTCACTTTTACAAAAATAAATAAACCATTCTAACTTCGTGTCCAAATTAGTTAGACATTGGACGAAAGATAATTTCATATTGTTTAGCATAATAGATGATCTACATTCCACACAAGATCTACTATGCAAGTGATTTGAAAATTAAATTTCTAGTAAATCATTGCTTTTTCTGCTAATACAATCCTCAAACTAATGTGACTTCCACATCTTCTGAGACGATCACAAGTACCAGTATAATTTTAAGTAAGGCAGATTAACTCGTGTATTTCGTCACGATACCAAAATGAATATCACCGAAAATTATGATCTTTGTTCTGTACAGAAATCAGGGATATTATAGCACAAGATGATTTCGTCGACAGGAAATGTATTCAATATGAGAAATTTAATAATAGCGAGAATTTCTGCTGTGAAACTAAACCAAAAGTTGCAAACTAGGAAGGAACTTGGGGAAATCTACATATTTTAAATATGTTTTTAGCGTAACTCAATTTTCGGAGTAATGGAAAATATCTGCAGTATACTGCCACTATTCAAAACTGGTTCTTCCTTCGTATAAATATTTTAAATAAATTTTTCATAAAAAGTCTAGGGAAAATTATGTTCAAGTAAGAGTCGAGAAATAAGATTGCGGCACTTTAATCAGACGCAAAAAGTTAATTGCGGTCAATAGACAGTGAAGAATTGAATCAATCAATTTTGTTTTTTTTTTTTTAAACTGTGTTTCCTGTCTGTTTTAACCAAAAACTAGTAGTTCAACAAGCAAAAAAAGTATTCGAGTGGACATGAGTAATCTGAAGTAAATTGAGTTGGTAAAAGATAGAAAAGGAAGTTCGTACAGGATAGAGAGTTGCATGGGTACGAATATGCATGCAATCTAATTGTAACCATTTATGTTAACTATTTTTTTTTTTTTGTTTTATAAACGGAGAAATTTTTATAACGTATAAGACTTGTTACTGCATGAATAACACCTTACATTTTTTTTTGCATTTTGCGGTGATCCATGTTAATCGGAGCCCGTTTATCTGAAGGCAAAATTCAAATAAAATTTACTCAATTTAAATTAATTTTGGTGTCGGTTTTTGGCCTTATTTAATTAATTTATTTATTTATTTATTAGTGCATTTTTATGAATTTGAATTTGGTCAGTTATTTCGAAAGTACACAATCGATACCTTACAGGTCGATACCCTACAGAAATCAATTGCATCGAAATTGCTTGTCTTGGTTACATTATTTTGCAATAACTGATCAGCATTTAAACGATAACCACTTTTACATTACAGGATAAAAAATATTCTCATTATCACCTGTAAATCAACAACTATAAAATGACAAGGATAAACCCACGATCAAGGACTAAATTGTATACATGGAAAAAGTATGCAAAAGATGAACTAATTCGGTGAGATATTTGGATGACCGATTTTAAAAATTTTCGTTTGATAAAAATTTATTTTAAATGTTTTAAGTCTAACTTGATAGATCAATTGACTGCAGCTACCAGGCTCCATAAAGCACTTTCGAAGGATCACCCGAATGGTATAGACTCACTTAAAGAAGAAGATGGGAACTATATAGAGAGTGTTGTGAGGAGACATTCAGGCTCCTGTTAGAAACTAATTTTTCCGACTATGTTATTCCCGACCAAAGAATAATAGCTCCAGACCCAAAATCTGCTGGAGGGGATGGGATTTTTCCAGCCTTGCTTAAGCAGGGTGCTGAAAAAATACTTCTTCCACTACTAAAAATTTTTTCAGCCAGCTACGCTTTGGGGTATATCGCCTAATTTTGGAGAGATGTGCGGGCGGTATTTATACCCAAAGTAGGAAAAAGAGCTAATTCTCTAGCCAAATCATTCCGACCCATCAGCCTCTCCTCATTCTTACTTAAGTCCATGGAAAAACTCTTAGACCTACATAGTCGAAGTGAAGTTTTGATTAAATCACCACTTCATTCTAAGCAATTTGCTTTTCAAGCTAGTAAGTCGACTGAGACTGCCATCCACACATTAGTCAAAGACCTCGAAAAAGTTGACGTAAAAGAGGTGGCCTTATGCGCATTTGCAGACATAGCAACAGCGTTTAATAACACCTCCTTCGATGCAATTAAACTAGCCGCTGAGGATAAAGACTGTGAGCCATCCACGGTTAAATGGATAGACTTCATGCTTAGGAGCAGGAGAATAATCACTACTCTGGGGAACTGTTCAGTTACAATCACTGCAGCAAAAGGCTGCCCATAAGAAGGAATCTTCTCTCCACTCCTGTGGTCGATTGTTATTGATGATCTCCTAATGATGCTGTCCAATTCCGGATTTAAGGTACAGGGCTACCCGAATGACCTTCTAGTCACAATACGGGGCAAGCATGATCAAGCAATATCCGACCTCATACAAAAAGCGCTTTCCAAAGTCTGCACGTGGTGTTTAAATAAAGAGCTTACCATAAGCCCCAACAAAATGGTTGTGGTTCCGTTCAAAATACGAAAGCAGCTTTCACTAACCGCTCCTCTTCTTGATAATATGGATTTCATATTTTCAAACGAAGTTACCTGCAATTCACATCTGTCCAGAGTGACGGAAAGAGTGGTAAGATATCTCTATACGTGTCGTTGCTTCATTGGCAGAACATGGAGTCTGAAACTAAAAATTATATATTAGATGTACTACACCACAGTCATTAGACCCATGGTCACCTATGTGGCCCTCGCATGGTGTCCGAAAACTAATCAGAAGAAAACTGAGGCTCTGTTTAAAAAACCCAGCGGCTTTCCTGTTTAGGAGTAACTGGTGCCATGAGGACCTGTCCTACAGCAGCCATGGAAACCTTACTAAACCTTCCAACACTGTATTTGGAGGTGAAAAAGTACGTGCTTCCCAGTACTATTAGAGTGCAAAAGGAGAAAAGAAACAATTAAAGCCACACCGAAGGTGGATTTTGAAAGACCATTTGCTGTGGTCTTGGGAGACCGACAACAATGGCTTTCTATTAAACCGTTCTTCCAATACGGATCAATGGTGTGGTATACAGACGGTTTCAAAACGAACAGTGGAATCGCACTGGGTGTATACGGCCCCAGATGCCATATATCAAAGGCTATGTGCTCTACCCCCACCGTATTCTAGGCTATGGTATTAGCCAGAGAAGAATGCGCCAATATCTGCATTTAGAGAGTCATAAATGGCTCAACTATATATATCCTCTCGGGCAGTCAAGATGCTTTCAAGGACTTAATGGCATACACTATCTAGTCAAGTATTATCTGGGAATGTCTGCCAACCCTTACAAATCTATCAAGGAGAAACAACGTAATTTTCATGTGGGTACCTGGACATAAGGCACTGAAATTGCTGACGGCTTAGCGAAAAGAGGAGCGGAAACTCCTATTCTCGGACCAGAGCCATTTTGTGCCACTTCAAAGAGTTTCGTCAGAGCTATCTTAAATAGCTGGGAGAACAATCAAAAATCCCTCTATTAGGAACAGCTACAGGAACTTTGTCAGACAAAAAGGCTTATCGATAGCTCTGGCGGAAAAACTAATGAACTCCTACTTCTTAGGACAATAGAGCTCAAAATGATCACAGTGCTCTTCTCAGGCCATTACCCATTCAGGTAACACCTACACAAGATGGACTTGGCTGAGACTACATTACATCCTGCCATTTCTGTGAGGATGCTCAGGAAACCTCGGAGCACCTGCTCTGTATCTGAAAAGCATTGGCCAGGCGGAGTTTACTCCACTTCGAACATGCTTTTCTTTCAATAAACTACGCGTGGAACCTAAGTCCCAGAATGGTCTTAGCCTTCATTAACAGTCTAAATCTGGAATGGAAATACCTTGAACGGGGACTCACAATAGATCTTTCAGATCGCAGTGAATGCGAAACCAACGCCTGTATACCCCTCCACAAATCTAATCTAATGTAAATCTAACTCGACAGTCGCCAGTCGGTTGTTAAATTGCACACAATACGTAAACAGCTGACGTGTTGACCATTGCTGTAGAATTTCGATTATTCCCAATTAAATAATATCTCCTATAATATTTCTTAACAAATCGTGACCCATGTGCAGGATTAGACTAATTAGCATACCAAGCATGATTCATATATCGGTAACTTTTTAGTCCCTTTGGACTGCTTTTCGTAGATCGAGCGCGATACCTTCTGTGAATATTCGTACAAGATGTACGTCAAACTGGCATAACTTCGTTACTTCTAGTCGGATCAACTCAATATTTTGAGAAAATAAACTTGAGATAATGAATTTTAAGAAAATGTAAAAATCTAAAATGCTTTTTATCCAAAATTTCTAGGTAGGCATACCCCTTGGGCTGGAATAAATCTGCCCGCTCTCCTTAGCTGTATCACCCCTGTTCCTCATAATAAAAACTTTAAGTGATTTACATCCGCCTTTTTATGATTAAAGAATGACTCTATGGGGTGTAAATGTTATCAGAGGTATAGATGAAAACATCAGTTGGGTCATTCCTTATCAAATAGGCAACATTCACCAATTTTGTGCAAATTTTACATACTTGGAGGGTTTGTGAAAACAAAGATACAAATCAAAAGTTTTCTCCATAACTACAAAGCCATATTTCGCGAGTTAATGCATTTTCAAAATATCACAAAAATTTTGTGCTGTTTTTTTTTTTTTTAAATTCATATATATTTTTTTATTCACACTATATCAATGAAATATGGTTAATTTGAAAAATAGGATTTCAAATTATCTAAGAAAAATAACATCTCAAAAATATATGCGGAAAAGTACATCAAAAATAAGGATTTTATCTTTTATCTTTGAATATCCTGGAAGACGTACTTTTGATTTTATTCATTTTTTTTTTGTTTTTTACCTTATATTATCCACTAAAACATATTAAAATTTTAGCTTGAGAGTAAAAAATTAAGAAAGCTTTGCCAAAATAATCTATAACTACTTACAAAATTTATTTTTTTACAGGGTGTCCCGTATGGGGTTTTGCACCTAAAGGCTATGGATAGGTCATGCCTTTAGACAAGTAAAAAATTGTATGAGTAGTGGGGGAATCTAACCGGCCTCCGAGATAACAGGACTCTAAGATATTTGGGTATGTTTTTCTAGATCACCCTGTAACTTCTAAACATTATGATGATATTTTAAAATTTGTTCAATTGATAATAGTTGGACCTTTCCAATTACATTTTCCATCCATCCTCTCCGTTTTGAAGTTATGGCTCAATAAAGTAAATATTTTGGAATCTTAACTCTGTTTTGTTTGTTTTTTTTTAAACTACTATTTTTATCAAACGCTCGTCATCAGCATTAAGTTTTGATATTGGATTTAAGAAACCCAAAAGCTTTCCTTTAAAATGACCTAAACACTCTGTACCCAAAATGTAACCCTTTTTGCGAGGGAAGATATCAGCTGCAGATGTATAACAGAAGGATTAAAAATTGATTACCCCTGATACAGAAGGATCCTAGAATTTAGTTGGAACTTATATAGTAACCCCTTGTAGCTACCATAAACTTCTCCCCGGAGGAATTGGTACAAATTCATAAATGCTCTTGCTGAATGCATAAAATTGAAATTAAAGGTATGGAGTGAAGTGAAGGCTGTTCGTCTCAGATGGAATTAAAACCCAAATTTGCTTGTATTTCAGGTACATGACTTATTGGAATTCTTCTAACGTATCCGAAACTAACCGGTTTTCGTCTGTCTCTATTCTCAATCGTGTCTATTTCTCTATCAGGGAACGAAATACTGTTCAGATTCGAAATCGGTTTTTGTCTGTACATAGGCTAAAGTATGTCACTCATGTATCAATGAACCAACACATTCTAAATTATGGATCAACATGTATGCGTGAGTAAAAATGGCGCCAGAATATATCGACAGTTTTGATTATTGACAGTCTCCGTTACAGAAATACATGAACTCGAATGCGCGGAAAGAAGTGGTACTGGCCACTGATAACGAACGTGTTAGATGCAGCGATGGTAAACGCCTGGAAACTGTACGTGATGTTCTGCAAGATTGAAAAGAGGAAGCCAATGGGACAGTGTAATCGAAACCAAATTTACACAGAGGTTAAAGGACCCCGAGAATCATGTGTTCTGGAGAAAACTCCGAAAATTTCGCATGCTTGCTATTTTTGCTGATTTTCCAAATGAGAAAATTTTTAAATAAAAAGAAAAATACCGAATTTTTAGACGGGAGAATTTCGCGAATGGAACGTTGCCCCAGCCATCCTCTACCATTTTGTCAAATTAGAGCCAAATACCTGCATGCAGTTGGCCTAGAGAATTTTTCAAAAATACCTCCACATGAAGGATGCGTTAAAAACGGAACACCTGGAAATGACTGGTATTATATCTTTTTTACACTTCAAGGAATCGGTACAAAAAATCGTAATTAACGGATTGTGTTCATATCCTAACCGACTAAGAGCGATTGAGGAAGAGGGTACTCAAACTTTCAACGTAGTAGCAATACAATCAAGATGGATTTTTGATAAATCCTAAATACAGGAGCAAACACAATTCTTCCATGGGTTTCAAAATTGATTGATTCCTCCACACAAGGGTCTCGAACATCAAAGCACAAGAATTAAATTTTTATGAAGCATCTCCGACTTTCAATTGAAACAAATTATTTTCACTCAAATTCTAATAAAAAATAATATCACACTACAAAAAAAAAAAACCCCTCATAAAAAGAGCTGCTCAGTCTATGCAAATGAAATTTATTTAAGGAGGTCAAGTCCAAGACACTATATCACAACAGATCCTTAGTAATCTCTGGATAAAGTTGGACACTTTCCTGAGATTTTTTTGAAAATGTAGCATTTTGGGCTGAACATCTTCATTTTTGAGTATTCTTTAATGAACTTTTACCATCAAACAAATCTTAAAAAATATTTCTTATACGAAATCGATATTTTAATTATTGTAGGAAAAAAAAAGGAAATAAAAAATATTAAAAAAAATATATAAAAGAAAAAACATTTGTTTACCTTTTATCGATCCGCTTGATTGAGTTTGTCCTGGAGTTTGTACATTAGTCTGAACCATATTATTAGCGTGTGCCTCCAATTTAGAGGTAACTGTGCTCCACATATCAAACATTCGTGACGTATACATTTTGATGATTTTTTTTTTTTATATATTATTTCTTATTATAATTTATATTAACTAGTATTATTCCCACGATTTGTGTAAAATTTATGATGCTCTGAATTATTAATTAATATGCATCTTGCGAAAAAAATTTTACTTATTTTTATTTATTTTGTTTTTTCACTTATATATTCATACATTCCTTCACTTGGTTCGATTCTAATGCTCTAGCAAAACAAAACAAAGAACAATCGTTGATTTTAGTGTATAAAATATTTTAGTTTTTAATTTTCAGTAAATATTTGTTAGTTTATCTCTTAATGTTTTTGTTGTTGTTATATTTTTGAATATACTTTTGGTTTAATTTAATTTTTTTTTTGTTAATATATATGAATAAATTTGCATATGTTCTATGTATGCATGTATATAATATAATTGGTTACAATATACTATATTAAACAATATCACAGTTTAGGTTGAGGGTAGGTACTAGTATAAAATGGTAAAAAAAATGTTGTAGTTTTTTGTTTTATGATAATTTGTATAAATAATTTTTAATTAATTATTATTTTATATATATGGTTTTTTTTATATTATTATTAATTGATTTTATTATTGTTTTTCTCTTTGTCTTACTATTTGTATAATCTTTTACCATTTACGTTTTTCTGGATCTTCAAAATTGTTCTTACCCGAATTTAACAATAAAATAAGATTTTCTTGTAAAACATAATTAAAATTTTTATCAAGTAACAAGAATTAAATATTTTTATATAAATATCTTTGCAAAAAAAAAAAAAACATATAAATCGCTGCCAAAGTGTCCTTCAGACAAAATTCAAAATGTCAAGAGTTATTCACAAAAATTGCATTTTTTTCTTTCTTATTTCTTGTATAGGCAATTGCTATCCGGGATTGACATCCATTTTTCCTGTAAAAATAAAATTCCGTCTGAATAGATGTAGAAACTTTTACGAATGTATGTATGTATGTATGTATTGAAGGATATCTAAAAAATTGGATAAAATATCCTATAATACTGCAATGGACTCTTTCTTATATACATAAATACATAGATACATACATCTAATAATAATGAAGGACAATGCCCATTTGCAGAGATCTTTTGAAAATGGAATATTATTGATCCTTTTGTTGAAATTGCGGAAAATTATATTTAATGTTGAGAGTTCTGTTTTTTTCTTTTCTCTTATTTTTAATAAAAGTATAATTCACTCGTTGTATATATGTAAGTGGATTAATATTAAAAATATAAGGATGACCTACTTATAGGATTTGGAGAGTTTATGAGACTCAGCTATATTAAAAAAAAAATTAAAGTGTACAGAAACGGATGGACTTGGTAAATTCAGGAAATTTAATACAAGTACTTGGAACTCAGATAGAAACTAATAACTATTATGCATCAAAATCCTACAAATGTTTACTGTAAGAGCACTTGGAGAAACCTGTCGACAGGTATAATCATTGTAAGAGAGTCATATCTTTTCATTCGAATGAAGTTTTTCACACACACTACCCGAATCAAAACCATCTAAACCCATCGTACCCTATGCCATTTTTATTTTCATAAGTTAGAATCGGTATGCGTCTGGCATTGTAAATTTTTTCTATGAACAAAATAACAAAAATTTCGAGTTATGTTAGACAAATAAAAATTTACAAATTTTTTTTTTATTCCACGTCTTACTAAAATTAAGCAACTATTCGTCATGCATATTTTGGAAAGATTAAAATATGAAAAAGTTCTTAGAATGTGCATAAATTAGTGTGAAGAAAACAGGTGTAAATTTAATTTTATTCAAATTTCTGATTGTTTTCGTTCTTATTTAACTTTTCAGTTATGAGTTTTACGTCTGCAGTATTTATAGTCTAAGTCCTGAAGTATGCACAGACCTATACATATATATTCGGGCAATTTTACAAGATTTTAATTAATTGATTTTTTTTACAAGCAGCCTTTTTGAGAAAATTTTCTAAATCTATGGTTTTTTTCTTTTTGGAGAAATTGTTTTTGACCAATGTTGTTGAAATCAATGATCGTGTCCAACTTTTTATTCATGAGATTGGACAGAAATTTCCACTCAATTTTCTTGGTATGGAGCTTTTTGCAGGAGTTTACATTATCCCTAAATAAATAAAAGATATAAGAGAAATAAAAGGATAAAAAATTCCAATGATCATATTCATATATCTATAACATCCTTTTTCTGCATTCTTGTCCTGATCGTATCATTAAAAATAACAATAACAGTTAAGGTAACATAAAATTTATAATTTTGGTTTGAACTGTTATCAATGCGTTTTTGGAATCATTCTTTTGTCATGAGTAAATAGTTTTTTTCTTACGAACCATCGAAAGAGGTACCATTTTCGACCTTAGTTACATGTGCGGTGTAATTTGCAATTTACTTACTTTAATTACCTATAATAATAAGCACCATTTTTACCTGTGTAAGTGCCTACACCAAATCGTATAAATGTAACAGCCTGCGTGAGAAGTTGAAATTTCTAAACTTGAAAAAAAAAAAACTGTTATGCAAGTAAATGATAGACGAATATCCTTTTCGATTACGGATTTTGTGCTGGAGCATTATTCGAGTACACGAAATATACCAGCAACAAGAATAATTAGTACAGAGTTTTTTTTTCTTTTTTTTTTTTTATAAAATTAGAGAGTCCTGCTCATGTCCGATGCAGTTATGGACATCCTGAAACCGAAAATTTGTAGAAGACATACAAATTGTCTTTCGAATTGTTAAGAATTATTTTGATGAATGAAAGTATCTACAGCATGAGAGAATACGAAAGACGGGTATGAATCGGTATGTCTCGTATTCATGGTATTTTGCAAGAAGAACGTTTCTGAAGTCAGTTGATCAGTCATGGAGAGTAGGCTTCAGCTGATTGTTAATAAACGACAATCAAGAGTACTGAAAATCTCTGAAATGGATTTTATGGATGGATAAATTGCTGTTTACGAAGTAATAATTTTCACTCTTGGAGTAGAGTTATCCTTTCAAGTAAAATTTTCGGTGAACATTTCTGCTGGAATAATTGGTAACAAGTTAATTGGACATGAAATATCTTTTTTGGAGCTGTAAATGAAGAATTGTAGGTATTTAGATTGTCTTCAGAAAACTATGCAAGAGCAGAATGTGGGGCATAAGATAGATAACATAATAGAAGTTACTCATGTCATCACCACCTATCCTACTGAAGCCATGGAAGCCTTACTAAGATTTTCGCTTTTGTATTGAAACGTTAACAAAAAGGCGATATCCAATGCTATTAGCTTACAAAAAAATAAATAGTTTACATCAGATGTTCTGGTGGTCCAGCTAATTATCGATTTAGCAAGGTTGTAATGTATACAGATAATTCTAGAATAAACAACGAAGTTGAAATAAATGTGTATGGTCTCAGATATAATCGTATCTCGATGGCCTTGGGGTCTGTTTCAACTATACAATTTCATGACTATAGTCGAATACCTGGGAGAAATAAGAAAAATCCCCATATTAGGACGTGGAAGGAAGGAATACGCTATGCAAAAATTGTCATTAACACTTCTGGCGGAAATATATCGTGGGTCATAAATTCTTGCACTTTAGAAGTCGTGTTGGCAAGGATACCAAACGAAAGGTGGGGGGAGCGGCTCCGCTCACGACGACAATTTCATTCGCATTATCAATTATACAGTATTAATCAGTCCCCAAGTGTTAATCAAATGAAATTATTAAATTACGGATTCTGGAGTAGGGAGAATCCGAAATTAGAACACCACAGACCTTTGCATTCTCCAAAGGTGACGGTTTTAGCGGCGATTTCTTCAAAGAACATTATCGGCACGTACTTCTTTGAAAATGCACGAGATAATTCTGTAGCAGTTAATTCTGCAGAATATGTGAAAATGCTACGAGAATTTTTTCAACCATAGTTGTAGCAAGATGGTGACAGTATACCAGTGGTGGTTAAAGAAATGCTCCCTAATAAGATGATCTCGGGCAAAGGTCATATTCCATGGCCTCTCCGCAGCTCGGAACTAATTTAAGCTGATTTTTTTTTATGGGGTTACTTTAAAAGTCGAGTCTACGTAAATAAACCAGTGACGCTACTCCAACTAAAGGAGAACATCCACCCAGAAATAGTCAAGATACCCCGAGCTTTACGTCGAAAAGTTTTCGAAAATTTAAAGGCCGGATTTGAGGATTTCCAGTGGTGAGATGGCGGCTATTTGGACGAGATTATTTTTAAGAAATGATTTTCCAGTATTTTTTTGTTCTTATAAATAAACATTTATTTGAATAGAATCTGCATTTTTTTTATGGATATGTCAAAGGTGCAAAAATGTATGCCCCCCCCCCCCCTCCCCCCCCCCCCTTCATGTATAATAAAGCTCATCACTCTCAGGAGATCAGAGCTTCTTCTCAGTACAACTACTCTTTTCGGTATACACCTAAACAAGGTTGATTTGACAAAAACTCCATCATACCTTTTCGAAGGACTAAATCTGGAAATGCGTAGTAGGTAATAGCATAGATGGCACAAGAACTAGATGTCGCATGCAATACCAAAATAGTATACATAATTTATATGGCTGGGTGGTCCATTACGGAATGGACTACATCATTTGAAATGATGTATACGTCGAGTGATTCATATTTTTGCGTATCTGAATTGTTGAGGAAGTCCATGAAATGTATACAAAACTGCACGCTCTAAAACATGTTATGGTCCATTCCAGAATGCACTACCCATTTTACAATCTGTATACTCTGCTCTAGTAGGCCATGCGATATCTAGTTATTGTGCCATCTATGGTAATAATTAGGTGGAGATTTTCACCATAGGTATACATTCACGGTTTCTAAAATATTTGTAGAAACTAATTTTCAGAATGCTCTCAGATATCATTAGTAGTCCAGTCTAGAATTTGAATAAAAAAAAATGAAGAATTATAATAGTAAGAAATGCAAAAACTACTATCAGGGAAGAAACTGCCTATAAATCGAAGAAGAAAGAGAATAAGAAAATTAAATATCAAAGTAGAAAAACTATAAATTAATTACCAGTTTCAAATTACTGCAACTGTTTATCCTCGTCCACATAGTCTACAGGGGAATGAACAAAAAATGGGCTTGGAGCTCGGAAATTTTTTGAACTTATCCAAAAAATATAGTACCGTTAGAACAGGAAAAATGAATATAATCAAATAAGTCATACGGTTCCTTTGTTATTTTATTAACAAGTGCAGGAATATCAAGGCACATATCTGAAAGTACTTGACAAGGCTATAACTGAGAATATTATCTGCACGAAAGGTCAAACATGGTCAAACTTCTTAGATTATATACAAAAAATCGTACCACAGAATTAAAAATGTTGCATTAAGCTTTTGTTGTGAGTGAGATTGAATTTAAAGCACTTAAAATTTTAAAGTTTTTAGTTAACTATAGAATTTATTTTCGACTGAGATGAGATATTAATGACCGATGCGAAGAACTCATGAAGGCTATACGAGCATAGTAAAATGTTTTGCCAATTTCGTGAATTGCTAAAGAGGTCCGAAATTTTTATATTAAGAAATTTCTGCTTTCTATCCCAAGAGAATTTTAAAAATTTCTAAATTATTTTTATACAATTACAATGGCTTGGGAATGGTAGATAAATTGTAGTTTATTCAGTATAGAAGCACGTATACAATCTTCTATCCTTAATGAAAGGATGTATGAATTTAGAACGCAAGTGTACAAATAATTTATCCTTGTACAACAATGTCCACCCACCTAGGTATGTATGTATATCGAATAAGATGATTAGATGATTTACATTCATATGATGTTGGTTGATGACGTTTTCTTACCTATAGGAACATGTATTTACTTGGGAATACAGATGTCCAATAACTGACGATGGATGTATCATATATGGCGTACTGGGCTTAAAAATATGATAATAAATATTATTCGCATACACAGTGTAACGCATGCCTGGGAATACGTCTAAGATTTCATAATAAACATTTCATTATTAATTAAAAGTCATGTAACTTGCTCCATATCACTCGTACCTAAACGTTATAGTCAAAAATCGTTGTAAATGGGAGGTTGGAAATCTATAAATCTGTGAAATAATTGTGCCCCTTAAAACTCATACTAAAATCTAAACCCAATAAATAATTAAACAAAATTAAGAATGAACAAATGTATCCATAATTATCTTGCTAAATACTCCCTGTATAAATATTGCTCAAATAAAATATCACAAAACTAAAATAAATCATATCCTAAGGCAATGAAGTTGTCTCCGATTAAAATTGTTCACGAAGTCATGTCACCTCAGCTTAATTCCCAGTAATTATGGACTCGGGCCATTCCTGTGGAAGGCAGGGACAGCTGGAAGATTTCCGGCGAGAGGTTTTTTTTTGGGTCTTTTTTTCTCGGGTGGCTGCTGAGAGGTGCGACAAGAAGGAAGACTAGGCACGAGGCAACACGAAATGGTCGCAAAAAATAAGTTTTTTTTTTATAAATAACAGAGAGAACATAAACCAAAATCATTAGGAGTAAAATCAGTAAAAAAAATCAAAAAGCGTTAAGGAGCAAAAGGGAATACCGATCAACGGATTAAGAAGAAGGAGTCTCAAAAGGAATATCATCAAGCAAGTAAAGTAACGAAATAAAGAATAAAAACCTTAAATAAATAATTTTTAACATAACTAATAAAAATTTTTGAAAGTACAATAAAACCCTAAGTACTAACAACATAGCTAGAGTGAATTGGAAGCAGGACGGCCGCGTCAGGGACAGGTTAGGCGAATTAAAAGTGTAAGATTTCCACCCGCCAATAAAATTAAAAATTTCTTATCGAATTAAAATCAGAGTTATCATTAAAATTATTTCCCTATTTAATGTAAACTAAGAAAAGCTAAACCCCTAGACAATTGGGTTTACAACAGGAGAAGCAGACCTTTCATAAAAGATAGCTCAATAAAAATTTGAGATAATTAAAAACTTCCTGAAAGTAAATATGTTGTCTTGAATCTACCAATGAAGATTTCATTTGAGTTCTTTAAAAATATATACATAATTGTAAGGTTATGGTCAAAATGGATCAGAATCTAATTGCACTAGTGATGCTAAATATTACGCACACAGCTCAAAATTCATTTCTAATAGGTAATATCATCCCAGCGGGAAAAATGGGAATGCCTGACTGAGATAAGGGTTACTGTTAACATTACCTGGAAGACATTAATACCTTACGTTGACCTGGTTTAGGAAGGCAGATGTAATGTATTGATGCGTCGTATTTTTGAGCATGTTATGTACCTTCCAGGGAATGCTTAGAGAAGGCAGAGGTAATTAATAGATCTCTTTATTCGTCTTGTTATCGAAAAGAGATAGAAATTTGTGCGGCTGTATGTGTAGAGGCTAGTTCGAAGGAGTGCATGCAGTTCGAAAATGGGTCATATAGTTTCATTGTTTTTCTAAGAATAATGCAGGAAGGAAAAGTGCATGCAGATGGAAAATATTCTGATTTGTGCATTATTTTCATTTAAGTACGAGATTCGAATAAGTGAAGACTTATTTATTTTCTATACCTTTCTAAAATAGCAGGAAAAGTTCTTCCCCTTTACCTATCAGTGAAAACAGGAAGAGTGTGTCCCTCCACCTTCCTGAGGGTATAAATTGAATGGTTTTTTCAGACGTTCCAGAGAATTCATGCTTAATGGTATCGTTAACTTTTCTGAAATGGCAGAATAAATGCTTCCACTGAATTTCAAAGGATTACTTTTTTCACCTTCCAAAGAATTTAAAAGTGATGCTTCATTTCACTTTCCAAAGAATTAATAAAGAATGCTTCATTTCACCTTCCAAAGAATTAATAAAGAAGACTTCTTTTCAACTTACAGGTCATACAGCGGTAAGGTATATAACCACCTTATATACCTTCTCGTCGTAGGACATCAATGCATTAAAAGCTTCCATGCCTTTTACAGAACGTTTTCGGAATGCATCCGAAATGCATCCATTTCCCGCTGGAATAGGACTGTGTTACCGTTATTGTTGTATAGGTATTATCTCAGTGCGGTCTCAGTGTTTGTCAAAACTGCCATGATTAACCGATTTGTCAGAAAATTGGGTTCCAATCATAATTTTCGATCGTCCAAATGTAATTTAAACATTTATGCTTTGGACATAGTGTTTTTTTTTAATTTTTCTAATTTTCAAATCTGACGGTCACTACCACCATCCATAATTGATATGGACACTTTATTTATAAGAATAATTTTTAGAGTGGGGTAGAATCTACTAAACAAACTTTGATTCATGCATGGACACTACCAGACCTAATATGTCTTACATAGCCAGATAAATGCAATAATTTTGAATTTATCAATTTAACTAAGAAAAGTCCAAAAGTTTTTCTTTTAATTTGGTCTATCGCATTCGGTATGCAAAATGAGCCATTTATGAATTTATTTGCACCTTTTTGTTTAAGGCAAATCCAACGAAACAGACTAAGAGAAAATTTTTCACAAAATGAAATTGCAAATCCAAGCCATTTATTTAGGCTTATTTGCGAGATTTAGATAAATAAAAGTGCAAAAGACTCAAAAAGTGTTATATTTTGAGCACAAAGTGTAATAGATGTAATTGTAGTTAACAAGCTTGGTTTTTTTAACATTTTTATTTTTCTCAACAAATCTATTAAGTATTTTTGGAATAAATTAAATATTACACTTATGCAAAAGACATCCAACATTAATATAGAATTTTTTGTTTGTGGAGAAAATTCGAAAATTTTTATCTATTTGATATCAAAAATAAAAATGCTGTGCGGATTTCGTGGATATTTAGATTTGCAATTTATAATTTTCAAAATCGGTCTTTTCCAATGGTTGGCATCAAAATACATCTCTTAAAAAATTATTTTCGAATGATCTAAATAATGTGCAAAATTTATCGTAATTTTCCAATGAGTTTTGATATTCCAATAAAGTGAATTCAAATCAATAAAATCTCTTCATACTATACGTTTTTGATTTTAGCGATATTTAGGATGAATTACATTAAAGAAGTTGACGCCGGCGTAGTCGTAATTGTATGTCAAAAATATTATAAACACAAACATAGAAAAATGAAACGATATTTGACATTAATTTTTCACTACTACTAGGAATAGAAGAATGGAGAAGAAAATTATTGAATTTCTAAAATTAAATGATTTTAAATTTAATAAATTAAAAAATTTTATACAAAAATGTGATATTTTCAATAGCTTCATTGAGTTTGAAGTCGCTACAACTTTCAACAAACATCGGGAAAAATCCTATACTATCAGCTCTGTAATATTTAGAATTGCTACCATACTGCTACTGTTAGCGAAAAAAAAAAAACAGTTAAAAGCGAGTCGGGCTCTCATTATAGAACTTTATTCACGAACAGTCGATCAACCGAATTTTAATTTATTTAATTCTAATCCAATTTTGCCTGTGATATAACTAAAAAATTGAAATTATTAATTAGAATTAAAAAAAAAAAAAATTCATTCAGCACTTAACAGCAGCTATGAAAAATTACTGTAACATTCAGCTAACAATACTATAGCTACTATAGTTTAGCTTATATAATTGTAGTATGCACTTACATTAAACCTCTCTGTGGGAAACACTTAATTCGTAGGAGAATAGAAGAATTTTTATAATTTTTATTTTTAACGACTATAAATTAAATCATAAATAAAGGTAAGAAGAAAAAACAATTGCCTCGGCTGGGGTTTGAAACCGTTCCACTTTTCGAATGACTGCTATTATCTCTGAGTTCTTAAAATTTTTCTATTTTCAATCTATGATCGATTCTAAAAAGTCTGAGTTCGATTCCCACATGGGAAAAATAAATAACACTTAATTTAAATAGGTTTCTCGTCGATAGCTACCACCAAATTAGGTAAGCCTGGCATTTTAAAAACTTCAAAATTTTTGTTCATGGGTCCTAATTTTGCGGTAAGCCTTTTTAGGATTTCTGTCAAGAGTAACTAAGTTTGAATTGTAAAACTACATGGAAAGCTGTTTCCTGTTACTAGGAAAAATTCGTATATTCCCGGTTAAATGAAAAGTGACAAAAATATTTACATGCCATTCAAGCGAAAATCACTGGAATCACAGTTTTATTAGTTTTGCTTAATACAGGGTGGCCCAAAAGTTTCTCCCCTCTTCTTCTATAAAAAAATCCTAACCGAAGGTTCAATATCAACGTTTCAGTTATCGTAAAGATCACATTCTACTTAGCTACGGCAGCATACACATCTATAGCAGTGCACAGCGATATAGTTAATTTCTAAGAAAAAAATTAAAAATCATTTATCCCTATAGTTAGGTAGAGAGACAGGAAATTTGAATTACCGGGATGATTAAGGATCTTTCTGGTTTCTGTGAAAATACCTGTGAAATTTTATTGGTCCTGACTTCAATGATTCGTTTTTATTGCCCTGTTTGTCATAGCACATTTTACGAGCTTTATCTGAATAAGACATTATTTTTCCATAGCCTCTAGAGGACTTTTGTGTGTTTCTTCATTATATCCTCGAAGAGGATACAAACAAGGATTCAAATTCAAACTCTCAACGGAATAGGAAAATCTGTTTTGGAAATAACAAGGACACTACGTGTGAACAGGAGGATTGTACGAAAATGTCTAGAAAAGAAGAAAGGTGATGTATGGGATAACAGACGCTCCAATAGGTCGACAAAAATCTATCACCTACAACAAAAACAAAAATAAGGAAGATGATACAAAACAAGCTAGGCACATTGGAACGAGTGTAGCGGCCAAAAGAATAAATCAATCCGAAAATGTCCCGATCAATGGTTCAACGGTACAATATATCGGCGAATTTGAGAAGACACGCACGCACATGAGACCAGTAAAGCCGCTTCTTATTGCAGAGAATGTCACAGATAAACTTAACTTTTGCTGAATGTTGCAAAATGAAAGATTCTGTAATGATGGTGCTCTTGGAAGGTCTAAGAGAGCTACATACGTACCTAACGTAAGAAAAAGTGATCCAAGCACTATTGAAGAACACATAAAAAAGCTGAAATCTGACCTCAAGATAATGGTGGCAGGATGAATAAACTCAAATGAAAAGTGAAGACGTCTTCATGTTATTGAGGAAAACACAACTGACGATGGATCCTAATACTGCAACAGCATTTTACCTACTTACGTAAAAAACAAAGATTACGGGAGAAAGTTCCTAAATAAAAATTTTGATAATTTTGATAAAAATTTTGAAAATTTTTATATAGGATGGAGCACGAACGCAAACAGTAAAAGCAACATTGACACTGATAAAATCGATGTTTTCAACTGTTTGGGAAGATTGGCCTAGAAACTGTCCTGACCTTAGCCCAATAGAACATGTTTTCGCTAGATTTCAAGAGAGCGTATTTAGCCATCCGAAGCCGAAGAATAGACGACAATTAATTGCAAGAGTACCTACCAACAGCAAGAATGTAACAGCTACACTGAGGATGAGTTAAAAATTGTATGTGATAATTTTAGATGACGTATTGTAGAATGTACAGATAGTAACGGTATGCATACGCATAATTAATAATAAGAATAACAATCTGTATTATGTTAAATTTAAATTTCTTAATTATGTTCGTTGGTTTGTTTTTTATAGCAAAAAGATTGTGGGGAGAAACTTTTGGGTCACTTTGTAGATTTTTAGTTACAATTCTAGTTCTTATTCATTCTAAGTATCTAGCAAAAAAAAAAATCTTTCAACTTAGTGGATTAACCTAGAAGGATAAATTCACCAGGAACTGGTTATTAATATCAATCTGTGCAAGATTACGGAAAAGTTAGTTAAGAAAAAGAATAGTTTCTATACTCAAACATTTTTGAATCATGGATTTTTTTCAGACCAAATTCATAAATTTCACGATTTGTACTGTACCACTAGAGCTACATATCTCCTGGTAGATGTTGTTCTAACTAAGTAATATGAATATTTATACATACCTACATATTTTATACAAACACTCAGGAAAATAATTTATGCTCTGCAATGTACGAATTTTATGTCCTAAATATGAAATCATAGGTTATACCAAGATTGTTATTCCGTTTGTAACACCTACAATTAATGATGGTAGAGGAAAATGGATTAGACACAAATGCAGAAAATTAAAAGTTATTTTGATTTTTGCTGTGTCCGTCTGTCTGTCCGTCTGTTCATCCGACGTACACACGATAACTCGAGAACGGGTGTATCTAGAGAGCTGAAATTTTGCATATGGCCTTAAAAAACAAAAAAAAAAACACGTAAAATTAAGTTCGAAAATGGGACAAATCGGGTAACTCGTTCATAGGGGTGCCATACAAAAATTTCGTTTTTCAGAACGGGTCAACGTAGAGTGCTAAAATTTTGGTACACATTATTTCCATGAAAATAGTAAATATAATTTCAAAAAATGAACTAAATCGGGCAACCCCTTTTTTGTGTTGCCATATAACAATTTAGGTTTTTTACGTATATTATTGAAACGATCAGTCCTAGACCATTTTATTGTACTAAAAACTTATTCAGAATACGACATTCTAAAAATTATTTATATACGTTTTTACGACGAACCATTCTAGAAATATATGCGAAAATCTACTTCAAAAATCAAACTTGCACAGATAGGTGACCATACGAAATGACATAAGGACAATCATCTAGGGTATCATAAGATTTGGTCTTAGATCAATTCTAGTTTTTTTACTTGTTAGTCTCTATGTTCAAACAGAAAACAAGGAGATTGACATCTGCTCGAACAGCCAAATTCAAATTTGTAAAATGTATACTAAAAAAGTGAAATAATTGTATACCAAAAATGTAAAATGTATACCAAAAATGTGAAATAAATGAGTGTGGAAAAAAAGCTTTGCATTCAAATATTATTAAAATATAATAGACAAAAAATTACTGCAATTAGTATGTCGATAAAAAATATATCCTGAAAAAGGCCAATTTCTCAGAGTTTTTGACAAAAACATCACATTTTCCTCATATTTCGAAAAGCGTATTCTATTTTTTCGTAATACAAATGCAAACTGCATTGCGGTAGTTTTGTTGTGTTTTTTGTTTTAAATATTCCACAGAAAGATGTTACTTAAAAAAAAAAATGAATAATTTTTTTGAAATTTAGTTTTTCGAAATCGAATTTTTCTTATTTATATATTTGCATACATGCAGGAGTTTCGTTATAAGATTTCTATTAAGGATTGCCGGTAAAGAATTATATTGACCAGAATATAAAAATTGGGAAGAATTAGTATTGAATATAAAAAAAATAAATAAATAAAAAAATATATAGAGATTATACCTAGCAGAATGGAACTCTACATAAACCTTCAATCCATTCAATATTTACCAGACACACTTGAATTCAAAGTGTAGTTAATAATTGAAGTAGTTGTGTAAAAGTCAGACGTAATTCACCCTTACGATATTTATAAGCATTTAAAAAAAAAAAAAAAAAACATTAAAAAAATATTAAACCGACGTAGTTATAGGGAGCCTGACTAAAGAATTAATTAACTTTTTTTTTTTCTGTTTTTTTTCATGCATACCTGCTTTGCACGGTATTCAACATTTTCTAAGTCACCCCGCCACCCACTCAGACAACAAAAGTTCTAATGCAAAAATCCCACGTACAGATCTCAAATCGTATTCAACACATACATAACTAAACCCCCCCCCCCCCAGCCATAGTAACGAAGACATTTATTAACATAACAAAGCTGGTAATCACCCTTCCGCCCACATCGATTTTAATTCGTCCCACAGCGATCGAAATGTTACCGTGCATCAACCCCTTTTCATGAAGGGAGGTTTGCTGCTGTTGGAGAGTGCTTAGGGTGCAGTTTTCCTTTTGTTCCACACAAGCCAGTTCATTCATTCATTCATCCATCTAGGTGGCATGGACAAACTATAGGATTGAGTTGTAGGATATGATGCTTCACCACTACCACCATCATCACCACCACCACCACCACCACCTCCAGTAGCAGCCGATTTTTTCATCAACCTTAGCCGGCGGGGGTGAGCTCCACCGATCGATTCACTAGCGAGACTCATTCATGATGCTTCATGCAGAAATAGACGTGCTGCAACCCTTTCAGTGCATTCAAAGCGGTTTTTCATTTTTTAAGCATGGAAATGGAAAATGTGACTAGACTTGTTCCATTTTTGCTGCTGCTGTGGGAAAATGGCATAATTCCATGGACCTGCTGGCTGGCTGGCTGGTTGGTTGGTTGGTTGGTTGGTTGCCTAGCTAGCTGACACAGTGAGAAGTTTGGCCGTGTGGTGGTGTCTAATGAATGCTTGGCAAGGCAAGCTATTTCGCAACATGAATAATTCTCTCTCGCGATTTCGTATGCAGTAGCAGTAGCAGCAGCAGCTTTAGGCTCGATGATTACAAGCTGTTCGCTTAGGTACACAGAGGCCCGACGACGACGCATGTATGCATTATTTCCCCCTTACTGCCGATGTTGGAGCTTATGGAGCTCTGTGATGATGCACTATTTTTTGCACCGACAAAATACTATGGCAAATATGGTATAATACACACACACATACGAAACCGACTTGCATTGCATTGCATTGCATTCCGTCTACTGGAGCCTGATTTTGTTTGTTTTTTTCTGCTGCTGCTGCTCCACCACTAAGCTGTCTGTTGGCTTGGCATGCAATCAACTAGCGGGAAAGAATATAAGTCAGCGGGTATATGGGACACTAGAGTCGCGCGGCTGACAGAGGCCTCCTTGGCCATTCACACTTACTGGCCGATTTCAATTATACTGCTATTCTGCTGCTGATACTACTGTTATTGCTGTTGTTGGTACTGTTAGATGGTGCTTAGTGGTGGTAGTACTGGTGCAATAGCAGTATGATTTCGGGCTATGGATATGCACCACTATATGAAGTCGCGGACGGGGAGTTGGAGGTCTGCAATTTTTTCATCTTCTTCCAATTTTGTCCTCTGTGTGCCTGCATCTGTTCGTCCACCTATTTTGGAGCTTTTGGTAGTTTTGCTCATGTATATGTTTTCGCTATGTACGTTGAGGTGCAGAGTTTTCTTAGAATCGTTAGAGTTTTTAGCTTTCACAACACACATGTCACATGCCAAGCCAAGTAGGTGGATAGAAGGATCAATGTATAGCTAGGGGAGAGGGTAAGAAAATTTATCCTTTTATTGCAAAAAGGAAAAATGAGAGAAGCGAAATTTCAGTAAGTTTTAAATTAAAAGATTAAGTTTTTTTTTCCCAATACAATTGGAATTTTCGCGACGATATTGAAAATCTTGATTGTGTTTGTATCTTGGATTTTGTTACTTAAAAAATGAAACTGCTAAATGCGAGTGAACTGTGAGAGCTTAAATGAAGGGATATTGATGAAAATATTAGTTTAAAATTGAAAACTAAGCGAATCTGACAGTCGGATCTGGTGTTACTAAAGGTTCAGTTCTTCGACCGGTTTTATTTAATCTCAGAAAAGCTATGTGCTGCATATCAACAGTGGAATGATTTCTATTGAACTCCGCCAAAATAGACTGAAAGGATATCTGTACATACAATATTGTGACGTAGTATATAGAAAACGTGGTATTCTCCATATTCAACACTCAAAACCATCAATATCACATTGGAAAATATTTCCCACTGAAAAACTTTCTCACTTAATACCTCATTTACTCAGAATGATTAGGTAAAAAGTGTTAAAGGTGTTTCAAGCACAATAGTAACACTTTTTTGAATTTCTAAGTCTATCCCATTCCTGTTCTCATCACTATAATATTGGATTGATCGAGTTACTCTCTAGCAAGGTGGTAGTGCATAAACCATACTACATCTGTTTTCTTTTGTGTACCTTGTTCTAGAACTTCCATATACTGTAGAGAACAAATTGTTCTGTCGCTTGAAGCAAACTATTTGTACTGCTGACTTCATTTAAATATTTCTATGAAAATGTATGAGGCACTCTTTTGTGTATCTTTCGTTCTGCTCTGTTCTGCAGACACAAAAGAATACAGCTTATGTGACATTAGCACTTGTTAGCTATCAAGAACTAAATGCAACCTGCATCAATTTGATTCACTACAAAGGCGGCTTAAGTACCTACTAATTTATTTAGAGAGCAGGATCTGTTTCTATAGTATGTCGGACCTAGAATCCAGTTTCCAGTTTTCATATTTCTTATAACATCTTGACTGTCAAAGCCAACTCAAGTCTCATCTCATTAGACTTAGAAGTAATAAAAACTCTAGTCAATGACTATTATTTCTGTCATTTTAATAGCGAAATCCTGAACATGGAAGATACCAGTGGGAATTTCAAGACAGGATATAATTGCAGTACTAAATTTAAGAAGGAAAACATCATAATTTGCCTTAAATCGATGAGTAAGTCGTCCGTAAAAATATGGAGATTTTTCATTGGTTAACCTATCATTGAGGGAAGGTTATCGTCGATAGGCATTAAAAATGCATGAACTTTGGGAATTTGTTTTTTTTTTTTGTTTTTGTCTTGCATAAACTAAATACTTTTGGGAACGGGTTTTAACGTATTTTATTTTTCTAGCAATACCGAGTAAATTCCAATTTCATTTATAAAAAACAAATCCAAAATTTCAAGGCGTGATTTGGTCTGCTTGTGGCGCTCCACAGCTCACTCAGTTCATTTGAAACAAATAGGGTTGAAAATAATATGATTTTGTTTTTTGAAAATTTGATAGATTTAGAATAAAGAAAAGGGGAGGTAGCAAAAGTATAAGAAGATGAAAGAAGTAAAGAATAGAAAAAGGACACATCACTGAAGATAATATATGACGAGAATGCAATAGATATACACAATAAAAGGACAACAAGTTAATGTACACGCACGATTTTTGCACGGTTTTCGTTTTCAAAAAAACCTCTGAATAACAAGATGCTAGCCGTTTGAAAAAACAAAACAATTTTTTTGTCGTTTTTTTTTTGAACGGACGAAAAAACTATTTTTAAATCAATATTTGACAAGAGTCGCTTCTTGATGGCCCCGCAAATTGAATTTGCTTTTAATTGCGCAGAGATTTATGTGAATTTGTTCATCCGTTGAATCTATAGACCGTGCCCCGCGTGCTGAAAAATGCATTTGAAGTTTAACGTTATAAAAAAATTTAGACAACTTATTTCAGCTATTCCAGCACTGTGCTGAATCCGTAGGTTTATGGTTTTACGAAATTTATAATGGTACGTCAGGTAGCGAGAAAAGGTCTCCCCAGCAAAGGCGTTCCGAGTGCCTCAGCTACCTGTTTTCCAGCCGGCGGACGACTCCGCTCTCAACAGGGTGTGAATTCTAAAATACTTTAGATATGAAAATATCCTTTTACCCACGTGTTCTATACACTTTAAGGATGAAAATTATGTAATGTTATATTTGTCATGAACGGTAAATTAGCCTAAATCAATGTTCTTGTGTTAAAAATACTCGTGGAGATTCGATGACAAGACACTAATCGGTTCATATAGCATTGCAGCATATTATGCGGATTAGAGTCTTTCCGAAAATGATCCATGATCAGAATCGATCTAAAATAATCCCAACATCCGAACTAATGTAGACTAGTTATAATAGCAAGCTTGGCCTTCATCTGCATGACCAGATCCAAGGCGATAAGTTAAGTAAAATTGTAAAGTAGAACGCATGATACCTGTAATACCCACACAAGCTATACAAAGTTCCCCGTCTTTAGTTCGCCAGAATAGCTAACGTCCTTGGTCATACTACATATAAATGTACAAATATATATTGGTCGTCTTTGTCTACATCAAACCCTTAATAGATATGCAGCCGAAGGTTTTAATAACCTTAGCACCCAAGTTAACATGTTTGCCAAATAATATCTTCACCATTAGTTTTGAATAATGCGATACAAACTTTGAAGATATCGTCGGGATAATAACTGGATTACGATTTACTATTAATTTATTTTCCAGAAATTCACAAAGGCATTCTTTTTGGATTTCTTAAGAAATTTATTATAATTAGTGTCACAAAAATCCTTATAGGTCGCGATGAGTAGAGACGGTAACACTGTCTTTTCATCTTCCATTTAATAAAGAAATTATCTTTGTTAATAATTTTGAAACTGGGATAGAAATGCATATACTATCGCAAACTGGAGAACAGAAAAAAATTTTGGGATTGACGCAAACTTCACTTTGTTTGGTATGGTGCTTTGCCGATCGAATATATTTTGAGCCATTTTCTTGGATGAAAAAGTGGATTTCTTCCGGTCGTAATTGTGCAAAATTGGTGTGTCGTGGAAAATGACTTCCTATGAGAAAAATGTACACAACAGAACATTAAAGTCCCTGAAAGAAAGAACGGAAAAAATATATACGAAATTTAGTAACTGTGGTGTATGTTACCCGAGTGCATTAAAATTGATTTTCCGGCGACAAAAACGTCCCGAGAAAATTTTCTGAATCAGAAAAAGAGTACACCACTAGATAGTACTCTTGGCGAGACCTTTTTTGCTGGTTTTGCATTTACATTCATTCGAGGAGTTTTGCATTATTTTGTATAGAATGGAATTTGGAATTTGCCGATATTTAAAATCTGTTTAGCCGATGATCAAAGCAGTGATCAAAGAGACACGGTAAAGATGCAAAAATTCATAGAATAGAATTATTCCGTCAATGCCCTTATGCCTTCTTCTCTTTGGCTAGTAGAAAAATGAGCTAAACTTCCGCTATTCATTCAAGCTGTTCAGTTAGTTCTGTTCAAACAAAGAAATTTGAGTTGCTCGTCTCGGTGGCTAGATTTGGCATCATACTTCACTTACATATAAAGCCAATTAGTCCTCGAAAACTTTACGACTGACATTAGATTCCTAGTTGCAGAACTTTTGACAGAGTCATTCTTTACGTTGTTGGGCGTAAAAATTGGGAATACTTTACCAGTTGATAGCCTAATAGCACCAGACTTACATAGATTTGGTAACAATAGAAAATTAAAGTTTCTCTCAAAAGCATGTACCTATATTCTTGGAATAATATGTGTCATACACATTTTTGACTTCCTAAGCTCTGAAATACCTCGGAAATTGGGACTATGATTTTTGTACTATGACTTTTTAGGTAAACAATGATCATAGTAGCTCCATTGAAAACACCACGAATTTTTCTATAAATTTTCTTATTATTAAATGTCGAATTTTCGTAATTGCACGATATTTTGTGATACTGAAATGCATCGTCGTGTAACATTCTCTTATACATAGATAATCAGTAGAACTAGTATGCGATACAATTAGCACTCCTTGATTCTTTGTATAAGAAGATAAACACGACTGCACCATATGCAGGAAAATTCTTTTTACACTTTTCTTCTTACATAATAGCGTTTTAGAGTCGACGGTCAACAATTGACCTTGAAATAGATTTGGTTCAATAAATATTTCTGTCTAGACTTTCACAAGCCAAAAAGAAAAAGCATATTTTTTGAAGAATCGCACCGATTTTATATTTTGAAATTATGTAATTATTTTTGGCGAAATTTCTCTGACTTAAAAATCAATATTTTTACTCTCTTCGCGCCTGTTATACAACTTTTGTAATAAAATCAAGGGAAACCAAGTTACTTATTGTTCTCTTTACAACGTTACTACTTTTGAACATACAAAGGCAACGTATACAATAAATCAATGATAGAAAATTTTGTTTTTTATGTAGGTATCCATAGTCAATATGAATATAAAAAAAACAGTCATTCACGATTTATCTTCATTTTCATATTGAGCTGAAATGAGATTCTTTTCATTTTTGATTTATACTTGGATCAAGTCACGATCGAATTGTTCACCTCTATCGTCGTGTTATTATAGAAAAAAAAATTTAGTTACAAAAATAATAAATTTTTTTGGATATATTTCTAAAGAAAACTAAATTTTTTTCAAAGAGTCTAGATTTATGGTAATTTTTTTCAAAGTTCCTCTATTTCGTGGGGAAATATTTGTATGAAGCCATATGATTTCGATTTTGTGTACGAAACTTTTGTCTTGGGAATTTTGAGTTCTAAGTTTTATCTCAATTTTCATTTTCTATCTCTTGAGGATATATTGGAAGACTTTTTCGGCTTTGAACATTGAATTGATGCCTGCCTAATTTGGTTATTTCTTATATTTATATTACAACAAATTTTCATATGCATTTATGGTTACTAGCCTTGAAAAACTTTTGAGAAATGAACTTCATATTACTTAAGGGTTGGTGGATATTTTAAAATTTCCAAAACATAGTAAGACATTTTTATCGTACATTATGAGTTGTCTCTTCTTAATCAAAAATATTTAACAGATTCATACCGTTTTGATCTTCCTTCAATCTTCAGATCGTTTGAGCCATTTCAATTAGTTGGGAATTCTGATCAAATTTACATGAATAAACAAAATTTCTTCGGGTCTTAATATCTATCTTCTGAAAAAGTAAAAAACTACAGAATATTTCCAAAAAAAGTTTACTCATTTCATGAAATTCATTTTTTTTCTAATTAACTAATTTTTACCCTTGTATTTGTAACATTTGATTTTTTAGATACGGGTAGAATTTCGCAGAATAAACGTAACATTGCTTATTGGTGTGCAGCCTTGCTTAAAAGTATTTTGAGATGATTTTTGATAATGAAAAAATCATTAACGAAATTCAAGGTGACATAGAAAAAAATGACCCAAATAATATTCAATCTGAATATACAAACATAATAGATAAATAGATAGGGATGATCAATCTCCTGAAACTTCTGGAAAGCAAATAGAAATGACACCAATGATATAAAAAACATTCTTCGAGACAGTTTCTTCGATAGTGAAAATATTATTCGAGTTATACAAATCAAACTAAGTATATACTACGAAGGGATCATATATCTATCGTACTATCAATATTATACAGGATAAACTCAGGTAGGTGCACCCAAACAAAAGTAAGGAATGCCTGGTGTGTATGGATCTAACAGATCTTCCAGAAAGGGTTACAAACTCAAGTGTGAGAATTTTATTTTATTTTCATCTTATATATAACTTTTTGAAAAATTTTTGGATTTCTGTGTAAAAATAAGTGCCAAATAACGAGTAATCGATCCTTTAGATATAAAGAAATCGGTGTTTCCCTCGACTTTGGCATTGGTTTGTATATTAAAAAAAGAAAAAATATTTATTATAAAGGAAAAAGTCGATTTTCTGGCTAATTTAGGGCTAGATTAGGTTACGTTAGAGTAGCGGCTATTAAAATACCTAGAATCAGGTTGACTTAGATCATCGATCGTCCATTGTGACCTCATCGGGATTCTACCTATAGATTATTGCTTCATTTAGGACCGCAGCACCAAAGTTAATGAACTCTACTAGATTCATAAGTATTTTGCTTGTAATTTCCCCCAAATCATGGAAAAAAATGTTTTCTGAATAAAATGGATTTAAATTTAGCTTAAAGCTGCCAGGGAATAAGGCGGGGATGGATTATAGCTATAATTGTGATAATATGATTGACATTTCATGTTTCAACGGCTAAGAAATTTTTCCGGAAACAAAAAAGAGTCCTTCGAAGATCATATTTAGAAAAATTCTTATTCACACTAAATTTATGATTTTGAAAGAAAACTCATTCAGAAAACAAAAGACACTTTTCCGATAATCACACTCTTAAATCGTTATTTACTTTACTAGTAGGAAAACGTGGGCTGATTCGCCGTGATCACTTATTGAATTGTTGCTTCTAACTTCAAATATATATACTTCAAAATATTGATAATGATAATTGAAAACAGTAAAAAAAATAATAACTGGCTCTGATAATTCACTCCACAATAGAAAAATATACAAAAAAGAACAAGCTGAATGTAGATGAGGACGTGGAAGCCTAGGCCAACCAAACAGCCCCTACGATTAACCCCACCACAATAATCAGAATAAAATTCTTTTTTGTAAATCGCGGAAACAGTAATACCTCACAATAGAGATCTGAGAGACCTACTAAGATTTAAATCGGTTGTAAAATAAGGATGCCCCCTATTACATCTGCTGTTCAACACCACAATAAATGAAATAATAAGGAAAATGAACTTGCCACCCAGAGAAGTCATGTAGTCATTACACTAGTGTGATACTTGCAAGAATATACACAAAAATTAAAAAAAAAAATAAATAAAGTTCATTAGAATCAATCCAACAAATACCAGGCAGATTATCACTAAACATATTCCATTAGAATGCAACTACCTTGGTATTAGCGTTACTATAAGCTGAGGATCAGAAGGAGACATAGGTGAAAAACAAAAACAATGGTGGGCCATGTGGGAGTCCCCACAAAGTTTCAAGTCAATTCCACTGTATTGAAGCGAAACATGATTCGCCTAAGAAAACCAACATGAACAGAACTCAACTGTTCTTTAGAAAATAGAAAGGAATGCAGAATATTTTCGTCGCCAGGACGATTCATAAACGCAGAGCTGTGGTTAATTATGCATAAAGAACCAATATCAATGCAGATAAAGTCCAAAAAGTGAAACTAGACCTAGAAGACCTGCACAAAAATTCATTTAACATGTATTCAAGAGTGGAACCCACAGAGATAAAGAAACTTGGGAAGCTCGTAAATAACATGGAGGAGGACAATAAATTTTTAAATTTACAAAGGTTTTATGACTCAAACCGTTATTGGAACTGACAATTCTTCAACACCCTGTAATTCTAATAGTGTTGACTAATTCCTTATTTTATAAAAAAAAAAAACTCATAACCAAAACTGCAGAGGATGCTAAGAATGTAAAATTTAAAGAAAATCCTTGACTTTTGAAATTTTGAATAATCGACACCGAAAATCCTTTAAGAAGTTCAAGTGATTATGAATAATGACGCTTTTATAAATCTACAGAGCCTTGATTTCAGATTGCCATTGCGCTAGTATTTTATTGAATTCCGAAGACGATAGAAACCGGTCATTCAAAAGTCTCTCAATCATACCTCAGATAAAAAGCATAAAGTAGAAATAAATCGATCGAAAGTCATTGAATTAAGACCTCTCGAAAATAATAAGGGATTACAGATAAATGGCAAAGCAATGAGGATTTTAATTTATAATCATGAAAATATTGGATTGATAGTAATGATGGTATTAGTTACCAGGTTTCAGGTGATGATTTAGGAAATTTGAAATCGAATATACTTCGGGTAAATCGCACAAGTTTTTTTTTTTTTTAATAGATTGAAAGATTAAAAAAGATTTCCTTGAAATACTTCAAATTATATATAAAATTTAATTGTGCTAAAACGGTTGCTGAAAATTAGCATAGCAATACAATAAGTACGTATACCACAAGTCCTGTAATTAGCCTCTAACAATTTTAAAGAAAAACTAGAAGAACAGAGTTAATTTGTTAAATTTCCTATACAGAACGAAATAAAAAATAAATTTGAATCATTCTGATGGAATAAAACGTATTAGAAGACCACTCGAAAAAACACTCGGTCCATGTTATTGCAAACATACCATAAAAATTGTTTGTTTTTTTGTATATTTTTCGTCGTAAGGAATGGCAACCCTTTAGGAAAGCAAATTACATGATTTCAGTATAAAAAACGAAAATTTGTTTCTTTGAAAGCCTGATTCGCATTAGATGGAGATTCATACAAAATTGTGAGAATGATAAAAAATTATATTGGTAGCAAAAATATTGTAACAATTACCACAAATAGACCCCACTCGCCGGATTTTAAACTTATTGAGAACTAGTTAAAAATCGTCGAGTTATATATAATAAACTTTTTGATAACTAAAAAAAATATTAGGAGAATTAGCTTAACAAACCCTCTCATGTTTTTTTTTCCCACAAAACTAATATATTGCATATCAGCTATAAAATATATTACAGACGACAAGATCTATGTCAGATCCACAGAATAATTTTGTTTACTGTTTTTTTATTAATTTTCTTTTTTTATATATAAAAACAAATCATCACAGTAATATGATTAATATTATTAATAATAATCTGTAAAAAAATGATTTTTTAAAGTTGAAAGTTCACTGAAGATCGATATCTAGATATTTAGCATCGAAGTTTCTGACTAAAAAAAATCGTCCAAATGTGAATCGGACTCGTGCACAAATGTTTCCATACCATCGTACAAAATTTAACGGTATGTAGGTACTTTTTATTTAATTTTTCAAATGAGAGTAGGCGTCATTTGAAAAAAATAATGCTGTCATTTGCAAAAATTAATTCCTACTTATGATAATAATAATGAATGAGAATAAAACGAGGAAAAAACCGCCGAAAAAATCACACGTTTCTTGTATGGGGGGGGGGGGGGCCTTTTAATTTTATTTTATTTTTACTATTTGTTGTTATAGCAGAAATAGTAGTCACACCCTGTGAAAATTTGAACTGTCTATCTTTTACGGTTTATGCTATACAGTCCCATGATAGACAGACGGACGAACATCGTAGGCTTAGTAATAGGGTTCCCGTTTTTACCCTTTGGTTACCAAACCTTAAAACCTAAACTTAAGAAACAATCGGACAAGGCTCGGGTGATATACTTACATTAGCAGGCTCGAATTTTACCGGTTTGCAATTCGTTCAGTATGGACCCTCAACTGGGATGGAGAGGTCTTCCTAAGACCGGTAATTAATTAAGAAAAAAAAAAAAAAAAAAAAAACATGTAAGCCGAAAAAAAGCGCTTTAGCTCCATTGAGTAGAGCACAAAAGTATAAATCAGAGTATTGTAGTTCGAATTTCGTTTGCTGGTGATCCATCGGAATGAAGAAAACAACAACGCCAATTAACGAGGTAAAAGACGAATATCTGACTGAAAGTAATTATTATTTTCAGGACATCAAACGACAGCAAAAAGGTTGTGGCATCAAAGATCTCACCGGTAATTCCAAATGTGTTTTTTTGCGATTCGCTCATATGTAAATATATAAAAAAAAAACTTCGGTTCTAAGATTGATCCTTCTGGTATACCAAAGTATACTAAAAGTCTGGTTTATTATTTATCATGTAGTATGACATTGCTTGGTGACTATTTCTGAATAATTTAAAATGCAATATTAGTTGTGTGAAATAATTTGCATAGTATACAGATCTTGATTTATAAGGAACCGCCATAGAGTGATAAGATATTTCTTCATCCACAATCAATTTTCAAAGAAATTTTAGGCTACGGAGGTGTAACGATGTTTGTTTTGTTTCCTTCTTACTATTAAATAAGTAAAACTCATGTAGGTACCAAAATATATGTTCAAAATAAATTCACGCTGTTATGAGATTTCTATTTATATGTATTAATCTCGTGTAGTCAACATATACTTAGTTGAAAACGCATCCGAAAAAGTCAAAATCTCAAAAGGATCAATAATCTTCCTAGAAATTTCGTAATAAAAAAAAAAAAATTTTAAAAAACAAAAATAATAATAGATAATTAATAACCTCTCTAATATCCTTCGAGTTAATATAATCCTTTTAAAATGTATCCATTATTTCGGAAAGTATAATCCAAATTTCTATAGAAATTTTATTGAGCTTTTTACCAAAAATTATACACAAAATATTAACGAAAAAAAAAAAAATAATTTTTTTTTTAATTGATTCTTCTTAAATCCTTGTACACACATAAATTTATATATTTCACTAAAAAATTTTTATTAATTGCACTTTTTTTTATATATATATTTTTTTTTGTATATTTTGTCAAAATTAATCGCACAATAATACTTAATACAAAAAAACATATGCAACAGCCCGCTCAAACACACACACAAAAACCCGAACGATAAACTTTTTATTTATTTATTTATTTATTTATATTTTTCTTCTTTTTAATTATTTATAATCGTTAAAAGAAATTATTTTTTTTTCTATTTGTCATAATAATCCTTTTGCTTTCGACCACGACATTCTTTTACGTCAGAATGACTAGAATTCGAAATGTAAACACAACACTTGAAGGGATTCCCCACGATAATTTTTTTTTTTTAATTTTATTTCACCCCACGAAAAGAAAAAAGAAATTTTCTCTTATGGACGTATATCCTTTTTTTGTTTGTTTTTTTTTTTTGTTGCCACTCAAAGTGTCATAAAATGTTAGCTAGTTTCATTTTTAGTCTTAGCCAGGATATTAGCAAAATTCTCATCACATGAATAGTGAATTAACATCAATTTCGGCACTATCTATACTTATTATAATAACGGAGGCAACAAGCGGATCCTTTAAAATCCTTATAAAGATTATGTGAATAGAAAAAAAAAACGAACCGACGAAGAATAGAAAAAAAAAACACGCGATTGCAACTATACTGAGATTGCTGCTTCTTGTTTTTTGTTTAGTCCATGATCCTCTTTTTCACTGAGGATAATTGTTTTTTTTTTTGTTGATTCCGAATTATTCTTGTATCCCCGTTCCCGAAATAAAAATGATGTACACAGGTGTGATTTGGAAGGAATACACGGTTATCGGCGCAAAATGTTATGTGATGTATGTGTATATTGCGATATATATACCTAACTGTATATTTTATTTGTGTGGAACAAAACGTAATCCCGAGATGCGCTCAACACGAAGTCCGCTTAAAGACTGTCTCAAATTATTGGCTCGATGTGTTCCACACCATTTTTGCCTCTTAAGACGGGAGGACAACACGAATACGCCACTACGGTACGGTGCCTCCACAACATGGGCCGGTGTTGCCTACCCACAAATGCATGCATACTAGTAGCCGCATAGAAGAGCATCAACGAACGATAGCTCCAATGATATCACAAGAAAACATAATTTCTCGAATTGGGGATCTATTGGGGAGACCAAACTAAACTTAAGCCAAAATTCAAGTTTTTATTTATTTTATTTTGTTTTTTTTTTTTTCTGTGCCGAAATTTTGTTTTGGCATAGAGGAATAAACCATGTTGCGGCTTGCGGATGGCATTTTTTACATATCGCCTCGTACATACATATATACACAGTAATAATTTCGTAAAGCATTTAAGAAGCTTTTGGCAAACCGTTTTACCGTTCTCCAACTTTCAACGGTGCTTTTTTCCATCATTCAATTTACTCATTCGTTATGCTCCGGTATTTTCGTTATGTTGAGCCAGCGAAAAGCATATATATATATATGTGTATGAATAGTTGTAAAACATACCGTCTACTATATGTATGTACTTGGCTTAGTTTCGCTATGCTCCAATGCTCTTTTTCGCTAAGATTCTCTTTTATTAACAAAAACAACATAACATAATCAGAGAAAGAAAGAGAGTAACAGGGTCTACTCTAGGAAGCTTTTAAGCTCTCTGCATATTCTCTGTTATTTTTCTTATATACTGTTAACACATAAAAAATAACGGCACCAGCACGTGTACCAACACATGGTGATGTTCAGTGCAGCAAAACTTTGTGACGGCGAGGCGGCGAATCGAGTTTCGGGTAAATGTACTGATTTAACATATATATTCCCTCTTAATACATAAGCAGCATACCTAAAGGGGAGCAAGAGAGCGCGTTCATTGAGTTCATTCTGGGAAAGAAAAAAAACAAACAAACAACATACAGCTTTTTTCACGTTCTAGAGTGGTGTCATTAGCGAAAGCTTTAACACTGTTATTGGGGGGATGCAATGAAGGAGATCTGAAGAAGAAGAAGAATAACAGAACAATGAACGTTCTACTCTAGTCAGTTAGGTTAGGAGCTTTTAATAACAACCAACCGACAAATAAAGAAATAGTGTACTGACATCGGCCTCTATTTTTAGATCATAGATTCCTAAGGCATGCCGTCAAACATGAAGGAAAAGCCAAACCATTCATCAATATCGCGATTTTTCGCGATTTTTATTTATCACCATGGCAATAAAGCCGGCCACAATTTCTATCCAACTACTCATGAACAGATTTTCTTATTTCTTGTGATGTGATGTGGTACAGATTTTAGATATTCTGTATGCCCTCTACAACAGTACTAAGAGGAGCTGCCACACAGAGATGAATCTTGAAAATGATAAAGCTTTATGCAACCATAACGAGTTTGGTGCCTATCTGTTTCTAGCTAAGCTTAGTTAGATTTTGGCGGGAAATATTTTCTATCAGATTTAAAATGTTTTTTCTTCTGTTTTTGTTTTGCCTTTTTTTTTTGTTTTTGTTGCTTTTAAAGAAGATGTGTATATTTTGACAGCGAGGGGTCATTGACAGATTTTAACGGACTCTCTTGTGGTTGACTGATCGTATGTATAAATGTGTATATGTATGTGCATACCACCAATGAATCGGTCCGCCCGCCATGTAATATATGAGAATTTTACAGCTTAGGGTATAATGATTTTATGCAGTAGTACGGAATCGTTCTAGTTGAGCAATCTTTTTAATTATTATCTCTGATTTTGATAAAATATATTTTGATATTATTATGAAATGTGTGTGGGTATTTTTTTTTTTTTATGTTTATGTTCTACTATTGTTTAAGGGAAAGTATTAAATTACGTAATGTGCAAAAATGAAGAAGATAAATACATTGTGATTTTTTAGTACAGTATGGCCTTCCTGGGGACCTTTTATCAATCCCCCTTACAGAAACCAAATAAATTATAATGCAAATAGGTAAAATCCAGTTTCTGTTACTCGGCGGTCATCTTGTAACGATATTTATTTATTATCTTATGCAAAATGTGTGGAAGTTTTGATGAGGGTACAAAGCAATTGTCTTCCTCTGGACAATGATCCAGGAAACATTTTTTTGGGTTTTTTTGCATTTGCGAAAAGTTCTCGAAGAGCAACAATCCGACAACTTTTGTGTTTTACGAATTTCACTCGGCATATGGCATTAAGATTCAGAGAACTTGCAGTGTAGTATATGTATACTCCGTGAATTTTGTGTTGTTTCAAAACAAATGTCGGTAGAGGTAGTACAGGTTTATTTTTCAGACTGTGTATGACGACGCTACTGTACTAGCGTAGTTTACTCATTCAATTCGAAATCGAGTAACGCTTTCGAATAGATATGACCTTTATACATATTCACATGTGGGATCAATACACGAATATATTTCGAAAAAGTTTCGTGAAGACGAATCGATACTAAGTCGTCATTGTAATTCGAATTAGCGTTACTTTTCTTCGTTTCCATCTCGAGATCGAGACAAGAACGCATTCAAGTTCGAAGTCAAAATTCAATTGAGCGAGTCGCTTGTGATTTTATCTTTAATCTGTTTGCTGGCACAAGAAATTGTCAAACTACGAGGCATATTCAGAAAATAAGTGTACTGTGGCCATAACGGGCTGTTTTTTTCCTTTCTTTTAGGGTTTGCAACACTGAGTAGTAGAGGCGGATCACCTGACCAGAGCGAGCATCGCAGGAATATGGTAGTACGTAAACTCACGTTCTAGTGTCCAGTTGCGTGAAAGATATCGGTAAGAAATTCCGCCAAGTGCGAGTCACGTTCTATTATTCGTTTCCTACTTGCGGAAGGAATAACACCTACCGAATTTTTTCGCGAATAAAAACGGTTTACAGCGAAGGTGTTATGAACAGAAAGAGTCTGTTTAAGTGGTGTAGGGAGTTTAGTGGAAGTAGGACAAATGTTTATGACGAACAGAGGAGTGGAAGGTCTTCCAAGGGCACCAAGGACTCATTTGGTTGGGATGTTTTGAACCACACTCCGTATTATCCTGACTTGCGCCATCAGATTATGATCTTTTCATCTCCCTGAAGGCACACATGGGTGGAATTAGTGCAGAAAGACGTTCTAATGTGGGAAAGAAAGCTGGCGGGAAAGTTCTTCGAGGAGGGAATAAGAAACCTAGTGCCACGGCTCACCACATGCATCGAACGGGATGGCAATTATGTAGTAAAATAATCAATAAGTGTATCAACAATATCCTGTAATTTTTTTTCAAATATACTTTTTCTAAAAAAATATGAAAATCTAGTACACTTACTTTCTGAACATGCCTCGTAAAATCGCCTAACAGAGCGCTGTACCAGCGCCAAACTTATAGAACTACTTTATGTAGGAATTTTTTTCATGGCGTAGAATATTTCCGTACTTTGGAGATGCTCTTCCCCTCTAGTAAGAAGTGCTTGTGGAATCACTGATGAATCAAATGGTGCCCATATAACGGCTACATGTAATTTACTGCAATTATTTTTACTCAATTTTCAGTAAGTATTTTGGATTTCTGCGATCAATGAAAAATCACTTGGTGCTTGTTTCAAACTGGATAAGCTAGTTGGTCTCCCATTATCGATTCCATGTGGGAAGCTATCCAACTTTTTACAACGCAGAATTACACCTGTTCTGGCGTCAATGTGAATCAGTCTCCAATCTATGATTTGAGTTAAATTCTCTTTTATATTTCCAAACAATTTGCGAAAACGTAGCCATATTCTTCAGCATTTTAAATGCAGCTTAAATGTTACTAACTTCAGATGCTAATTCTCCTACTGTGATAGCTTATTTGGATTATCCAGTCACCTGAATATAGCGAAATACACTGTTAGAAGATTTGATAACTACATGGAAATTCCTACCACAGCGAAATTTCTACTGTACGCACTTAACATTTCTGTTGAATTCTTCATCTGATTTTTTTCTGGGTACTCAATAACATAATATTTAATTATTCGAATATTAGGAGAGGCATGTAGAGAAATTCTGTTTGCCCATATTTGAGACACTTCACTATGTCCATAAATGATCATTGTCCTATCATCCATTTTTTTTTTAGCCGGATCTCAAATTTGTAAATCCACCATAACATCTGGAGCTCACTAGGTGTTGTTCTTAAAGGGTCTGTAAACATTGTAGCCTATTTTTGGGACACTGCAAGAGCTTTTAACCTCAATTCCAATTCATAAGACTACTGAAATTGGGAAGTATTATAGCATTTAGTTTTCTTTTATAAATGAACAGTATCGTCACTGTCATCCTTGCCTGAATTATATCATTAATTCGCTATATTGTAAAGCATGTTGTCTCGAATGACTTCCCCAGAACTGGAACACATGTATCATCATCATTCACTTAAACGTATACATCTAACAGTCCTTGCTAGGCGCAGTAGTTGTAATAACATCAATAACTGTGTTCAAACAGCACTTTTTGAGACAATAGTAGATCCGTCTCATCCACGGTAAACAGACTAAAATGTATGTGTAATAAATTTTTGGCATTTAAGCTGTGATGTCACTTACTCCGACTAATCACAGAATGGACCACTCTAATAAGAATACTAGTGTCTGCTGAGCGGGCTGGTTTCCAACATAATCCTCTCTTTGGATCAAAATAATATTGTGACATTCCCCATAAAAACTAACCCTAAAAAACTAGATTCAAGCAAATGGACCAGCTATGGAGTTCAAAATCAGATCTCATAAGCACAAAAGTTCCACAAATGACACTCATAAAGGACAACATTGGACTTTTTGAAGCTACCCATGAATTGGGTTAGAATAATTTCAGGAGACTTAACTCGATAATCTAAACTCAACAAACACTTACTTCTGATAAGCATATAATCAACCGATTCGATGTATGTATGTTTTAGACTATCGTTATGAAACATCGAAGCACAATCACTGCGAACGTGAGGCAATTACCAACATAGTGTAGATTAAAGTAGTTTGGCTTCCACTTTCAAAAGTCCACCGACTGTGGAAACATTTTCTTTAAAAGGACATTCCTGCTCTTCCTCGAATGAATTGTGCCACTGGATGAACTATAGAGAAAAACGGTGTCAATAAATGGTTGAAAAGCAAAAAATCAATTCCCCTTGTGTCAGGCGATTGTCAAATACTCCTCGCAGCGAATCTTAAAAGTGAAAAGTAAAACCTTTTCCTCTACTTAATAGTAATTTTGGATCCTATATACCACTTGAGGCACATATTCTTAAGAGCAGCGCAACCAGACTTCAATCTGTCAAGTTTTCTGATATCAATAGAAACGAGTTTTAAGTAAGTTTCAAACGTTTCTTACTGGAACATGTGAATGTTCTGTGCGTCCTTTCTGAAGTTATAGAACTTAGCTGTCTTGTATTTCTGAAAGTTGTATACAGCGAAGTTGTTGCCTTCAGTCCCATCAATTCTTAGCAAAAAATTTTATAAGACATCAGCGGATCTTATTCTCCTTTTAGATTCTCTTCAGCAGTAAACAATATCGTCCTGAGTCGTCCTCTTTCTGAGTCTTTATTGTTTTACCAGGGAAAATACACTTTTCTAATATCTTCTACTCCTTAAAGGATACACGACCCTCAAAGTACTCAACTGATTGTATAAGTTCGGAATTTTTGTGTAAGTTCCTTTTTGCTAGAGCACCTATTGATACCAAAGTCAGTCTATACTTTTTGGTTTTCGGCCGGTTAATATTACTTTGCTTTGCTTTGCTACGTAATTCAAACTCAACTTTGTTTATCTGCACACGACAGTTGGTAGCATACTTCGCTACTCTTCTAGTATGAAAAGAGTGAGATATACTACCTTTTGCTTTCGGTTTATAAAAAAAAGTTGGTTCGTGAATTGCTACCAACATTGTTAACCAACCCCTCGGGAGTTTCATTTAGTGTAGGATTTACGTAAAAGCTACACAAGCTAGAGCTCAGGGCCCCACTTTCTTGGAGGCCCCAAACAAATTATCTGAGCGAGCAATTTTCATATATACTTAAACATAATGCGGACTTATTTGTTCATATGCCGAAAGTCCGGAACGCCCCATACTCTTCACCCAATTTTTAGCGCATCTTTTCGAAGAACTTTTACTATAAACACGGGGATTCCCCTTGTTGATTCGCTACACTCGAGTTATGCTCTGTAGACCTCAGCACAGATTCGGCAACGTGGCTCAACAATTGACTGCCAACCAGCGGAAGAGATAAATAATGAACGGCAGTACTGGAAAAATGTTCTTGAACGAGTTGTGGCAGTCATAATTACTATGGCAGAGCGTGGTATATCTTTCAAAGTTGATAAGGAAATATTTTATTCTCCTCACAATGGCAATTGCCTTGGATTACTCGAACTTATAGAAAAATTTGATCCTTTTCTAGCAATCCATATAAAAAAATTTGGAAATAAAGTATCAGGTGTCTTAATTGAAACAGAGGTTTGGGACCCGAGGGATCCCCCGAACGTCACGTCAAGTTAAGGCCCATTTTTTACCCTCCAGATCCATGAGCGATTGCTCATAGCTCCCAACCGGACGCTTCTATAAATTTCAGTATTGGCCCTCAGCCCTCCTTGCCGGCATCGTTTAACTCGTCCAGGAGGTGTGAGCCAAGGAATCTGTAACGTACTCCTGAGCGTGCCGAATGGTGATAAAGAAAGTGGGTCACTGTTTCGGGCTTATCTCCGCAACCCTCGCATGTAGGATCATCAACAAGTTTCATCCTATGAAGGTGACCTCTGAAAGCGGAGTACCCAATGAGATTTGAGTTTGGTTTACCACACAGTTTTTTTGTTGTTCTACCCGCGGGATCTTCTAACCAAAGGCGAATGTGTTGGCGATCAAGACAGCTTGAAATGATTCAGAAAAGGTGTTTCGGTTCAATCCCGAATGTACAGGTAAATTCCTAGGAGGCTACACCAAGACGAGCAAGCTCATCCGCCCTGTTATTCCCGCTAATTTGCTGTGCCCCCGCACCCACTGCACTATCACCCCGTTATTCCCTGGAAGTGAGTTCAGGGTGGTTTTGGACTCCATTAATAGTTCGGAGGTTATAAAGGGTTTAGATAAAACCTTGACAGCGGTTGGGCTGTCTGAGCAGATGGCTATCTCCTTCCTCTCAGTGTATGAGTTAAGGAGGTGCCTTCCCCCTTCAAGAATGGCCCTCACTTCTGCCTTTAAAATCGTGGCATGGCGAATTGAGTCTAAGGCTCCTCGTGGAAAACCCCCGCTCCGGTGCCTTCATCGGACTTAGAGCCATCAGTATAAATTGTAATTGGGTTTGTTTGTCAATGATTGAAGGACGGAATGTGATTCCCATTCTGCCCTGAATGGAGCTATAGATTCAAAATTAGTTTTCAGCATGGTCTCGAGCAGGTGGTCACTGTCCCTGTTGATGTCAGGTGCGATATACTGCGCAAACTCATAAATGGCTTCATGTGGAAGCTAGCCAAGGTTAAGATGAAGTCTTAGCACTGTAGTCGACGCCCTCTGCTTAATACGTATTTTCACCGGGTATATGTTGCAGATAACCTCCAGAGGACGAGTGCTAGTTGACTTAAAAGGGCCGGTTGTTCTGAAAAGGCACAGTCTTTGAATCTTCTCCAATATCTTTTCACCACACCACTGAACCATAGGCTAACATGGGTCTAATGACGCTAGTATACTTCCATAGGAGAATACGCGGTTTGAGCCTCCACTTCTTCCCTACCGCTCTGCGGCACATTGCGAACTCTGAGAGCTTTCCTCACATTAGGTAAGAGACTGAATCTGGGATGATTTAAGAATTGCAGGGTACTTCAGTTTATCTGTAGATTCTACTCCAGACCGGTCCCATATTGATCAGCCCACTTGTGAGATATGCTTCACCAGATGATGAGCTCCTTATTGAACGTTTTCTAAGTTTCCTAGAGATGTGTAGCCACACAGAGGAAAGTAAGCTAAGATGGTGCACAACTACCTTACAAATGAGTGCAAAATAGATTTTAGTATATGTCAAGACCATAGATATGATAATGCTGCCAATATGTTTGGCAAATACAAGGGTATGCAAGAAATAATATTGAAGATAACAAATATGCTATGTATATTTCATGTGCTGGTCATTCCATGAATCTTGTTGGTAGAACAGGAGACGACTGTTGTTTAGATGCAGTAAGCTTTTTTTGGAATTGTTCAAGAAATATATTATTTCTTTTCATCATCTACACATAGATGGGCTAAGTACGGTTGTCATTCTTCAAATAATATTCAAAAGTTCCAAAGTCTTTGTAAAAGACTAGATGGGAAGTACATTCAATCGCCCTAAGTGCAATACTTGATAGGTATGATGGAATAATTTCTGCATTTCTTCAGCTGCATATTGATACTACAGAGAAAGGCGAAACAAGAAATCAAGCCATAAACATTTTGAATAAAATGGAGGAGTTTGAATTTATGGTAATGTTATATTTGTGGAGTTACTTGCTGGATGAATTTCACAAGACTAGGCAATCATTAAAAGACCCCCAAATTAGTCTAGATGTATTTAGCAAATTCTATGCTTCACTTTCGGATTTTGTTATAGGTTCCACAGAATGTGAAAAAAAAAGCAAATGAAATATTACCTGATTTTGATTACAAGAAAAGCAGATATAGTAGAAGGCATATCAATGGTGATGAAGATGATGCTTTAGAGGACCTTGAGCCAAGAGACAAGTTCAGAATCAAAACATTTATATACCTGTAATGGATGAATTGGAGTCAAATCTGACACAGAAGGCCTCAGCATACAATGGTGCTGGAAAAAAGTTTTCATTCTTAACAAAATTAGAATCTACAGAAGAAGAAGAGATCCGTGAAATAGTTAGTGCTTTATGCCAAATATATCCTGAAGATGTGGACATGAATTTTGTAGGAGAAGTCAAGCATTTTCATCAATATGTTAGACATAGTCAAGCCCATAGTTCAGCGGATCATGATAGTAAGACACATTAGGATCTGTATAGCGCAATATTTAACGATCGTGTCCAATCAGCATTTACTAATGTAGAAGCAACTTTGAGATTGTTTCTTAGTAAGATGGTTGCAAATTATTCTGGAGAAAGATCTTTTTCTCAGCTGAAGATGATAAAAAATGAATTTAGCACAACAATGACTCAAGATAAATTATGTTCCCTCAGTCTCATGAGCATAGAAAGTGACAGACTACCAAGTTGACCATTTGATGATGTCATCATAGACTTTGCTCTGGCAAATGCAAGAAGGAAAATATTTTAGTTTAATATAATTCCCTAATCCTTATAACATGTTTCAAGAGATTAGATAATAAGTTTTCGTAAAGTGTGCCTTTTAAAAGAACTTTTGTTTCTTTTTACCAGAGTCTGCATATTTAAGTTTATTATGAATAAAACTAATTTTAAGTTAAAGATTTATTATTTCACTATCTACATATATACTTCTTAATGGTATTTCAGTTTACTAGGCACTTTGGCACTCACAATATCTATCTCAAATAGCTTAGGGCCATATCAAGTCTAAATCCGGCCCTGATTTCATTCATTTGTTGCTCAAATGGTGTGCTGAACATTGATATCAGAGCTAATTACCATTTTATCATTATTAGACCGAGCATATGAGTGGATTATGTAAAATGAAATCGGTAACAGTAACGGTCTTATAGATCTTTTATTCGACATATTATTTATAAGACTCTTAAATTGCAACGAAGTAGAATTGCCGCAACTTCGTCAACTCAATTAGACATAATCAACCGGTATTTCCATTACCACCTTTCCCCCTCTCTAGAGCTGGGCAAGTACAAAAGGGTACTTAAGTACAAGTACAAGTACTGAAGGCTTGAGTACTTCAGCGCGTAAGTATAAGTACCGCATGTATGAAAAGTACTTTTAACGGAGTACTATGTCTATATAAAGTACTGACTACTTTTTCAAGTACTTTTTTAGAATCTTTGTATGTTGGCAATAATATAATGAAGTTTATCGAGTTCAGTTAATAGATATTAATAAATCAATAGCTTTTGAAAACTACAGTATGTATAGTAAGCAGTGGCTACTATTTATAGTTGTTCATAGTTTTCGGTGCTGCAAGTAGAGTAAAACTTTCACTTCTCCTTGCTACACTCACAAAAACTACTAGAGGTCCGCCCAAGCACCCATTATCGCCTCCAAAAATGCATAACAATTCTAAAGAAAAAATTTCCAGTAAATTTCTAAGAAAAAATTGGGGCCTTCCCTATATCAGGTCGAGGCATCATTAATTTTACATTGGAGCGAGGCATTGCTTGTTTATCCTTGGTTATGTCCATTGTCGTATATAATATGGACTGCTTACTTTTCTATTTTACCTTGGCACAAAACAATTGCTTGTGTCAAAAATTGTTCGTATGTCGGTGCCAACATAAAAAAAAAATCATTGGCGGGATGTTGAAAAAGTGAGCATGCAGCTCGGGAAGTGATTTTCATAAAACATTTAGAAATTCTTCTGCGTATCTAATGAATACATTGTCTTTGATAAAACAGTTTTTGTCAGTAATAACCCTAAATGATTAATTTAAAAATATTTATTTCGACCAATCCACTAATTTTGTTGTTGTTTTCAGTTCACTCTCAGTTGGTACTTGGTGCTTAGGCCGAAAGAGTCATCAATATATAGAAGTTAGCCCACTTTTTGCAATCCATATTGTAGGTACATGTCACTGGTTATGTCGTCAAGTCGAGGCATCGTCGATTTTATATTCGAGCGAGACGTTACTGGTTTTTGTTCTACTTGCCCAGTCTTGTATGTATGTTATTAGTTTGTCTATAGAAAGTTCTACCTTGACGCGTGACTGGGGCTCATTCTTTGCCAGTTCTTTGCGTGCTTTAAAACTCAATAAAAAAGGATTTGCGCTAGAGATTGTGTTTTCTTTTCTACAAAGAGTTAGATATTTGTAGGTACTTAATAGACTCAGAAATACCTAAGTAAAAATCTTGGTACTTAAGTACAAAACTAAGTCTTAAGTACAAGTAAATTGAAGCAAGTAATTATGTTCAAGTACTAAGTAAGCGCATTTCAAAAGTATTGAGTAATAAGTCTTAAGTAACGAAAATGTACTTTAAGTAGTACTTAAGTCTTTTTTTTACTTAATTTTTGCCCATCTCTGCCCCTCCCCCTTACCTACTTTCACTCCAACACATAATCGCATATACAAACGGAAAATCCATTTTCTATAGATTCTCGTATTAACATTATAATTTGATGGAATTTAAGCAGTTATCTAAAGCTACCACACTGTGAATCCAGCGTGTGATTCAACTTTGGTGGAAATTAGTGTGAGTGAAAAGCATTTGAAGTGATCATCTAACTCGATGAAGTGTCACAATAATTAACGTTATCTATACTTTTTGCTGAGAAAGTACTCGATGTTCCGGCTTTGATTAGATTAGATTCGTGGGCAGGTGTTGGCCATTCGTTAATTACGATCTGAAAGATCTATTGTGAGTCCCCGTTCAATTTACTCCATTTCCAGGTTTAGGCTGTTAATAAAGTCCAAAACCATTATCAGATTAAGATTCCACAGGAAAAGCATGTTCGAGGTAAAGTAATCTCCGTCTGGCAAATACTTCGTAATTGAAGTGCTTCGAGATTTCATGAGATCCTATCAGAATCGACAGGATGAAGTCACAGCCAAGCCCGTCTTATTTAGGAGATACCACAAGGAACAGTGCACTGAGAAGAACACTGTAATCATTTTAAACTCTGTTCTTAAGGAGTAGGAGTTCTTTTGTTTTTCCGTCAGAGGTGTCGATAAACCTTTTTGCTGCCTGATGAAGCGCTTGTTCTGGCTTTAGAGCTACCTTTAAGAGATTCTAATCTATACCAAATACTTTCGGAATTCTAGGTGTCACGAGACCATTTTGTCGTATAGTATGTACATATGTCCAATCCTATATTCTATTTACGGAACGTAATTATCTTTTGTTGATATCATTAATTATCTAGGAATATACATAGATGAAATTAGAAGTGTCGCTACTTTTCGTAACAACTAATTTTTCTACATAAAACGCCATAACTCTGGTGGACTGGTCTGTCATGTTTGGTTCGTATCTTTTCGAACTTGAACGATTCTTTTGCATCGCCTACAAGTCTACAAATTTAACATTGAATAAAGACAATAGCTGTGCTCTTTTGTGTCCGCAGAACAGGACAGAACAAAAGATACCCAAAAGAACGCCTCATACATTTTCATAGAAGATATATAAAAATAGTTTAAATATTTCACTTCAATGGACAGAACAATTTGTTCTCTTCAGTATATGAGAGTTCCAGAACAAGGTACAAAAAGAACACAGTTAATATGTTGTTTAAACTTATTTATTTTCGATTTTTGGTCTAAATCGTGTGACCGTCCTCTGAACCTTATGAGCCACTCCTAAGTGGCCTATTGAGATCATAGTATCGATAGACCAGCCACAGCGGCAACGTTGGTTACACTTTTGCCTCATCTTTTATGGAATTAGAAAATAAAGGGGGCTTAGTTCAAATAACTTCTTCATTCTAAGTTTTCAGTAAGGCAGGCATCAACGGTTCAGTTCATTTTGATGCCGAATCCTTCATATGAATACAAGAACATTTTTTTCCCTCAAGTTATATACAAGTACTTATAGGCCATTCAATATGACATTGACTGTACCCTAAATTACGTATATATATATTTTTTTGTATCTTATGTAAATAAATTTTCTGTTATTACCAAACCAGTTTAAAATTTTTGAGCTTGTTAACTTAACCTAAAACTATCTTAAATTTCTGTACTTAACTAGTATCAACATAATGTAAAAACTTCCGTTTTCAAGTAGTAAAATTACTTAATAACTTGTTACAAATCACTTGCTAACCATACATACAGAAATAGTCTCTCTGTCGTAATCAAGCTGTAAAAAGTAATAAATTGCAGCAAAGTGAACAAGCTCTGCATTATGATCCAGGGAAATCATTTTTTTTTTATTTTTTTCATTTTTTGCATATGCATCTAAATGTAGAATGGCCCAAAGTATCTAGTTATCGTGTACTTCTTAAACTACTCTGGTGGGATTATTCCGGCTGAGTATCTGGAGCAAACGTTTTTATTTCATGCAACAAGTAGTCACGCAAGTCGTAAAAGAACATTTACAGTCTCATCGCAGACTATAGCTGTACTCTACATCTAATCTTAAGACAACTCCAGTAATCTTGATTTTGAGAACTGTTAAATCCAGTCGTTATCGTACAACTCTATGTCAATAGGTTTTTTTTTCGGTTGCTGTTTAACCTGAAAATTTGGATTAAGCATTTTAAGTTCAACAGTAACAAAAAAAAAAAAAGTGGTAGCTATTTAAGCATATGTCCAGTATTCCAGCAACTGATTTATACAATAGCCGGTAGTGCAGTAGTACAGCAGCTCTTAACTATGCTATTCTTGTAGAAATGACCATAACTCCTATAAGAGATTATTAACTTTTATCCATTTCGACGCATTCTCTGTCACTTTTTAATTGATTTCGATTCGTTTTCGGTCTATTCTTTTGGCTAAATGTTGCTAAATTTATGGCCTACTGTCCGCGTAAAACATACCGTAACATGCCGAATATAAACAAACGAGCCATTATGAGTTATTGCCTGCCTGAGAAACAATGGAGAAGTCGTTAAGAAGTTTCGTAACTTCTTTATGTGCCGTTCTCAAAACAGCCAGAAAATGCCACAAAAACTAGGAAATATGTATTTAGTTAAGAACTAAGAACTAGAAACTGTTTCTGGTGCTTAAGATGCAAATTTTGCAATCGGTTTTTTTTTCAAGTTGTATTCTTAATAAGACAATTTAACAGTTAATTAAGAAATAGACAGTTCGATAATAGCAGAGAATTCGGATTGATTTTGAAGAATGTTTTAATTAATATTTTTTTTTTTTTATTTTATTATCATAAATTTTTTGACTTGATTTTATTTGCTTTTAAAAGGGAAGATCTGTCTGAAAAAAATATATCGTTGGAGGTGGGGCGCTCAGGAGTTGACTACTGTCCTAAAGGTGTAGTTAGATTCCCGCATCCTTTGGTAACTTGTGGTAGATGAACTTCTGTTGTTCCTTAACGAGGAAAAATTTTTTTTTACAATGTTAAGCAGACGACTTTATGGGTTTATGGATTCTTTCAGTAAGAATAATACTAGGAGAAGTAGAGTTTAATATTTTAAATGCAACAATGGCCATCACTCACATATAAAAATATCTGGATCCTGCTCCTAAAGATTATTGAGGAGAAAGCTCTAATGTTAATCTAGGCTTCGGTATGACATGCAGTCTTTAATCCTTGGATCATGTACCGATTGAATTTATATGATACAATTATATGGTCGTAAAGACCAACATGAATGTGATGAACACAAAATTGAGCAGCTTACAAATAATGACCCTGTTTAAGCATTACTGGTGTCATTCTGTAACGCACCCAGGACTTTGCTTTGGCGGGGGGGGGGGGGGAAGCATAGGTGTCCCAAGTCCAAAAGGAGTCGGAAAAATAGGGTTCTTAAGTTGCGTCCTGCGCCCATCTGAGCACTTAAGAACTGCTATTATATATCTAAAGGTTTTATTGTATTTTTTCGGACTTTGTAATAATATACAGATTACATTTTATACACAATTTGTAGATTATCTTAAAAAAACTAACCTTCTGGAGGGGGACCGGTCTCGCTTGTCCCCCATTTCGGTGCGCCACTGGTGTTATGTGCACAGCCCTGATAGTATATTTGGCAAGAGTGCTAATCTTCACACTTCTGCATCTGTGGGTGGAGGATACCACCTCAACAAGTCCTACACGATGGATTTGGTCGATCCTTTTGGGAATGTTTGTCAAAGGTAACAATATGATTAAAGACTCTCTGAACTGGATATGGTAACAGAGGATTTGCCGCCGAGACTCCAAATACCCAGTATTACCTCAAAAAGCGAGAGTTCAGGAATTTATCGACCATCTCCAGTGACAGGGTTGTCAGAAATTTTTTAGATATATCGCCACATTTCTATAAATAACCGGCCAAGTGTAAGTCGGACTCGCGCACGAAGCGTTCTTATGATAAAAATAATGAATGACAATAAAACGAGGAAAAACGACGAAAAAATACCTTTTCTTGTATTTTTATTATTTGTTGTTATATCAGGAATAGAAATACACAGTCTGTGAAAATTTCAACTGTCTACGTATTACGGTTCATGAGATACAACCTGGTGACGGACGGACAGCGAAGTCCTAGTAATAGGGTTCCCGTTATTACCCATTGGGGACGGAACCCTAAAAAGTAGCCCAATTTACTGCATAGGCCATTTATGTGGCACTCTATAATATATTGTTAAAAACTTTAAAGGTTATTGCAATTCATTTTCGTCAAATAAACTGCACATTTCAAAATTATCGGAAAACCGCACATACTTCTCCTTTTAAGCAACAGGGTAAGCACATATATCGATATGAGAATCAGGGGTAAGAATGCGGCAAAATTTATAATAAGATAAACCCCACATGCTGCTAGCATGCTATACCTTTTGTGGATGAGAAGCATTCGGGGTTAGAAAAATTCCGTGCTGCACTTTTCTAAGCTGCAGCATGGACAGCATTCCAATACTACTGTAAGCGAATAGTTTCGGTCATTTTGAGATTTTGAAATTTTTGATCGGATGGCTTTGCAGTTCCTTACCTGCGATTTGAGGTGATGATATAATAATTCCATTCTCATCACGTACTATAAATTTGTGATACAGATATTTTTTATATCAAAAACACGTACACAAAAAAAAAAAAAAAACTCGGTGATCATATAAGGAACTACCGTTGTGCAAATTATTTGTGATGATACGTCTGGGCATAAATGTAGCAAGATGCTCGTGCTTCTTGCACTTATTATGTGTGGATTGGCTCTAAGACGAAAATAAAATAATGTATCAAACAATTTTAGCGACTCGCGCGAAAATAATCATCTATCGAAAAATGTTTGCGACTCGCCCAAACTTTCTGTCGCCCTTAGTTGAATTCGAAGTAGCCCAATTGGCGAGAAATCACCAGATCTGGTAACCCTGTTCGGTGGAGGATTAGTCTAGTACATGGATGAGTTTAAAACTCAGACGGCTATGTGGATTAGTGTGTGGAGTGATGTCCCCAGGAAAGCTGAAGCTTATTCCATACTGACCAGTACCTAGAATCTAAGAAGAGGTTTTAGTAATATTATCTTTATATTCTCCCACAGTGTAGGGAATGTCACAGCGCACTTAGCTTAATTTAGATTCTGGGTCATCATTTCGTTGCTAGCGACTATGTAGAGTGTTTCCCACTAGGAGATCCATAGATCATGAGGTGATAGTACTTACCTAGACAAAAAAAAATTTATGGCAGGGAGGGGGCCATATCTACCGTTTAGGAGCTACAGGTTGATTAAGAAAAAAAGCTATTTTTTTCAGAAATCACCTTGTATCTTAAAAACCACATGACGAACGGTCAGAGGTTAAGAGCTCATTGTACGCAGAATTTCATGGCTTGCTCAAACAGCCCTATACCCTTCCCCCCTCAAAAGTTATTGAGGTATATAGTAAACGAAAAATTTCGAATTTTCTTACCTTTTTTTTTAATTTGACCTCTATATTATTTTTGCAAAAAAGTCCTTAACATAACTTTTGTTTATAAAAACTGTAAACTGTAAGCTCTCCTCTTTAATTTGATCTATTACACCCTATGTGATAACTGTAGCTTTTAAGGAATTATTAGTTCATAGTTTATTCAGGTCATACCGAAATTAGACACTACATTTTTAAAATGACTTAATTCCAGTCACTAAGGGAACAAACTACCTTCGAGAATAAGTTAAGATCTAAGAACTCTTTAACGGCTACAGTTACGATATAGAGTGTAATAGGTCAAATTAAAGAGGAGAGTTTACAGTTTAAAAAATTTATGTTTAAAAAAAAAACAAAACAAAAAAAAATAGAGGTCAAAGTAACAAAAACAAAAGGGGGAGAAATGAGAGGAGAAGGGTATGAAGTCATACATTGAGTCCTTAACTGTGACCGTACGCTATGAACTTTTTAAGATACAGGGTGTTTATGAAAAATCAGCTTTTTTTCTTAATCACCCTGTAACTCCTAACGGATCTTATGCCCCCCCCCCCTCCTACCATACAGTTTTTTTGTTTGCCTAGGTGAGTGCTATCACCTCCTGCTGTCTTGACCTCCTAATGGGAAACAATCTGTATTCAAACGTGCATGCTGGGAGAGTGTCAAGGAGAAGAATCATGCTAAGCATTTTATGATAATTCCGTCGATGGAGAGGAAGTGGGAGCTTTTAAGTTATAGCAAGATTCTTAAATGATCTGATTGTCAGACATTGTAAATGGAAGAAGCATTTTGTCATAATTAATGTATGCTTTATCTCCAGATCTTATTTGGAGGATACTTCGATTGCTAATCAATGGGGAATCACAGCTGTACTCTAGTGAGCTGGTGGACAGATAATTTAACGGGTTATAAATCTACTCAATAGAACTCAAGGCTTACTTAAAAGAGAGAGGCTTTGTACAATATGGACTACTTTTCATTTTCTTGTTTGACTAATCAACTAACCAAGTGTAGGCTTTTATTGAGAAGATCATAAAAAAAAAATACAAAAGCAAAAATGTTTTTCTCAGGCATACTGATATTGATATCGTTCTAAAGTTTTTATTTTAAGTCTCTATTTACATTTGAAAATTTTCAATAAGTGTCGATATCATATGTATAAAAATAAATGTGAAGAGCAAGATAAAGGGTCAGTATCTATAAATTGTCCCATTCTGGTATTTCTATCGAATGGACGCTATTAAATAGTTTTATGAAACTCACATCTTCCTAGATGGATGCTGTTTTAAGATTATATTTATTGAAAAATTTAATTTTCCAAAAATTTAAACTTTTTTTTCCTCTATTACATTATACAATGTTAACACTATGAACAGAAAATCTTTACATAACCTGTAAAATTGCTGCTTAAATAAGAACTACCATTGAAGAAATTTTATTATCAAGATATGTATACACGTATTATTAAAGTTGAACTTATATTTACCAAAGAAACAGCAATATTTATATTTAAATAAAGGAATGCATTTTTTATTAAAATGTTGTTAAATTCCAACTAAATAGTGTAAACTGCCGCTTTAGTATATTGTTTCATATGAAAAATGTATCTATTCCAACGCGTATACAGTTTTGAATTGGTCATTTCATAGCCGTTACTGCAGCTCGAATTAATGCCTTACAACGTAACAAAAAATATTTTTTGGCTCTTTGATTATTGGATTAATGACACAATTTGTTCAGAAAAATCAATTTATTTGGCTTACCAATTTCTTCAATACGATTACGGTTGTATAGACTTACCTGAAATAAATAAAAAAATTAGAATTAATTTTGTTTTGTTTTATTAAATAGCCGGGAAATGTGTTAATAATTAATTTAAATAAAACTATTCAGAAACGAAAAAAGCTATATGTAAAAACCTTAAGGCCTAGCAAATGCTGTCTTAGAAGTACTTTTACATTAACATAGGTGTTTCTGTAATTTAATAGCAATGCCGTTATAAGTGCAAAGATGTGCTAAAACAGAAAAATATCTAAAAAAAATCATGAATTGCTCTATAAATCAATTACACATTTACATTACATGACATTAAAGGGACATTTATATATATCCGTTATAAATGTCCCTTTAATATCATGTAATGTAAATGTGTAATTGATTTTTTCTGTTTTAGCACATCTTTGCACTTATAACGGCATTGCTATTAATTGCAATCTGCCCTCTGCGCCATCTATCTTTTATTTTCCCTATAATTTGTTTCTAGGGCTCAAAATTGTATTGTCACAAATTGCAAAAAAATTGTTTCCATCTATATATGGCACCTTTGCAAGAAAAGTGACACAACTCAAAAATCTAAATTTGTCTGTTTTGTTAACAATTCAACGTAAAAATAACTTATTTCCGTCAAATAACAATACAATGACAACAACAAAAATAATTGATAACTTAAATTGCCTTCATACAATTTCAAAAACCATACCCAGTTATTTCTTAATTTTGCTATTTTGAACACAGTCCAATTTTGATTTGTGTCACCTTTTTTGCCAAAGTGCGAATTTTGGTCACTACCTGAGAATGCGGCGACCTTTATTGGTGTTGTCATTGTTTTTTTACGTATACTGTTAAAAGAATTATAGTCCAGTCAGTAGAGGATTTTGCCCTACAAAAGGTGGAGTAGTTATTTAGTTTCAGGTTTCGATAAAAAGTAGAATTTTTCACCGTTTTAGGGGGTCTGTGTGGTCTTAGACTAAGGGTGAAAATTATTGGGTTTTTCAAAATAACTCCTCAACGGTTCATCATACGACAAAAATGGCTGATACAAATTTGAAGAAGACTAAATTCCCTACAGTTTTGCATCAACCAGCATATCTCCTGAGGTCAGGAGAATACTCCGGCTGGTCGAGCAGCCGTTGGAAAGGCTATGAAGTTCTGCATACAATGAGCCCTGTATGTGACCGTACACTTTAACTTTTTTAAGATACAGGGTATTTTGTGAAAGTCTTGCATACTTTCTTAATCACCCTGCAACTCAAAAGCGGTTGAGATGCCGGTCCCTTGCTATCCAATATTTTGTTTGAGTGGGTGACTACTATCACCTCTTGACCATCATGAACGAAACACCCTGTATAAGGCATACTATACGTACAGCTTTTTTTTGTAGAATATTCACATTTCCACCGCTTTAACTCGTTATACATCAGCATTACAAAATAAGTGTTTAGGCAAAAAAAAAAAAGTTGGGAATTTAGTCTTCTTCAAATTTATATTAACCATTTTTGTCGTAAAATCAACCGTTGAGGAATTATTTTGGAAAACCCAATTTTTTGCACCTTTATTCCAAGATGATAGGCCACGCAGACCCCATCCAAGGGTGAAAACTTGGATTTTTCATCCGGGCCCGGTAAATATTCAAGTTTCTTTGATTCTATCAGCTCATAAAGCAAAAATAAGGCTCTACACTGTATAATATATAAAATATGATACCATTCAGACATATATCAAGTATGTCAATTTCGTCCAGTGGTCGGTTATAGAAACATATACACTGCGACTTTGCAGGGTTAAGCAGTAACCTATTCAGCCTAGACCATTCATGAATCCTCTCAAGATTCCGATTAATACGCTCGATGCAGTCCTGAATGAGGCTAATAGGGCTACCTAAGTATAGCTGTACATCATCAGCATACAAGTGAATTAATAAACAGGCTAAACAGTAGAGGACCAAGTACAGAACCCTATGGTACACCACATGAGACGGCCTTTAAGGCCGAAAAATTATTATCCACCTTAACTAGCTGATGGCGAACACAGAAGAAAGAAATAGCGGTTGCACTGAATAATGCAAGTTTAAAAAGCAGGAATTCATGGCCAACGCTATCAAATGCCTTAGAAAAGTCAAGAAGGACAAGCGTACTAAAGTTATTGTCATTCATGGCCATTCTTATATCTGTCGATATCTTTAATAAAACAGTTTTCATTACAATCAATCCAACCTAATATTTTCCTATATATGAGCTTCTCTAGAACTTTCGATAAGAATGACAAGATACTGATAGGGCGAAAGTTATTAGGTGTTTCAGCTTTAGCCTTCTTAGTGATTGTCAGCACAATAGCAGTTTTCCAGTTATTGGGAAAGATAGAAGAGGTGAAACAAGTATTCATGATATGAGGAATGTACTTGTCAATCAAGGGAAGTGGTAGTTTTATAAGGCGGGGTAGTAGAGAATCGGGTCCTATAACCTCCGCTGAGAAAACATCAGAAATCAGCTCCTCTAAATCAATTCCTCGAAAGTAAAAACAGTTTTGATTAATTTGTGGGACCCAAGTAGGATCGGAGCTAGGAACGTTGCTTATAGGTGAGACATTTGAAGCCAAAAAATGCGAATTCAGGTCATAAGGGTTTAAATTACAAGATGCACCATAAGTGCCATATACACCAGCCATCCGTAGATTGCGCGAAAGTACTTTGGGCTTTTGATCTAAGTTAAACTTAGCACTGAAATAGCGCCTCTTGGAATTTCTAATGACGACCGTTGCTTTATTGCGAACAGCCTTATACAGTATTCGAGCTTGATTAGTTTTTAAACGTCTGAAGCGTAGGAATGTACTTATCCGCCAAGTACCTGAGCAAGGAGGAGAAGATATCAACTTGTTGCATAATCTTTATTAGTCCGATCGGCCCGCTGTAGTAAAGATGAATATCATCCGCATAACAATAATTGAATGTCATCCTGTAGAACAACAGAAAGATCTTTTATGTACATGCAGAAAAGGATACGTCGAAGAACTGACCCTTGTGGAACACCTCGGTGAAGAGGTAGAGTATTAAAAAACTCTTTTTTCACTCTTACTCTTTGCTAACGGTTAAACGGTTTTTGAAATTACTGGCCGATCTGGAGAAATGATGAAATCAAACATTTTCGAGCTAGTAAATCATGGTGGATACTGTCAAAAGCCAAAAGTACTAGAATGCTGCACTTGTCTTTATCAAGCTATTCGCGTATGTCAGTTGTAAACCTTAGTAATGCAGATTCAGAACTGTGTCGTGAACGAAAACTAGACTGCAAAAGTGATAGCAGAATTTGTCAGAAGATTAATTTCTCTAGCACTTTTGCCACGAAATACAGAACATTTATTGGATGGAAATCACTAACGGTTTCTGTTAAACTCACCTTAGCAAGAGGGAGCCCATTGGCTAATTTCCAAGAAGCTGGAAGACTTGAAGATGTCAGGCAAAAGTTGATTATGTGCATAAGGATAAATAAGATGAAATAATATTTTTAGATATCTTAGCAGCATATTGTCAGTGCCGATTGATTTAATTGAGTAACCCCATTTTTAGACAATTCCTCAATGGTTCCACTTCTTAAGAAAAATGTTCATCAAAATCTGAAGGGTGCGATGTGAAAGTTATATAATTTTGGGTATGGAATCTCTGATATAAGACACACATACATATATAAATGTATAACATATGTTTATCGCTGGTAAGCAGCATTTTCCTAGTTGAATAGTATAGATTATATGATGTATTTCTGCTTATCAATTATTATCAACAATATCCACAATAATTTGTTCATATTTTGTACGTTGAATAAATAAATAATTAAAAATTAAGAATTGTTTCCACACTTTTCTGGAAAAAGTTTTCTCCTTAAAATTTTCAATAGAAGTACTTTCCACCAATTTAAAAAAAAATTTTTCCTAGCTTTCATCCGTAAAACGTAACAATTTTTCATAGATATATGTAGGTACTCCCATCGATTCCATCAATAACCATTTTATTATTGTTATAAACACTGTGAGGGTCTGTGAGGTTCCATTAATTAATTTTAACAACAAGCCTACAACTGCCCAAAGCTACAAACGTATATGGTGTGAAAAATTGCACAATGCCAGTAGGACAATAAATTTCCCATTCAACGTAATACCTAAGCCAACGGTACGAGGTTATAGGGTTCAAACTTAGTTGAATTAATCACCTTCAAATGTCTGGCGGCTTTAGCATGTCCATACCACCTCCTCCAAACAAGTTAAGAACTTAGTCACTGATGAAGTGCGAAAATTATCTACATACTCCTCGGGGGCAACAATTTCTCGTTTCCTTTTATAAATTAATTTCTAATGCCGACTTTGTCATGCCGTGTCGATTGAAATGGTCCACAGACGGCTGACAGTGTTTTGACGAAAAAAAACAACAAAAAACACAGTGGTGTTAGTAATAGTCTAAATGGTAATTTTATGATTTTTATTGATTTCCTCTGTCCAGTTGTTCCTCAACAATGTTTCATAATCGATATTTATTGGACATTCGGTCGATGACATCGGAGGTTGCCATTGCCAAAAAGATATAGATTTTTGCTGGCTAGTTTGAAATTTCAACGTTTTACTGCGGCGCATGCGTTTCAAACTTGAAGGAAAGTAAAAATGATTTATGCACGTCGTCGTCGGCGATTGTGTTGCGTTCTTCTTGGCTCTGATCAGAAAGGTCAATCCGTTAACCATTTTATGTTAGATCGTTGTTTCATGTTGCAACGAAAATTGGTCAATCGTGCAACCGAATCAATTTTAGGTGGAGGAAGGTTCGATGGTAAGCCAGCCAATTTCTCTATACTTATTTTTTTTTTATTTTAAAAATGTGGAAATAGTTGTTGTTGGCAAATAAATAATAAATCAAACAAACTACGGCATGAAAATTTTTCTCATAACTGTTACCAAAGCTTAGCAGGTATTGTGCACAGATTTAGTGCCTATATGGAATGGAATAAAATTTGGTTAACAATTTGAGGATAATATAGGGAAATGTAACAACTGGCAGAGTATCATATAAATTGGTACATTTTATGCTGTATTTTCTGTAGTTACATCTTTATTTATTACAACCACTTTCACAGCTTCAGTTAATGCTTTTTAATAATTTTTCGGAAATTAAGAAGTCTGAGTTGTCTGGGATAAATATGGTCATGAGTTTACCTAGATGTCCGTTCTAGCTCTAATGCTTGGCTTTTTTGTTATCGGACTCATTGTCGAAATAACCAAGCAAAATTTGAAATTGGTACTAAACTCTCTTGGCTCGGTTCCTCTTATTCCACCCACCCGCCCCAAACTACCAGCATGAACCATTTTAGGTGAGCTTGAAACTCTTATGAGTGGGTACGTATTCCAAGTACCTCTCTAATATGAATTTCTGAACTCACAATTTTGTAAATTTTTCTACTCATTTATTTGCATAACTGAAAAACGATTTTTTTTTTTTAATTTTGTTTATTATTTAAAAGTTTCAGGATGGTTTCCGCCATCTTCTTAAATAAAGTCATCCAATTTTTGTAATAATATATTAAAGTAAATTCTGTTATTTAAATTTAATCCATTATTAAGAAAAATAATAAAAGTAATTGAAAATCATAAAAAATAATGAAAACGAAAAGTTATGTTTTTAGTTCTTCTCAATTTTATGCGGTTTCGGGAAAAACAAACCATCAACATGTATAGATAATTTTAAATTAGACATTGTAACTGTTAAAATGAGCCAAGATAGAATATTTAAATCGATAATGAAAAATTCCAATAAAGTTTTCCGTTGAAGATTATGTTTTTTTTTTTCGAAAAATGTAAAAATCTCCAGATTTCAAGATTCCAAAAAAAAAAAATCTTACTTATGCTATGCAAAAAAGAGGTACACTTTCACGAAATTTCATGTAAGTTGAATTATTTTTACGAGATAAAAAAATAAAAAACCGAAAAATTGGTTTTCCGCCCAAAAGTTCGCAAAAGTTTGGGTTATGTTGAAAAATAAAGGGTTTACCAATAAGAGGTGTTATTTTAATTAGCACGCTATTTCGGTAGATGTCACTTTTGGAGCTGTCATTTTTTTACATTTGACAAGTAGAAACTACGCCATTAATAAAAGTGGAACGATACACGATTCAACTACGCATTGAAATTATTAAAATTCACTATAAAAATGGTGAAAATGTGGCAGAGACGGTTCTTAAGACTCGAACATTTTTGGGTCGTCGTGAAGCACCTTGTCGGACCGCAATACAGAAAAATTCGAGCTGTCGGGACAAGTTAGTGAGGTGAAGAATAAAACCCGTGCACGTCGCTCAAGAACAGCCGAGAATATTACTGCTGTAGCCGAAAGTGTTGAAGAAAACCCAGGTTTGTCCATTCCTCGTCGTTCTTTGGAATTAGGCATTCCACAAACGTCATTACACCGTATTTTGCATAAAGATTTGGATCTTAAAGCTTATAAAGTTCAGTTAATACAAGAACTCAAGCCGGCCGATCATCAACAACGTCGAGTCTTTGCTGATTGGGTCCTTGAAATGCATGAAAATGATCCGGAATTCCATCGAAAACTCATCTTGAGTGATGAGGCCCATTTCCACCTCGATGGCTTCGTCAACAAGCAAAATTGTCGCATCTGGGGCTCGGAAAACCCAAGAGTTATTATTGAAAAGCCTCTCTATCCTCAACGTGTGACTGTTTGGTGCGGTTTATGGTCCCGCGGGGTCATTGGACCTTACTTTTTCGAAAATGAGGCTTGAGCAACAGTTACGGTGAATGGATTGCACTATCGACAGATGATTAATTATTTTTTATGGCCGGAATTGGATGGTATTGATCTGGACAACGTTTACTTTCAACAAGACGGCGCTACGTGCTGTACAAGCAACGAAACCATTGATGTTTTACGGGAAAAGTTTCCGGACCGTGTTATCTCTCGAATAGGTGATCACAATAGGCCACCGAGATCTTGTGACTTAACACCTTGCGACTTCTTCCTTTGGGGCCACGTGAAAGAGAAGGTCTACGCCAACAGCCCAGCGTCGAATCAAGACCTCAAAGATGGAATTCGTGAGGCTATCGAGGACATTGCGATTTGGTTATGGAAAATTTTATGAAAAGGATATGGTCCTGTAGGCGTGGTCGTGGTGTAAATTTGGCTGATGTTATTTTCCATTATTAACGGCATACCTTTCTCTTTATAATGAAATAAAGATCCGATCATTTATCTCAAAAAATGGCATTTTTCTTTGAATAACACCTCTTATTGTACAACCCTTTACTTTATATAAAACTTTGAGATTTTTATATTTTATTATCCTACAACTTTTTTGAAGGGCACATTTTGCTGGAAATTGCAAAAAAACTAACATGAACCTCTAAATACCCCCCCCCCCCCCTTTTTTTGAATTTCACTTTATTCCGTGTTTGATTTTTGTTTTTCTCTTAATTAAAAGCTTAACTAAAGTTTCCGGCTAGTCCTCGCCTGTTAATAATTTTTTTTTTTTTTTTTTTTTTAAAGGTACTGGCAGCAGCTTAAATGTAGATAAACCAATTAATGAAATTGACGAGTGTCGAAGAAAGTTTTGGAGCTGCCATTTTGTAGACTATGCTGGTAAATTTACCCGTCCCTTCAATCAGTAAAACCTTTATTTTGCTTCAATCTAATTTTTTCAGCTTCACTTTTACGTAGAAAGTAATTACATACACTGAGAAATATACTGGGGTAAAATCAAGTTAAATTGATGGCTAATTCATCTTATATGCTGCGTTCCTTTTCTCGTTCAGAATGAATTTTTTCAATCCATATCGTTCTTTTTCTCGGGCCGAACGATATAATTTCAATCTGTCATAGCTTTTTGCGAACTCCGAATCGTTCTGAATGCACCTGAGTTTTTCCCGGATTTAAGCAGAACGATTTTAATTTGTATTCGTGAATGGGTTGTTTACAATTAGAACGAGGTGGTAATAGTTGAGTTGAGTTGCCTTTATTTTTCATAAATTTGAATTTATACTTGCTTTTATCAAATGGAAGAAATGTCAAACACTTGAAATGTTTTTGTTTTGTTTCTTTTCTATGAGCATAGAATTAAATTATGACATCGTTCTGTCGATTCACACAGATTCATTCAGAAAGAGAAACGGAACGCAGCAATCTTTATGTAAATTCTCAGCCTACCCAATTTTAGTGCTCAAACAATCTTTTTCGAAAAGTTGTATATTGTTTAACCAAACAAAAAGGTCATTTTAACATTTGATTTAGGTTATTTTGAAATTTACCTAAAATGATGGTAGAATTCAACTTTGTGGAGAAAGTTAAAAAATTAACCCGAAATATGTTAATTGGTTAATTCGACCAAATTTATTACTTGAATTTGGAATTATTTGAAGGATTAAATTAACACATTAACTAGTACAATAGATTGGTTAGTTTTGTCTTCATCTAATTCTTATAATAGCTGAGTTTGTTGTGTAGCATTACCGGCTGACGAAGTCCAGACGAAGACTTGGATTCGGACAGGCCCTCAGTATTTTATTATGCTTAAATTCGAATCATCTAAATTTCGTTGTCTTGAAGGCGCAACATTTTGATAATGTAATCCCCCTCCCTTTAAATACGCTTCTGGTCATAAGGTATACCTACCAAGCTTCTTAGTCCGTTTGTAATGCTTAAAAATAATAATAGTAAGTACAGCAAAATCGATTGGACAGTCACGCATAAAACTAAAAATTGTTTTGATTTTTGCATATCCATCACGATAACTCGAGAACACATTGAGGATGGATAGCTGAAATATTTATGTAATATAATTATATTATTTAAAAAAAAAAAAAAATGTATTAAGTTCTAAAATCGGTAAAATCATGTAGCTCCTCCGTAGGGCTTCCACACAAAAATTTTCTGTTTCACTATATAATTTGAAATTATTGGCTGAGAACAGATTAACGCAAAGAGTTGAAACTTTGTAATTCCGTAAAAATAGCAAATATGATTTCGAAAATGGCTTAAATCGGGCAAGTTCTTCATTATGTTCCCACAAAAAAAATCATTATTCACTATATATTGGGCAGAGATAGAAAACGCATTGATGTAAGGAGCTGTAAATTTGTTTGTGGAGTTTCCATATAAAAATTTAAAATTTTTCACGTATGTAAAAATTTTCTTTTTTTGTATTTAAAAATCCTTTGGAATAAAAAAGCTACGTTACTAGTTATATTAATTATTACCGTTCAACAAATTCTTCCCGAAATGAATGCGAAAAACAAATTTAACGATCTTACTTTCACATAGGGTGGCTATTATGTACTAGCAATCATTTAGGATATTGTAAAAATTGATCTTAGATCAATTATAACTTCCTTCGTATTTTTTTTTGTTTTTTAGTTGATTCTCAATTTAAGGATATTTAAAGAAATATCGAAATAATTACGATGGATGGATTTTATAGACATGGTCTTTGTATGTAGTATATTTAAATATATTTATGTTTAATATTAATAATGAGTTGAAAGTATTACCTTAAATAAAATTATACAAAAATTATTATTAAAACTACTACAATCAGCATCGAATGTCATTCTTCTTTAAATTATTCGAGTTGAGTTAACTTATTTTCGTAGGTTAAAGAACAACCTATTGTTTTAGGTTAGTTTAACTTAGCTGCTAATTGAAGCAATAACTAAAACTGGTGTTAAATTAATCCAAACTTGCCAACATAGTGTAATATGTTGATTTTACCATAATTATTTTTCTCAGTGTATAGGGATTGCAATACCGGTATATCACGCCATTTTCCATATCGAAATACCAGTATTTTTTTGCTCGAATACCGACATTTCGATATTAAAACGAAAGATTTCAGTCAATCCGACAGCTTATTAATAACATTGAAGCCATTATAGTTAAACATATTGACCTTATGAACTCCGTGTAATAATAATAAAAGTTATTTATGTCTTCCGACTCTCTCCTACTAAAAATGTATTTTTTTTTACATGAAAAAGCTGAATTTGCCAAGGAATTTTGGTGGAATAGCTTGCTACCCATAAGATCAAATATTTTTATACCCTAGATGAAATCATAGGGTCTACTAAGTTTGCAATTCCGTTTGTAATGCACAGATATATTGCTAATACAGAACAAGTATAAAATCTAGACTTGGTCGTAAAGATCAATGCTTATGATATCCTAGATGAATGCCGGTATGTAATTCGTATGGTCAGCCAAACTTGCACAGGTTTGATCGTTGAAGTGGTTTTTCACATATTTTTCTAGAAAGGTTTGTCGGAAAAAAAAACTTTATGGCAACACCAATTTAGTCCATTTTTTAAATTATATTTACTATTTTCATAAAAAGACTTTGTACAAAAATGTCGTGAGAATCAACATCAATTCGTCTCATTTTTAAGTTTAAATTTTTTTTTTTTTTTTTTAAAGCCAGTGTGCAAAATTTAACTTCTCTAAGTGCAAGCGTTCCCGAGTTATTATGCGGATGATAACTCAAGAACCGTTCACTTAGGCCGCTGAAATTTGCCACACGGACTTGTAAAAAGAAAAGGATAAGTTTAAGTTCGAAAATGGGACAAATCCGACAAATCCTTCGAAGGGTTGCCATACAAAAAATTTTGCTTTTCACTATATATTTGAACACAGCCTGTGAACGTGTCGATATAGAGTGCTGAAATTTTGTGCACTGTGTTTTCATGGCAATCGTAAATAAAGATTCTAAAATGGTCTAAATCGGGCAACCCTTCTTGATGTCGCCGTACAAAAACTTAGGCTTGTTAGATGCATATACTGTTAATATGATCAATCCTAGACGTTTTTATTTTACTGAAAACCTCTTCAGAATATGAAATCCTATAAAATTGGTTATAATCATTTTTACTGACCAACGAACCGTTCTAGAAATACAGGGTGTTTCCTAATTGGTGCACATAACTCAAGGGTTTGATAGCTGAGTTGGAGACAAGCAAAAAAGTAATAGGTGCTGTTAATACGTGTCTTTCGGCGGGGGTAGGGGGGGGGGGGGGCTTAAGAATTTTAGTAGTTCCGGATTTAGATGATAGTAAACCATCTCAACTTTCCAATGAATGACTGTTTGCTATCATCTCAGATGAATCCCACCTTGATAGGGAGTTATCACGAAAGTTACAGGGTGTAAAGTGAAATGCTGAAACGACGCATGGTAAAAATATCGAAAAACCTATATCGAAATTTTGCTACATTATTGCATTCCATAATTATATAAAACCAACTAGTGATGTGAAAATACAAGACCAAGACCAAGACTATAATGGTCTTGGTGTTGGTCTTGGTCTTGCAAACTTAGTCTTGGTTTTGCTCTTGGTAAGATTGGCATAATATTGGTCTTGGTCTTGGTCTTGCATAGTCAAGTCTTGGTGTTGGTCTTGGTCTTGTTGTAGCTCTTGGTCTTGCAATTCAGTCTCGGTATTGTCTGTGATGTTGTAGTAAGTTTTAGCTTTGGGCTGTACAGTCAACTTTTGGTTTTAGTTTTAATCTAAGAATTCGTTTTTTTTGCGCAATTCTATAATTGATGTATCATGCCCTAAATTTATAAATAGTTAAAAACTACCTTATCCCCGTCTAAATAAATCTTGTCTGTACACGGGATGTATTATTTGTGTCCTTTTAATCTTTATACAAATAAAATACAATAGTGCTATGACTTGTGTGGTCTTGCATAATAAGTCTTGGTCTTGCATAATGTGGTCTTGGGCTTGGTCTTGTTAACGTAGACATAGTCTTGGTGTTGGTCTTGTGAGCATGTTTACAATCTTGGTCTTGGTATCGGTCTTGCATATTCTGCAAGACCAAGACCAAGACTGCAAGACCAAGACCAATTTTGCTCATCAATAAAACCAATGAGAACCCCTTAAACAAGAGTCTATAAGGTTTCCATGGAATGAAATATTTTTATGCACCTCTGAACATCATCCCGATTATACGTACTTATTTCAAATGCTTTGACTATACATGGCATTAAAATCGCACGGGTAATTTTATTTTTAAAATTTGAAAGATTCAAGTTAATCTAAAAAATAGAAAATTTGATAGTGAAGATACTCGAAATAGCCAAGATGATAATCATTTCATATGAACGTGTTTTTCATATCGAATACCTATAAATATTTGGGTATGAAAAAATAATCGGCAAGATGAATTTCGACACATTTTTTTACAGGTGACCAAAAACGGAAACGAGCCACCATTTTGAAAAAGTATTTGGACATGTTCAAGTGAAAAGCAAGTGAGTTTTTGCCGCGTTATGCAAACCTTGATGAAATATGGATTTTACATTATAAATGAAAGAGTTGTCAACATACTGGATTTCTTCTGGCGAACATGCTCCGAAGGAAGTAAGAATGATTCTTTTGGTGGTCAAAAAGGTTATGACCACAATTTTCTAGTTCAGCCTTCCGATGGCATAATCTTCATCAACTATCTGAAAAACGGAAACGACAAACACATTTTTGTAAGATCCATTTCACGTTGAATTGATGGAAGAGCGGCCTCATTTGATGAAGAATCTTTTCCACCATGACAATGCACCAGCTCAAATGTCTGCAATTGAAATAGTCATACCTAATTGTGGAATTGCAAAACAGACTGTTCCCCCATATACCCTATTCTGCAGAATTGGCCAATTGAATCTCTCTTCCTTTTCCAAAGATTGATAAAATGGGGGAGAAAAATTTGCATCCAACAAGAAAATTTTTGATGGCTGAAATAAACGCATATTTTGCAAAGTTTAAGTAATTGCATTTTTTTTTTTTTTTTAATGCTTATAGAGGTTGGAAAAACGTTGGGATAAATGTATTCAGCTAAATGGAGGCTGTTGAAAAATAAACAAATTTTTTTATAAAATCAAATCGTTCATTTCAAGGTTACTGACTAACCCAATAGCCCTTTTGTAACAAGTCATGCCAGTTAATAAACTATGTACGCTCACTGTTTTTCTCCAAAAATTCAGCAAAAGTTAATTGGTGAGTTGTGTTGGGGTATTCAGAGATGCAGAGTATATGATAAGGTCTATATGGGGTCGCATGTAATATGCAGTATACCGCAGGGATCTGTACTCAGTCCATTGCTCTTTAGTTTGATCGTCAATAATTTTTCGGAACTAATACAAGACGTAAAAATCCGGACATATGTGGATGGTGTGTAACTTAACTCAATAGAGAGTTTTTTTTTCAGCTTCTGAAGCTCTTCCAGTGAGATTCTAAATAAAACAAAAACCTGTGATTTTTCAATACATTTTTGAAATAGTTCTGTAAAATGGTAAGATGTCGAAAGTTTACGAACTACATACACCGATTGCAAACGTTTCTTAATACATGCATAGTTTTTAAAATTCCTTTCGGAACGATTAGGCCAAGACAAGACCCATATAAAAATTTAAAAGCGAATATTGAATTGAATTTTCTACATGAATGTATTTTGGCGTGGTAAGTAAAACATCTGGAATCCGGAAGGTACTACTCATAAAAGGACAACCACTTTGTGGAGAAATATTTTACTATAAGCATTAAAAATCATGTGGTGACCTACCGTGCTTTCGTTTTCCACTTATATTTCTCGCAGAATTAAGGAAGCGGTACGTAAAAGTAAAATACACTTACTGGTATCATACAGAGCTTTTGTTTCCCTGATGCCTCTTATAGGCACACTTTTCTTCATCATAGATTGATTAAAAGATTTTTCTTATCTTCTAGAATTTCTAGGAAAGTTTAATTGTGTTTTTTTTTTTTAAGTAAAAATTGAACAACAAGCAATTTCAAGAGAAACATCAACCACCGATTGAAAAGTTAAAAACAAACTTTCATATAATACCATCGCACTTGTGAAATTCAAAAGAAGTTCCGAATCGTTGTCTTAACCTGATCCGAATAACTTAACACGCCCATTACTAACGAAGTTTCTGTTCTGGATTTGTAATATTTTATGTTCGCCATAAAATCCTATGTAAAACCACTCCTTGATGTGACCCAAAGAATCGTTTGAGGAATAAATTCTGGCACGAGTTCTTTGCAATTGAATTATGTACACCAACGTACAGATAGAGGGGCTGGCGCAGTAAAAGGCCAATGAGCACATAAAAAAAAATTTGTAAACAGGCGCAAATTTACTTATGTACTAGATAATAATTAGTCACCACCGCCATCATCGAAGACTTGTGCAAATCAGAGAGGTTATGTTTATTTAACTAATTATCGTTGATTTGCTTAAAAAAAAAAAAAAAAGAAACAACTACCGCTTTACACTGACATGACAAACAGCGTATTGACGTAACTGATCGCACGAATATATGTATGTACATACAAGGATGTATAAAAGTCGCGTAATCTTCTTCAATAACCTACGGGACAATTTTACACTTTTATCAGGGAAATGTTATCGAAAAAGCTGGAGTTTGATTTTTTCTGTTTAAATGTCGTTTTAAAATATGTCTAATCTCGTGACACGGCAATTGTAGTAACAAAAGTTAATTGTTATTTTACACACGCAATACAATAGGGAAACTGTTCTACGCATGCGTCAGTTGCATAAAACTAGGTCGATAATGTTTTGGGAAATGTTAAATATTTGTTTTCACTAAGTAATGATTACACACAAGGCGCTATCGCATTTTTTTTCTTCTTGCGAACACTCAATTTATTCGATGAATTGACTAAATCTGAGTAGGTAGGTACTTTGCGCATGAGTAGATATCAATCAATCTTAATACTCGCTTGATATTCCCAACTCAAGTTACATTCAGAGCAGCAAACAACTGCATCAAAAAGGAGGCGTGTAACCAAATAAGAACTACCAGAAATAATACGTATTTCGTGTATATATTGAATAGTTTAATATGGCGGGTCGTGTTATTATGACCCGCTCTCACAAGTAGTATGAAAATTCTTTGGTTTTTGACGACCCGTTACTCACCGCGGTATGTTCTTTGGTGTAACTTAAAATTTGAAAATATTGTGGTTCGGATTGTTGGTACTACTGGGGAATCTAAAATCAAAATTAGAAATATGTCAAAAGCATATTGCAGGGATCATTTAATGCTAGTAACAAATGCTGCTTGCTTCCACGAATGCGTCACCTTTATAAGATTTTTTGTTTCAGACTTACTGTCTGATGTTTGCTAACCTGACTGTGTATTGATTGTCAATATGACAGTTTCAGGAATTTTTTACTTTTTTAAAATCATTTGCAACTTTTCATTGCTTTGTCAAGACGAAATGTTTTTACAAACTATTTAGCCCTATGGATGGAGCAATAAAATTTCCACCGTAGCTACAGTTCTCCAGGTGGGGATGCTTATGCATGTTTAGGAAAAAAACCAGTAACCGTTTTATTTAAAAAAAAAAAATCTTCAATTTACCGCTAATATTGTTTTAATAACCTAAAATCATAACGGTATACTAAGTTTATCATTCCGTTTGTAACGGACGGAAATAATGATGGTAGACCAGAATTTATTGGACACCCACGCATAATATTAAAATTTCTTTTGATTTTTGCATGTCCTTCTGTCCGTCCGTCTATCTGTTTGGATAATATTCCTCCTGCTTCACCAGCTTTCTATTTTACTGCAAAATCGCGAGTAAATATTGATGTAGATAAAAATACAGCACCGCTCAAGTATTATGAAATAGTTTTTGATGATACCTTGATTGGCATTCTTGCAAGTGAAACCAATGAATATGCAAGTCAGGAACTAGCTGAACATTCTCGAAGAACTGTATGCTCAAAATCAAAGAAATGCACAGATGTGAGAGAAGATGAAATCAGAACTTTTATTGATGTTTTGTTATTACAATGTATTACAATTATCAGTTTGTCTGAACAAGAATGGTACTGGTAAAAACGAGAATCAATTCATATTCCAAGTTTTTCAAAATGTTAGTGTGAATGCAAAGACTAAGTTGCAAACAATTCATTGCTTTGAAAAGATCCCGTTTTGGTATAAAATCATTCGTTTTATGTGAATCAGACTTAGGCTACATATAGAATTTTTTACTTGGTGAAAGTACGTCATTCATGGATAAGTACAACAAGTACCCTATGTCTACTAAAACTGTGTTACATCTAATGAATTCTTTATTGGAAAAATGCTAATGTGTAACCACTGACAATTTTTATACATCTCCCCAACTTACTAATTATTGTTACAACATAGAACTGATTTACGGAGCTTTTCGAGCAAACAGATAGGAGCTACCATCAACTTTTGGAAGTATAAAACCTAAGAAAGGAGAAGTCAAAGCTTATCAAAGGGGCAAACTGATGGTCCTTAAATGGCAAGATAAAAAAACAGTTTGCGCTTTGATCACAATTCATAACCCATCATCGTGTTTAGTTATGTCAAATAAAGGCGATGAAATGATAAAACCTTAATTTATATGTGACTACAATAACATGATGGGCGACGTTGACAGGGCTGACCAAGAACTTTCATATTACGAGACTACTCGAAAGCAACAAACGAAGTATTACAAGAAAGTGTTTCGTCATCTTGTGGAGCAGTCTCTATTCAACGCAGTTATGATTTTCAAAAAAGTTACGAATACAAAAAAAAAAACTTTTTTGGAATTTAGAATGGATGTTATTGAAGAAATTTTTGAAAAATATCTACAAGCATCATCCCGGCATATACAAGAGAATAATATTATCACAACAAGGTTGATTGCAAGTCACATCATGTTCCATATTCCTCCAAATCCAATAAAAAAGGATTCTCGCAGAAGATGCGCTATATGCTGTTCTAAAAAAAAAATGCTGACGGAAAGAACATTCGACGAGAGACAAGAACTTGGTGCGTGGATTGCAATGTTGGTTTGTGTATGTAACCTCACTTCAAAATATTCCATACTCAGAAACATTATTAGTAAGTTTTCTTACTATTTTCCCTGTTGAACGCGAGAATCACGTTTCCCGCATTATGAACTTTAAAAGTCAATAAAATAACAACTTCTAAAAAAAAATAAAACAATTTCTTTTCCTTTAATATAATTCTTATAACTATTATAAATAGCAATTTCAAATAGCCCGCGAATGTATACAAAAAAAAAAAAAAAAAAATCAAATAAAAGAACCATCCGTGACAGGAGGGTTAAGTGTTACTCTATTTATCGTTTAAGGATTTGGCCTTGGCGAGGGTCTTTCAATAAAATATTTTTGTATTGTATAGAGTGGAATAAAAAGAACTTGCAAATTATATTTGAAATATTCTGTTTTGAATAACAATATCATATCATATACAGGGTGTTACCACTAGGACAGGGGTCGGCAACCTTTGTGGAGTTATGAGCCATTTTTTTCCGGTGTGATAAATAATTTCTTTAAAGAGCCTAATATAAGTATATACATCGGTAATATGTATTACAAAAATTAATATAACAAATAAATATAACCGTTATCTGCTGTGAAACATGTATTTATTGTGAAATAAATACATTCTATTGTGCATACTAACAGAACATATAAGTCAACGTATTTAAGAAAATTGAAAAACTTTTTTTATAACTTAATTTCAGTATGTTATACATATAGCTTTGCTTAAAATACAAATTAAATGTAAAAAATAATATAATCGCAAATATTTAATATCTTTGAGATTTTTGGGATTGTGTACAGACACAAAGTTTTTCCAAATTTGATGAATATTCAGAAGTTTTTAATTTCATGCAACTTTCGAGGATTTGTCATTAAGCGAAGTTCTTAATTTATTTTCAATAATCGTCATATTTGAAAATAATTGTTCACAGTAGTAAGTAGATCCGAAAATTGTCAAGATGACAAATGCATATTATCACTTGATCATAAAAATTAGGAAAGACAGTTCCATGTTCAAATATAATCATCCTTCCTACATTTTGAAAGATCCGTCCACTGGTGTCTGACAGACAATTTTCATTTCTCTCTAGTTAAATTTTCTAGTTCTGACTGCAAATTTGTGAAATTTTCTGTCCATATATCTTTGTTTTTCAAATCTAACAACTGTAACTCAAATTGATCTTTATCAATAGATGGGAATGGTTTAAAATTCAACTCGCACACCTTCGCCACTAGTGGCTTAGAGTAGGGTTTCTTGCATTTTTACAATGGCGGTGACAAAAAATTCACTGTTAATATTACAACCTGAATACGATGATACGATTAGGAAGATGGAACTGGGCTCTATTATTGAATCCGTTCTAGTCGAAGCTAAAATATCGCATTTGAATACAATTTTTTTTAGAAGTTATCTAAGATTCTCGCGAATTCGTTTTAGTCTCCTTTGATTTCAGTTAATTTTTTCGCACAAAATATTAAAATAATTCGATTGGAATCTTTTATCGGATCATTTGACTAAGTTTGAACTAGAAAATTAATAGAAGTTAAAGGTAACTGAAATTAATTTTATTTATTTTTTCCGGACTGGAATCGAACCTACACTTTTAGAATCGGTCAATGATGGAGAATTGAAGAATTTTAAGAATTTTTATTTTTAACGATTCCAAATCAAATTATAAATACAAGAAGAAAAAATTTATAATTTGATTTGGAATCGTTAAAAATAAAAATTCTTAAAATTCTTCAATTCTGAAATTAATTTGTTTCAAATTAAAGAATTTTTTTAAGAAATTTCCACTTGAAGGGCGCTTTTTTAAGGTCTTTTCGATTCGAACAAATTGGAAGTGGTAGTAAACAAATATCTCGTTGAAATTCCCCGCATTGCATGATGGGTTTGCTCGGAAAATTTGTAAGGCTCACTACTAAAAGGCGCTGATTTCCAAAGCTCACGAATGTTCTTCCAGTGTCCTGGTAATGCTTCTGTTTCTATTCACTTTGGTTTTGAGTGTGGAGAGTAAGGTTAGCTAAACTGGGTTTACAAGCATGCGATCTGCCGCGTATTTTGATGTATGAGCAGGATTATTATATTTGTTTGGCAATTGCAATATTACAGTTCATTTTTCAATATTAACTATTAAAATACTGAAGAGCCACAAGTATGATTCTACTGAGCCGCATGAGGCTCGCGAGCCGCAGGTTGCCGACCCCTGCACTAGGAGGTCAATAGAGCAGGAGGTGATAGTACTCACCTAGACGAACCAACAGTTGTATGGCGGCGGGGGGAGGGGGGTATAATCAACCGTTTAGGAGTTACAGGGTGACTAAGAAAAAAAGCTCGTTTTTCACAAAACACCCTGTATCTTAACAAGTGCAGTGCGAACGGCCACGGTTACGAGCTCATTGTATGCAGAACTTCATGGTCTTTCCAATGACTTCTGAATTCTGGTTGTATAAACTAAATATTTCGGATTTTTTTACCCTTTTTTTTTTAATTTAACTCCAATTATTTTTGCAAAAACATAACTTTATCTCATAAAAACTGTATACTGTAGGCTCTCCTATTTAATCTGACCTATCACATCCAATGTGCTATCTGAAGCCCTTTAAGAGTTATTAGCTCCAAACCTATTCTCAAACCTATTTTCAAACCTATTATCAACGATAATTTGTTTCCTTAGCACGTCATTTTAAAAAATATCGTCTAATTTCGATGTGCCCTGAATAGGTTATGCGTTCATAACTTTTTAACGGCTACAGTTAACACATAGCGTTTACAAGGTTAACTTAAAGAGGAGAGTTTACAGTTTTCAGTTTTCATAAAAAAAGTTATGTTCACGACCTTTTGCAAAGATAATAGATGCTAAATTAAAAAAAAGGTAAGAAAATCTGAAATTTTTAGTTTAGACAACCATAATTCTTGATGGGAGAGGGGTATAGGGCTGATTCAGTAGTGGTTGGAAAGCCTGCATACAAAGAGCTCTTAACTGTGACCGTACGTCATGTAGTTTTTAAGATACAGGGTATTTTGTGAAAAACTACCTTTTTTCTTAATCACCCCGTAACTACTAAACGGTTGATATGCCCCCCCCCCTGCCGTACAAGTTTTTTCGTCTAGGTGAGTACTATCACCTCCTCCTAGTGGGAAACATCCTGTATATATCAATATGTTCAAACTAGTAAAATTTTTCTCTTGATATATATACTTCTGCATAGAAATGTCAGTATACAAAATAGACCTCATCAATAGCAAATAGAAAAGAGAATTTGGTTTGCCATGTATTTTTGGAAGATACTAACTAAAACCTCTGCAGTATTAAGAAATTTAATCCATAGACTTGTTTTCTATAAGATATGCTGTATTACGGTGGATATTATTTTGGAGACAGTGGATTGATGTATTCCTAAATCCTCTCCAACTTCACTCTGAAAACCTGGATCACATAGGTACTTTAGAGAGGTTCTATTGTAATCGCTCCTGAGAAGATGGAGAATCTCTGAAATATTGAGCTAACAACACAATGTTGTTTTTTGTTTTCCCATCTAGTTTCTTGCCGTCCTATAGTACAAATATTTAATTCTTTACAGACCGAAATTTACATAGGAACTAAGTTGAGTATCTTAAATTTGACATCTGAGTCTACTCATGACCGTACTCACAATTTTTCGAAAATAAATTCTCAATCTAAGTAAAAAGTTTCTTTAATTCGCTTGAAATTGAGTAAAACTTTCAGTCATGAGTTTGAAGATATTTCCAATAAAATTTTCAATACATATTCATACTAATTACTTAGAATAGAGGTACTACTTACATATGAACTTCATTTTCCTTGAGATTGAACATTTGATCAGTTTTATTCATATTTCAAATCACTTGATATCCGACAATATGAACATGTTTTATAGCAACTATGAAATTCATTTCAACGTCTCATCATTATCAATCAGTTATTCGAACCTATAATGCACATTATCCTATCCTGTAATTTTACATGCAGTGTTAGTACCTATGAATGTACATATATAAAAATTAAATTCCCTGTCAGGGAAATCAGGAAATCCGGACAAAGTTAACGGTTACATCAAACTGTACACACAATTGTAGGTACATGAATTGCAATATGATTCCCATCATCCGCTTGTCAAAGGAGCTCTTTACAATCCGAAATAACAAAGCCGCTATCCATATAAATCTCAGGTAGGTACATAAAAAAATCTTAAGGACTTATCGTAGGTGTGCACAAAACATTTGTGCATCATATCGGTCTCTTTAAAGATCAATAACCCCCGAATAAGGGAACTGAGGTGATTGCATCTTAGGTAAAATACATCTGTACTATTGCCACCATCAAGTATCATCATCACCTACATATGTATGTGTGCATGTGTGTGTATGTTCTACCTGCTGATGACAAGGATAACGTGAGCGTAATAAAATCTCATGTTTTATATAAAACTGCGCTTCCTTGTCTTTTGTGGAATTATTTCTTTGATATCCAGCGATGAGAATAAGATCCTACAAGGTGCTTGACAGTAATAGCAAGTAATGATCATCCTGCTTATATCCTAATAGGCCTGTTCTATTGTCTGTTATGCTTTTTATTTCTTGTCTGTAACTGAATTTTACTTATGTATCTGCCTCGCTAGGTTAGTTTTGGATTATTGAAGATTTAAGGATGATGATGATGGAGAAAAAAAAACGAATTATTTCACTAGATTTGTACCATATAGATGGCAAAAAATGATGGGAAAATTATGGATACTTCGTTTTTGGCATGGAAGTGACCACCGGAGTTGAATTGACAGGGAATACAAATTTTACATACATATAATGCTTGTGTTTTTAAAGGACGAGTCACTTTTATTTGTAAATAAAAAAATAAACATTAAAGTGCCATTTTTTTTTCAGTTCCTAAGTGACGAATTAGTTAAAGCAGGATTTACATTATGACGACATGCATTTTTTACAGAAATTGTGAAGGAGATAGCTTATTAAAATTTAAATGCAGCCGAAGCAATTATTTCAATACCTCACACGTACGTTCTCCTCTTATTTTTATGGTAAAAATCGCAAACTGTCAAACTGTCAAATTCTAAATTGTCAAGTTTTTAATCGTTTTTCGTAGATATTTAAAGACGGATCATGGAAAAAAGTATAATTTCACAATTTCTAAAATATGAAAGCACGAAGGAGTTCGAAGCAAAGGATGAGTTTATATAAAAAAAATTTATCGGAAAATATCAGGTGGTACTGTAATTCAGTTTTACAATCAACATTTAGTACGATAACGAAATTTTTATTTACTTTTTATTTCGTAGTAAACAAAAAATTCAGTAACTAATCTGCTATAATATGTAAACATTAATCCAACTCGATCCATTCAAGTGCTAACATGAAAATAATTCCATTACACTACCGGCGTTAGGTGAAGATAATTCCAGTTCGGTTCGTATTCACATGACGGATTATCTTACTCCAAAAGTTCGCTAATCCACTCCAATCCGATTTTTCTTCTATACTATTATCTGAAATCGCCAAACGGTTGAGTGACATTGACAATGGAGATGATATTTTCAATTTATTTGCCAACTCTACCCAAAGGCTGAATTTTTCTAACAAATGATAAAGGAAAAGTACCACTCTGTTGAATCTGTGGACGCACTGCTCCTTGCTTATAGACAAAAAACTATCTAAAAAATAACTTCATTATTTTGTATAGAGAAATATTTAAAAACTTTCAATTTCGCAATATTTAATTACAAACTCAAAACTAACTTTTATTTATTTCAACAAATAATTTGACCTGACAGATATGTTTATGCCATAAAATTATAGTAACGACATTAATATGGCAGCACGAGTAGTCGAAATTGACAAGTTAGGGTTGCCAATAGCAATGTTTTAGTTTCAGTAATTATAAAATCTTACTATGCTTGAGGTCTTTTAATGGTTCCGGACACGCACACTGAACACATTGATAAAGCGAGGTGTAGAAAAAACTCAGAACGCGTTTGCTTTTCTCGTCACTCATAAATAAATTTCCGTATACGATGTACTTTCTCCCTCACAAAATCTATAAAACTTGCATGCCATCATAATGTAAATCTTGCTTAATTCTGAATCTCTAATACGTATGAACTTCTGAGAATTAAATTCTGGTATATCTCTAAGAGCTTCAATGGCGCTATCTTTTCATAATTTTCGAATATCGAAGTTGCCTGATTTTAACATATTTCTTTCAGTCTTTCTAACACAAATGATCCATATAGAAATTTTGCTTTATGGGTATTTTTCAGGGTCCTAAGGGGTTATAGTAGACTTTAATTAAATGACACAATTCTCCTCTTTTCAATTAGAATGTAGCTAGGTCTCAATTTTTTTGGTATTGATCCTTCCCAAATTGTTTTTAGGAAAAATACAGTACAGAGCGCAGTAGTGCAGTACAATATAAAAAGCAAGCTGTGATAAGGCACTAAGTAGGTTAAAATACATTAAGGGGATATTTAAGGAGTAATACCAGGATTTTGATTAAGTGGTATGAGTCTACTATCGTTATGTTTTTAATGTGGCAGATGGAGCTAATTAGGGGGCAATTTTGATGAAATAGGGTGTACATATACCTACATCGATTTTGGATGTGAGAAATTAATTTAGCTAGATCTCGATTTTGGGCACACTAATTAAGAGGTTATTTATGAGATAATTGCGGACTTAAAACTTTTTATTTTAGAACTGGATTTTATTTAAACATAGGAAAATAATTCATTTGCTGCGAGAAAGCAATATTGCTAGACCTTGTAATAAGAGGATAAAATTAAATTTTGGAAGTATTTGTAGAGATTTTTAATGAAATTGTGTGAATATGCAGTTTTTGGCTAGGGCAGACCGGGGCTAGAAGACCCATTTTTCATAATTAATTTTATAAGAATTTTACTGTTAAGTTTTTACCCATAATAAATACGTTTTCATTTTGATTACTTCAATGGATTTCTTAATAGTCCTTTTATTTTATTCCCTATAAGGTTTTCAAGTATTATTTGCCATTTTCATGAAGGCTTCGCCGTGAGTCCATTTACCCCATGCCTGGGGTTGATTGACTCAGTGGACGGGGTTATTTGACTATATCAATTTAATAAAGTAATAAGCATGCAAAATGAAAAAGTTTTGAAAAAAATAATCATTTTTTACGAAATAAAGAAAATTCAACATTTTTAAATAATCTGTGGTAATGGTGCAGAGGTCTAAAACACATAATATATTTCGGATGATACCATTTATAATAATAGCGGTCTATATGGTGCACGATTATCCATATCCGCGTTAATGTCGAGGTTTTAGGCGCGATGGGGCTATAGCTGAGCCAGATCCATTCATACATAAGAAATTAAATTTAATTAATTAGCTCATTTGAGATTAAATTGATGAATGACAACGTTTTGATGATGGGTGATCTTAAGGAATTTCCAAAAACTTCGAATTATTAAAGATATTAAGGGTTGTGTGGATGATAAGTGGTGAGTCCTAATAATTTCCGAGAATTTTCATGTACTAATATAGTGAAAGGGTGGGTTTGATAAAAGTGTAGTATTATTGAACTGGACATTACTTCCCGTTAACTGCAATGTATAAAAGTGGAGCATACAGATATAGCAAACTATAATATGCTCGAGTTTATTAGTACTTGAGAAGTCTAGAGATGGGTTGTTTGGGAGTGCTGTGGTGGCAACAATGGCCCGTTCCGGACGTTTCGCTCCAGCCACAGAGCTGTTCAGCGGTGCTCCTCACTTTAAGCTTCGTCATTGATAACCTCTTTGCAAGCAATTTCCATCACATCTTTAGATGTACATATTCAATTTTTCCATTTTTCGTTTATGGGTCCTCATAGTTCTGAATGCAAGAAAAGCATTAGTAACTGTAACTTAAGAAATAACTAAAATAAAAACGAAACATTGGGTTAGTTGCCTTATGAGTCATCTAACCCCGCTACGCTGCGTTTCAATAAGCACCAACCCGTCATTTTCTTTTTGATACACTAACGACAGAAAGTTATTCCAATCACAGAAAAATCAATCTCGGAAGACCAATAACCAATGCATACGCTTTCAATAAAAATCACTAGGCAACCCAAAATCATGAGCGTATAAACTATAAGACAATTTATGTATGAAACATAATTTTTACTCACGTGCCTGTAATTTCTTTTTGTTTTTATAACTCCGCGAACGATGTGCGCAAGCTTCGACCACTATTGCTACACTGAGACGGGTACCTTGACTTAAAACACAATCAAATTTAGACAGCTTCGATGTCGATGTTTGTATAGCTAATCGCAATGAGTCTATATACCCCTATAGTCAACTAACCCCGGTCTACCCTACTAAAAAACAATACTTTCATATAGTCTGCTTCTTATATAAATTTCTTTTTTTTTAGGCACTAATTCGATTCGACATTCATCAGGGAAGAAAATTTGTGAAATAGTGCGATTTTTCAATTCCACATAGTTAATATCCTTTGACATTAAAAAAAAACCTTTTTGCTAACATTTTCCTAGTCAGATGCTGAGAAGAATTTGTCCATCTTTACCCAAACCAGTCTTTTCTTTATTTTTCCAGGGGCTAATCTTGATTTTCTTGTTATCCCTCTGCTGTCGTCTTTTTTCGTCCGACGCCTTAGAGTGCGTTTTAAAATTTCAGCACCCTGATCCTAAACAATTTTTTGAACCACTCTTATTAGAGTTTTCCTGTTTCTTTCTACAATTGAAACCATGGTGTTTTTGTTTTGTAAGCTTTTACAATCGCAATTCTGCTTCCTTCCCAATCTACCTTCTTTTTTATATTCATTGCTAATAATTGTGAAATATTGCACATTTAGCAAAATTTTCCTTTGCGAAAGACTTTTTTCTTTAATAAATTCGCTACAATATCTTCTTTCAATTTCTCCTGTGTTTTTAATATTGCACAATAAGCTGTCTTTCAATTTTTCACCAAAATGTCAGTTAAAATCCGATACATACCCTGCATTCCCACAACAACCATTTAAATATGAACAAGACCTTTTAAAATTTTGCTTATATACAGAACAAAATTTAAAATTGCCATAAAATAACAGTCGGTAGGTACTTGTAAATTTCTCTTCAATATACAATAATATGAATTGAAATTATAAGAACGGCGTAATAAATGCATAGAAGAACAGTCCGGGTATTTCCATCTCATGAAATATAGAAATAGCCACAGGGAATTTGTTCTCTCGGATATTATGGTTTCATTTCGAAGAATAGCGCCTTGAATATAAATCATTGTCTAGGTAGGTACTTTAAACTCCGAATGGGCCTAGTTTAAGTTAGGTTAGATTGGAATATTGTTTTCATGTTGCATATAAACACTAACTAAATAATTAAATATAAGGTGTATGTAATACTATTAACTGTTTAGCCTCTTAAATATATGTCACTTTAGTACTGTAAGCTCGTATTAAGCAGCGATTCTGATAGTCTAAATAGTACAGAAATGGGTCAACAATTTTCCTGTAAAGAGTCGTTAAAAATAAATTTAATAAAGATTTCACGTTTCTGTTAGAGCGTCTATCTTTAATTTAACAGCATTTATCATGTACTAGTACCGGCGTCGGCGAGCCGGGTAAATTACCCCAAGAGGATTTTTTGGGGGTAGTGACGACTCAATAGACAAAATATATAATTATATGAAAAGGGTGCTCCTTGTTATGACAGAATTGTTTTTCTGGAAACACTGCATCTGGGAGTAACATCATCACTAAACATGTCTATGGAGAAACCACCAACTTCGAGGATAAGGGTAAAATAGTGTTTTGATGACAATATTTTATTATTAATAAATTCAAAAGTCGCAATTTAAAAATTTAACGAGGGGCCCATTAAATTATCAATTATACGCATCAGCGGAGGAATGCTCTTCACTTTTTAAATAGTATGAAAATTATGTACAAAAGGATATACAGGGTGTCCTTTAACTAATATGATTATATATTGCCATATGATTCCTCTTATGCAGACAAGTAAAAAATTGAATGGCAGGGGGAGGGGTGGGCAAAATGTTACCTTACCGAGTTACAAAGTGATTAGTAAAAAATGTTCGCTTTTTTAAATACCCTATATCTGGAAAAGTACCAAATATACTGTCTATTTTAAGATGGCAATTTATGCAGGACCCTGGGGTGTTAAACCAAGCCTGTTCTCTTGCCCGCAATAGAGCTATTTCGCTTCAAATTCAAAATTTCGGATTTTTTATCTTTTTTTTATTTATTTTTCCGTTCTTTTTTTAAAAGTACCCCCACTAACATACATTTTTGTTACAAAATTTCGAAAGCCTCTTTAATTTAACCTAGATACACAGAGCTCTTAACGAATAAATAACTAACGACTTAAATCTAGAATATTCTCCTCATTATAGCTATAATGAAAGAAAGATACACTTCATTCGTGTACTTCATTATGATCTTTTTTTCGAGCCATAATAACGTATACTTTATGACCCACGGCATTTTAATGAATAGTTAGTTAGTTACTTTCATTAGACCGTGCTGTGTGTCTCGGGTATTATGTTCTAACTGTGACAATTAAGGAAGAAGAACTATTAGCTCTAATAATTTGATCCTTTAGTAACTGAAAGCACGTGATTTAAAAAAAAAAGTTTTACAATCACTGTATTTTTACATCAACTAGAAAAGGATAATATAGTATCTGGAGGAGTTCCTCAAATACGGACTTACACAAATAAAAGACAAAGAAATAATAAAACCACAGTGTGTTGTCTAAAAGTATGCTACGCGAATGACTACAAAAACGGAGCATGCTGCGATCCGAAAATGAAAAGCTGCAATCCCAAAATACCCAGAAATGGCGCGTCAGTGCGATTGGCTCCATATTCCGCCATAGTTTCGAGACCCGCAAAAATATCGCTCCAGCGGGAAAAGTTTGTAAATTGTAAACGATCATCTTTGAAAATAGCAGCGATTGATCAGAAAGAAGCTATGAAGCTAATTTTGGTGTCCTTCTCTGCAAAAGTTGTAAAACAAAGTAAGTAGATAAGCTATGGGGATTCTGGATCACTTTTTTGAGCCTCCAGGATTTCGCCACAGATGGCGCCACCGTCGCTAGGTGGTTTGAGCCCATACTAAGTAGGGGGTGTGTCTTGGCTGTATTGGTTTGCGCCTTGGATGCACCATTGTGTCTTGGGTGCACCATTGAGTCTCGACTGCGCCCTAGCGGAATTAATCGGTACTACCGGGATGTATCATTTGATCTTGACTGCGCCCTGTGGGGTGGGAAGCTTTATTGATGGATTTGGTCTTGACTGCGTCCTAGCGGCATTAGCCGGTACTACGGTTTTCTTGGATAGATATGTGGTGTGCCTAAATGTAGGCTTTTGGTTTTGAACTAATATTAGTAATAATTAAAGTTAACGCTAGGAAATTTTTGTTCATGCCAATGGATTCTAGATGGTGGGGGTGGGGGAAGTTGTAGATATCAGCATCATTCGAATTTCACAACATGACATCACCATGAACAGATTATAGAAGATGTCAGTGAGGGTTCTGGGGTATGTGTGTATTGAAAAGTCTTATCTTTTATAAACATTTGTTTTTATTTCCAATAAAATTTCTTATTATAAAAGTATTTCTTATAGCACATTGTCCAATATGAACTTGGCAAGATGGCGCATTTGTGTTAATCTCTATTAGTTTTCCACAGTTGTATTCATCTTCGACATTGATAATGATTTCACTCTCTCCAACTATCTTCTGCATCCATTGAACTTTTTCAGCTCCCTTTACATATATGATTTTATTTCGAAGCAGTGGTTCAACTATAGTGTACAGCTTGTGATACGGTATGTAGCCATCATCCCAGCGGAATCCATGAAAATTGTGCTGAAGCCATTTTACTTGCCTCTTTTTTGCTGAAGTCAAATCTTTGTATCTGAACGGTGGTTGAAATATAAAGTGCTGTATCTGGTTTTCATTGTTTAAAATTGCCAGTTCTTTAGTGATAAATTCATTGAGACTAGTTTTGAATCCTTGAACGTCTACGATGACAGCCATCTTCTTAATTTAACTTTCTAACTTCACTTGTCAGCGGACTGTATTCCACTATTCGATCGTGTAGAAGCAGACAATATGCTGCTGTATTAGCCGGTATATTTTCAGATGTCTTGAATTCTAGCCTTATGTCAACAGGTCCAGTTTTTATTGTTTCATTTTGATGTGAGCAATCAATGACAGCGATCGGAGCATCGGTTTTGAACTTCTCCCATGTGAGGAACGGCTGATACTGATGACCATAGTATGATTGTGTAAACTTTATATACATCTCATACAGCAATGCGTATCTATTCAAATCAAATTTCAAATTCAAATCATCATAGGGATATGATTCTGAGTTCAAATGAACTGTAACATCGGTGAGTTTGCAGTGATCAAACTTGCTTGCATCTTTGGTTTTATCGTTCCTTCGATCCGTTTGTAATGCTAAGATGATAAATCGAGGTTTCTCCAGTTGAGTGGAAGTCTTAACTGACCAGGTTTGATGCGTGGATTCCGGTAGTACTGGATACTCATATATGTCCCAGCTACGGAATGGTATTTGTATCGGGCGACCTCTCCCGATAATTTTAAATAGTTGCAGCTTTTCATCATCGGATACTGTAACATGTGGAATGCTCCATTGAAGTTTGGTAATTTCAATTTTCACCTCATCTGTGGCCGATATAATGGCATTATCATCTGTCCTGCTCCGGATCAATATGAGTTCATGTTTGGAATTTATCAGAATTTTCTTGTAATCTTCAGCGAATCCCAATAAATATTTCAGAGGTACACAATAGTTAAACAGTCCATTGGCTGGTATAACGGATGAATCTGGTGACCAACTGCCGTTGAGTAGTATCCTGCTTACATTTGCATTTAGCGATACGTAGTTTTTTAATGTTGTTGCAATCCCAAGATTTCTTGTACGATCGATTTCCACTGCATTCAATTCATAGCGTATTTCATCAAAAAGAAATGGTAGAGCGTTGTTAGCTAATTTTGCAGTTGCTGAAACGGTTCCATCCAGCTTTGTTAGCGACCCCTCAATGTAAAGAAAACTCCTGCTGGGTAGAAGATTCAAGTCCTGATGTTGTACAGAGATACGGATTTCATCGCTGTTTTTAAATGATGTTAGAAATGGTGAATAGGAGTGATGTTCAAATTTAGTAACACTGTTATCAAAGTGAGCGTCTGGCGCAATATCTAGTATTCCTTTATTCATTGTTTCAGCGTTAAGCCAATTGATTGTAAATATGCTGTATTTGCAGGTGTTAATGTAGGTCTTGATCGCTTCAAGGTTGTCCGCTGACTAATGATCTTGTCTGCTCCGAACTCGTATTTATCATTATTGTATATCAACATGCTGTGGCTTCAAATGTAATCTGATGGTTATAGTCTCTCCTCTGAAGTTGATTAAGTCACCGTCTTGGTCAAGGAGCTTCAATGTTAGAGAACTTATACGTTTGGTGTTCACAGGCAAATAGATTACATTTTTGGGTACCTCCACTATTTTATACCCAGGCCCAACGTTCGGGGAAAACTCGTGGAGAGTGTGTACTTGTGTGTTGTTGAAGAATGATCCTGATATAATATTACATTCGATGCGTATAGTATTTACTTTAATGATGTTGACTGGCAACTCTGATGTATGCACTATATTAGCAGTCAAGTTTCTTTTACTGAATCCTAGCAGAGGAGCTATGGATCTCTGTTTTTCAAAATGTATTTCTTCAGTTGCCTTGACTTCACTCTTCAATGTATTATTGTTAGCCTTTATCGCAACCTTTATCCTTCTCCCTTCTTTATCCAAGTATCCTTGTACATATTTTGCTATATCATCAATCTCATAGGATCCAACAGGTATCTCAACAACCTCATTCCCTACATGAACCAGATTATTGCTCACATCAATATTTGGTATAGAGTTGTATGTTTGAAAATCAATTAATCCACAAACATAATCCGTTGCTAGCTCCAGCGGAGGAAAGTACTCAGCAGTGAGTAGAGATGAATTTCCCGTGAGAGTAAGTGTTAATGACATGGCGGTTGATAATGAACTGTTACAATTTCAATATAGATACATTTATTTATAGATAATAATTAATGGTTATAACAATTATATAAAAACTTTAAACATAAGTGACCGCAAATTACTGCATCATAGTTCTGATAAGAGCTGTAGTTGTACGTAATATTACTACCCAAGTAGTTTATGAGCTCCCTTGGTGGTTGGAGATTGCCAAAGCTATCAAAGTATTCGATGTTATCACCTTTCTTGTAGTACGCTACCCAGTGTGTACCGGCTCCAGTTGAGATGTCCAAGTTAACAATACCGCTTTCTCGCTTCCATGGCTTTTTAGGTAGATTATCACGCATAAATACTCCTCTGAAGTGTGGCAAGTGTGTGGTATACTTGTGAAGATCCAACTCGTTTAGCGGTCTTTTGGGTAGCGTCTTTAATAGTTTTTTGGTTGAGGTTGTAGATAGAGTCCAAGTCCTTTTCTGTACGGCTTCAGGAACAGCCCGTTTCCTTCTTTGCCAACCGCTATAGTTTCCATTGCTTGGTTATGACGTTTGCTTTCTTCCAATTTTGCCTTTGCGGCACTGGCATCATTTACTGCTTTAGCTATGCCTGCTGCACCTCCCGATAGTGCTCCCAATGCTGAAAGCCCAGCAAACAGCGGGATGAGGAACGGAAGTGCTCCACCAACCTTTGGTATAGGTATCACTCGTGGAGTTTTAATTGATTTCTTCTTTCTTTTCACAATATTTTTAGCTGCACTAAGAGCTATTTTTGTAGCTTCCATCAAGTCTTTTGGTTTTCTGACTTTTAAAATTTTACGTGCATTTCGTACTGCTTCTCGGAATGTGGGTTGGCGTTTATTTTTAGCCTTAAGACCCATACCTAGCTTAATTTTAGCCTTCATTGTGTTTGTTATAAGCCAAGCGTTGGCACGTTCACTCAAATTTGCATCCGTAGATTTTGCACGCTGCCAGGCTTTTTCAGCTAATATTTTATCAGCTATATGTCGATCACTTGTATCTTTATGTCGCGAGTATGCTATATCGTGTTCCTTGCAGGCTGCATCCAGTGGATTAATGCCTGGATCTCCTCTCGCCAATCTTTTTTGTAACTTTGTTCCTGGTCCACAGTACTGATATCCCGGTAGATGTAATTCTACAGGTAATTTGTTGATGATTGAATTTAATAGTCCTCTGCCCCCTTTCAAAGCTTTTCTGGAGCGTTTCGATTTGTGATCCGGCATCTTATAAGGTTCCGATGATACTGTTGAAATGTAATATAAACAGGTGTATTTATAGGAATCCCGTTAGTCTTCAATATGCGGTTCATTAAACAACAACAAGCTTTTCCTGTTCGAAATGCTGATGTAGGTGTTATGAAGGTGAAAAAGAAGCATGGTCCCCTATTGCCTAATAGTATAAGGAGCATCATTGTTGGACCATCGAATTGTGGAAAAACTAATGTTATGATAAGTTTGCTGGAACATCCCAATGGTCTGAGATATGAAAATATTTACATATATTCAAAATCTTTACATCAACCAAAGTATGAATACTTGAAGCGAGTGATGACTCATATATCAGGATTGGGGTATTATACATTCTCAAACAACTGCGACGTTCTACCTCCAGAAGAAGCCAAATCACATTCAGTGTTTATTTTCGATGATGTAGCATGTGAAAAGCAAAATAATGTGCGATCCTATTTTTGCATGGGTCGTCACGAAGATATAGATAGCTTCTATCTCTGTCAAACATATACGCATATACCAAAGCACTTAATACGTGACAATGCTAATTTAATCATCTTATTTAAGCAAGATGAGTTGAATTTGAAACATATCTATAATGATCATGTGAATACAGACATGAAGTTTGATAAATTTCGAAGAGCCTGTGCTGAGTGTTGGAAGGATAAATATGGTTTCTTGTTGATTGATAAGGACAGCTCATTAAACAAGGGGCGCTACCGTAAAGGATTTGATACCTTCATTGTACTATAAAAGGATGAAACATGTGAAATATTCATAAGTCGAAGCTGTAACTCAGACGAAAGCACACCGAATCCTGTGGACCTGCTGAATAGATTAAAGCTGTTCACCTATTATCAGACCTGTTTGAAAAGCTGTTAAACTGTTATCAGAGCTGTTTGAAAAGCTGTTAAGCTGTTATCAGAGCTGTTTGGAAAGCTGTTAAGCTGTTATCAGAGCTGTTTGGAAAGCTGTTAAGCTGTTATCAGAGCTGTTTGAAAAGCTGTTCACCTGTTATCAGACCTGTTTGAAAAGCTGTTAAGCTGTTATCAGAGCTGTTTAATAGCTGTTAAGCTGTTATCAGAGCTGTTTGGAAAGCTGTTAAGCTGTTATCAGAGCTGTTTGGAAAGCTGTTAAGCTGTTATCAGAGCTGTTTGAAAAGCTGTTAAGCTGTTATCAGAGCTGTTTGAAAAGCTGTTAAGCTGTTATCAGAGCTGTTTGGAAAGCTGTTAAGCTGTTATCAGAGCTGTTTGGAAAGCTGTATACCTGTTATCAGACCTGTTTGAAAAGCCGTTATTCAGTTAATATCGAAGATGAATGAAAACCTATTAAAAGAAATCATCAAGACAAGGAATGCAGTGCGAAGGAAATTTAAAGCTCTAAAGACGGGAAGGATTGAAGCAGAAGCTCAACTTGAAGAAACTTTCAAGCCAATCACCAAACCCTTAAAAGAGTTTGTAACAAGAGTCAAAAACGAGCCACCTGTCAAATTGGAACCAAAAGAAGAAAAAGAAGAAGACAACGAAATTGTGGAACCTTTTACTCCTCCAAAACGAAAACATGTGAAAATGGAGGCTAGTAGCACACCTATAAATTATGGAGATTATTCCTTAACATCTGAAGAAGAATTCGCAACACCTAAACATTCAAGAACATTGATAGGAAGGTCTCCTGTCAGCTCCCCCGATACGTCTGGATACATAGTTTCAAACTATTTAAAGCTATTCACTGATAATAGCCCTAAAAGTGATCCAACCTATGGAGTTTACTATGATAACAACGCGTGGAGAATCGGTAATTCAACGTTTGATGTTGATGATGTAGGAAATATTGTTATTAAGGGGAAGAGCTATAAAACAACTTTGGGGTTATGTGAACTGCTATTTATGAAAGATCCTGTAAAAAGTCTATATACTAAAGAGGATTTAACTAATTATGGATCTATTTTGAGAGATACCAATGCATATAAACGTGACTATGCTGAAGATGGACAAATAAAAGGTACTAGAGCGGCTAAGTATAAAGCTATAATCAGTAAACTTATACAGCATAAAGGCATGGGTCTAATGCATCTGCCTAAAGAAAACATTGATCACATTTACTGGGATGACCCAAATGAATTAGTGGATAGACTGCGCCTTCTAATGGCATCAAAGCAGGCTGGAAACACCAGTCACAACAATGAAATTATATCTATCCTGGAGGAGTTGCGAGAAGCAGATATTATAGTTTAAATACTACCTCATTACCATACTTCTTCACAATCTACAGATGAGCGTTGATAAGTTTGGACGTTTCTCTAAGCGAGGATATCTTGGGAAACCAGGTGAACGTGGACCAACAGGAGCTCAGGGACCAGCCGGTGAACAAGGAATTCAAGGCCCAGTTGGTAAACAAGGAGCTCAGGGTCCAGCTGGTGAACAAGGAGAGCGGGGTATTGGATTTAATTTAACGATAAACGGAGACTACGATCTGAACTCAAAGTGTATAAAACGACTTGGTGAACCCCTTGAAAATGATGATGCTACTACCAAAAACTATGTTGACAAGAAAATTAAAATAAGTGTGGAAGAAATAAGAAAAACTATTAATATAGAGGTGGCAAATTTAACGCTATATATCAATGACGAAATCGCAAAGATTGAAAACTATCTGTTTACTTCAGTAATAAATAAGAAAGACTTGTCACCAACAGATGGTGTATATGAGTAAAAACTTTTGAGAAATCTGTTTCATTTATAATTACGATGAGTAAGAGACAAGTGGTAAATGAGCTGCATAAACCAGCGAGAAAAAATTTTAAACGGCGTCGTGTGATTATCAAAGGACTAGATGACTTGTGGCAGGCAGACTTGGTTGAAATGGATCCCTACAAGTATGTGAACAAGGGTTACCGCTATCTGCTGACAGTAATTGATACCTTCTCCAAATATGCATGGGCAATTCCAATTAAAAGAAAAACTGGTGTAGAAGTAAGAGATGCCATGCAATCTATATTAAGCGAGGGACGAATACCTAAAAACCTGCAGACTGATGATGGAAAGGAATTCTACAACAGCCTCTTTAAAAATCTGATGATGAAGCATGCAATTAATCATTACTCTACGTACAGTTTCCTCAAAGCATCAATAGTGGAACGATTTAACCGAACTCTGAAGGATATGATGTGGAAGGAATTCAGCTTTAATGGAACTTATCAGTGGATTGGTATGGTAAAGAAACTGCTCACTGAATACAACTCAAGAATACATCGAACTACGAAAATGAGACCACGTGATATCAACACCACTAATGAGAAACAACTGCTTTCAACTGTATACAGTCATATAAAGATTGTTGTTCCTGCAAAGTATAAAGTTGGAGATTTTGTACGCATCAGCAAATACAAGCATATATTTGAGAAAGGCTATACACCAAACTGGACAGCTGAGATTTTTAAAATTATTAAAGTTCAAAACACAAATCCCATCACATATCGGCTGGAAGATTATCAAGGAAATCCAATCACAGGATGCTTTTACGAATTGGAGCTGCTGAAAGTTAAACACCCAAACCTATACCTCGTAGAGAAAATCTTAAAGAAGAGTGGAGATAAAGCTTACGTTAAATGGCTTGGATTTTCATCAAAACACAATTCTTGGATTAATAACAAAGATGTTTTATAATATCTTGAAAAACAACTATAACTATAATACAATTACAATACTTTTTTATTTTACAATTATACATGTAGTTATAATGCAAATTACTTGAATAAATGAAACTAAAACTATAATAGATTTATTATTTTCACTTGACTTAGATTCTTTCTGCGGCTGCTACTTGTTGATCTGATGAAATGGAGTAATGCCCCCATGGTAGAGTATCCGTCGTTCCGCTCATAATATGTCGCTTATTATCATAAGGACTCAATGCAATCTTCTTTTGACTGACAGTGTACACGCTATGGTTATGGGATCGTATGGAGCTCTGATTGGCAGTTAATATTCGCTCGTTATTCAAGCATTCGACGTAGTCTTCGAAATTGATATGCTTCTGGACTACATTAGCCTTTACTCCTTTCGCTTTTTTTACAGTTTTACCATCGTTTATTCGCAGACTGTACATTTTCGAGCGCAAGCCTACAAATTCGCTCATGATTTTCCCATTCAGCTCATCCTTCATTAGTCCGGGAATCTTTTTATTCATGAGCGGTAAATCGAACTGGTTATCTTCTGGATAATCACTTGTATCAAATTTGTTTATATTTTCGGCCATGAACTCATATGCATTTTTCTCTTCAAGTTCATATATTAGAGAATCTGTATCAGTATACATGACTTTACATTTATCTCCATACTCACGCTGCATAAAACTGTAGTGAAAGTCGTAGAGGCATATTTTCGAAATTTCCATAACTGCCATTCCTATATAGAGCGGCTTATTGAATAATATTTTGAGTCGCCTTAATTCCACAGCAACTAAATTTTCATCAAATATCGTTGCACTGTGGAAGTTGGGTGCCGCAATCCGAGCTTTTGCACCATAGCGACCTTCCCACTTCATGCAAAGCTTGATATCGCTATACTTGCGTACATTTTCCATGGTCTTACCAAAAGCTGCATTATTCATCTTCTTATAGCTGTCCTTCTCATGATCGCTTGTAGCCTGCATCCGTTTGGTGGTATTTAAGTCAATATATGGTTTAAGCCAAGCTGATTGGTTGAATTGAAGTACCCGGTGCACTTTTTTCAGGATGAGTCCATGTGATAAGCATTGCTTCAAGTTTCGGTAGTGTATAACATATTTAGTTTTTGGATGTAATGTTGTCAGAAGCTTTTCTAATTTTGCTCCAGGTGGTGCTGCATGCTCAGAGCAAAACGGTAAGTCCTTATGCTTATCATGCAGATGTTGAGGATAATCCAAATCGACTTCGAATATGTATCCATTTGGAGAATCATCAGGAATTTCGGAAACGTCAATATTGGGAACATCAACCCATTTGAATCCTCCGGTTGGTAAATGCTGTGACATGGCCCATCCATAAAGGTTATTGACATCATAATACATCAAGTATTTCTCTTTCTCCTCAGGCTTAAAATCATCCATATATTTGTTATTGGCTTTACTATATCTGTTTGAACATTGACTTATACCACCTCGAATGCCTCTTTCTATGAATAGCAGTATATCTACGTCGGTTATCAGCTCTAATTTCACATTAGTGTATTTTAGCATAGCATCCCATGTTAGGCCTGGCATGGTGTAATAATGTGCTGGATCTAAATTGTATGTCTTCATGCACACTTCTCGAAAGTTCTCAAACACATCAGCCAATAGGAGAACATCAGTCTTAAGGTATAGATCTGAATATTCACCAAGTGTTTGTATTTCAAATTTTTGCCAGACCTCTTCAGCATGATTGTAGTCCTCAGCAGATATAGCGCTGTCAGTCAGTTTATTGTAGAACGCTTCCTGTGTTGGCAAGTTCCGGAAATCCAATTTATCCCAGTCATCAATAAAATCATATGGGAAGACACCCTTGCGTGTAAGAAGTTTGATAGTGTCATCATCCAATCCCTGCCATACTGATCTTGTAATGTTTAATTTATCCATCGGCAGCAATGATGATAGCTTATCTAAAGATTCAGCCATAAAACGGAAGGAATCGATGAATCTGAATTTTATGTAGCTGCCGTCCATGTGCTTGGTGAACGAGATATATCTTTCCTTGTTTATTGGCAAGAGATCAACATTTCCTGGGAAAGATGTAGCTATATCCTTAATTAAGAAGTGAGCATCATATCCAGATAAATTGTGAAAAATGACTGGAACTATGGAGCAATCTTGGTACATCAGATTGCATGCATTGTGCGCTGGTCCTCGGTATTTTCCTGTTAAAAGAATTTATGAAAAGAAATGAATTGAATTATGCTTCTCAGTATTTACCTGTTAAGTGGCAATGGTCCCGGACTCGTTCCTCATCGGATGCAAACGTTTTTTCACATATATGGCAGCAAGTATTTTCCATATGCGATCGCCGTTCCTCTTTAGTCAGGGGTTGCATTGGTCTGATGTTCAGCTTTTCCTGTACAGCTATGGATGCAATTTTTTGCAATTCTAATGCAAACCATTGTTGACAGTCCTTGCCTCTATATGCTCTGTAATATGAGAGCTTAGCATCATGTTTGCAGTGGAAATAGAATCCGATGCTGTGAACTTCATGTTCCTGGATTCGCTGTGTATTTTGTTCGTTTCCCTGAATCGGCTTCAATATTGATTCAAGATCAGCATACACACAAAACGGGACTGGATTCTTATGGTTATAATTCTTATATTCCAACCATTTCTTTTCCTCTGAGGGAAACATAATTCTGCAATCGTTTTGCTTCTCGCATTCAGGAGTGTGTGATGCTAATTTTTCTTCAGAGTAAAAGTAGAGCAAACATCTCTCACATATATACTTTCTGCACTTATGTTTCGAAGTTTGTCTCAATACAAGACGCGAAAGATCTTTAATCCAGCAGAAATGATATCTGCTGGCATCATCATCATCATCATCATCATCCATATGATCATCATCATCATCATCATCCTGGTCATAGTCATCTTGAATCATTAAGAGATTTATATGTCGCTCCATCCTGTGTTTCGTAAGTCTAACTGGAACTGTGGTGAAGAAACGCTCTCTCTCTAGGATGAACACGTTTATTGATAAATCGTTCTGGCCTTCAAATTGCGTTATTTGCTTAAGCGTCATGGGAAATGTTATTCCAGTTAAATTTAGCACAGTAGAATAATGTGGATATGATGAGGTCCTATTGGTGTTAATATTGACAGGATATAGCGCTGATGTTACTGCCCACGCGAAGCATGCTTCATCATTGTTTTTCACATTTATACATGCTTTCTTTGATGCAATCTCCTTTGGCAGAGGTACATAAAATGATCCCCGAATCGGCTCAAACTTGTTGATATGCACCGCTAAATGTATTATAGAGTGCAGTGCCCAGCCACTGTCTTTTTCCTGGAATTCTTCTAGCTGAGTGTTTATTGGATCCAAAATGTTTGTTTTAAACCACTCCTCTAAATTATCATCTGCACTGATTGGAGCAGTTCTCGCTTGGAAATATTTAATGTCTTTTATAATTTCATTGTCAGCATTTTGTTTAATAAATTCGCCGCAAAACGTTGTAGCAACTTTAATATGGTGTTGTTGTTTTAATGTGTTTTTAATGCGGCGAGCAAGTAATTTGGAAGCATCTTGCATAAACAGCTTAGGATCTAGGTGGCTTATATTCACGATAACACCTGCCCTAATTCTACCTACGAATGCTGTTTTGATTTCTTCCCACTTAACAAAATCACTTCTTATTAATCGTTGATTAATTCCTCTACCTCGATGGGGAGCTTTGAGTAACAATCTCAACGATTTAATTTGAGCAATACAGCTGTCCAAATGTCGTTTTCTAGCATTCTTATTACACTTTCGAAATACTGCTTGATATTTACGAATGTTTCTGTTACACTCTTTAACAATATTGTTTTTATTCACAAAATTTGCATCACTTAAACACTTCAACACATCTTCTCGCAATTTCTTAATTAATGAAAAACTTTCATTTATTACTGTGATAGACATTTTTAATTTTTTTCTTATTCGGCACTAACACTTTGAATTACTTAGATTGACTGGTGCTCCCCAAGAGTTTGCTTGCGCTTTTATAGCAACGGTTTGTAAACATGAATGATCCTGCTGCTACAATAATCATTGCGCAGGATGAATTCCAACGAATTTGCTTACAGGCTGAGATGATATCGAATTACACGATAAGAAAATCACTCAAATTAATTTGATTACTTTATTCTGCTGGTTGAATTTGCAAATAAGATTGTTTACATACATGAAAATGTGAAAATTTGTTTACATTCCAATGAAACGTTTCGATCAGCAAAATTCTTGGAACAATAAAATTTTTGGCTGCCTACAGGAAGTGCGGTATCAAATTACTTGAAAAGAGTAAACATGAATCATTTGCTGATATTGCTTAAATTTGTTTACGACAGGATGTTTACGAATTCCAATGAAACGTTTCGATCAGTAAAATTCTTAGAATTGGGTTGCTTACAGGAAGTGTGGTTTCAAATTACATGAATCATTCAGCTTAATGTGCTGATATTGCAAATTTGCTTTAAGCAGGATTAAACTTGTTTTGGAACCATGACTATAAATTGAGGAGCTGAATCAGATTTGCAATCAGTTTTATTTTGGAGTTCAAACGATAAACAACCAAGGAGAAAGTAATCTGAAATGGCAAACGCAATGGAGGAACTGAAGAAGCTGGAGCAGTACCCACCTTCTCTAAAGACAGCTGAAATGGAATTTAATAAGGAATACAAGATTCTGGGTGCTAGAAGATGTAAGACTGCATTTGGATCTCGTATCATCCTGGACTTGGAAGACTGTCAACTTTTCCTTCCTGCACGGTACAGCACAATTACTGATGAAACTATACTGGAGATAAATACTGCAGGAGATTTTTATATTATAAATAGAGGTCCTATCGGTCGAACGTTTAAAATAGAGTTTATTCGCCATGATGTTAATTTGTACCCAATTAATTATTATATTCATTAAATAAAAAAAAAAAAAAAAAAAAAAAATCAATAATGTGAAACTAGTTTTTTATTAGTAATATTTCTAAATTATTAGTGATAATGAAAGTCACATTTAGTACCAGTGCTCCACAACTTTATATAATTGAATATGAGCCAAGAAAGGGACCTTGGGAGACATATGCTCTGGATCGCTTTCGTTTCCAAGATAGGATTCATAGAACTTCACTTATATTGCTACCAATTTTGAATATAGAACATAGGAAAAAAGTTTATAACTTAAGATTTAGAAATAAATAATTAATTTGATGTGAATAAATATTGAAATTTAATTTTGGTTTGACAACATTATTTTCGGCAAAAGAAATTGTATCAATACACCTCCCAGCAACCATATTTTTACCTTAAACTTGAAGTTTTCTATTAAATATTTACAGCAAGTGGTGATATTACTTAAATTTGTTTATTTTATAAGAATTCCAGTAAAGTGCATCACACCACATTACTAATTGCCAATTAGCTAATTGCCAATTAGCTAATGACCAACCAAGCTGCTAATTGCCAATTAGCTAATTGCCAATTAGTAATTATATAATTGTTTGAACAAATGCCGCTAATATCTCGAAAACCAAAGCCCGTAGAGGATTTCTAATGAAAATTTCGTTCCCCCTCCCACCCCACACCAATAAGAATCCATTTCCATGAGCAAAAATAACTTGAATTATTAATACGCTAATATCTCGAAAACCAGAGCCCGTAGAGGATTTCTGATGAAAATTTTATTCCCCCTCTAACCTCCTACCCCTCTAACATCTTCTAGAATCTATTGGCATCAACAAAACTATCCTAGGTAGCTTGAATTATTAATAATATTAACTATATCTGAAAAGGTCAAATCGCTAATATCTCGAAAACCAGAGCTCGTAGAGGATTTCTGATGAAAATTTGATCCCCCTTAATATCCCCACCCCAACGCTCTAGAATCCATTGGCATGAACAAAAATTTCCTACTATTAACTTTAATTATTAGTTCAAAACCAAAAGCCTACATTTAGGCGCTCAAGAAAAATCAATTATTACTAATATTAATTGAAAACCAGGCGCAACACTTGAAAACAACAAAAGCCTACATTTAGGCGCACCACACATCCAAAAAAGTGAAGCAAAAAACTTCCCAAAACCGTAGCATGCTGCCACGTGTGGGCAAAAGTGAAGCAAAAAAACTTCCCAAAACCGTAGCATGCTGCCACGTGTGGGCCAAAAGTGAAGCAAAAAACTTCCGAGGGAACCGTACCACACATCCAAGAAAGCCGTAGTACCGGAGCAAGCTGGTAGCATCGGCCCCACCCCCACCATCTAGAATCCATTGGCATGAACAAAAATTTCCTAGCGTTAAATGAGCAAAAAATAACTTGAATTATTAATACGCTAATATCTCGAAAACCATAGCCCGTAGAGGATTTCTGATAAAAATTTCGTTCCCCCTCTAACCCCCCGCCCCTATAACACCTTCTAGAATCTATTGGCATGAACAAAACTATCCTAGGTAGCTTGAATTATTAATAATATTAACTATATCTGAAAACGTAAAATCGCTAATATCTCGAAAACCAGAGCCCGTAGAGGATTTCTGATGAAAATTTCATCCCCCTTAGTATCCCCACCCCCACCATCTAGAATCCATTGGCATGAACAAAAATTTCCTAGCGTTAACTTTAATTATTACTAATATTAGTTCAAAACCAAAAGCCTACATTTAGGCGCACCACATATCTATCTAGGAAAACCGTAGTACTGGCTAATGCCGCTAGGGCGCAGTCAAGACCAAATCCATCAATAAAGCTTCCCACGCTAATATCTCGAAAACCATAGCCCGTAGAGGATTTCTGATAAAAATTTCGTTCCCCCTCTAACCCCCCGCCCCTATAACACCTTCTAGAATCTATTGGCATGAACAAAACTATCCTAGGTAGCTTGAATTATTAATAATATTAACTATATCTGAAAACGTAAAATCGCTAATATCTCGAAAACCAGAGCCCGTAGAGGATTTCTGATGAAAATTTCATCCCCCTTAGTATCCCCACCCCCACCATCTAGAATCCATTGGCATGAACAAAAATTTCCTAGCGTTAACTTTAATTATTACTAATATTAGTTCAAAACCAAAAGCCTACATTTAGGCACACCACATATCTATCCAAGAAAACCGTAGTACCGGCTAATGCCGCTAGGGCGCAGTCAAGACCAAATGATACATCCCGGTAGTACCGATTAATTCCGCTAGGGCGCAGTCGAGACTCAATGGTGCACCCAAGACACAATGGTGCATCCAAGGCGCAAACCAATACAGCCAAGACACACCCCCTACTTAGTATGGGCTCAAACCACCTAGCGACGGTGGCGCCATCTGTGGCGAAATCCTGGAGGCTCAAAAAAGTGATCCAGAACATACATAGCTTATCTACTAAAGTATTTCGTTTTTAGCAGAAAATGTGAGAGAATAAGGCTATAGTCCAAATTCGATTATCTGTGATTCGATCAACTGGAAACTCTATTATCCGGGATGAATCATATTTCCAACGATATTTTTATTTCTTTCCTTTATCCGGGAAAGACTTCAATAAACGGGATGAAATATCTGGTAATATCGAGAAATGAGGAAATTTAGTATTGCAGAAGCAACATTTTTACTCCTTTAAGATTTTGATAATAATTGAGAATTCCAACAGTTATTAACGGATGTAAAATATTAATATACTGTTGGAATGCAAACTGTGTTTACTTTCAAATGAATCTGCACATATCTGTGATGTCTTTGAAAAGATTTATTTATTATTTATATTATTAATAAGTCATTAAAAAATTGATTGAACAGGTGGTTTTAGTAGAGGGCGGGATCGAAACCAAAACGTTGATCTGGAGACTCCAAGAATTGATTGGTTGGCCATCTGCGATTTTTTTTGGTTTGACCACTATAGTGCCACAAATGTGCGAGCGCGCAAAAACTTCTCTCAGTAATAGCGAACTTTTCGTGACATTGCAGATTTGGAGTATGAACGCAAAGTTATGCTCGTGCACAGTCGCTAAAGATTCCGCAACTCAAGTATGGACAAGGGAAAAGCCGTAAGAGCCTTTAAAATTGTCTGAACGATTGCTTGTCTAAAAGCGTTTGCATTTTTTCATGGTAGATATACAGTAAAACCTGTCTAAGCCGGAACGCCTTTGGACTAAAAAGAAATTCCAGCTTAGACAGTTTTTCGGCTTGTAGAGGTTCCAAACAAAACTTATTTCATTGCTGTAAAGCCATTTTTGTCTCCGGCTCCGGGTTATAAACAGTTTCCGGCTTAAGCAGGCTAAATTTATTCTTATGTATAGGGTTAAAAACTGGGACTGAGAGGTTTTTACGGGATAGCCAGGTTTTCGGTTTGTAAGGTTCCGGCTTAGACAGGTTTCGCTGTACATATTTATTATCTGAGTTTTGCGCACGCTTCGCTAAAAGCAAAGCTGTGCAACTGAAGTAAAAAGGGACGCAAGGGATAAGCCGTAAGAGCATAGCCAAATTAAAAATCATACTAAGGCTAGGAAGTAGACATCGTCTCGATAGAATATAAAATCCACGATGCCTTCACTACATCAGGAAGATCGCAATGTTTTCTTAGAAATTTACTGGACATGTTTTCCTTAGAATTGTTAAGAATTATTAAAGGCGGACAACATTTGCTTGGGACACTAACAATTTTTATGAGCATAGACTCCTAGATGAGAAAATAGCATTCATTTCTTCTTAGAAATTTACAGAAAATGTTTTATTCAGTCTGGTTGCCGATTGGAGTTATTTTCAGTGTGCCGTTGTTGGCCTCCAATGCATAACAATTCTAAGGAAAAATATTCCAGTAAATTCATAAGAAAAAATTTCGGCTTAGCCCTACATCAGGTCCAGACATGCCTGATTTTATATTGGAAGGAAGCATTGCTGGCTTTACCTTTTGTTTACGTCTGCTCTGCAGTAGTAGTCCGAACCAATAGACGTCGCATGTTCTAAAGTTGTATATGACCGAACCAGTAGATGTCGCTCATCCTGTCTTATTGCGCGTAACAATACTTATTATACGAAATTGTTATGTTTATTGTAATACCAAAATGTTCAATGTTTTCTTTAGTTTTACAAATTTCTATAGATATTTTATTTCTGTTATGTTTTTGTTTGTGTAGTAAAAAAAGTTGACTTTATTATAAAAGAAAATATGTTTTTCTTAATATAACTGAGCTCCTTCTTTTAACCGGGTTTCTCGATTTTTGGGAAAGTCTCCATAAGCGGGCAAACCGGATAATCGAGTTTCAATTGTATTTATTCATTAAAAGAGATTAAGTAAATGCTTTGCTATTCAACTTGATGAGACTATAAATAAAAAATCAAACATTATCATTACTCTAAAATCTTAGGCCTTATACTAAAGTCCACGCTAAGCTAAATTTTAGCGGGTCTCCAATATCGAGGCGTTCTTTAGCAGCTAAATTATGACAGCAGAGTCTCAGAGAAAAGATATATTAAAAACAAGAAGAAGAATTTTACAATTTTTTTACGGAAATACAACACGCGGTCATAATATTTCTAAAAACAGATAGTTAAAATTATTTGGAAATATTAAAAATATGCAAATAATATGCATAATGTATATACAAAAGAAAAAAAAAATATTAACAATGATATTGAAAATACGGACACGAGATGAAATCCAATTCATCCGTACTTACAGTAAAGCCGTACAAAACTACGTTAACTACAAAAATCCGGTCAATAAATTTATCAAATCTCAGAACTCTGACAATAAATATTTTTAGCGCGCTAAAGAAAGGCCCGGACAGATAAATTCAAGCTAATTTTTTTGAAGACTTACTGGTGGTGCCATCTCTAATCAAAACCCAAAGGCAAATTTAGCGCGTTGACCTTAGTATCGCTCTCGCTAAAATTCAGAATAAATTTTCGCCAATATCTTTTAGCTTCCTAAATTTTCATAAAAAATTTAGCTTAGCGTTGACCTTAGTACTAGGCTTTAAGTGAAAAAATGTTGAAAGAAATACTTTTGCTTCATAAATACAATAGTAATTTATGTTATCGGATTTTATTTTATACATTTTGTATTAATTATATTATCCGTATAAATAAATACAATAAACATTTTAAATTTAAATAATCTATGATTTTCTCTCTATCAATTCAAGTGGGTTACGTCGGCGTAAATAGGGGTACACCGAGAGGGGGGACGAACGGAACGGTCCCCCTCCAGAATGTCAGTTTTCTGAACATAATTTACAAATTACGTGTAAAATGTGGTCTGTATATTATTACAAAGTCAGATAAAATAAAATAAAACCTTTTAATCTACAATAGCAGTCCTTAAGTGCTCAGATGGGTGCAAGACGCGACTTTAAAGCCATATTTTTCTGACTTTTTAGGACTTGGGACACCTATGCTCCTCCACCCCAAAGCCAAATCCTGGGTGCGTTACTGAGCGTAAATAAATATTTTTTGGGGTAATTGATAAAAAAAGTTTCCCGCTCTCTATACTATAGTTAATGGTTCACTGTGCATTGATAGCAGCACATAAAAACATAAATATTTACTTTAAAATCTTCAATATAAGTTTGTAAACATATGTAGTATACCATTTTACATACCACAATCATTGCGTAACTCTGCCTGTCCCAACTAGTTTCTATCTTAAATATCCAAAATATAAAAAAAAACACATTTAGAGAATGCCCCATTAACATTGATATTCCTTACCTGATTCTAATAAGTAGATTGGTATAGCTCTAGCTATCTGAACATTTTAATTTGGAATCACGAAATCGACATGACATACCAACACACTTCACGCCTGTACACATACGAGTGAATGCATGCATATACACACATGAATCGCATAGAACTTTCGAACAGTACTTTCCAATTTAGAATTCTCGTTTTTCTGTATCTTTTTATAGTCTTATCGAAAACCACACGCTCATTTAATTACATTGCGTACAGAGTAATTCGCGCCAAAAGCTATTTCAAATCTGGGTCAATCTAGGCCGCGTTTTGCATACAAAATTGCATTCACAAGAATTCTCGGTGTCTTTTACTCACATAATGTAGTGCCAGATAACGAATTCGAATGTACCGTGTACAGTTCTTAGCTAGAGCTAGGCCTAAATGTATGATTTCTAGTGAGCAAAACTAGCAAACGGCATACAGTAACAGAACGCAAATCACTCAAATTGTTACTCACAACATCTATCTTGAAATGAAATTCATATGGGACTGTCGGTTCAGTGAAGTGTTGTTGTACTTCTTACGGACTGTAGGTAGGGGGTATACCTATAAAATACCCTTTTCATGATGCTGCTGCTGCCCAGATTTTCTACGGTCGTGACTTCTGGTCAAGAATTATTAATTATTGTGGTACGCGTGGTACAACATCTAGACAGTTCCGGTAAACAGGCCGACCACAAGAATTCTTGAGTATGTCAAATGTAGGCGGTGACATGCTAGCTATAGTCTCAAAGATTCTGACAGTGCGTTGGATCTTATCCATAAGGTCTAATATATGTTTGTATGCAGCTTCTGTCATAGAGATTCCATAAATTTCTAGGACTTTTGAAGCACAGACTTTATGCCGTGACATTTCCTTTTAAAAATAGTGCAATGGTTTGAAAATAGTATCAAATCCAAAGAGTTTCATCACTTCCCCACCGTCTTCATAATTTGAAAGCATATGGGGGTTGATGATGGTGATGAAGAAAATATTGTAGGCAGGCGAAACTACAGCTGAGTAATTTTTCTATGGTTTCAATGCTGAAGATTATTTATGTGTCCATATTAAGATAGCGTCGGATAGAAACCAATTCCTGCAAAATTTGTAGCACCTATTTTGCTTGGACTTATATTTTGATAATAAAACATAGCATCGTTTATACGTCATTAGAATTTTGTTAGTTATACCTATAGGGGCATAAGGGAGCACCTTCAGTTCTCCATCGAATCATGTTTCGTTTGAAAAGTTTACTTCATGATCTGTTGATGAGCATTCCATGAAAATGGATTTTCTTTAAGTGGTTATAGATCGTCTTGTATATGATCAGTTCTTAGTGGGCATAAATTAGGAGACTGCATGATAATGTTGAAGTTATCACCTATATATAGCGGAGTATCGTCAGGGTTGGATGCCCTTTTGATATTTGTCCATAACTTTTGTTTAAAGAAGAATTTGGTCAGTCAAAGCACATATTTGGATAAGTCTGGGAAAAAGGAACACTTTTGCTAAACATTGAAGATTCATTGGATGAAATGGTATTTAAAAAAAAAAAAAAAACGAAATGCTGTCAAGGTTGGCCGGACGACGAAAAATGTGCTGAAATAATTGAAACTGACTTGGAAAAATTAATTGAATTAAATAAAAAGCTGAATTTCTTGCATTTTTCTTATTTTTAGCAAAATTTAAATGGCACATTATTCGAAATCGCACTTCCGACAACTGTCATTATATTGACGCACTTCAAATGCACTTCTATCTTGCATTGTCTGCGCTTTTTGTGGCGGCCATCTTTTTTTAGCTGGTGTTTTTTTGGCGGACTTCCTTGAGATTGGTGCTGGACGTTTTTAGGATATCTTCCAAGCACACAATCATCACAGTAGGCACACCCTGACTACAAAAAATAACCAATCTTGACGACATACGCCATTTTCGCATCACGTGACACCACTACCAAACATATTGAAGGATTAAAATTTCCTCTTGGTTTATTTTCAAGCATGATCAGTACTGTCGTTTGGAAATGTTCAAGAGAAGTTTTCGTTGGTTGCCAAAGCGGAGTACTTTCGGAAAAAATGGAGTACACTACTAAATTAAAACCGATCATATTAAATTTAATACTTTTTGATATAGTGTAAATAATTTTCAAATTAAAATTTTATTAAAAGTTATTTTAGTGGTGAAGTACGAACTTTTCTTGCCTTTTCTCGTCGAACGTATTTAATCATCTCCCAGCCAAAAATTTGGCGAACGTCCGCCACAACGAAACTTAAGCGACAATAGACCTGCAAAATGCTAAACATAAGAGCAGGGGCCAAACCAGTCATATAACTTTTTACGAAAAAAGCCAACTTTACTTGTTATTGCTTTCCGATAATAATTTGAAGCTAAAAAAGCTAAGCTGGAAAGGCTTTTTTTTCTGGCAAAAATAAAAAGCCAACTTAGCTAGAAAAAAATGAAAAGCGGCTTTATATATTTTTACCGAAAAAGAGTATCAAACCGTTGATCTTGATTTACTAGCTTCAAAACTATTACCGGCCAGCAATAATAAGTAAATGAAGCTTTTTTCGTCAAAATTCATAGCTGATTTGGTCCCTGAAAATAAGAAACCAGCTTGGCTTTTTATACTTCCGGCTTCAAAACCTTTTACTTCCAGCTCGAAAAATTTAAAAAAGTCAAGCTAGCTTTTTATTTTTGCCAGAAAAAATAAAAGGCCTTTCCAGCTTAGTTTTTTTAGCTTTTTTTTTTTAAAAAAGTTAAGTTTTCAAAAGCTTTACAGGAATCGAAACGGGTTTCATTTCACGAGACAGCTTTTGGTATATTCCACTAAATTTCATGATCATGATTTATCGTAGCTTTTTTTGTTTAGAATTTTCAAAATACCAGTTATTTTTGGTCCCTTAATAAGAGTAAATGAGACTGAGCTAAAAATTATTGATGTTATGGAAACGATATAAAAGCGAAACGAAGGCGAATATATATTCTGTTATCATTTTATTTATCTTTATAAACACGTGCATGTGCGCTGTTTTGTGCTCAAACTTCTCAGAATTTTACATTTTCAAGATTTTCAGTTCTATTTTCCCATTCTAAATTTGCATGTCAGCATGTACAGATCAGAAATTTGTCGTATTTTTGTTTCTGTCAGTGAATATAACTAATATTATATTCATTTTGGATACATTTTAATTTATCACATTTTGTCGAAAATGAAAGGCAAAGTGAATCCGAAGTGATACGATGTGATACAATGTTCTATCAACATTTGCTCAAGCTCGAAGTTTGGCTTTGATAACTCATTTGAATTCACTAGCGAAATTTATGTTCCACTTTTTGATATTTGTGCGATTTACATTGGCTTGGCAAGTTCTTCTTTTTTTATGAGATTTTCAAGAATCCAGTAAAAGTTTTTACAATAGTTGATCCTCTTTTTTAACCGACTTCAAAAAGAGCAGGTTATCCGTTATCCGTGCGACTGATTTCTTTTTATAGATTTCATCTCATATTTGCGATATTTCTAAACTATTTCAATTTCAAAATTTGGTCAAGATCTGACAAAGACCTTCGGACACGGAGAATAGAACTCCTCAACGGAGAAGAGCATATAAACCTCGATTAATGTAGGTGAAACGTTATAGAATTAAAGTTTTTTTACAAACAGCACAACGAACGTCTAGAAATACATCAACCCGTTTCGCCCCAATGTTCTAATTTGAGATTTTCTAATTTTCTTCAAGTACATAAATGACAAACTTTGTACAATAAAAAAATCTTGGTTGGCATTACAAGTTTTGCATGCTGCCCGCTACTTATTTCCTTACGGACATCCAGTTATCAATATTAATTTCGCAATAAAAAGTAGTCGTTGTGGAATGTTTTTCAACCCAAGGATATGAAATGCCAAACGGCATACTAACTTAGTCATTTCGTTTGTAATGCACAAAAACAATGCTTGTAGAGAAAACTGGGTGAGATACGCACTCATAATATTAACAATTATTTCGATTTTTACATTTCTTCTGTCCGTCTGTCCATCCGTCCGGACGTCTGTCTGTCTGTCTGTCCGCATGGAAACTGCGTTCTCGAATTATTCTCCACGTGGCCTATTTAAAAAAAGATTTAAGTTCGAAATTGGGAAAATCGGGTAACTCCTTCGTAGGGTTGCCATACAAAAATGTCGTTTTTCACTATATATTTGGACACTGTCCGAGTATGTGCTAGCGGAGAGAGCTGAAATTTTGTACACGGAGTTTTCATAAAATTGTAAATACAACTTTAAAAATTGACTAAATCGGGGAACCCCTTCTTGATCTTTCATACGAACATTGTAGTTTTTTACATATATTGTGCAAACATTTTTCTTGTACGGAAAAGTTCTTCAGAATATATAATCCTATAAAATTGGCTATACATAATCAGTTTTCCTGTCCAACGAACCGTTCTAGAAATAGACACCATGCCAATCAAACTTGCATACCGTACGAAATTGCACACAGGCATTCATCTAAGGTATCGTAAAAATTGGTCTAATAATAAGACCAATCCTAGTTTTTGTCCTTATTTTTCTTATAACCGACAGAAAACTTCTTTCCGCACTTGCGGAGTATGTGGAAGGCACGTAAGGCAAATAATAACTTTTCTAAATTGGGAAATATTTTTTCTACTAGAACATTTTTACATTAAAATAATTCTTCAAATAACAGTGACTTTGGTACATTTTTCTTTATTTGCGCAACACGCGATTCTCCGTCTAACGCATCGATACCATTTTGATCAAAAAGGTTTCGGAAAAGTGTGATTAAAGGTATCGAGCTTGGAGTTAAATAAATTGGATCCATTCTTGAACTGCTGTTAGTAGGTACTGACTCCCAAATCACTGCATTTGTTATTTCTTGTAACTCTTGCTCTTGAAGTAGTTTTTTTATGAATTAATTCTTCCATTTCTATGAAAAATGATCAACGGTTTTGAATTTAAACGCGATCTTAAGGCAAACTTAACTTTTGGGAGAAAGAAAAGGAGCAATTATAATTCTAAAATTCTAAATTAAATTTTACAATTCTATCAAATTTGCACAACTACTCCGCTGCTGGGCATTATTCGAATAAATTTTCAATCAAATAACGATTTTTTTAAAAAAACAAATAAAAAAATAGATAAATTTTTATTTGAGTATCAATTTATTTTAAGTTATTCGCAAATAATTATTTATTTGAGTTTCAAATAATTATTTTTTATTCGATCGTGTGTTATTTGAAAATCAAATAATTATTCGTTATTTGGTGAATTATTCGCAAATAATTATTTGTTATTTGGCGCAAATTATTTGAGTTTCAAATAATTATTTTTTATTCGATCGTGCGTTATTTGATGAATTATTTGTGATTTCTTATTATTGTGTATTGTGATGGTCATTATTTAAATTTCAAACAATTATTTGTCATTCGATTATGGATATATGTTTTCTGGTGTCCATTAGTTCCAATTTCAAATAATTAATTTTTGGCACAAGCATTTCCTTCCGCAAGATGTCTCGTTGCTTAATTTAATTTAAAGTTTAAGAGGAATTTAATCATTTTATTCAATTAAGTTTTTGTGAAGCTTTAGAAGCAAATTAACTGGGTTTGCTTACTCAGAATTATTTTAGAATCAATTAAATAAAAAACAAGTGAGTTTGTGCTTAAGACAATACGATTGAAGTGAAAACTTTACTTCAAGCCAGAGTAAGAAATTATGTCTAACATACTAATTATGTAATACTTGAGTTGTGACGTCACGACATCATAACGCATATGAAGAATTCAGACAAAATATTTGGTAACAGTGTTGGCAAATTACAATAGATAATATTATAATAAAAAATATGTGTTTTTGAAAATTTATGATAATCTGGCAGATAAATGCTCTTTTCACAAGCCACAATATTAAGCTGGTCTAAATGTGGCTCTTTAACTGATGAGAAGAGCGGATTTTATTAAAAACAAACGCATATTATTAGTGCATATCAAAATTTAGTTGAAATGTATTACAATCAAGAATAAAAAAACTTATCATCGTCTAAAGAGGTTTCTTTTACAAAATTCCTAAACATGAAATCTATGTCTACTCAAGGGTTATAAGGATATAAACGTAAAATAACTGAATGACAAATAATTGTTTGAAATTCAAATAATGACCATCACAATAATAAGAAGTCACAAATAATTCTTCAAATAATGAAATTATTTGATTATCAAGTACGCACGATCGAATAAAAAATAATTATTTGAAACTCAAATAATTTTCACCAAATAACAAATAATTATTTTATTTATTTTTCTCACGGACGGGAATCGAACCTACACTTGTTAGAATCGGTAAATGATGTAGAAAAAAGATCTTTAAAAACTTTTATTTTTAATGATTCTAAATCAAATTTCTAAATGCAAGAAGAAAAAACAACCGCCTCGTCCTGGGTTTGAAAATGGAACCTTCCGCTTGCCGAGCGACTGCCCTTACCACTGAGCTAACGAGACAGATGATTTTCCCTCTTGCATTTATCAATTTGTTAAGAGGGAAAACCATCTGTCTCGTTAGCTCAGTGGTAAGAGCAGTCGCCCGGCAAGCGGAAGGTCCCGGTTTTAAACCCCGGACGAGGCGGTTGTTTTTTCGTCTTGCATTTAGAAATTTGATTTAGAATCTTTAAAAATAAAAGTTTTTAAAGATCTTCTTTCTCCAAATAATTATTTGCGAATAATTCACCAAATAACGAATAATATTTGTAATCAAATAAATTTTTATTCGATTTTTCATTTTATTTGGTTTTTTATCTTTTATTTTTATTCGAATAAAATATGCCCATCTCTGCTTCGCTGCAATGCAGCGACTGCAAACATAATAGCAAAATATTACACAAGCCCAGCGAAACGGATGAGAATGACACAAATGACATTTTACTTTATTCTCTCCTTCATTTCAATCAGAGAATTGTTCTGATATGATTGAACTTGTTGGTATATTACAAAGTAGTACCACTACCAAATCATCCCTTCAAATTCAAGCGATACTATGTACCTGGTATAGTTACTCAACTCAGTCCTCCCACCTAGGTGAATAAAAACTTATTAATAAACTTGGTTGGCTAACAAATATAGGAGTTTTTAAAAAGAAATGGACTCCTTAATACCAAAAACGGAGTACGTTTATAAAAGGAGTAGTACCGGAGTACTCTGTAAGATTTCGGAGTACAAATACTCCGATCGGAGTACAAACGAGAGCACTGAGCATGAGTTATACAACACATTCACAATGCTTACCTTGATGATTGCATATTTTCTCTTCACTTTTTGGCCGTATTCACATATACACATTTATATGTATAAAATCAGTGCTATTACTGAGAGAAGCTTTTCGCACTCGAACATTGGTGGCGCTAGTGGTCAAAACTAAAAAAAAATGCGGATGGCCAACGCTGACGGCATTCCTAGATATATTCATTTTTTTTATTATATTCTTAAGAACTTTCGAAATTCTCCGAACAAAGTAACAAGTGTACACAAAATTCTACTACAACGCCACGGATTACTCTGGAAGGATGCTCTTGATGTCAACTGTTTTACAATTTCAACTGAAGAAACGAATTTGTTCATAATACTTATTGTAGATGATATTTTTCTCATGGTATCGTTTTAGAGAGATGTAGATACCGTTAATGATTTATATGCATATATTATACTTTTTCGCGACTGTGTGCAATTTACTCTTCCTCCCGTTACTGATTTCCTGTTTTCTAGCTTTCCAGAAAGGAAACCAGTAATCAAATCTGAAGCTGATCTTCCTGTAGCACTATTGTTTGTATAAAACTTCCTTGTCTAAATGTGATTTAAATGCGTTAATGTTTCTGTTTACGGAGTGTCTATGAAGTTTCGAAGATGAGTAGAATTTTTATAATTTGATGTCGCTCGAAATCAGTACTTGCTGCTATTATAATCCACTTGCGTCGTATATTCGAGAAATCATAGCTGATCTGATGCTATGATCCCTGTCAATTATAGTGCCGCAGGGTTGCACCTACGGGGGCGGATGAATGGTATCCCCTCCCCCTCAAGGTAAGATTTTCTCAACGTAATTTAAAAATGGAATGACGTGTAATCTGTATATTATTACAAAAAAATAAAATAAAATAAAATAAGTAATTTAAATATAAAATATGAATATGATTAATATCATAGATGGCACAAGAACTAGATAATTCATGGGAGTATACAGATTGGGTAGTGTTTTCTGGAATGGACCATAACATGTTTTATAGCGTGCCGAAAGCATATGTTTTTATAATATCAGTTTTGCATACATTTGATCGACTTCCTCAACACTTCAGATATGAAAAAAATATGAATTGCTCGATGTATAAATAATTTCAAATATTGTGGTCCATTCCAGAATGGACCACCCAGCCATATAAATTTTGCATATTTTTTTGGTACAGCATGCGATATCTAGTTCTTGTGCCATCTATGTTAATAGTCTTGACTCGGCGAAATGGCTGCGGGCGTTAATTTCAAAAATTAACTTACAAGAATATAGAACCATCATAATTTCTGTCATAAGGGGAATAATTGAGTATAATACGGAAGAAAATCATTGAAAAGTAGATAGTTGTGGTGTTAGTTTCGTGTTGGTACATTTGAAATTTTTATATTTAAATCAACGTTCAACATTAGAACGTTTCATATAACGATTCTTTTTTTCGGTATATGTATTACCGAAAGTTCCCAATTTTTATTAAAGTCACCTGCATTAATAAACGTTGTGGGGATATATAAGAATAACCACGGAAAACGAAATAAAAATTGGTTACCAATTAGTTATATAACGTGGTGATGAATAAAGTTATAAGACTTTCTTATACACCTTCTAGTAATGCTTACTTTAAGTTATGTAGACTCTCATTTTTTCAACAACTTATAAAACCTTTATTAACTTATTTCCACGATAACCATTTTGAATCTTAAAGAACTCTAATATAAATACGTCACCAATTGGTAATATTTTAAATTTCTTATAAAACCACTCAAATTCTTTTGTAACCACTCAAATTTCTATATAACTGAGTAACCATTATGTACCCCTTATAAAACAACCCATCACCTTTAGTCACCAAAATTTGGAAAAATTGTTTCTTGGGCAATATCTAGAAAATCATTATGAACAAACAAAACAGTAGGGGACCAATTACAGCACGTTGATGTATACTATATGGGATGGACTTTAAGGTAGAAAAATTATTACATACCTTAACATGCTGAAGGCAATAACAGAAGAACTTCTTTACCAAATCGCAGTTGCACTGAATCTGTATTCAGATGCAAGTATTGAAAAGAGAAATTTATGGTCTGACTGCCATCGAGACAAGATTTTATTAAATTCAATCTAACCTAGTATTTGCTTATAAATGAGCTGCTCTATGTATAGTACTTTCGACAGGAATGATAAGATGCTTATAGGGCGAAATTCGGTATTCGTCTTCTTAGGAATTTGCATAAAAGTAGCATATTTTCAAGGGTTGGGACAGGTAGAAGAATTAAAATAAATATTCAAGATATGAAAAATGTACTTATCGATCAAAGAAAGCGATAGCTTCCTATATCTTCCGAATTAATTAAGAAAATCGCAGAGATTAATTGCTCTAAATCAGTTCCTCGAAATTAAAAAAAAAAAAAATCATGCTAATTTGTGCAATCCTATAGATGAGATACTTAAAGTCAAAAATGAGAATACCCTAAATCAAGGTCGTATATATAGATCACGAATAGGATTGGTTTAGCTTAGGAGACTAATACGCTCTAGAGACGAAAGAATAACTGAGCATTAATGTGAACTTAATAATCGGAAATTTATGTAAATTTAATATATTAATTTATTAAGCCTTTAATTTATGATGACACTCCAAATGAATCGAAAATTTTTATTTATATATCAGGGCGATATTTAGATAGTTGAGATGGTAATTCTCAATTAATGCTCCTTGGATCTGCAGAAATTTAAAAAGTTATGTTTGAAAACATCTTGTTTAACCCTTGTTTACATAAAAAAAAAAAAAATTATAAAGGTCCACTTTTTATATGAAAAGAAATAATTGCAGAATTACATTTTATCTTTTCCTTCTTGCGGTATAGTGGGAAAGTACTTCATTCATTTCAATTTTAACATTTTCGATGAACGCTTAGCAGAGCGATTATATTGGCGGGACCAATAAAGCAAATTAAAAAAAAAACAAAATTTTATTTTTAGGGAATTTTAGATATAACTATGTAATTATCTAAAATGCCCTAAAAAGTAAACAAATAATTTTTTAATCTATTTAAATAAAACCATTGGGCGCGTATGGAAAATATTAGTTACTATATAATAATTAACGAAAAAAAAAAAAAAAATAGACTTTCGACCTGATTCTACGTAAGAGATAAGAGCTCTTAGGCCTGAATTACAATTACAACTGATCAGTCGACTACGACTTTGCCCAAATAGTAAATGCATGTGGCAAGATACAACTGCAACTTCGACTTCGACTGCGACTCCGACTGAAATTAAATTTTGCTCAAAGTGCAAAGTTGGTGTTCGCTGCGCCCAACTTCAGTTCAATGACAGAAGTCGGGATTTCTGGTTTGTTCAAGCAGTCGAAGGTTTAATTTAATTATAAATTTCACCTCAGCGTCGACTTTGACTTAAAATCAAATCACAGTTGACAGATCAGTCGGAATTGTATTTCACGCTTAACTTCTTAACTGGGTTCTCAACGCCCGTCAGCAGAAATTGGTATCCTGCGTGAAGAGTTAAGAAATGTCAGAAGTCTGCTGAGCTCCTACCTTTTGTGAAGATTTTTTTTTATAAGAGATTTTCTATTCTAGCAAACAAAAATAGCTGTCAAATATTTCTTAACACAAGAGCTCTACATCGAGGTATGCTTAAAACTCGTATCTCTACTTTCAGTAATAGAAGAGGCTATGGTCGGAGAAATTGTTTTGTTTCAAATACCGGAATTTTGGATAAAAGTACTGCCAAGTAAGTGCATATTTTATAATAAGTATATATTACATAAATAATATACAAGTTTGTGAAATATAAAGTAATTATACAATATGAGTCGTGTACAGAGGATAGTTCTAAGGAATATGAGGGACGACTGGATCCGTTAGCTATTTCTGAGGTTGTATTCATAAAGTTCAGAATACCAAAATTTTTTGCCTTTAAAGTGATTGAAATGACATAGCCTTATGATAATCTACATTAATTGACAATGGTATCGTCGCTTTAAAGTTTTGGCAACAATTAAATTTTTTTTTGGCTACAGCTTTATACGAAAACCCTGTTGGACATAATGACGGCTGCGGAATTCTTTATCTGAGATTTAGGTGATAAAATAATAATTCAATTATTTTTAAGTGCAGTGAATTTATCACACAACTATCAATAATTGTAACTTGGTTAAAGACGCACACAACGTAGCAAAGTTATTGTGATGACATATCTGGGCTGACTGAAAAGCTAGTGTTCAGATTCTCGAAAGCCTGTTAACCTCTTAAAATTAAAGATTGTATAAAAAAATTTATATGGAATACTAATTCTGCTAGAATCTCTTATTTGATAAATTTAAGAGGTTAAGAGATCTCTTAAAAGTCTCTTATGTATAATCGGGGGGTTTGATTTAATATTCCCATTAAAATGTGAACAAAATTCAAAATACCGCTGCAATTAGACTGATGTATATACGTAGATAGTAGACTGATTGTTTTCTTCCTCTATTTTGCACAAGTTTTTCTTAAAGTTGCTTTGCATGAAAGGGCCACGGAGGAAGGATATAAAATGATAAAGCCAATTGCTATGAGCTATGAGATAAACAAAAATTTAGGCTACAATGATGAGTGGAGGGGGAGCCCCCCCCAAACCCAACCCATATATACGTCCTTCCCTTAAATCAATTAAATTTATTTCTAGGAGATTCTGTAGTAAATTCGCTAGATCATCGAAAGTCCATAAGATCTAAATTTAATTACAGATTACGATTAAAATCGCTTTGTTAATCCAGATATACCTAATCGAAAAACTTTTTATAGTATATGTACATATGTGATGTTTTTCAGAGTTACAGTTATCATGGATTTCTGGGCCCTTCCAAAGTTCGTAGCCCTAACCATTTGGCCCTCCTGGCCCCTTTTCTATCTGGCCCTGGGGCTTCAGTCACTGTTTTACCACATCTGATGTGTCAATTCCAATAATTGACATCTACGAAAAAAACTGCGTTCGCAAAGCACAATTCAATCAAATTTGTCAATTCCTATAATTGACATTCAAACGAAACTGTAGTTACAAACGAGAATTTAATGTATGCTAAAATAAAATACTCTGGTGGAGTGTAGCGGTTAAATAAAAGATGAAATTTTTCACTCAATTGTTCTCTCAATTTTATTGCTGGAAAACTATTGTAGACAATTGCTAATATTATGCAAAAATAAATTACGTTAACTTAATTCTTTTAAATTGTAAATTTTACTTCAAATGAATTAGACTGGTACGTTTATAAAATTAAATTTCAGTTAGATACTTCAAATTATGTCTAAATTTATGTAAAAACAAAAAAAAATTGGTTATACTAAAACTATTTTTTACTCGAATTTCCTTTCTCGATTATGAAAAATTACGCTACGTTTAAATTTGATAAATTACAGGTCAAAAATTTCCCTTTTTTAAGTATCTAACGAAGTTTGATTTACACTAATGGCTGAAAATTTAAAGATAATTAGAACTCGATGCAAATCTAATTTCCAATTATTATGTTGTGTGAAATCAATTTGATTGTGTTAAATAAATGTAAAGGAATTAAACAGCTTCGTAAGTAGCGCATAGTACATTTTTGGAGATACGTATTTTTGACTAAATACCATAGAATTGTTGCCCGTACTGCTGCTTGAACAAGACTAATACCAGTCTTGCATGACCGTCCACGAAGCTACGAAAAATCGAGAAATGACGTTAAAATGACGACAAGCAGCGCCACTTTCAAATGCAGTCAAAAACTGACGAGAAACGAGACAACGCGTGCCTATGCAATAGCAAAAATTACGACAAAAAGACGGCAAAAGTAAGATATCAAAAAGAGTTTAAGAGCAATAGAAAAATTTTTAATATTAGGCTCTAGAGGGTTAACTAGGATTACGTCTAAAAGACGGAAAAACGCTGTTAAATCTAGGGTCTATTTTGAGTCATTAAATGACGTTTTTTCATATATTTCTGTATAAGACATGCATGGTCGGCCATTTTGTGATCAAATTCCAATTACATTATTTAAACTTATACTAAATTGAACTTCTGAAAGACGGCACATGACGACTTGAAAAATTGCCAGTCAAAACGAAGTCTATATTTGATGGAAACTAAACTCCATTGTTTTAAAATTTCAAATATTGACGTAAAAAGGACATCGCTTGAAAGGGGTCAATAATAAATGAAAATTTGATCAACATATCCTAGTGTCGTAGAAAACTTGCATCTAAATGACATCGAAATGAGCAAGGAATTCATAATCTATTTTCAGTTAAAAAATGACGTTCTATAGATCAGACAAGTCTTAAAATGTTTGTTGGGAATTTTTATATGGCTACACCAGAAAAGGGTTGCCCGATTTATTTCATTTTTAAAATTTTGTTTGCTATTACTATAAAAACACCATGTACCAAATTTCAGCTCCCTACGTCGACGCGTTCTCAGGCAGTGTATACAAATATTTAGTGGAAACCGACAGTTTTGTATGGCAACTCCCTAGATGAATGCCCTTATGAAATTTCGTATATATTTCTAGAATGGTTTGTCGGACAGAAAAAATGATTATAACCAATTTTATAGGATTCCATATTCCGAAGAAGTCTTTTGTACAATAAAAATGTCTAGGATTGATCGTTTCCACAGTATATGTAAAAAACCTAAATTTTTATATGGCAAAACCAAGACGGTGTTGCCCGATTTAGTTCATTTTTGAAATTTTATTTGCTAATACAATGAAAACACCATGTACGAAATTTCAGCTCTCTGTATCGATGCGTTCTGAGGCAGTGTACAAATATATAGTGGAAAACGAAAGTTTTGTATGGCAATCCCACGAAGTAGTTGCCCGATTTGTCTCATCTTCGAACTTAATTTTCCTTTTTGTTTAAAGTCCGTGTACAAATTTCAGCTCTCTAAGTATACGCGTTCCCGAATTATCGTTCGCACAGACGGAAGGACGGACTTACGGATATGAAAGAATCAAAATAACTTTTAATATTATGAATGGGTGTCCAATCCATTTTGCTCTACCATCATTATTTCTTTGCGTTACAAATTGAATGACAAATTTAGTATATACCCTATAATTTCATTTAGGGGTATACAAATGACTTCAGACATCAAAAAGGAACATAAGCTATGTTATTTTGTGTACCTTGTTCTAGGACTCCCATATACTGGAGAGAACAAATTGTTCTGCCGATTGAAGCGAACTATTTGTACTGTTCGCTTCATTTATAAATCGGATATGAGAATGTATGAGGCGTTCATTTGTATATCTTTTGTTCTGCCTTGTTCTGCAGCTATTGAGAACTAAAAAGACAAAGAATGTATGATTAGAGGGTATTTCAACATTTGTTGAAAATTATATAAATAATGCTAGAAATGAGAATTTTTTGTTTTTGAAAAGTTGGTAGTATTTGAATTAGCATTTATGAGTAAAATACATTATTATTCTAACATGGTGTGATATATAATATACAATATAAAACATAAATAAAGTACATATAAATAAAAAAAAAATAGTATTTCAACTATTTAAAATGAGAAATAAGTGCATGTGCAGGGGATGTGTAAGTGTAGCACCTCTGTCTTAATTTTTTGTTAGTTCTACTAACTCTGAATCATCCAGAACGGCACATAAATGGTTTTCCAATAAGAGGTGTTATTTTGATATTCAAAGAAAAATGCCATTTTTTGAGATAAATGATCGGATCTTTATTTCATTATAAAGAGGAAGGTATGTCGTTAATAATGGAATATAACATCAGCCAAACGACCACCACGACCACGCCTACAGGACCATATCCTTTTCATGAAATTTTCCATAACCAAATCGCAAAGTGGCTGCCCTATGTCCTCGATAGCCTCACGAATTCCATCTTTGACTGTTGCTCCAGCCTCATTTTCGAAAAAGTAAGGTCCAATGACCCCGCGGGACCATAAACCGCACCAAACAGTCACACGTAGAGGATAGAGAGGCTTTTCAACAATAACTCTTGGGTTTTACGAGCCCCAGATGCCACAATTTTGCTTGTTAACGAAGCTATCGAGGTGGAAATGGGCCTCATCACTCAAGATGAGTTTTCGATGGAATTCCGGATCATTTTCATGCATTTCAAGGACCCAATCAGCAAAGACTCGACGTTGTTGATGATCTGCCGGCTTGAGTTCTTGTGTCAACTGAACTTTATAAGCCTTAAGACCCAAATCTTTATGCAAAATACGGTGTAATGACGTTTGTGGAATGCCTAATTCCAAAGAACGACGAGGAATGGACAAACCTGGGTTTTCTTCAACACTTTCGGCTACAGCAGCAATATTCTCGGCTGTTCTTGAGCGACGTGCACGGGTTTTATTCTTCACATCACTAACTTGTCCCGACAGCTCGAATTTTTCTACCAATTTCTGTATTGCAGTCCGACAAGGTGCTTCACGACAACCCAAAAATGTTCGAGTTTTACGAACCGTCTCTGCCACATTTTCACCATTTTTATAGTGAATTTTAATAATTTCAATTTCAGCTCTCTAAGTATACGCGTTCTCGAATTATCGTGCGCACAGACGGACGGACGGACGGACTTACGGATATGAAAGAATCAAAATAAGTTTTAATATTATGCATGGGTGTCCAATCCATTTTGCTCTACCATCATTATTTCTTTGCGTTACAAATGGAATGGCAAACTTAGCATATACCTTATGATTTCATCTAGGGGTATAAAAATCACTTCAGACATCAAAAAGGAACATAAGCTGTGTTCTTTTGTGTACCTTGTTCTAGGACTCCCACATACTGGAGAGAACAAATTGTTCTGCCGATTTAAGTGAACTATTTGTACTGTTCGCTTCATTTATAAATCTTCTATGAAAATGTATGAGGCGTTCTTTTGTGTATCTTTTGTTTTGCTCTGTTCTGCGGACACAAAAGAATACAGCTATTAAGAACTAAAAAGACAAAGAATGTATGATTAGAGGGTATTTCAATATTTGTTGAAAATTATATAAATAATGCTTGAAATGAGAATATTTTGTTTTTGAAAAGTAGGTAATATTTGAATTAGGATTTATGAGTAAAAGGCATTATTATTCTAACATGGTGTGATATATAATATACAATGTAAAACAGAAATAAAGGACATATAAATAAAAAAAAATAGTATTTCAACTATTTAAAATGAGAAATAAGTGCATGTGCAAGGGATGCGTAAGTGTAGCATCTCTGTCTTAATTTTTTATCAGTTCTACTTACTCTGAATTATCCAGAATGGCACAGATGTGTATACATATGTATATTCTTTTATAATGTTATTACACATTATTATTATTAGCACTCGTGTAATTAAGTTTCGAACTGCTGCCTTTGAGCTCTAAGCGCATACTGAGGCCCAAACTACATACTCGAACACAAGCCACAGGCCACTGGATGCATGCGTCTGAAGAAATGTAAATATATTGCTAAAGTCACATTCGTGGCCACTGGATGCACGCGTTTGAAGCAATGTAAAGGCATAAACACAATTGCGACGACAGACGACAAACGACGACGATATATCGCTGTCAAACTTCTAAAAGCACAACATCTTATGCGAATGTACCAAATTGCGACGAGCGACGATGAGCGATCGTCGAAGTTATCGTCGGGATTGATCAGTTTCTAATTTTGCCGTCGTCGCTGCAGTACTACCAACGAAATTAATCGAATGCAATGCAATTTTAGCATTCAGTTTTGTCTTTTTGAGGTGGTAGCACGCCGCGGTAAATTTCAAATAATGAGCTTTGAGGAAAAATTTATTGAGGACGTATGAATTCATAGAATAATTTATGATTTGCAAGACAGACAAGACAAGTGGACAAAAACAGACGTGGTTTGGATGGATATTTCAAAGCGTTTAATTTAGTTAATTTCTGCATTTTAAATTTTTTTTTCCACACTTTGGTCCATTGCATTTCTTTCAATATATTATAAAATATTCTTATTAAAAATCTCCTTTTAAAACGCTCGAAACATTTAATAAATGAAATTTCAGTATCTTCTTCTGTCACAATCGTTGTTGCAATTGTGTTCCCAATTTTTTGTTGTCTGTCGCTCTATGGCTCTGTCGTCGCAATTGTGTTTAAGCCTTTATACGTATATTGCTAAATTTACATTCGCGGCCACATGCAACGCTGTGGCCGTGTCCAAGTTTGATCAAATCTCAAATTTTGTTACTCGTGGCCCCAGTACTACCAACATTGAAGTATAAAAATGGTAGGTTATTCAATATGTCAAAAGGTTTGCAATTATTCGGAATTTTGTTTATCTGTCAGAAAGTTGTTTACCTGCGAGAAGCATTTCATACTGGGTTGTATTAATTCTACAAAAAAAAAAAAATAATAATAATAATAAAATGGAGGAAAAAATTATTAATTACATGAAAATACATACATTTATGAATAATAAGAAGCATGGCTTCTTGTAGCCAGTGGCCGTGATTGTAACTTACTTTGCTTCAGCAGTCGGCCACGAGCCTCAAGTGGCTTCTGGCCCATGGCCTGAGACCGTGAATGTATTTTGGGCCTAATTCACGCATAACGATATATCGTTGTCGGTATTTGCACTCAACGTGACAATATATCGTTGATCGGCACTAAAAGGGTTTTGAGTATAGTTTAGGAATACTTTTGTCTCCGAAAACGTCGCTGAAATATTACTAAAGTAAGAATCCGAATTATTTCTTAACTTTTTCGAAAAAAAAAAAATAAAATAATAAATAAAATTGTTGATATTTCTAGTATAGTCTGACTCCATTAATTCTAAACATTAACTTTTTATTATAATTAGTTTAATTTATAGATGCAATATCTCCATTCTCAAGACACTTTCAGTAATATCTCATATACCTAGATACAGGTACTTAGCAGCCGCATTAAGTTCGCAGAAATCATTCCAAGCTGCAAAGTGCGATTAAGAAATTTTATTAAATGAAAAACCACAATCAACCATTTCTAATGCCTGCTACTTAGCAAATTATTCAGCCTAGACAAAACCTTATCCACCGCCCATTAGGTGTTTTTTTATTTCTCATCAACTGCCGTTCCGTTAGTTAAACGACGACATTCCCAACATTGTAGCGAATGAAGAGAGCGCGAAAAAAAAACAAATAAAAACAAAAAACCGACAAGCACGCAACCCTGAAAAATTCAAAAAGCCATAGAAAGAAGAAGCGACGGGAAGAAGACAGGTAGAAAGAACAAAACATACCAAGATGAGTCCAAGTTAACTGTAATATTTGTAGTTGACGTAATTACCGCTAGAGTTCGTTGTACGGTAAAAATCCATACAAAGATGAAGCAACAAGAGATAAAGTGGTAATGTTTTGGCTAATTTCAGAATGCGCGTTTTCTTTAGTTGCAAGAAGTAGGCGAAGGGTTAGCGAGAGTATGTATAAGATGAAACCTGTCGGAACTTAAGCTACGGTCAAGTAATAAAAAACAAAATAAATAATAAGAAAATTCGTGTAAAGAAAAAAATTTGAAAGAGAAGTGAGTGCAGTAACACTCGTAAACTTGATTCACCGTTTAGAATCTTAAGATGGAACAAACGACGTCTCTTCACCTGGACGACGATGTACCTTTCTTTACTATACATACAATAACAATAATATATGGACCAGTACCAGTTTGCTCTGAGCGCCATCTACATTGCTGATAATCATTCTCCTAATCATTAAAACGAACAGACGACTATATACAACAAGCAGGGGAGGAGTGAAACTGGTTTCCTTCCCGGTCAGAGAACCTCTACCTCCGACTGCCCACATTATATTACAAGCTGTCTGAACACCTCAGTTCTTTGTCGCACAAATACTACAGTTTCACTGTGCGCCAAGCCAACCACCAGATAACAACTTCGGCTGGCTGAAGAGGAAAGATATATGATATGTTACAAGAATTGCGCGCGCGCGCGCAGCTTTATGACTTTACAACGGTAAAATGGACAACAGTGAAGGTCTTCAGAGAAAGTACACATTCTGTGGTCGTTGAGCTTTTCAAAGTTTCAGATTTTCATATAATATGACAAGAACGGCGGATGCTTCTCCTTCTCTTGTCAACTTTCCTGTTTTTTACTCCTCTAACTGTTTTCGAATGGTGCAGTCATCGTCACGTAAAGCGGTAAATTTGTGACGTTTTTACAGCATCAGATTACCGTTATTCCGAAAATATGTTATTATGTTGATGGCTGTGACGATAATCACATTTTGTTTTGGTATTTTGCCGCTCGGTTCACAGCGATTGCTATCGCTTGGCGGCAACTATAAGCGAATAAATATCTCATCTCTGATGAGATTCTAACTGATCGCGTTATTTAATTAGCTGCAAAATACATGCCGATGTACTACCTATATACACCTAGCTGGCGTAGGCTCTTGGCAAATGGCTTTGTTACGTTTCGCTGCTTCTAGCTTATTTGATTGTTATAGACGATAGCTTATTTTTTTCTTATAGTATTTTTGTTTTGTTGTTCTTGTTCTTGTTTTTTTTTTAATTGGTTTCTATTAATGTTTGACTATCAAGGAAATTTTGCGGGCGCGAGAGGAGATGTTGACAAGAACGAAGAGGTGATTGAATCTTTGATTTCCTCAGCTTAATTGGATTTTTGAACTTTAAAACTTTAAATATCTTTTCGAATCTTGAATGTTGTTTAATCGTTAGAATTATTATTGTTATGTAGTAGTGTGTATGTTTGTAAGAGATAGTGTGGAAAAGTTATTGCTTTAGGAAGTTGGTCACTAGTCTGATGGGAATGATCTAATGGTAATCTTTGCAGTCATATTAATTGAGCCGTTAATGAACATATGGTAGATGTGAAAGATTATATGATTAAAAAGCTTTCATTATGGTTATGGTATTAAACTCTTGAAACTCTCTCACACATTTATCTGAAAGGTGGAACTAAGATTTTTTCAGTGAGCATTATTATATCATAGATGAAATCTGTAGAGTATTACTAAGTTTGTCATTTAAATATTTAAAGTTATTTTTTTTTATGCATATCCGTCTGTCTGTCCGTCTGTCTATCTCTCTGTATGTCTGCCTGTCTGTCTGTCTGTCCATCCATAAGATAACTCGAAAACACGTTCACTTAAGGTAAAGATACACGGTGACAGACTTTTCGTCTCTGATCTCCAGTTTACAGAGACTAAAATCTCCAAAATGGAGAGGGTTTTGGGTACTCCAATATACTGCGGAAGATAGACTATAGTGATTGCAGAGAAGAAACAGACTACCAAGTACCCATCTTGAATTTGGGTGGGGGTGTCAATTTATTTATGACCACCAGAAGTGACTGGGAATGTAAGGAGGTGATCGTAATATCCGATATTTCTATTTTTACGGATGGATCCAAGACGAGTGAGGACACAGTGGCAAAAAGTAAAAATGCCTTAAAAATATATCCTTGGTGCACAAATTTTACGGGATAAAGGATAACACAACAAATTTGAGTGATTTTTTTTTTCATAATCAGAACGCTATGGACAAAACAAATTTTCTGCCCTAAATCTATTATATTAATTATTAATATTTTTATTAATTTCTTTCTAACAATTTGTCAAACTCACTCAACTTTATTCCTTTTCCTTTCCAAGTAAATCTACACTTAACTCCAGAACACACAAATAGTCTCCGAAAGTCTGGAGATGACAAATAATCAAACGTCGGAGACCGTAGACAGCACATGGAGACCTATTTGTTCTGAAATACACTACGGGAGACCAAAAAAGTCTCTAGAAATTTGGTCTTTTTAGAGATTTTTTGCGTTTCCAACGTGTATGCACGGGTCTCAGGGTCTCCAAAGAACAAAAACAGTGATTTCTGGAGGCTAAAGTCTTCAGCCGCGTCACTTTATTTTAGAGTGCTGAAATTCGCACACGGGCTTTTTAAATCCAAAGTAAATTTAAATTTGAAATACAACAAATCGTGCAACTCCTTTATGGGATTGCCATACAAAAATTTCGTTTTTCACTAAATATTTGGGCACTGCCTGAAAATGTGTTGACGTAGAGAGCAGAAATTTGGTACACATCGCTTTCATAAAAATAGTAAATAAAATATCAAAAATGAAATAAATCGATACATGGTGTTTTCATAGCAATAGTAAATAAAATTTAGAAAATGGACTAAATATGGCAACCCCTTCCTGGTGTTGCCATACAAAATTTAGAGTTTTCACTATATATTTGGACACTGCCTGAGAGAGCTCAAATTTGTTACACAGAGATATCATATAAATAGTAAATAAAATTTCAAAAATGACCTAAATCGGGCAAAACTTTCTTGGTGCTGCCATACAGAACTTCGGGCTTTCAATTTACTTAGGCTTTATATTATATATATTAAATATTATTAGTCTTAGGCTATTTCCAACTTTTCCTCTTGCCTGAATATGAAATTATGTGTCGATTTAAACGGTGTACTGCCCGTAGTCAGAACGTACACGCAAATTTGAGTTAAGTGACACTGAAATGAATGCACTGATAATTTTGGATTTAAAGCAGTGGTTTATCCCTTCAACACTGTACACTTCCTTATAACTATCACTAAAATGATCACAATTATTTTCTACAATTTCCCAATGGTTGAAGTAGAAAGGAATTATACACAAGTGATTGGGTCAGAGATTTAAACACATTCGAAGACACACTTATTCACACAGATTTTTAATGCACGATTTCCAAGAATAGTTGTATTGGGACAAAACTCAACATATATATGTTCGGGTCAGAGAAAATACTTATTGGCAAACAATTGTTTATAAGATCGCTAAGAAAGCAATATATAAAATAAATATAGAGTTAGTTGAATCGTTTTAGTTGATAAATATGCACACGTAGTGTATAGCGAATAGATGTATATATATATATGAGTAAATTTATTATAGAATAGATATATAAATAAATAATAAAATGTTACAAGTGACTGGTACTCACCGACCCAAACTTGGCACTTAAGATGGTTGACTTCAAGCTAATGTTAAGACCCTTTGTTTTAATCGTTGATTAAAACAATTCTTTATTTCTGTTAAAGGCAGAAATAAAATGTTAATGTTAGTAATTATTATTTCAGTCAGCTCCCGAAATAATATTCTTTAAGTCAGTCAATGCCCGGCTTAAAGTGTTATCTTAACTTCAGTCAACTCCCGAAGTAAGAATTTTATTTTAGTCAACTCCCAAAATAAAATGTGTGTTAGTAATGATTATTTCAGTCAGCTCCCGAAATAATATTCTTTAAGTCAGTCAATACCCGGCTTAAAGTGTTATCTTAACTTCAGTCAACTCCCGAAGTAAGACTTTTATTTTAGTCAACTCCCAAAATAAAATGTGTGTTAGTAATTATTATTTCAGTCAGCTCCCGAAATAATATTCTTTAAGTCAGTCAATACCCGGCTTAAAGTGTTATCTTAACTTCAGTCAACTCCCGAAGTAAGACTTTTATTTTAGTCAACTCCCAAAATAAAATGTGTGTTAGTAATTATTATTTCAGTCAGCTCCCGAAATAATATTCTTTAAGTCAGTCAATACCCGGCTTAAAGTGTTATCTTAACTTCAGTCAACTCCCGAAGTAAGACTTTTATTTTAGTCAACTCCCAAAATAAAATGTATGTTAGTAATTATTATTTCAGTCAGCTCCCGAAATAATGTGATTAGTTAATAAGAATTGTCCCTACCTAGTCAACCTATCCCAAACGATGCCAAGTGCAAAAAGAGATCGAGATCAGTCAGCTTGTCGTTTATATAGCCCTTGCTTGCACACGACACCACTGATAGAGTAGCAGCGGCGCATGATTGCAAGAATTGGCAGTGCAGCTGTGATCTTACGGTACTAGCGATAAAATTTGCCTAGCAACGAACAAAAATGCATAGCAACAAGAAACTTAGAGCTTCACATGCTGCTGTGTTAAATTAAATTATATTTGCAAAAAATAATCTCTCTATCACGTAGCGAAAAAATTCCCGTTGGATATTTCTTGTAATGATGATAATGATAGAATTGCAAATTGATCGGCTTGATCTGATTATATTTGTGCCATGCATTGTATGCTACATGACAACACATGCTTTTGTTAGATGTTTTACTTATTTTTGGGAAAAATATAATTAGATTGAATTTATTTGATTTTCAGAATTCAATTTCAGCGTGGTATTGTTGTAATATGTTCCCTTTTCAGAAATTGTTTTTTAGTACGAATCTAACGGTTAAAACATATGATAATGATTTGCTCGATGAGGCTATATTTGTATTGTATTTGTGCAATATGTTATGTATATGACAAATACATAGCTTTGTTTGGTTGTGTATCTGTGTTTTGACTGAGAGTGATTAGATTTGATTTAGTTTTATAAAAATGTTCATGCTTTGTTTTCAGGATTTTTTCTTTTCAGAAGATATCTGTTGAGAAACATATATTCGAAGCGATTTGGTTCGAACATACTGCCCCCCGTTGAAAGACTGCAAGAGTCTTTCAAGTAAAGATCCTTAAGCTACATTTCTAAGAAAGAAGAAAGTTTGACCTCACTCACTAAGCAATTAATCAAGACATAGGTTTGGTGTTGTATTGCAGGAGTAGAGATAGATTGATGTCATGTTGTACTTATAGATACACGAAATATTTATCCTTGGGAAAATACACAATTTTCCGGTAACCACCTAACGATTGAGAGTAGAAAATCAAAATCAAGGAAGTGGGTGGAATGAATAAATAAGGACTATGGTGTAAGAAAAGAAAACATAATTCTTACTAAATAATTTTAATGTGACCATTAGCTTTTATTTTAACTTTAGGACCATCTTTGATGGTGAATCGCTGATTTCTTTTCTTGCTGCGCTTTAATGCTGCCCAGGATACAGTGGATAAGTTATTTGTAGTATGTAACCTACGTGGTATGTTGATGATACTAATATGATGTAATTCGGATTTGAAATCGCGTAACTGCTTAACAATGTGTGCCGGGATTGATTTAATCCATGAACATCCTGCATGCCATAAAGCTTGCATCAAAATTTTAGCACTAATTACAATTGGAGATATCCAGCCAAGTGGATCCAAAAGCGTTGCGATTTCTGAGAGAACAGAACGCTTTGTAGAGAGGCAATCAAGTCTCTTTCTGTATTGTAGCGTGAAGTAATCAGATCCTGGATACCAATGAATACCTAAAGTTTTTATAGACTCATCGCTTGCTAATCGCAAAGGAAGTTGAACTTCTCTATCAGTTTCGGGAATCCTTGATAATAGATCCGAGGAATTGCTGACCCATTTTCTCAAATTAAACCCTCCTAAAGATAACAGATTGGGTAGTTGGTCTTGTATTTTGAAAGCTTCTTCCATTGTGTCTGATCCTGTAAGAAGGTCATCAACATAGAAGTCTCGCAACACTATTCTTGCAGCTTCAGGAAATTTGTCGGCTTCATCGAAGGCTAGCTGGTTGAGTGTTTTGTTTGCGAGATATGGGGCTGGCGTGGTGCCAAAGGTTACGGTGGTTAATTTGTAATCTTGAGTGGGCTCGTTGTGATTATTTCTCCAAACTATTCTTTGATAGTTTTGATCTGGAGCTTGAATCTTTATCATTCTATACATTTTTTCTATGTCAGCCGACATAGCGAATTTATACTTTCGCCATCTGAGAATGATGGAAAGGAGTTCAGACTGCAGCACTGTACCCGTATGTAGCTGTTCGTTTAGACTTTTTCCATTAGTCGTTTTAGCCGAAGCATCAAAGACGACGCGAACCTTTGTGGTGGTGCTATCTTTGATAACAGCATGGTGAGGAAGATAGTAGCTTTGTTCATTGCTTACTATCTTATTAGCCACTGTCATGTGACCTAATGACTTGTATTCGTTAATACAAGCTTTGTATTCCTGATAGAGTTCAGGATTTCGTTCTAATTGCCGTTCTAGGCTGTAGAACCTACGTAATGCCATACCACGAGAGTCACCTAGGCTGGGACTTTCTGCGATGAAAGGCAGGCGAACTTCGTAACGGCCATTTGCGTTACGAACATGAGTTTTTTGATAAAACTCTTCACATTCTTGATCTGCTTTAGACAGCTTTCTTCCTGGATTAACTTCTTCAGTTTCCCAAAACTGACGTAAAAGTTTATCCAGTGAAGTGTCGTCGTCGTAATGAGCTTTTGCTGTTAACGCAGATGCTGTTAAGAATGTGGATGTATTTTTTAGCTTTCCGAAAAGTATCCATCCGAGGGTACTGTTTTGGGCAGTTGGTGTTCCTGGAGGACCTTTCCGTAAACCTTCCAAGAGAATTTCGCTGTACACATCTGCTCCTAAAAGCAGGTCGATTTTTCCTGGTTTAAAGAAAAATGGATCGGCAAGTGGTAGCTCATGTATATGACTCCATTCTTTGTTTGGAATGGTTGAAGGGGGTAAAATGTCCGTAATTGTATCCACTATAAGGGCTGTAACCGTGGTTGCCGTAGTTGTGGTTGAATAAGGATATATGTTCAATACAGTTTGTTTTTGAACATTTGTAGTTTCAGTTTTTCCCAGGCCAGTGATTTGAATTTCCACGTTTGTAGTGGATGATTGCAGCTTACGTGCGGCGGCTTGAGTTACAAATGAAACTTGAGAGCCTGAATCTATTAAAGCTCTCAATACCAACATATTTCCCTTTTTTGTAGGAACGTTTAGCAATGCTGTGGCAAGCAGTGCTTGTTTGGTATGATGATTTTTTGCATGAAGGGTGTGAAGAGATTTATTGGATGTGCAAGGTGAATTACAAGGTTGAGCTTCTGATTGCTGCTCCCTTGGCTTGAATTGGGTCGAGGCCCTTGGAGTGGCATTATTCCTGTGAAGTAAAGAATGATGCCTCCTTCCACATCGCTGACATGAAAACTTACTTGTACAAGTTTTCGTAGTGTGCCCCTTTGATAGGCAGTTATTGCATAATTGATTTGATGTGACAATTTTGAATTTATTGTCTACATCGAGTTTTATGAATTTCGGACATTTAAATAGACGGTGCTGCTCTTTGCACAAGGGACATGCTTGGGTAGATGACATAAAATGGGTAGATGCTCTTGGGACTTGAGCATTTTTGATGGCTAGGGACGGTTTGGTATCGACTATGGCTTCTAAAATTCTAAATCTAGATTGTAAAAATATTTTTAAGGATTCGAAGGTGGGAAGTCCTTCTGCTGTATTGACCTCTTGTTCCCATGCACGGTGCGTTTCTGCTGGTAAACATTGTACCACCATATAGATGAGAATTGCATCCCATTGCTTAGTGGAAACTTGCAATGCCTCGAGTTCGAAGATACATTCGGAAGACTTATCTAGCAAGATTTTGATAGCTTTAGCTGATTCGTGGACTGCTTTAGGTAGATTAAAGAGTGCTTTCAATTGGGCATTTACCAAGACTCGTTTATTATCATACCTTTCAAGCAATATCTTCCATGCGCTGTGATAACTCGAGTTGGTCATAGGAAATTGACGCAATAAGTGCTCTGCTTCTCCAGATACACTTGATTTCAAATAATGCAATTTCTGCACCGAAGATAACGCAGTATTTGTATGCACCAGGGAATTGAACAGATCGTGAAAAGGTCTCCAGGAATCATAAGAACCTGAGAATTTTGGGATTGTGATGCTAGGTAGTCTCAGAGACGATGAAGTTTCACATTCTAATTTTGGACTTGTTTCAACCTTTATTTCGAATGCATCTAATGCATCCCTAAGAATACCTCGAAAAGTAAAGTATTGACTTTCCACCTTTGAAAATTGATCTTTTGCGAAATAATCGTACTTTTGAAGTTCACTATCTTCCAAAGCCTGCGTGGCTTGAATAATTGTATAGTGATCTTTCTTGTACTCTGACCAAATTTCACTTAGAGCGGTTAATCGCTCAGAAATAAGACCTTTCGTTCGTTTTTCTACATCAGTTTTGGTGTAGTTATTAAACGACTTTTCGAAGATTATTGCAGAAGTGGCTTGGTTGCCCAAAAGTTTTTGAAGTGCAGACATACTTAAAAGATTGAGAAAATAAAACACTAGACCTTAAATCCGGCTCGAAGGACCATAAAATGTACTGCCCGTAGTCAGAACGTACACGCAAATTTGAGTTAAGTGACACTGAAATGAATGCACTGATAATTTTGGATTTAAAGCAGTGGTTTATCCCTTCAACACTGTACACTTCCTTATAACTATCACTAAAATGATCACAATTATTTTCTACAATTTCCCAATGGTTGAAGTAGAAAGGAATTATACACAAGTGATTGGGTCAGAGATTTAAACACATTCGAAGACACACTTATTCACACAGATTTTTAATGCACGATTTCCAAGAATAGTTGTATTGGGACAAAACTCAACATATATATGTTCGGGTCAGAGAAAATACTTATTGGCAAACAATTGTTTATAAGATCGCTAAGAAAGCAATATATAAAATAAATATAGAGTTAGTTGAATCGTTTTAGTTGATAAATATGCACACGTAGTGTATAGCGAATAGATGTATATATATATATGAGTAAATTTATTATAGAATAGATATATAAATAAATAATAAAATGTTACAAGTGACTGGTACTCACCGACCCAAACTTGGCACTTAAGATGGTTGACTTCAAGCTAATGTTAAGACCCTTTGTTTTAATCGTTGATTAAAACAATTCTTTATTTCTGTTAAAGGCAGAAATAAAATGTTAATGTTAGTAATTATTATTTCAGTCAGCTCCCGAAATAATATTCTTTAAGTCAGTCAATGCCCGGCTTAAAGTGTTATCTTAACTTCAGTCAACTCCCGAAGTAAGAATTTTATTTTAGTCAACTCCCAAAATAAAATGTGTGTTAGTAATGATTATTTCAGTCAGCTCCCGAAATAATATTCTTTAAGTCAGTCAATACCCGGCTTAAAGTGTTATCTTAACTTCAGTCAACTCCCGAAGTAAGACTTTTATTTTAGTCAACTCCCAAAATAAAATGTGTGTTAGTAATTATTATTTCAGTCAGCTCCCGAAATAATATTCTTTAAGTCAGTCAATACCCGGCTTAAAGTGTTATCTTAACTTCAGTCAACTCCCGAAGTAAGACTTTTATTTTAGTCAACTCCCAAAATAAAATGTGTGTTAGTAATTATTATTTCAGTCAGCTCCCGAAATAATATTCTTTAAGTCAGTCAATACCCGGCTTAAAGTGTTATCTTAACTTCAGTCAACTCCCGAAGTAAGACTTTTATTTTAGTCAACTCCCAAAATAAAATGTATGTTAGTAATTATTATTTCAGTCAGCTCCCGAAATAATGTGATTAGTTAATAAGAATTGTCCCTACCTAGTCAACCTATCCCAAACGATGCCAAGTGCAAAAAGAGATCGAGATCAGTCAGCTTGTCGTTTATATAGCCCTTGCTTGCACACGACACCACTGATAGAGTAGCAGCGGCGCATGATTGCAAGAATTGGCAGTGCAGCTGTGATCTTACGGTACTAGCGATAAAATTTGCCTAGCAACGAACAAAAATGCATAGCAACAAGAAACTTAGAGCTTCACATGCTGCTGTGTTAAATTAAATTATATTTGCAAAAAATAATCTCTCTATCACGTAGCGAAAAAATTCCCGTTGGATATTTCTTGTAATGATGATAATGATAGAATTGCAAATTGATCGGCTTGATCTGATTATATTTGTGCCATGCATTGTATGCTACATGACAACACATGCTTTTGTTAGATGTTTTACTTATTTTTGGGAAAAATATAATTAGATTGAATTTATTTGATTTTCAGAATTCAATTTCAGCGTGGTATTGTTGTAATATGTTCCCTTTTCAGAAATTGTTTTTTAGTACGAATCTAACGGTTAAAACATATGATAATGATTTGCTCGATGAGGCTATATTTGTATTGTATTTGTGCAATATGTTATGTATATGACAAATACATAGCTTTGTTTGGTTGTGTATCTGTGTTTTGACTGAGAGTGATTAGATTTGATTTAGTTTTATAAAAATGTTCATGCTTTGTTTTCAGGATTTTTTCTTTTCAGAAGATATCTGTTGAGAAACATATATTCGAAGCGATTTGGTTCGAACAAACGGCACCCTAATGATTTGTTGTAATTGGATCAGCCACATTTTCCATCAATAGTTTTGTGGCTTGTAGTCTATTTAAAATTACTATTTAGCTAGGGATTTAAATATTATAATCAAAAATAATAATGATCAGGTGTTTTGTGTAAAAATCCAATCCTGTAAATACATTCATTTCTGGAGGAGCTATGAAAATGGGGAAATTAAAGATCTAAAGTAACATCATACTTCGCCTTGCTATGACTGACCTTGACTCCAGAATTGTTCATATATTTCAGGAATTTGTTAATTCCTTCCCTTTTGGAAATCTTCATTTCGGCGGTTGAAATATATTAAAAAAAAATCTTTTTTCTAGCTGGAAATTATTTGATATTGATACGCCTGATTTTGAAGAAGAAAGACTTCCAGGGGATGTGAAACTAGTGACCCTAGTAATCCTACACAATGTGGACTAAAAAACCTTCAGCAAACATCAGTTTGATTCTCATAAGCAGATATAGATGTGCAAATGATCATGATTTTATTAGACCAGGGGTACCCAATCTTTAAGCTTCCCCTGGCCACATTGGAAGAAGGCCAGTTATATTGGGCCACACATAAAATATATTAACCCTAAAAGTAGCAGATGAACAAAACACTTAGAATATACATACTGAGTTAATAATTTTAAGTAATTTAAACTTCATTAATTCATGAATTTTTTATTATAAAATTTAAGAAATAGCAACATGGAATTAATGTGATATTTGACATTGTTTTTGAGACAATAATGCTTCGATTCCTAGTAGAAATTACTCACAGTTTTTCCTGTGTCCTGTCACGCAAGTGGCAATTATTACGTATAGAAATACTAATTTGACTGAAAAGCATCAAGGTGTTTGCAATTCATGAAGAAACATATGAAGAATTAAGTCCTGATGAGCCATCTGATGAGAATTTATTAAATCTTATCCAAGAGCTGATTGGATATCATGAAACTTCTCCCTATTTACTAAGCCAGCAATAAATAAATTTATTCTTCTCATCACCGTGTCAGATGACATTTCTAATAGGAAAATTAAAATGATTTGTGATTTGTTTATTTAAATTTTTAAATTGTTTATTTTAAATGAATTTTTTTAATTGTTTTTCCGCGGAAAGACTGTCGTCCACGCTCATATGCTGAACAAGATGTTATGCCAAAATCCTTACGCCTCAGCGTTTGAGAATTTGATTTTCAACCGGAGTTTGAATTCGGAAAAATATATGAAATCAATCGTAAAATCAGATACTCATTATAAACTCATCATGACACTCATTGATATACTCACTAATAAGCTCATCATTATCCTCATTGACATCCTCATTAGTTAGCTCATCGTGACACTCATTAACATGATCATTAATAAGCTCATCGTTACCCTCATTCACGCGCCCATTAATAAGCTCATCGTGACACTCATTATGTACTCATCGAAGTGCTTATCTAATATTGTAAAATGCACAAAAGAGAAGCAAAGTATACATTTCTAATTAAGTGAAAGAGATGCAAAATCTCATACAAACTATCTGTGAATAAGTAAATAAATGATTTTTTCCCGGTATTGATTCAAACGCGAATAAATTTCATCATGATGTTCATCTGATTATTCATGAGGAGCTCATTGATGAGCTCATCATTATTTGTCTACCAGGGGATAATTGGTTACATCAAAGTAGTTGCAATTATCAGTCAGTTTTCAAGCTGTTCATCAGATATTTTACTTTTATTTTCATTCTTCGTGTGCTTCATCCTTGAAAACAGGTGCCAACAAATACGGGTGCTTCAAAATAGCGATTCCGTGATTCCATGAATAATACATGAATGTGAAGCAAAGGATATTTTTCAGTGGGAAGATGTTTCTTATGGAAGTGCAGTAAAGAAAAATTATTAAATTTTTGTTTAAGTTGAATGCCAAATTGCAGCTCTATGCATTCCATTTGAAAATTTTCAGGTAAATTGTTGATGCACAAACAAACAAACAAATTGATGATTGAACAAACATTTATTATGTCGAGAGGTATCTACTCCCATGGCAATGTTGTATAGATAAAGAGAATGTTTTATAAAATTGATTGAGAAATTTTTTAAGTATATGAGTTTTGTTGGGCCGCATTTAAAGCCATCCTGGGCCGCATACAGACCGTGGGCCGCGGTTTGGACACGTCTGAATTAGACCAACAAAAGGATTTTTGATAGGGTCTCGAACGAGCATCTTTGCACTATACTCTAGAGGAACTTTTTATTCTGCCAAGGTAGATCGATACCATCGGGAAGCTATATAGACTTATAGTAATCTCGATTAAATATGAAGAACTTTTATCTAGTTCCACATTGAGTTATCGAATAGGACTGCACGTTCCAGAGTATGCTTTATGATTTTTCACTGGAGCCGATACAGATAACTTTTCGTCGAATGTTGGCGGAATATTCAGTTCACCTACCATATTCCAATGTAAATCGTCTTATGTTGGCGTATGCAGACGAACTTTCTATTTTTGCGAAAAAAAAATTATTCTTTTCCAATCGCTCATGCTGCTTTTGAGATCTATGGAAGTGTAGCTGAAATTTAAATTAATTTTGGTAACAACCAACGTTTGTGGTGTGGAAGATGGAGAAATTGTGTAAATACACATTGAACATAAAATAGACTAATACTGGCTAGATATGTAGAGGTTGTGTCTATAATGAACGTGAAAGTAATTTGAAATAATATCCAAAGGCCTCTGGGGAAACTATGTAGAGTTTTAAACTCATAGCAATAAGGAGGAAAGTTATAAAAATTGCTTGATTACCTTGTCCTTTGCGCATTTTTTCGAGTCTAACATCGGATTTGTAAGACCTTTTCAAGATAAATAGATGTCTTTTAGTGTGGAAGATGATGAGTCGCTGAAAGTTTGCCAGTCAGGATCGATGAAACGATGAAAATAGACTTATTGAGTTAGTTGTGAAATCATGGTGTCTTCAATTGCATGCCCTACAATGAGTATTTTACCGGAAAGGTGACTTGATATCTAAGTGATGGGTGAATGTACTGAGAGGGTTTGGCAAAGGGGAAAACTACTATCTGCTTCTACCGGATCGACTTGCCTACTCCCAGGCGAGCATATTATCTCTAGTGATATATTTGAGGATTTGATGCTGACATACATCTTCCATCTGAAACCAGTGACCTTGGCACTCAGATAGACGAGGCTTTCATGTTGAACAGACTACCCCGCACAACTTTCAGCATGTGAATTTTCCGTGATGATCTTATGTCCATATGATCTCCACATGGCGTACTTAGCTTGAGTCGTATATGAGCGTGATCAGTTGCAAACATATTGACTAACGAGTTCGTAGGATTTGCACAGTTCGTGGTGGTGAATGCACCCTGTTTCACAGGATCTTCAATTGCCTGGCTTTACAACAAGGGTCATATTATCCATCCAGCGTTCGATATTATATGGGAATGAGACAACTGACTCAAAAATCCGTATATATTTTTACTGAAGTAAAAGCTGTCACAAAAAATTAGGTCCGATAGAGAACCACGGGCATATGTTCCTTGAGGTATTAAAGGAGCAATGAGAAGAACAAAATCAAGCCTAAAAAAAAATTAGGATTTCATGTATCCACCCTACTTCCCCAAAATATACATGCATAAGAAAAGGATTCAGAATTATCCTTATAATGAAAAAAGTCATCTGAAAATCTTACCTGTCATGACTCCACTTGTGCTTGATGAACTGTCTCGTTTGTTGTGCTGCGAAGCACTTGAAGAATGCGGCTGCAACTGTTGTGTTGTTACAAGGATACTATTGCAACGAGAATCACCACCACCACCACCACCACCGCCAGCACCAGAAGATCTCTTATCTGCTACCGATTCTACCCAGCTACTAGTGCTACTGCTGCTATTAGTCCTGAAGCGACTAGTACAACTCTCGTTTGCTGGTGGTCCACTTAGAATGCTCGAATTACTCTCATCAGCTGTGACATTTAGAATTATCTCAGATTCGATTTTGATAAGTTTTGGTGGCGTCACGGGCAGAAGTTCCAGTCTTTTTTGTGCGTTTATTTCACTGCCACCCTGTATCGCCTCAAATTTGATCAGCTGATGATAATCGTTAGTTGAATTCGATTTAGTTTCTTTATCGTCAATTTTAACTGATTGTTTTCCACCCTCTTGAATATTTTTTTTATGTAGCGTAGGGGATGATGAATTATGATGCGGCAGTAACGGTGGCGGATGGTTTAATGGTGGTGAATTAGATATTTCCGTCGTTGCCCGTGACGACAACACTTGAAATGGTATTATTGATGGTGGTGGTGGTTGGTGTGGTAGTGGTGGTGGTGGTGGTGGTGATGATGATGATGATGGTGATGGTGAAGATGGTAGCAGTGATATTTCGTTAGCGGTCGCCACTTTAATATATTTTCTTTTTTCAGTTATCTTTTATATATTTTATACCAGTAATTCCGTAAGCTTATGTTAAACAATTTCTATTGATTTTTCACTACGTTATGAAGGCAAGTAAGCCTGTTTCTATTAGTCAGAGAAAAAAATAAATAAATAAAAGAAAAAAACTTCTTCACCAAATTCGTGATTATTTCCAAAATTCATATGCCATGGAATCTCAACACCTCGATATTTTATTTATTATTTCAATAATCACAAAATAGCAACAACATCAAAGACAATAACCCTACAACAATAACAAAAACAATAACAACACCAGAAATGATGGTAATTTATTATCAGAATTTCTGTTTCGTAATCGATAAAAACACAACCCCAAACTCTAATGCTTATATGGGAGTCGTACTGGGGATGGTGATTGTATATGTGTATAGAGGACCGTGGGAATTTCTGTTTTCCTTCCCCCTCTGATGGAATTTTATTTTCCTTATTTTACTGCTGCTGCTGCTGCTGCTGCTACTGCTTCTGGTTCTGCTGCTGTTGGATACCGAGATGATTTTATGCATGCAAAATGCAAAATATCTTGATGTTGGTAGTGAAGAAAATTTTTATAGTTTGTTTATGTCGAACAACACCTATGTATATGCACACACACACATATATACACACGTATGAAAAATACACTACTTTTATAGCTTGGACAAAAACCGGTATATTCTATATGCAAACCTTTTAAGCGATAAACAATTTTATGTATGGTATCGCGTTCACTTCCCCTATTAATCGAATATTATACTTTTCTTAGATTTTACGAGACTTATAATTATCTTTTCCTAAGAATTCGACGTGAATTAAAAAGAACACAATTTTATCGTTTTCTTTTCGAATATATAAACTGCGAAAAATTTTAAAAAAATTTAACAAGTTTTTTTTTGTTTTACTTCCCCGAATAGTTTTACTTCCTTATGGTTTTTTTTTTTGCTGTCTTGTATTTATTTATTTATTTATTTTTGTGATAATTAAATAATTTGCTCGAGAAGAATCAGTTTTGTAAGAAAATACGTAGACACGACATTGAAATAAGAAAAATCAGCCTTTTATACGTGAAAATCTTTTGTTGACTTCTTTCCGTTAAATTTTATATATTTGTTTTATATAGCACAAAATCAGTCGAATTAATTTATTTATGTTTTTTTGTTTGCTTTGATTTATATCGTTAATTATTATTAAATTATTTAAACTTTAACACTATATATTTATTAAATTTGCTACTTTATGTTTCGGTTGCGTCTTATTATTTATTGCTATGCTTTGCTTTATTGTTGTTCGATTTTATTTATTGGTGTTTTTTTTTTTTTTTTTTTAAAAAAGAAAGATACAAGTGAACTCTTCTTATTTTAGGTAACTTCTGATTTGGTGAAAAAAATTTGTTGCCGTAGTATGTTATGTAGATATAGATTTTATATTACAGTTATATGTGTATATATATATTTAAGCAGCTACCGAAAATCTTTAAATGCAACTCATGAAAGTTGGAATTAAGAGTTATAGGTAATATGTGTTATGCGCACCACCACTCCATAAATTTATTGGAGAAATCTGGAAATGAGGATATTTTCTACATCACACTTATCACTTTTTGCATATTTTTTATCTTTTTCACTAACTATAATAACATAAGTTTTGTCACAGGCAACACAAACTGCACCTTTTTCTCGTCGACGACGGTAGCGGCGGCGACAACAACACACACCCTTTCTGTGATAGCAAAATATTATGTATAGTATAAATCGAACTCACGAACGATGTTTTTTTTTTTTCTTTCGTGTTTTCCAATAAAACTTTTATCACTGATGGCAAATTAGTAATCCTTTTCGTCCTTGCCTGTGTAGTATTTTTACAATAAGTCCTTTTGCGAAAAAACAAAAATATTGAGTCAAGAATGGCGGAAAATCACTTTTTTTCCTCTTCATTCCAGCGAATGTTCGTTCGGTGTTCACTTGTGTACAAGTAAATGCAAAGGGGAGGTGTGCGTATTATAACTCAGAAGGAATAAGGATGTACAGAGGAGAGATTGTGATGTGTTATGGAATTTTCGTTTCCTCTAAAGGATATTAGGAATGTGCGCGCAAGTGTTGGTTTACAATGAATAGTTTTATCATATCGATTTGAATTTATACTGGAATTACTAGGGATTTTGGGGGAACATTTTTAGTTGTGAAAATAGTTTATGGGGTGGAAAAAAAATTTGTAATAATAATTTTGATAAAAAAAAAAATGATAATTGTTATTGGTATAGTAGAATATGACAAAATTTTTAGAGTCATATACGGTGGGTGGTCTAATTATTATACTCCGTAGGAATTATCCATGAAAATCAAGTTTGATTGCTTTTCAAATCAAATTCATAAGGTTTAGGGTTGTTTTATTTTTTTTCATATTTTTTTGTTTTACCTTATGCTATTTTTGTGCCATCGACATATTGATGTAGGGCAGCCTGAAGTTATAATGTCTTGCCAATATCACTATGTTATCGTCATTTGTGCTTTTCGGACGAATTTTCCATAGAGATTTTACGAAGATTGTATAATCATATCCCACACAGCACAAATGTGTCCGTGGTATGTTACTGGGAAATCCTGTTAAGATATATAAATTGTCCGGTCCCAGTTAATAACTTAGGACATTCCTGGGAGTGATGAATGTCCGGGATTGGGATGTGCCTGGTAGATCCCATGCCCTTCCCACAGGATTTACTGTAGTTGTACTTAGGAACAGTTCACACATTCAATAATGTAAAATTCCCGTTACAAGCGTACCTAGGACGTCTTACGGAATTCCTAATTTGCTAACAAGAAGAATATCTGAACATATTGTTTAGTATTTTCTGGGATTGTAACATTTTTTTTTATGGGTAGGAATTTTAACAAAAAATAAATACTGGCTGGAAAGTATATGCCAGAGGTGGATGCACTAGCACAAAACATAAATCCAATATTGTTAACACAGGCAAAGTAAATTCCTATCACAAAATTACTAAAAAATCAAGTTCGTAAATGTACAACTAGAAGACATTCCCAAAAACAAGAAGAAATTTTCAGAATCGAATAGATTTCTAGTATAGCTTTACGCATATAGCTGGCTTCAACAACTCAGTTCCCAAATGGCTTCCTTCAATACATACTTTTTTATTATATTTTTGTACACCAAAAACGACACACCAAGCGACAAATAAGTACTTTCACCAGAGAACCACGTGAACCATCAGAATCAGAGAACAACCCGAAATAAATTCTGGAAGAGGAAAAACGACTTTCCCATGTTTGTCCCAAAATTGTCCTGCACATTCCGTATGTATTTGTCTGCAAAATACTGAGAATGTTCCCATAGAGAGTAATTGTGGGATATCCCAGGGCATAACTTATGGAGAACTTTTAATAACTCCTATAAATAACGTCCTAAGTACACACTGAATACCTACTTCCTGTTTATCCCGGGAAAGCAATGGGATTTGTGGGACAAGAATGGGATGTCCCTGAGTAATTTTGTGCTGTATGGGATATTTCAATAATGATCTGGGGATTCTTAAATTCTAAGTGAAATGATCGTCTTCAAATTATTGAAGGAAGCATGCAGCATATATGAAAACCAATGAGTTGTTTGGAAATGACAAGTATATTTCGTGGGTTCATTGATAAAATGAACCAAGACTATTTTTAAAACTGATACAAATGATTAGAGTTGGTCCATTGTTGCTGTGAAAAAATGCACAAATATTTGTCATGCATTTGGTATTTTCCTTCATCACGGCTCTTACACTTCCAATTTTCCAACTGGAATAATTTTTCTTTTAAAACAATTCGCACTATTCGTTCGTTTTTCGCTTTAAAGTCATTTTTTTAATCTGTGACCGTGGCTCAATTAAGCATTCAACCCGTCATTTTTATGTAGGACCATTGAGTAAGAAGTATAATAGAGGACGAAAGCAGAGCAGTTTATCTTTATGACTTAATTGCCTAAGGTACATACATTACATACCTACCTGTGTTACAGAAAAATGAAATAAGAAATAAAATGCCCCGCACTGAAATTACGAATTTGTATACGTTTGTCAAATGGTCGTACTATAAATCAGCAACGCTATTTAGAATATGAAGAAAATCTTGTGAAGTTATTTGTTACAAATTTTTTCCACATTTCTATGACGCGTTAAATAGTAAAAAGAAACAAAACAAGAAGATTCGATTAAAATCTGTGCTGTGTTATGGCGCTATTTACTATCGAAGACAACTTAATTTTCTCATAATTTCCTCATTTTTGTCAACAGATGGCGGACCTTATATGAACCGCAATTCTGCCAGTGCAGTGATTTAGCTTGCTCTGCTTTCGTCCTCTATTATACTTCTTACTCAATGGTAGGACTCAGCTTCATTCCATTTCTGCAGGACAGAAGTTTTCTGTTTTGAAGTACATTACAAATTCACCCGATCTTGAACCAATATAAAATGTTTGGATGGCTCTTAAAAAAGAAATTTCTAGCGAGAAGGTGCTAACAAATAAAATGTAGTTAATTAAGAAGAAGTATAGGTGGTACGTAAGGTCAGATCAAGGCGCATGTGAATGGTGCTACGTTAGTGTCCTCGCGAGGTTTCATTGGTAATTAGAAAAAAAATGCAAGCCTTATAGAACTATAATAAATAATTCTTTACGATGTTCGCTCATTAATAGACAGAAAATCTTCTGGCCTACCCAGCTACTGCTCCACCAGACCAGTAATCCTCTCCGGACTTATGGCGTTATAAAATAAAATTTTGATTTTTTTTTAAATTTTATTACTTTGCCACCTTTTTTTGTTTAACTTATTAACATAATTTTTTTTTACGTGAACTAGAAAAAGTGGATTTTGTTGCAAACACGGCCATATTTTTGTCACAGCATGTACCTGATTAAAATGAGCCGCTATATTAACCTTAGTTGTCGGATGGTGTCCAAATCACAAAAAACCATTTTGTGTGTAAGATTATGTTAATTAAAATTATAAAGTAGGCATATTAAGTTGTAAAGAAAAATGTTAGTTTGTAAGTTTGTCTAGTTTACATTACTAAGTCCAGCAGATGAGCTCGCACTAGATCACTAGAAGGCGAATTATATCAGTGTTAAATTTTCTCTAGCTTCACCAGATGTGAGTAATTTCAATGAAGGACGATTGTAATGAAAACCACATTGACGGCTTTTTATTTCTGAAGGGCTGCTTTAATCTTATTTTTCTCCTAAGATTTGAGAAACCGCCTCTCAGAAAGCGAGTCTAGTTATCAAGAACTGTCTGTCCAGACGCTCATCCACAAATATCGCCCTTCGCCAAGCTTTGTCGTTGCGGACGCTCATCCAGTTTTTGGATTGTACAGAATTTTCAGTGCCAACTCTTATCCAATCTCTGATTTCCCAAGGGTTGTCTTTGCAGACGTTCATCTTGAGGCCATTTCTGAAGCCCTAACAATTGGATGCCCGATTTCACACAGCTCATGTAAGTATACTTTATGACGCAAGATCTAGATTCTACACAACAGTGTGTTTATAAGCTAGACGTCCTGGACTTCCTTTTGCCGAAAATAGCCCCTGAAGCTCCGAAACTGTCCGACTAGAAGCGAGTCTTCCAGGACAGTCTTTAGCTTTCTGGAAGCAGTGGGCTGTAAATAGCTACCTGCATACCAGCGTAAGAGGACTGAAGATACAACCATCATCACCACAGACTACACACTCTTCTCCTTAATTTGATCTATTACACCTACATCCTTATCGTTCAAAGTTATTAGCCTTCAGATTATAACTAATTTGTTACCTTAGTAACTGAAAGCATGTAATTAAAAAAAACAATGTTTACCTAATTTCGTTATAACTCTTTATCTATATCACAAGAGGGGCTGGTGAGATTATGGAGCAATGTTGTGTTTTGAACATCGTGTACTGGAGACATCGATCTTTCAAATTTATTTATGCTCTCTCTCCAACTAAGACAAGAAGAGTTCACTTCAGTTAGGTTTGAAGGATTTCATTTTATTTTTTAACTAATTTATTTTTATCAATTATCGTATTTTTCATATTCTTTCTTGCATTATTATAAGAAATTATTTATTTGGGAAAACAGTTTTGTTTGTGTCACTCGTTTTGTGATACCTACTAACTCCCTATATTATTTATGAATTATTATATTTTCATTCGTATTATGTTGTCGAAATAAAATTTTCCTTCTGAGGGCCGTGTTTTTTATTTGTCGCACCTGGCCCCGCAGAAGCTTGAACCAGGCCGTATGATACATTTTTTTTATCTACTGAAAATTCGGTAGTTTTTCTGTTATTTTACCTCAATTTCCCTGAATAAAAATTTCAATAAAATCAAAGGTGCGAAAAAGTATTTCCTCATTGAGGATTCATTTCTAAAGCATTGGTGTTATCAGATCCGGTTTACAACTGGAGCAAATAATTTTTATACGTCATATTTTTAGTGCGGAAATTTAGCGGGTAATTATAGTGCTCAACTCGCATCATGTCCTCATGAAGTTAAATATTTTTGTGGAAAACTTTTTAATGCCTTAATCCTATCTTTACCAAAAATGCATTGCAATATATTTCTATAAATAATAATGAACAGCAGAGTGAGTCAAACTCAGTCGAACTTTTATTGTGCTGATGTTCTATTATTTATTTGATGTCCTGTGCAGCATAGCAAAGTTGTATTTGTAGTAGACTTATCTCCTGTAGTATACGATTTTATCTAACACAGACTTTCCGGAGTACCCAGATTTTTCTGACAGTCAAACGAAAGCGTTGCAGTGTTTCCATTTCTATTTTCCAACTTGTTTAAAGAAGAGCATTCTATACCACATTTTTATTCTATTAAACATTAGGATCTTCTTTTCTAAATCTTTAATCGCTTTTTTAATTATAGTTTTGTGCATATAGGATATACACAACGGTAACTGGCGATACAAAATCTATATATGCAAGACTCACAGAAAAATTTCCCAACAAACAAATCGGTTGCCTTTCAAGGATTTTGGTGTTGTTCGTGATTGTATATTTGGAATAGCTGCATAATGTTCAAATCTCCTTGCAAATATTATCAGTGGATTGATTTTCTTCGTGCAACTTTTAACTTTTTCAATGAAAATTTTACGGTCGCTCTCTTAACTACATAATTTTTCCTGTGCCTATCGCCTCCTTTGGGAATCTCCTTAGAAATCAAATATTTGCTTAGAATTCGTTGCGCTCTGTTTTTCGAAATTCCAAAAGCATTATAAGTAATGTTTTTTGGCACACTGGATGACGAACATATGTTTTTGTTCCAACTATATGAAAATGATACTAAATCCTTTTCGTGAACCAGTTACTTTTTATAGGCCAAAACGTTATATACTTAAGTATGAAGCCATCTGGTTTATTCTTTACATGACTGTACTTAAAGTTAGTATGAACTTGTTGAATTTCCCATAACTTTCATATCCTGCACTTAAAAGATTCATCGTAATGATTGCAAAAAGATATTCATGCACAATGTTTTCAGTATGCCTATGAAAAACAAATAATTATTTAAAGCTACTTATTTACTAATACTATAATGGCCCTGTTTAGCTATCTGATAAAGTAGTGTCACTCGGAAGGAATGAGGAAATATCTACCTACAAAAAATGGAGATTAAAAAAAAATTTTGCTGCTGGTTGGGAAAACTCATCTTTTGTTATTTTCCCAAATTGTGTTCCTGGATATGAAAATTTTCAGCTACCATTTTGATAATATTAGAGGCAGTTTTTCAATCGAGGAAATAGTGATGCAAGTAATTTTATAAAATAAATTTCCCGTGATCACATGGTCGTTCAGCCAGGTTTTGCACGGTTGTATATTTTTGAGTATGGAATTAAATTATTAAAGGCAAAAATAAAGTGATTTGCATAAGTGCTTTAGATGCCAAATTAAATTTTCACTTTAACATAAAACTTCTAGAAATCTATGGAAATTCCAGTATAGGTAGGTACATAATCAAAATTGCATCGTTTTTATTTTAATCAAATTTATTTCTTTGCACGTAATATGCTTGGATTATCTAAGAAAATTCAATGCATAGGTTCTTTTCCTAAAAAACATATCTACGCAATGCCTTTTCTATAAGTGTGCCGCAAATAAAACATGCTAACAAATTGGACAGCACAGCACCGCTATGAATGTATTAGTGCAGGTATATTATATACTGTACATTACTCGTGTCATGTCATAATTCTTCAAGATTTATAGAAGCAGTTTGGCAGTCTGGCTTTCGACCGGGGCACAGCTGTGAGACTGCTCTCTTAAAAGTTGCCACAGATATTTATGATGCTCTTGATAGTGATCATTTGACAATATTGGTTTTACTTGACTATAGTAAAGCATTTGACTCTGTTAATCATTTAAAACTACTCTCTAAACTTGGTCATGGTAATGGGCTTAACTTCTCATCTACAGCTGTTAAGCTGATTACCTGTTTCCTAACGAATCGCAGTCAAATGGTGAAGGTAGGAGAAACTCTCTCTAATCCGGCGCATCTGTCCTCAGGTATTCCTCAAGGAACAATTCTTGGTCCACTTTTATTTAGCCTGTACATAAATGACCTACCAAGTGCTATTAAAAATTGCTCTATTAATTTATATGCTGATGATGTACAGATGTACCTTAGTACACCTATAGGACTAATGGAGGATTGTGTCTATAGGATCAATGAGGATCTACAGTACCTACATTAGTGGTCTGCAATTAATGAGCTGTCACTGAATCCGTCCAAATCAAACTGCTTAGCAATTGATAGGCGTGCATTAGAGAAATCCGAGCTTTCCTCTGTGGTATTGAACAACACAGTCTTGGAATATGTTGACTCAGTCAAAAATTTGGGAATCAAAATTAATTTCAAGTTCAGTTTCTGCACCTACATTGCGGAAACGATGAGAAATGTATATGGTGCTCTGCGGCAATTGTGGATTAGCTCAAGCTCCATGTCAGTGGATTTTGAATTGAAGTTGGTTAAGTCAGTAATTGTACCACATTTTACATATGGCAGTTTAATATTCGGCAAACTCGTAGCGCTCACATATCAGCGTATGTATCACCGATCCTGGGCACATTCCTTGAGACATATCTAGCTAGACGTCAACTTATTTTCTTACAAAAATTAATAATTCATAAAAGCCCAGCTTACTTATATGAGAAACTGCAGTTCTTGAATTATACCAGAAATCCTCAGCTTCTTATCCCAAGGCACATCTCACAGTATGATGGGCGTTCTTACTTTGTCCAGGCTGCTCGTAAGTGGAATTCTCTTCCAAGTAATATTCAAACTGAAGGCTCCAGCAAAGCTTTTTCAAGGTTAATTAATAATTTAAATTTTTGAGGGTGAATGGTGCACGCATCTACTAAATAAATTAATTGGACTACAATCTCCATTATTTTTTAGCACTTAGTTTGTATATTTTTAAGTTTTTAGTTTTATTATTATTATTAAATACTTTTAGCTTTTTCTTTCTTTTGTTCTCCTCCTCTTGATATTAGTACTGTAATAAGATCTTTTATTCTTGTGTACATTGCCAAGTAAAATATTATTTATTTATTTATTTATTTACAACAGCTTAAACAGATATAGACGCAAACGCAAGCGTGCAAAAGGTAATTATGTAAAATTGTGATAGTTCTGTGAATAAACCAAAATCATGTTTCAATTTAAATTTTTACCTAACTGTTTTTCTTATTTTTTTCCCCTGTACAAGTTCGGTAGAAAGTGACTTTCATTCGGGATAACAAATTGAATTTTTCCTGGAATTAAATTTTTTTCAACTTTTTGTTTAAAATTTCTAAGAGTCTTCCACAACAACGTAGTGCGAAGTACCTACTCGTCCAAAAAACTTCGAAAGAATCAAAGTAATTGCCATTCGTCGATGATTTTTCAAAAAAAAATTTAGACCACACGGACAAGTAACACTATTCAGAAAAAACATTAATGGGCTGCTAGATGTTTTCAGGGATAATCCTAAAATCAACGAGCAATTCATGTATATATCTCAATACCCATGATAGTAAGTAGCTTGTGAATCTCTTGTAGTTCATTTAGAAATAAATTTTCAAACTTTACATGTTACACAGGTTTTATGAATTGTCAAACGGGAAAGATTTCATCCTGATCCTTTTCAGCACTTCTGATAATATACAAAATTCTTTATATGGTTCCTGCGATATACCCAAACTCTTCCACATACTTTATAAACGGACAAAGCCTTTTTTATCAGAAGTGGAATACTAAACATTCAAAAGAGAATTACAGTGCAACCAAAACCCCCGCAGTTCAATATCAATATGTGAATAAGTATGATTGGAAATTATTGTTAGACTGAACTCAAGTAATTTGTTAACTTTTCAGAAAAGTGAATTCACATCTCTCCTGAAAGTTCTGTCATTAAATTCCCAGCCACTCATTATTTGCGGAGGGTGTTTGAGTTTCTGGACAAAAGTTTTCAAATAAGTGAATTGGACGTGAGGCATGTGCTTTAGCCTCAAAATTCCCTGATTTCAACCTAATGAATTTCCTGTTGTGGGTACATATACTAGATTAACGTCAATGTTGTCGAATTTGTTAGCAATATAATAATAATAGGAAGCGGCATATTTCTATAAAAAGTGGATTTTTTTAATCAATTCGGAGTAAAACACGTGCAGATAATTACAATTTTGTTTATCAAGATTTATATCTACGAAAATAATTGTGATTATTACTGGTCGTATTTATTATCAGTCGTTCTTTAAATTGCGTGCGAATCATGAACTTACTATTTTATATTTCTATTTCACTATGAATAAAAATATGCATTAGGTTACTCAATCTTTCTAAAAACAAAAAAATATCTGGAAGTACAAGCAGATTTGTACTATTTGTCATATGGCGTTTTCCAATGTAATTCTGGGTTGTTATTAGCCTTTAAAATTTGTGTCATCAGTTTCAGGACACCCTACAGATACATGTACAGCAGTTTCAAAATGTTTACATTCAAAGTCACAAATAAAATCTTTCTCTTCCTTATATGAATGGATATCATACAAAACCATCAACAAAAAAATGTTGAAAGAACCTTCGATCAATCTGAAGGTTTGTCTTCAATCTGACGAACTTTCAACTCCTAACCTACCACATCCACAAATCCAATACAGCCTACTCTAAGATGAAAAGATCTTGATAGATGTGGTCCATAATTGCTATATACTTTCTGTTATATAAAATTATATGCATATTCCCTAAATGAATTTCTTCTGCCAAGTCAAAACTTAGCTAACTGACTTTAACTTTCCCGATAGCAGTAGATACTGATTTCCATTTCATTAAAATTATCCTCAATTACCCCTAAATAACTTGAGACTCAGATAAATCTCTTTCGTACCCAAAGTGGAGATTTAGTTAATAAGATGAAAAAACCATATGCCTGTTTTTAGGACAAAACTGATAAATCGGAAAGAGTTTCTTATTTAACAGTATTTTTCGCCTATACCCACTATTACCGCTTAAAGATGTTCCTAAATTTTTGATACTCAAAAACGGCGCATTTTTCCAGATTTCATCAAAATGACCCCCTCTTATTAACCCCTATTAAACCCTATGTGAGTTTTCTTAAAATCTAAACTTACCTAAATCTTTATCTTTATCTTTATCAGAATTACATTTCCATTTCATCAAAACTATTTCCTACACCACTATTATTCCCCAAAAGATATTGTCCTAAGTCGAGATCTAGCTGCATTCTATAATGGTAGATTCACCCCACCTAATCCAAATTACTGCCTATTACCCCTTAAAAATGTTTACCCTAATTCAAAACTTAAAAAAAAAAACATAATACCGGTAAATTCACCCCATTTCAATAAAATTATCACCTTTACTTCATATTACCACCTATTACACCTAAATCGTTTTCCTGGATCTGCAAGTAGCAAATTTACCCCATTCCATAAAAATCCTTAGACCCACATTAAAGATAAAATTTACAAAAACATACCTACAATTATGAATTTAACTATATTTTAACAATTGGAGCCCTCTGGTCTGGTACCTACATATATTCGTCAAAATGCCCTATTATACAATTAACTGGCTTCCCTTACTTCTGTCCACTCTTGCTAATACATATTTTCACCAGAATAGCGATTCTATTTTTTACTACTTTTGTCGAACTCAATTTTATTGCAGTAAATTTTCAAAACTATTTAAATTCCTCAATATAAACTCTCCTCAAATAATGTTCCATGAAAATCTATCAAAGCTCGGCGCATGCCGCATAACACGTGTCGATTGGATATGATTAAATAGAAAGAAAAAAAATCGAGCACCTCATCCCTTTACTGCCGGGCCGGTTGGTACGGTGGTATAATGAGAAAGGCGAAACGCGTAAACAATAAGAAACTCATCAAGACTTTTCCTATAGTCGTTCATTTCCCATAGAAAATTTTTACACGTGTATTGCCACCTCACCGCCCGGATCAACTCATCCATCTAACATTTTCCCTTCTGCATTTCTCACTTTTTCCATAAATTCGCGAAAAAAAAACTATGCAAAACACTATGACGAGCCACGCAACGACGCAACCCCTTCTTAAGGGGTGAAAACTAAACATGCGCTCTACCAACACAATTGCCAGAATATCCCTGGAATGTTATATTCTTCTCCTCTGTTCGTTTTCACCCTCCCTGGGCTCTATTAAGATAACCTGAATGTTTGCGGAAGTAAAATTTCCCCGGAAAAAATTTTCACGGAAAAAAAAAACCTGATGTTGGGAAGGATGGGAGAAAATGCGCTGGAAAATGGGAATAGATCCAAAAGGTTCGACTTATATAATCGGTCACCGAGACGGGGAAATGGTGGAATTCCTCGATACTCTTGCAGCTACTATAAAGGTTCTCGTCTCGAATATAATTTTATTAAAGGAATCCACCGGTTATATCAAGTTCACGTAAACGTTTGTCTGCTTCCTTCAAGTTTAGTGCGCCTCAACACATTTTCAATTATTGTACAGTGACCTACATTGAGGCGATGAGCAGTAATAGTAGCGGGCTCCATTAAAATTCTTTGGGTGCAGTTGAATGCAAGAGTTCGCATCGCACATATATGGCACAAAATAAAGTAAACAGACGCGTAAAAATTGTACAGTTGTTTCTTGGCTATGCATCGGGAAGTTAGCGAAATTTCGTCACACAACTCATAACCTGAGCTGGTATTAGAAGCGACGAAATTCCCACCAGAAGCAATTCTTTGGCAAAGCGCAAACGGCAACAAACAAACATGCAAAAAAAAATACATTACAGAAGAGTAGCAAACGAGACCGCGTAATGGCATTGCATGGCACGGCAATAGCTTGATACAACCTGTCTGTGCTGGCATAAGTTATGCGCGGAATTAGTTGTGAAGGTGATAAGAAGAAATGGAATCAAGACGTTGCTGTTATAACAGTAAAACCAAAGTAATATGGCCTTAGAGGGCTCACTGAAAGAACCACATAGTAGTAGTTCAGGTATTCTGCGTGCGCGTCTATGTACTGAGTGGCCGTGCTCGGCAAACCCAAATCTTAAATATTATCATCAGCGCAATGCTGCAGGTCGCCGTATTGAAGGCATCTCTGTACATAAATTTTACCTGTGGATGGTAATTAAATCTTAATGGAATTACTTAGTTTGCTGTTTACTTCAATTTGAATGCACTTGGCACGCTTGGGCGAAACAGGTGTACGTAGGTACATTGGGATGGAACGAGTCGAACAAATAGGAAATTTGTCATGAAATCGAAGAACGCATATTACTTCGATGGTTCATTGCTGTCCACTTAGTGTTGAAGAAGAATGTCAGATATGTTCAACACAGTGTCCAAACTGGGCATAGAATAGTTTAACTAGCCACAGCAGAAGATGATGCGAGGATGGAGTTGTTTGCAATTGTCAGTCGGACGTGAACTTAGTTTCATCCAGGATTACAAAGGAATTATTTTCGAAATATATTCCAGATTTAAACCAGGTACCGCTAGTGTAGGTAAACACTAATAAATTTTTATATTAACAATATTTTTGCAGCCTATTCGCCTCAACTAGCATGTTTCTCTGTATTTATTATGTTGTAGAGTCTATTTCAGTGAATTAATGGACTTTAACATTTTTAGAACTCTTAAAACCTTACCTCAGGGGATTTCGCGTTTCCTGGTATCATTGGGATTTTAGTTTTCATTTTGGGAATCTATGTAGTTGGGCTATTCATTATGTACGTGTAATAGAAAAAGAGACATCTATTTGTAGGATTAGCCATTTTTTTTTTATTAAACGGAGAAAAATAAAAAAGTAAATACAAAAAAAAACACACAAAACAGGATTCAATCTTTCTTTTAAGTTGCTTTCCTTTTTACCCGGAAACTGTATCATAAACAGAATCCTTTACGCTGAGAACAACGAGGTAATAACTAAAGGAGATGCAATCATATATACGATCCGTGTACATGAGCGTACCCAAAATTGCCCTGCATTTGTGTATGTTTCAATCCGCCATTTTTGGTTTTCGCTGTCAAATCCATACTTAGGTTTGGTCGGTTTTGAGCTTGGTGCATTGACGCAGGAAAACCCGTGAAATAACCGTAGGGGCACGAAGCAAATATTACTCACAATCTTTTTACCACTTAACTTTTCTTCTTAATTATTAACTTTTTTACGTTCACGTTTGCAAATTCAGTAAGTACTTTTGAGTATATGAAAATAAAAGTGATTAAAATTGCACATAGGTTGTACAATTGTGTACAGGTGTACAAATTTTACGGCGCTTATGTACAAACAATATCAGTGTCATTGTATGAGAATTGGGTACGTGATATTTTCTCATTTGCATCTCCTTTATTTCTTACCTCGTTGGCTGAGGATCACAGTTTTACAGCTCACCTTATGAATTTGTGTAGTGTTTTAAGCAGAAATAATAGCAATATCGTGAGTATTTCACTGAGTGTTATTTTACTTCTATTTTTGAATGTGTAGTTTTAACTAACTCCATTGAATTGACTCGGTTGTGTACCTGTGACTGATTAAATGCCCATATTAAGTATTCTCAATTATTATTAAATGATAATACATAGGCGGTCTGATATCTTACTGGTACGTAGCAAATATTTGCTCTAGTGTTTATGAGGGTACATGGATTTTTTTCTCCTTGTACTGTGTTCGTTATTGTGTTGTTCCGCTAACAGGCGAAATCATTGTTTGTGGTGTCCCGACAATGTTTAATTGTATCTTCGATTGTATTGGGACAGAGTAGTGGCTCGCCTATGCCTCGCTTTAAATGCTCCTTGTTTAAGGGATGAATTATTCAGTGTACACAACTGCGCATTTAAATAGGTAACTGGAAGAGTTTCGCTCATGTGTTATTTTAAATTTTTATTACAGACGCCATACATCACTGTCGCCAAACAAAAGGATTTCAGGCATGGTAATTTCAGAGGAAAGAAGGAGAAACGTCTCTTCATGCTGGGCTATGACATTACCCACCTTAATTCTTGTACCTGGAAATGTTTTGGAAAAAAATCCTCTTACATATGGGAAATGGATATTTCGCATTAAATGACTAAGCCAGTACGGGCATAAACAACTTTCGGAGAATCGTCTTCCATGCAATAGAAAAGGACTAGCGACATCTATGAAGTACGGACATAAACAACATTAGATATTTCTGGAATGGAGGAAAGTTCTCGAAAAATTTGTAGAGTTGTTACCGCCAGGGAGGAGTTTTATCTCAGATAATGAAGTGAACATAGTAAACACAACAAAGTGTTCATATTGCATTGCGATAATTTGAAGTACAGTACTAGCAATAATTAAAAGTAGAATTGATTTGTGAGTGTTTGTGAGTTTGATGAAAGCAAGCAGTGGAGTGTACTAAATAGCACTAGTGAATTATATTTGAAATATTGTGAGAAAAATATGTTTTGTGGGCCTTAGATTCCTTTTAGATATGGAGTGTATGGGGTTATACGACTCGGTGATCCAGTTTATTTTAAGAAAAAATCATATGGTTGTTTAAGCCATTGTTTATTTTTCAGAAAATATTCCCCAATATTTCGGTCTTTGGGTTAGACCATTATCAAGGCTAACAAAGATACAAATCAAAAAAGTTATTTATGCAAACAAATTCTTATTAATGTAAGTGATTTAAATAAAAATTGGTATGTCAAGTTTACTTAAATGGGTTGTTAAAAACCTTATGCCACAAATTAAAAACAAAACAAGTTTGCAAACGAAAAAATAAAGAGACAGAAAACCGCACTCCAAAGAATATCACATAATCAATAATAATATTATAATTTTCAGCAAAGTCAAACATTTTAAAAAGATTAACTAAAATAGATAAATAAATAAAACAACAATCAAAGAAAAGACAAAATAAAACTAAAATGGGGACTAACAAACTAAAAATTTGAAGATATGAACTAAAACTTAGCTGAAGGAGTACTAAGTTTATCCCGCTAGTGGAAAAGGCCATCCATAGAAAGCATGCATGTATTTATTAAGTGTTTATATTGTAAGTGAATGTATTGTGTGTCGATCTTGAAGTGTGTTGCGTTAGATTTTCTGGATTGTATGTAGAGAGCTTCTATATTTTTTCCTTTTTCCAATTTCGCTCTTTGTGTAGGATTTTGGGATTTTCAAAATCAAAAGAGTGTGTGTGTTTTTTTAATTGCATGCGAATGACAGGCCGTGCCATAGTTCCGCTCATCCTTCCGTTGTTGGCTGTTATTCTGTATAAGCTTAGATGTCCTAATAAAATCATTTCTGGTTTCACGCATGCATGTTTATATGTCTCTTCCTGTCTCTCCAATGTAGACCATGTTGCAATTATTCGTCTTGCATTTGATTTCGTATATGGCGCCCTTCGTTGGTTTTATAATATTTGTTTTGGTGTCTGTGTACAACATTTGTATTAATTTGTTTTGGGGCTGGAGCCCCAGTCTAATGTTGGTATTATTATTTTGTAGAGAAGGAATGATTTTGTTGCTTATATGTGGCGTGTATGTGAGTTTTTTTTGTAAATCGGGGTTTGTATGTTTTGGCTACGTGTATTGTCTGTTGTTTTGTTATTACTACCTGGAGCATATTTCACCTGTTTTATTATTTTGTTTATGATGCTGATGGGGTAGTTGTTTGAGGCCAAGATTTGATGAATTTTAGTGTAGTTTGTATTATGAATCCTTGTGTCACTCAAGGCTATCACCCTTTTTGCAAATGAAAGGGCTACATTGAATTTAATGTTGTGGAGGTGAGCTGATAAGAAATTTAATAGACTTCCCGATGTACCAATCTGTTGAGATTTTGTTACTTTCTCTGTATAGCCTCGTATAGCCTCGTCTATGGCATAAGTTGGTAACACTGTTATGATGTTTTAAATAACGAACTAAATCCACGCTTGTAACATTTTCATACCAATAATACTCTCTCACGTTCGAGAACAAAAATATTGTATATATCCCTATGCCCTTATATACATTCAATAATTTTCTCAGGCCTTTTAAAAATCCCTATGGTCCGTCATATACCAAAATAATTCTTGTTCTATCTAGATAAATGTTTCCTATCGACATTTCTGAAAAAAGTGAGGTTGTGTATAAGGGTATGTTCATTGCAGAGCATTGGTACTTTTTGAAAGCCATCAATTCGTGTATTTCGAGCTTCACCTCGAGAAACCTCGATGTGTTCAATTAGATTAAGCTAACTGAAGATCTGCTATGAATTATTACTCTCATTGATAAACACGTAATAATATTTGTATAATATAATGACAGAAATCTACTACCGAATTGAATATTGGATGAAGTCCTCTTGGAAATATGTCGGTACAAAATCGCAGTTAAGGGATCTATTAAAATCAAAGACACGATCCAGAAGAAAAAATTGCCAATTTTACTCTTGTATCGACAGTGATTTGAAGAGAAAATTCAGAATACGGTTGGCTTAGCCATTACCAATCTTCTTAGTTGTTCGCCATATTTGGAGTGATATATTAGAACATTTAGAATAATTTTTGTAGTCTTAGTGGTCTTTTTGGGGTGATCGGCATTTTAATATACTTACAAATAAAAAAAGCTAGAACTGGTCTAATAATAAGACCAATTCTTACGAAAGCCTAGATGAATGTCCGTTTGACTATTGAATTGGTTTTTCTCATATATGTCTATAACGGTTTAGAAATGTATAAGAGATGACCGTTTTCATAGTATACGTAAAAAACCTAAATTTTTATATGGCAACACTTAGTTGTCCGAGTTAGACCATTTAAATTTTATTTACTATAACTATGGAAACGCCATGTACAAAATTTCAGCTCCGTTAATGCGTTCTCAGCAATGATTAAATAGATAGAGAAAAATGATATTTTTGTTTGGTAAGCCTAAGAAGGAGTTGCCCGATGGGTTCAATTTTCGAACAAAAATTTTGTTTTTTTAAAGCCAGTGCACGAATTTTCGGCTATTTAAGTACACGTGCTATCGAGTTAGCGTGAGAGTGCAATCCATTTTACTCTACCATCATTATTTTTATGTGTTACAAACGGAATGTTAAGCTTAATACACCCAATGATTTCATCATCTAGGGTATAAAAACTGCAACGATTTATCTGTTCTGGTTGACCATTTGATATGACACCAAATATTATCCATTATGGTGAACTATTGGAACGGTGGTCTTAAATGTCGCATTTCAAAGCGCGTACGAACTTCTCCTACTGAATTCTAGGTGTGGCTATAAAAGAATACGCCAAAATTTGTATTCGAAGGGCTAGTTATGATTTTTATCATACCAGACATAAATTCGTCTCCTTAAGCACTTAATTCCTACATTAGTATAACTTAAAGGCATTTGCCTTTTTTGTTTTTTGTTTGTTTTGTTTTGTTATTAAAAGCAGTAGGTGAAATATTGCTCTGGCGTTGCGATCACAATCTAAGCAATGACTATATCATCACTAATCAAACAAAACAATTCCCGATCGCTTACATTTTGCTATATATAGAAGCCTGAATCAGATGGGAAATAATTTCCAAAATTTCACAATAATTCAAAGGTCATAATACAAGAAAAATCTTTATCTTCAAGACAAAAATGTTCAAAGTAATTGCAATATCAAAGATCAAGACCACATCAACACGATTACAAAACATTAACATTATGAGAAACTAACTTCATTTGGAAAATGTCATCAAATTGGTCTTAAGTAAAAACGACAAGCTAACCGTGCGCAGTCTGATCAGAGAGATCAACCGGAAAATCACTTGTTCACCACACAATCTGCAGAGATCAACACTGCCGAGGCGTTGATCTTGCAGGCTAACAAACAAGTAACTATAGAACCAACTTATCCACTATATAGCCACGTTTATAAAGTAGGACTTATTACGGAACTTTGTCGGCTGTACAGAATGACTGGTTACTGACTAGCTAGTATTAAGTAAAACTTCTGTATGTCATTAGAATCGAATATAGTTGACATGATAACAGATTGCCTGTCATTGCACTCAACCTTAAATTGTCAGCTTTTGCAAGGAGGAATAAATCGATTTCTTCTTACTGGTGTTGTTGCGCGTAGTTTAAACTACTCTGAGATGCGCAATGGCTCTATAATAATATACTTCGCCGTATTTCTATAACTGGTGGTAATTGCATTGCAAAGCGCATATAACAAAGTTACGAGCTGTGTGATTTTACACATTGGGCGGGTGATACCAGAAAGACTTCAATGTATGTAGATATGAATGGTGGCAGGAAATTAATAATTTTTAGACAAATTATGGAAAGAGAAAATAAAAGTTCTTGTCTATATATTTTAGGATTGCATAAGTTTACTAAATTCTTAACGATCAATTAATATAACGAGCAGTATAAGAACATTAACCAATCATCTTCATCCAGATATCATGGTCGAATTATGACAAGACAAAAATTTTAACAACACAAACATTCTCATTCGAAAATTCCTCGTCGTTTGTTGACTCTTTGAACTTTGCTGATATATAGCCAAAAAATATTCTAGAAAAAATCAATTCGAAAAAGCATACTCTGCGTGCACACCTTAATTCGTACACGCGCATGCGTGAATGTCTCAACTTGTTTCACTAGGTTTGATGCTGCTGCTGCGGCTGTTGCTTATGATGTTAATTAACTTGTGAATGTCGATGCGATGAGATCAAAGAACCTTTTGCGTTGTTCGACAAGTGAAATTCTAATTTTCTTACTATGTTGGTACTACCTATGTAGTTTGCGAACGTTTACGGCTGTATAGACGAAACTGTAAAAGTTTTTTCTTTAAGTTTTTCAGAAAATGAGTAAGATGTCTGTAGAATTTATGCTTGACATATTCATCTATGAACGGAAGTACGTAATGAATAGTTTTGCAGATATTAGGGATATTTTGGAGTTTTTGATCCGATTACGTCTTTTTTACATACAGTGACTTAGTGCTGAATATGAGTATTTTTAATTTAATAATAATTTAATTTATTTGAAGCACTCTTCTGACAACAGATTACTACCAGAGATCTAAGAGATCATTATGATGCTGCAATATGTGGGTGATATTTCACTTGTGGACTTGCAGTCCACTTAAATTTTTTTAAAGGTTTTTTAGGATTTTAAGGCAGTCAGGAATTGATGTTTTTGTATATGTATTGGCTAAAGTTTCCAGGAATAAAATTTACTTTGAAGCTTTCATGAAGCATAAGGGTATCTACCCTTTAAAAAGGTTAATTCCGAATGTCTTGGTATTGGGTGAAGTAGTGATGTGCAAGATAAGGGAAAAGCGTTCAATTTCTTGACTTTAGTGAGATACTTCCAGAGAACTTTAAAGAAGTCGTCTAACAAATTAATAACACACGAAGATTTTTTTCAAATTACACAGAAAGTAATGCCAAGACCCTAAGTAACTTTTCTGAAATATGAAGAAATTTCCACGATCCTTATTTGAGAAATGACTTGGAGCTTATCTCCAATTTTACAAAGATTATTGGTATTGACAGATTTTACTAAATATTTTTTATTTACTTTCACTACCTTGGATTCACTATAGGCCGAATTTCTCTGATTTTCTCTTGAGGTTCGGAAGGAAACAATATAGAACTGCAGCTGGCATCATCACCGGCCACTGCTCGCTTCACGTTTATCTAACAAATATTGGAAGGAGAGCCTGAGACAACCGAACACTTTCTGTGTGCTTGTCCGGCCTTTCCCCGGATCAGGACAGCCATACTTGGGTCTGCCCTCCTAACTGTGAATGAGCTGAAAAATATAACCACACCAACACCTGATGTGCTTCATTAGGAGAATAGGAAGGTTTTGGTGATGGAGTTTCTAGCAGGTTAGCACAATGGGACGCTCTAACCTACGTGCTTGGAATATCTAGTCCCTTTGCCTTTAAAAAAAAAAAATTCACTTTGCACATGACAAGAGTTGCTTACTTCTGTCGATCAGGCGCGTATCCAGAACTGTAGCCTAGGGGGGGGGGGGGGGGGGTCACAACTAAAATGTTCGAGGAGGAGGAAAAAGTCGCTTTTAAAAAAATTTTTTTTTTATCATTTACGTTATATCACACAATCCAATTTTCAGTTTGATTTGGAAAACCTATTGATAATATTATCCACATCAATGTTGATCTCAAGGTTGACATTAAGGAATCATAACAAGATACGCCTTCTCGTGCAGAGATTGCAGAACTAGATGCTGACGCAAGGGATTCTGTCACGGGTGAAGTAATTGATTGAGAGTGAGCTTGCACCTTGAGTCACATTTAAAGGAATGGTAGGAATGGTATTTCTGCTTCTACCACTAACTGATATATCAAGTTTATCTTTCTCCTACAATGAAAAGGTTAACATGAAGTTAAAGTAAACAACATTACTTAAATTAATACCATTGAATAAATAACTAATAAGGAAACGGAATATCGGGTGAAAACCTAAGCCACTCGGTGAAATGTATTAGTGTGCTGTGTTTGTATTCGTTTCGTCATGGCAGTAGAGAAACTGTGAAATTTTTAAGGGGGACATTTTTTATAATACAAATTGCTATGTAAATTAAACAAATTTTTGGCGCCCCCTTATCTTCAGATAATATTCTTCGGCGTTGTCTACGATAATTTAAGTGACTTGTTAAGCAGAATTTTCAAATAAGTGACCAGCCCTCTTGTCATTTCTCCCCCCGCTCCTTGGGTTTGACTGTCATTGAATTGCCTACTCACGTACACTGTATTCGCATGAAACCTCGCTTCCTTTTTAGTTATCTATTCAATGATTAGTACAAAAGTACAAGTAAAGCAAAGCCAACTATCGCAGAGGAAAGCGAATGAATTTTATTTTTATATTTTTGCCGTAAAAATTCTGAAGAAAAATTGTAGAATTAATTTTAGCGGCACTTGAATCAATCCAACTGATGGTTTTCAGCCACCAATAGTGTATAAAAATTCGAAAAGAAAAATTTTGAAGTAAAATTCTAAGAACAAAATGTATGATTACCAACGTTCATAAATATCCTTAGCGATCAAGGCCAGCCAAGACACCTGAATCAATATAACTGTTAGGAACCATGGTCGGCCACCATTAGTGCATGAACAATCTAAAGAAAAAATGTCAAATCAGTTTAAGAAAACTGAATGCTTGTGCCCTTGTCCGAAAGAGTGAACCACCAGAATTAATCCGCCAATCCGTTTGAACTGTTGTCTGTGAATAGTTATTCATTAAAACTCTTAAGAACAATTTGCAAGTATATTTCCAAGAAAACTTTAATGCTTCCCTACGAACGTAAAACATTTGAACAATTTTGGCCAGTGTCGCCATGAAAAATTAACGGGTGGCTAGATGTTGATTGCATGGAACTAGGGTTCTACTGGAAAAACCATAATTTAAATATTCGTTAAGTCAGTTTTTATGCTTCTGTTGCGAGCTCTTCACCATGTTGTCCTATTACCGATTTTATGTCGGAAAATCAGATAGGTTAAAAAAAAAAATATGATCGCTGACCAATATATTAGAAACAATAACACTTGCAAATCTCTAAATTGTGTGATTTTTCATCTATAGGAGTAATGGGTTCAACAAAAATATAAAAGCATCATAATAACCTAAACATCGCGTGCCCTTTTCTAAACCATCTAATAGTAAAATAAATATGTAGTATGTATACCAAAATTACCTACAATCCTGTGATAGGTGTGATAAAAGACTTTTCGACACTACATAAAACACAAGAAAATTCTAAGAAAATCGTAAATGACTATTATACCCACTGCAGACTCCACTATGACAATTCAAAAGAAGAAAAACACGCCCAACCCAGCGCTAATTGTCGCCGCAGATTGGAAAAGAGAGTTACAGCACCAGCATTAATCGCTGGCGACAACTCCATATTGTGTCCGTACCATACGAAAATCGTCCTGTTAAACTTTTAAAACTCACTCTACAGTCCAGCACCACATTTAATTCATCGCAAAGGTGAGGTGGCACATTGGGGGAGGTCATGACCCCCGTGACCGTCCCCCTGTAAACTCGCTTACTGTAGATCCCCATTTCCATTATTAGGAGGTGCTTCAGCAGAGTAATTTTGGTCTGTACACTGTTATCGCAAAAGGCGAAAGCCATAAGCTCCTCTGACAGTGCCAACGATGGCAACTAAACTCCTTCAATATGAGTTCTTTCTAGAGTGATTTTCTTGAATACTTGAAAGGTGGGTAATTGTAATAGATCAGATGCTAATGGTGCTTTGTACTATGCCTTAATGTCACAGCTAATGTTTATCCTTCGAAAATCGTTAACTTTTTTCTCGGGAAAAGGAGCCTTTAAGAGTCTAAGTATATGTTACTAGGCATCCATCTTGCGCAAACTCCTGGAGTAAGGAAATGAGCTCCTCTTTCGAGTTCAGGCGAACTTCCCTAAGAAAAATAGTAGCTAACTCCACCAATTTTCTGTAGTCATCCCTAAATTTACGTTGATTCAGAAGTGTCATCTTCTATGAATAAATGATTATCTCGGCAAACGTTCACCTGAAACTCCATGTGAACTAGCAATATCATTTAATATATATCGGAAAAAGTTTTACAACACCAATTCATCAATAGCCAATAAGATACATAGAACCTTCGGCATATATAGGATCTCACTCCTTCCGATATAGTATGTTCTTCACTTTAAAAATTACGTTCATGAACACAAATTTTATCCTGTTTTCTAAAAATTATAATCAAGATGACAATAGCAAATTGACAGTACGAGAGAAAGGATTATGTAAAATTGTTTGACATTGAATATCTTTCCATTAAAAAGGTAAAGTATATATAAAAAGTCATTTCGGGTGCATTAAAATTGTTCTATTCATATGAACGATAAAGGTATGAATTTATTAAGGATAATGCCGATAAGCATTAACGTATGAAGACCAAAACTATGTTTGATTAGAGATACAAGCAAATTTCAAAAATGAATTGTTAAATTTGAAAGATTAGCTTCAAAAAGACAAACGGAATACAATTCAATATTGGTCAATTTCCTATTTGAAAAGTGATCAAAATTATTTTTGGAACAACTTCAAATTCAACTCTAAAGATGGGGCAATAAATAAAAGTATGCGCATTGCAATATCGCCAGGAAATTGTGAATATTATGAATGTAATGTTTCAATATCCCATTTGCTTCCACTATACAAATATTGGTAATAGGATAATTTAGGACTTGAAAATTCAAAAGACAATAATTACAATACAATAAACCCTCCAACTGCGCGGTTTTTCATTGCGCGGCCAAGCTTTTAATACCAAAATTTCAATCTGCGCGGTAAAAATTTCGTAGCAGCGCGGTTTTTTTTTTGCAGTTTTTAACAAAACAAAAAATCATGTTAATTCAAATTGGTGAATCCCGTTAAACTACGAATACCGAAAATAGTGATTCACCGTATTTCGATGCACACATATACTTTTTACTTGTTATAGACAATTTCATTTTTTTAGTTGTCGCGTTAGGATGAGGACGTAAAATTACATAATTTTTATTAATATAGATATTTATATAACATACTCATATGTACATACTAAATTTATGAAAATCGTATTTGTGTGCAATAGTGTTTAAGGAATTCTTACTTCAATTAAAGGGTATTATAAACTAAGTATAAATAAAATTTTTGATTTTTGATTTAAAACTCATTTTGATTTAATAGGTGTTTTAATAATTTTTACATCCTATATTTAATAATGGAAAAAGCTGGGAAAAAAAAATTTTGACATTAGAAGCAAAGCTTGAAATTGTGAACCAATTAGAAAATGGCGAAAAAATGTCAGCTTTAGTCAAGAGACGCAATATGAACGAATCCAGCATAAGGAGGATTAAATTGAATGCAGAAAAAATTAAAAATTCAGTAGTTTGTTCCACATCGCTAGTGTTAAGCTTTTGGATAGAAGATCAAAATCAAAAGAGGATGCCACTTAGTGCTGCTGTTATTCGAACTAAAGCGTTATTAGTCTTTAATCGCTTATAAAAAGAAGAATCTGGGTCATCTAATTCAGAAGAAATTAAATTCCATGCCATAAATGATGGTTTGAAAAGTTTAAACATCGTCAAAATCTTCATAATATAAAATTTACAGGCGAAGCCGCCAGTGCTGATACATTAGCTGCATCTTTATATCAAAAATTTTTAAAAGATATCATTGATGTTCGTGGATATTTTGGAAAAAGATGCCTAGCAGAACGTTTATAACTAAGGAAGAGAAATCTGCTCCGGGGTTCAAGGTTAAGGTTTCCAAAGACAGATTAACAGTTTTTTTTTGCGGTAATGCAGCTGGTGATTGTAAGAACAAGCCACTAATAATTTATGAATCAGAAAATCCTCGTGCGTTTAAAGGAATATCAAAAATCTCACTCCCAGTTCATTGGGTATCAAACAAGAAAGCTTGGATGACTGCAAAGCTGTTTGAACTGGTTTTTAAATTGCTTTTGTGTAGAAGCTGAGACTTATTGTAGAGATAAAAACATTGCCTTTAGGATTCTGTTGATAGTTGACAATGCACCAAGTCATCCAGCACATTTGGCTGAATTGCACGCCAATGTTAAAGTAGTATTTCTGCCTCCAAATACAACATCTTTAATTCAGCCGATGGACCAAGGCATAAGTGCCGCAATTAACTTGTATTATCTTAGAAGAACTTTTCGACAATTAATTGAAGCTACTGATGGACCAGATAGTCTCTCAATTCGTGAGTATTGTTTGGAAAAAATTATGGCCAGAAAGCTACATCAGAGAATCTGTTGTGGAAATGCCAGAAATTTTAAGTAGAACAATTGATGGGGACGGATTTCAAAATTTAGAATCAGAAGATATCACAGAAGTTCATGTAAGTAATGAAGAAAATGTAACTGTTGACGATATTTTGACACAGTTCGGCGATAATAATAATGATGAAAATTATGAAAGTGAAGAAGATGCAGAGATTATAGGAGAGAAAAGATTTACTATTCAAAAATTATCAAATTTTTTAAAAAGTTGGTAGTAAACTTGAACAGGAAGCTCTTGATATGGACCCTGATATGGAGCGTGCCTCAAAATTTCGGAGAAATCTGACAGCAGCTTTAGCCCCATATGCTGAAATTTATAAAAAGAAAAGAAAATCTGGTAAGTAATCAGTGTTAACAAGTTATTTCAAAACCACATAGAACCACAATCATTAGAATCAAGCTCAACAGAAGGAAGCAGTGATTAAAACCACGTGTTTATTTTTTGTTAATTTTTATATTAATTATGTATACGTCGATGAATTAAGACTGTTTTCTAGTTTTATATGTTTATATTAATGTAAAAATGTATATTAGTCCTTGAATAAAGACTTTTTATTATATTTTTTTTCAATTTTTCTAATATGTATCTGGAACCTAACCCCATAATTACATATGTATAAAATCGGGTTCACAGTGTGCGTTGTTTATATAGAACGTATCTACCCCGCAGCTGGAGGGTTTACTGTATTATAACGAAAATTTTAGTTCTTTTTGAAGTAAAAAAAGCTCTTAATAATTTTGAAAATTAATATTTTTTATTTAATTAATGAAATTACTGACATAAGTTATAGGTAAAATTTTATGCATTTTATTAGATATTACCTTAAATAGGCAGTTAGAACTGAGCTTTTTTTCAAAGATAATTGAATTCGGTCCTCCTCTTTGGTATATCTCAAGATGAAGCTTAAATGCAAAAAAATTTATTGTGCTACTATGTGATAATGTTAGCATTTTGGTGAGTGAATTCATAATAATTTATAAAATTATGTAGCACTACTTCCTTTGAGTAGAAAATGCATTAAGAAAACAGAAGAAAAGGGAAACTATTTATTACCAGTGATTCAATAAATGATCAGTCGTAATCATACAAACAAGAATGAGACAGAATTCTTGGGACCTCAGAGGAACGTATTTTTTAAATCGTGCCTAATAATTTGGAAATGACAAAGCAAAATGGATGACACATTTGCTCATAGAGCTTCAGAAGCTATTCGTGGACATATTCAACCCGCGATCCAAGTGAGTTAATGACATTTACATTTACCATTACACTTCAGATTTGTAAGAGCAGTCAAAATTTGGACTTCTCTGGTAAACGTAACCGGAAGAAAGAGCCCGGAAGTTCATGGCCACAACTTTCTGGGTTCTGCATGGCATAATGTTCATCGATTGCCCGGAAATAGGAAAAAATAACACAGGATAACAGTTTTATGCAACCCTATTTAACGAAGAAAAAACCCTCTTCGAGCATGATAATATATCAGCTTGCACAATTGCCTTTACAATGGCAAAAATTGTTGAGTTGAACTATGAACTGTTTCTCCCTAGATTTGGATACCTTTGATTTATTTTTCTTTCTAATTAATTAGGAAATGGCTCAGTAGAAAAAAAATTGTCATCGCTGTTATATGCGCCTATTTGGCAGTGTGTTTTGACATCCATTGAATAAATTACATAGATATATCAAGCTTAAGGGAGACTTTACTCAAAAAGAAATTGAATAATTTTGTGAAAAAAATAATTCTTTCATTTTAAAGTCATTGACTCATCAAACAGTCCACATAACCCCAGTCGAGTGCAAAATCTGAAAAACCTTTGAATGTTGTTACAGTTGTTAAAAAATATCTAAATTAAGTTAAAATTTTATTTTGTTGTATTTAAATTCCATATTTTTGATAAAAATGAAAACTGTTTATCTTTGAAGGTAATGAAAGAACAATATCAGATATGAGGTCATAAATTGTCTCTTTTATTATAGATTTAAATATGGTGAGAATCAGCCACAATAATAGTGACCCATTGTCATTTAAGTCTACTTCAAGTGCAAACAATATTTAGATAAAGTTTAAGAAGTACTACATACATGGATAGTAATATGATAGTTAATTAAAAATTAAGCTACAGTAAATCATACACATATGGACATTGTTGGTTTTTTTTACCCTCAGACGGCCTAAGCTGTTTATTAATAATAAAGGACAGATTTGTAGGCTTAAACGATATAATTGCATTGAAAAACATTACTGCGAATAGCATCGCAAATGCGTTTATATCCCATTAAATTTGTCGATATATGGTAATAATAAGTTGAATAACTACAGACAGGCAACCCGACTTGATTCTCTTTTATTGAAATAATTAACGGATAGAAGTCAACACATATGTCATATTGTCTCATAGCAATTGAAGCCTACAATCTACATTAAACCTGATCATAATAATTATAGTATTATTCGATACTCTCAATCCTGTTAGCAATCAAATTAGAACTAATATAGGATCTAGACTTCTCCTCCGTTCAGCTACTATATGAAAAATCTTTTCACACTTTCTGGGAGAAATCCTTCTAAAAAAAAAACTCAAATCAACAGCAGACTTACTTCCAATACAGGTAAGCGGCAAAAGGTAACACTTATTCATATATACCTAACAAAAATTATAAATAACTAAATCCCCAACTGCAACTTATTCAGGTCCATTCAAAATATTATCCCGAAAAAATAAGGTCTTCAAAGTATTTACTCATGAATGAAAAAGGACAACTAATCAATATTAACAAGCTAAACGCAGTATATTGCAATCAAAAATTACTCTTGAAATTTGATATAAAACCAAAATTAACAAATTGTTTCATGTTATTCCGATAAACATACAAGCCCAAAGCAGGAGCTCCTCTAAACGCCACTTGAGAACCTTAAATTTATCTATAGTTGCAGATAGCCTAAATTTTTTTGGAATATTGAATTTGTCAGTTCACGATATTCCACATAACTCTAAAGTTATAAACTTCAGTTAAAGTTATTACAAAATGTTACAGTCTGATTACTATCTCATGCCGATAATATTATTGACAGAAAAAATAAATGTAAGAAAAACATTTCATGTAGCAAATTCCCCAATGCTACAAGCTATAGAATCCGTCTTGTGATGAGAGTGCTTTATTGCTAATTGGAGAGAAGAAAATCGGTAAAATCTTGGAAGTGAAAATAATTTAATCAGAGAGACGTAATTTCTGAATTAGAATAATTTCAATTATTGTGCTTATTACCAGGTCTACAAGTATGAAATGCGGATTTCAGACGACAGATGGCGCATCAATGCAGTTTGTGCCCTAAACATTTGACACTGCGCCATTTTGTTGTGTCATCAACAAGTGTCATACGCGCATGTGTGATAATTGGAAAATTGTGTGCATACTGTTGTGTTGTTGTATTCAATATGTCGAAATTTATACCAAACAAAGAGCATTCGCGGATAGCATTAACTTTTTGTTTTCATTTCAAGAAAACTGCTGCTGAATCACACCGATTACTTCAAAAAGCTTATGATGAACATGCTCCATCGCAAGATACGTGTGATCGATTGTTTCGGAGTTCCAAAAGTGGTGACTTCGATGTTGTAGACAAGGAACGTGGAAAACCGAAAAAAAAAATACGAACATGTGGAATTACAAGCATTGTTGGACTAGATCTGGTAAAGCCTAGGAAAACGGTTAAAAATAAGCGTTACCAACAACAACTGACCGATTTGAACCATTTGCTGCTTGAAAAAGGCCAGAATACTGAAAAACGAAACACAAAGTCATTTTGCTTTACGACATTGCTCTATTACATACGGCAAAACCGGTTCGCGATACGTTCGAAGCACTCAGCTGGGAAGTCCTACCCCATGCGGCTTAGTCACCAGACTTGGATTCTTCCGATACGTACGAAGATGTAAAAAAAATTACTCGATGAATGTTTTGCAGCAAAGGGCGAAGTTTTTTACTTGTATGGTATTCACAAATTCACCGAAAAATGTATGACAAGCGATGGAGCATACTTTCAATAAAGCACTTTTTGTCATTTCTTCGAATTTAACTTGATTAAAAAAAAAAATCCGAATTTCTAAATTGTACACCGGTAAGTACTCCGCCTGCAGTGTCTAATTGAACTGATGTCTGTAACTACTTTGACTCTAATAAAATTATTGTATAAAATAAAAAGGTAAAAAATCTAGAAATGGTCTAATTGTAAGACCAATTCTTAAAATACCCTACATGTATGCCCGTATGAAATTTCGAATGGTACCCATCCATGCAAGTTTGATTTTTGAGGTGGTTTTTTGTATATATTTCTAAAACGGTTTAGCAGACAGAAAAAATGATTATAACCAAATTTTATAGCACTTCATATTCTGAAGAACCTTTTAGTACAACAAAAACGTCAAGAACTGATCGTTTACATAGTATGCGTAAGAATCCTAAATTTCTATATGGCAACAACAAGAAGAGATTTTCCGATTTAGTCAATTTTTGAAATAATATTTACAATTTTTATGAAAACACCGTGCATAAAATTTCGTAGCGAAAAAATGAATTTTTGTATGGCGACACTATACAAAAAAGTTACCCGATTTGCCGGATTTTCGAATTTGAGTGTGCAAAATTTCAGCTCTTTAAGTATACGTATTCTTGAGTAATCGTGTGGACTGACAGACGGACGGAAGGACAAACGGACAGATGGACGGACATGCAAAAATCAAATAACTTTTAATATAATGTTTGGGTATCCAATCCATTTTGTTCGACCATCACTATTTCTATGAGTTACGAACGGAATGACAAACTTAGTTTACCCTATGATTTCATTTCCGGTATAAAACAAAACTATCCCCACTACCTGACTCGAAGAAGCATATGGCAGCATCTTCAGATGTATTTCATCATCTGTTTCTTGAAAATTATACACAAGCAGCAGCATTCACTTTTTCTATTTAAGATATTCAAATTCAAATTCGCATTTATTCGTTGAATGTACACAAGTTATTATAACTTATATGTAAGTACATTAATAAAAAGGTCAAAGTAAGAATGGAGGCATTAATAGAAAGAGAGAAGAGATAAAATTAGACAAAAGTCCAAGTTTTAACGAAAGTTGCCAAATTTAAATTCAATCTATCGAAGATTTGAACCAAAAACTTGGATACAATTAAAAATCAAAAACTTTCGCAAATTGAAATACAAGAATGAAACATATTTATATATATATAAAAAAAAAGAAAGTACACTAAGAAAAAACATATCATAAAAAATGTAAATTTTTTTGACTCACCTCTTATTGTGCTGGGCATCTTACATTAATCCTTAGTCCTGGTGCATAAATAAATCCAAATTGGTGCAGATATTGCAACAGCTAATAATTATTAGCAGTCAAATAAACAAGGACAAGGGACGGATGTTTTTGTGATTTTACTGTAGTAAATATAATTAAAATAAACAATATTATCATTTGTGTTTCATTTTTACTTGATGTCACTATAAACTTTATAAATTATCACTTTAAGGACACTTTAGAAATTTAATTAAACAACAAAAAACAAAATAATCTTAAGGAGGCATTTTCATTTTGCAATTACTTCACAGTACAAATTTCACCCGCACTGATTTTCATTCACTTCGTTTAAATAAAACAATTTTTTTTTTTTTAATAAACTTAAATTTCGAAAATCATTTCGTCTCAAAACAACCGAAAATTAACAACAATCATAGACAGATTACACGAATTATTGAAAAGTTTTATTCGCCGTGTTTATTTCAAAATTCCAACGGAACCCTCACAACAAGAGTTCGTGCGCGAATTCTCGAATTAGGCAAGTGAGCAAGCAACGTGATTGAGAAAAATGTCCAAAAGTTTTGAAATAACCGAAATATCCAAAAGGTTTGTTAACCTCACCAAGCGGGCAATCAGATGCGCACTAAAATGGTACATTTGATGAGAGAACCCACAGCAGAGTTCTTAAGTCCAGAAGAACTAAGGTTCTCGTTGACTTTTACAGGCAGCAGGTATATCTGGTGCCAGGTATCATTTCTGTTTTCAGTTGATTATTCTTGTTCTTGTGGGTCTCTTCCTTGTTGGGTTCCAATTGCGTGCATCGTATGGCGTTGTTGTGTCTCATCAGTGCTCCCCAAATCGAATACCTACATAGGTAAGAGGTACTTTGCTAAGAACGAACGGGCCGGCAAGCGTCACCAATCAACAAGTTGTGTACAATAATGTGAAGAGGAAAGCCAAAGAAAGGTGTACACAAATGGAATAATCTGAAATCTTTTCTTCGATCCAATATACAAGAACCCCAAGTTTTCTACTCACAGCATACTCTCATACCATAGTCATCTTTGGTGACGCCAGAAATGGCTCGAGACGACAAACTGTGACATAATCATATAGAAAAGTTTCCCCCCGGACTCTCAGGTGATTTTCTACTTCGTATTCTCTGACTTTTAGGAGTCTACTGGAGTTAAGTATTCTTGGGCACAACAAGAATGGCGTCATAAGTATAGAGGGCCCAAAGATTTCATGTTTGTATTTTATATGTATATGCTTTGTCTGTCGATATACATCGCATGAATGGGAACTGGGAAATATCTGTATGCATATATATTTGTATATATGACTCCAAAGAATGAGGAAGAGGAAAAGGTCTGAGCAGCATGCCTCTTTTTGGGGAACATTCTTATTTCTTCTGATCGGGATGGTCGTTTTAACAGGCTCAATATGATTACTGTTGTCAATTTGTTAACACAGTTTTAAGTGTTTATCAATTTTATGGTACTTTTGATTTAATTTAATTTTTAAGTGGAAATAATCAAGATGTTATGGTAATTTCAGCTAGAGAAATTCTTTTAATGTTTGATAATTTTAGAGAAGACAAGATACTTTTGGCTCGACTACATTTAATTTTTCTTTTTTTTTAAAGAGTACATAGGAAGTACATAATTTAATTAATCTATCGATAGAGTCTTATTTGAACTCCCAAGTAACAACATTGTGGGTTGAATTTCCTATTTTCGAGGGCCGATCAAACTATTTTGGTTAAAATTACATAAACGAGACTTAAAAATTTAATCCCAAAAGTCACTCTCCGTTAAGGTAAATTAGGAAGGAAATTTTACTTAATAATTCCTTAAATTAGGCCTTCAAAGTAATCTTGCCTTTGTAGTTAATTATTAGGGAAAAATAAAGTAATAATTCCTTTTTAATTTACTTCATAGGAATGAGGAAATTCGTATAAGGAAAATTTCCTAAATCTGAGGCAAATTTCCTAACTTTTTAACTAAATTTTACTTAACTTTGAGGTAAAATTTAAGGAAATGTGTGGACTTTGTAGTTGGATCTATTTGCAAGTTCAAGGAAAGATAACGTAAATATTCCCTAAATAATTCCCTATTAGATCGTGTTCGCCCTCCAAATCGGGCTTTGAAAAAAAAAAAAAAAAAAATTTGTGTTAAGGTAAACTGGACTAAAAGGGTACATTTAGTGAAATCCTTAATAGTTGAAATTACGTAAGAACACAACCAAAAATTAAAATTCAATTACTTTTGTTTCGCTTCAGTATCATTGGACTTTATGAAGTGCTTTCCTAATTGAATCTCTGCATCAAGGTTACAAATGTGGCTCGTTTTTACGACACACTTATATCGAAACCAGTCAGGCTGTGGAAAAATATTTGCATCTTTCTTCAAAGAATCTACACTTGACTTTGGCCAATTCACTTTATTATTTGCTTCCAAACCATGCGAAATAAATGCATATTCATCTGCGTTTGTATTCACCAGCTTTTTAACAAATCTTGTGTCCAAATGATGATGCTAATGACATGGTTTATTATATTTAAGATATAAATAAAAAATAGGAGTTAGTAATATCGAGATACCATGTATGCATTCTCATCTATGCCCGATCGCTACGGTAAGCTTTTTTGCTGCTGTCGTCATCGTCGTCGTCGTCGTCAATGTGTTATATTTATTAATCACATGTCGTCGTTAGATTTAAAACTTTTTGGAAAGTTGTTTGATAAGAGAAAATTTTGTTATAAAAGACGAGCAGTTGAGGTGGAAAAATTTAAATGTATTCTAGAAGTACAAGTGAAAACTCAGAAATTTGTTCGTATTCTTACTCGTGTAGTGATTATTCCGAAAACAAAAAGGACATCTCTATTAAAGTTCAGAAAGAACAGCGAGGAAGACTTGGTGATTTCAGACGACGACAATATTCAGTCGAGTCCGCCAACGATGGAAACGGAGAACGTTCAAGAAAAAGAAGAAGACGATTTGCCTCTCAATCAGGATGGATGGAAGGCGAATGTATTTCAAGAAGAAGTAGCTGCAGTTACTACTACTCCTCTTAAGAAAAAATCAATTATGACGAAAAGGAAACGGAACGAAGAGTCGAATATGCATATAGTGTATTCCAGGAAAATGAAAATGATGCCTGTGGAAGAAATATTGGAAGCCTAAGAACCGAACGAGGGGAATTTAGCGACGACTTTATCCATACTGATATTGATTTGGTACGACGGTATACTTTTAGTGCTAGTGGATGTACTGAAGGAGTTGACAATTGCATCATTGAAGGAACGGAAGATTACATGCAAAAAAATTCTATCACAGATGTTGTCAGCCACATTGTGTACGATAGAAAATCTCCAAGCCAGGAAAATAGATTGTGGCCATTGTACGATCAAGGATTTCGTAGATTGCCTCCGCGTAATAGAATACTACATGACATTTACGAAGCATTGGATCAAACAAGAAGACTCAGATTGGATATTGAATACACTAATAGGCAATTTACCGGAGCAGTCGTTCTCATCTTTGAACATGAAGACCACATCCACGTCATCCACGATTGTGCATACTCCAACAACTCATGCAGATATAAATGCCCCAGGTACTTCGAAGATGGTTCAAAACGATTCGGGAGACGATATAATAGAATTGTTATTCCGTCCATGGAATACACCTTACAACACTGGATCAATACAACAAAGTATAGCTACAAAGGACGGAGACTTTGTTGTCACCTTGAAGTTTCTGGACGATTGTGGATACAAAGTAATCAAACTGGATGTATACGACTTCTTGAAAGTGCAGCACATACAGAAGAATCAATGGTGGCAACATGCGACTTACAGGAGCACCTTCTTGACTTCATCGATTGCGGATCCAAAGGAAGCATTGGTAAAGAAGCTTCTGAATTTAGTTGCTCAGGAAATCAAGAAAATACCGAAAGTAGAACGAGAGGAAAATGAAATGAAATCGTCCTATTCCATCAAAAACGACCAACGTCGCCATTAGCACAAATATTTAGTTCTAGTGCTTGGTTAAAAAGTAAATATAAATTTTTTGACATAAATTCAATTATAATAAAAAATTGTATTAGAATAGTTAATAATATATATAATGAAATGATAACCATTGAAACTTATAATCATTTCAAAGTATGTGAACCACACCATTTGTTTTTTAATGCACCACAAGGAAATATAAATTCATATTATTATGACATTATTACTTCTTTAAATATATTAGAAAAATTATTATTTTTTCAATTTAATAATAATAATAATGAAGTGTTTAACTTTTTAAAAAATTTGTATTCAGTAGTTGATAAGTTGATCAAAAAAAAAAAATTCTATGTATATTTTATCTCATCCTAATGCAGGAAAAAAAATTTTTTTTTGATTGTATAATTCATTTTCATATTAATTTCGGGTAAATGGGTAATTTTAACAGGTATTGTAATTTTCCAATGATGGAATGTGTGAATAGAAGAATAATACTATGGAACGAACCAATGATGGAGCCGTTCCTCTGTTTGATAATAAATTCAATTCTTATTGTCAAATCTCTTTTACCTATTTATGGCGAAATTCTATAATTTAGGGCGAAATGCCATATTTTAAGTGGAAAAATCTTTATAGGAAAAGCTATGTTTGCCTTTAAACACAAAATTACCTAAACAGGTATTTTTGTTATCAAAGTCGAAAATTTTGGTTATATCGCCTTGTCAGCCAGGAAAGTCGTCGTATAAGAAAAAAAAATTTAAGTCAAACTAATTTTTAGGTCGAGAAATGTAATATGCGCCATATTTTTTTAAAAAAACAATGCTGCCATATATTAAAGGAATGAATAGAAAAATTGCATGATTTTATAATTTAATTTTTTCCATAGTTACTGAAAAAATAAATCACCCAAATAATTGAATTTTTGTTAATTTCAGAACGATTCAAGAATATTTAAATTAATTGCAAGCTTCTAAATTGCAAACGAAAGACTAATTAAAAAACTTTAAAATTATTATTTTTTAAATATACTCATACAATAGTTTTAAAGCGCTTTGTTGTTTTTCGAAAAATTATTTCCATATTTATCAATAAAATATTTGTCGTTTTAAATTGAGCGTTTAGAAGCTGAGCGAATTAATTTTGAATAAGCCTATACTTTTCATATATTTTATTAAGGCAATACTTTTCATAATCATTCAAGTTAGAGTTATGTATTTACATTACTTACTAGAGAAAATTTACACACAAAATTCTTATAAAATGAAATTCCTTCTAGATTGACTCAAACGCTAATATAAGTTAAATTAGGAAGAAAATAGGTCAAGATTAAGGAAAATTTACGTAAATTCGACGAAAAATATACGATAAATTTACCAAATCAAGGAAATGTGTCCTCTGCCCTATAGGGAATGTTCCTTAATTTCCCTCATATTTACGTCGATACAACGTCTTCTCATTCTCCACTTACGTAAATCGGACGTAAATATTAGGTAATCTCAACTTAACCACAATTATATAGTCGCTGCCCTAATTCACGTCGAATATACGTAAATACGACCTAAAAAAGAGGGTAAATGTTGCTTGGATTTGCTTTATTTGTTTTTCTGCTGCATCCTGAAATTGATCAACAAATTTTGGATTTTGGCTTATTTAGGGTTAGAGGGCAGCATTATAGAGTTAGAGTGCAGTACTGGAGAGGAGGTAATACCATAGCGGCGGGGCAATACCTTGCACTGTGTTTTTAAATTCATTAGAGGGCAGTTATGAGCGCCAAGAAGTGCTGCTCTGTAGCAGGAAGAATGTGAAACAGATAGAGCTTGCAACTTGTATCTGTGATATTAACCACTCTGAATTGTGATAAAAATGCAGGTCTTGATAATATCCCAAATATACTATATACAGACGTTGCTGTCTTACATTAGCTAATCCATTAAGTCAATAATATAATTTGTCAATTACCAGTAAGACTTTTCCTAAGATCCTTAAACTCTACCATGTCACGCCGATATTTAAATCAGGTAATCCGAGATTTATTGTGAACTACCGTCCAATTTCTAATTCCAATAGTCTTGCTTTAATTTTTGAAAAAATTGCATATAAACAACTAAGAATTTTATCTGTAATATGCAAAATGGATTTTTCTCTGGTAGGTCCACTATTACAAACTTAGTCTCAATTACTGACATTGTTGCAGCAGCTCTTGATGACGGCCAGCAAATTGACACCATTTATACTGATTTTACAAAAGCCAAGCGTATCTTTATAAAAATGGAAGAAAATAGGTCTGCATAGAGATACTATTGCATGGTTCTCTTCCTACCTATCGGACAGGAAAAACAATGTTGTCTTCAATAGCTCTCAATCTCCTTCATATTTGCAAACATCTGGGGTACCTCAAGGAACAGTTCTTGGATCCTTCATTTTATCGATCTATATTAATGATCTACCCGTCCCAATTAGTCTCTAAGTGTCTATTCTATGCAAATGACGCTAAAATATTTCGTATCATTAAAGATATTAATGACAGTGACATTTTGCAACGCAATCTAGACACGCTTACGACTCGGTGTAGAGGTTATTACTTAGAACTGAATATAAATAAATGCAAGGTCTTAACATACACTAGGAAGCATGAGCCCTTTCTGTACATTTATAAGATTAATAACATTTCCATCTCACGATACCATGAGATTAAAGATTTGGGTGTTATATTCGATTACAAATTGCTATTCTCTGCCCGTATTAACTACATTGCATCCGAAGCTTCTCGTCTGGTGGGTTTTATCCTTCGTGCAACTAAAGCCTTTAGTCTATTAATTCGGTCATAGTACTCTTTATGTCATTAGTTAGAAGTATTATAGAGTATGCATTTCAAATATAGAACCCTTTTTGCATAACATATTCGGAACAGATTGAATGAATCCAGAGAAAATTCACGATACTTTTAATGTATAAAATTGGTAACCCATCTCTTGAATATGTAGATAGGTTGCGAGTACTTAACCTTCCCAGTCTATCTAATCGTTGCAAAATCCTGGATGCTGTTTTCCTTTACAAAATAGTTAACGGTAATATAAACTGTCTCTTTCTTCTCTCTAAGATAAACTTTCATGTACCTGCTCTTTCCTCTAGACAGTCGAAACATGTAACTTACCCTCTTGCAGAATCAATCTCAGGGAAAAATGCGCTACTTTCAGAATTCAAAAAGTATACAATACAAGATATAACAACATTGACATATTAAATCTCAGCCTTCTGATATTTAAAGGACTTCTTTCCGATGAGATCCGACCAACCACTTAGCCACATATTCAATTAATTATATTTACTTTGTAATCATTTAATTTTTCTCCAATTTTTTATTGCCATTAAAATTAATTATATTAGCTGTAGTTATCTTTAATCTTTTGCACTAGTTTCTTCTTTAAATTTGTACTGAACTTCGTATACATATATTCTCGTATAATTATTAATTCTAATCTTTTTTCCTTTTTATATTATCCTTTATTAGGATTTAGTTATTACTAACCTTATACAATATATAATACTTACACGTAATTTCATTCAATTTAGTATATGGCTTAACATTAACTATTACTAAAAAAAAAAAAAAAACAAAAAAAAACTTCTTTGAATTTTGCACATTTTCAATATGAATCTGTTTATATACGGTAGCATTTAATTGGACTAGTTTTGTATACTATCGTCTAAACTCTGTCTGTGACGGATGTTTATGTCATTTCATAAACTTTTCTTATAATATCAAAGACTTACTAGAACTGAGGTAAGTGGAATATGTTATTAATGACTTATTTAAATATTTAAACTAACTGATTTGAATAGCCTATATCCTGGGCTATATTTTAACATCAAATTCTAGTACTTAAATTTCATTGTTTTTATGTTAGGATTGAAAATGTGGCGTCATGTCATCAGGGGGCAATACCGTGCAAGGGCAAGAGCATGATTGACTCACTGGGTTTCTTGGTAGAAATCCGTAAATCAGCATGAAAAATCCTGAAGCCATAAGTCTGAGTCGCATCTTAGCTTTTAATGTGGATGAAGTCAAATATTTTTTCACTCACCTATATTTTGTGATAGACATACATAGATTTGATGCTTAGAGAATTTATTATTTTGATGAGACAGGCATATCTACCGTACAAAATCCGGCGAAGATTTTAGCACCCAAAGGAGCCAAAAATAACGGTATAGGCCCTAATAGTGTGCGGTATTACCCCGCTCTCCCCTACATAATTTTTTTTTTATTGTATTTTTTTTTGTTCTAACTATATGAATCCCTTCTTTATTCCTATAGAACAGAAAGCAAAAACCAAAAAAGTGTGATGTGCTGCCCTCTAACTCTAATGCGGACCTTACACGATCAATAATAATGATATTACCAATAATGTCATTATTTCCAAAAGTCTTCTTTCATTACTCTGCCATTATGTTTAAACCTTACCTATCATTAAAAATGAAAGTATTTGTTTCAGTATCTATCAATTCATCGAGCGAGAAGTTTATTTATCTTGTGTTAATTTTTTTATGGATCCTCGCAGAGCATTAGCATTAAGCATAAAGCGAAATGTTAAACGGCGACGAAGAACTGGTTACAAAACCGTGAAAAATATTCCGATATGTTTCTGCTAGAGAAATTAGTTTTACGGAAGCGAGATATTACAAAAACTATTTCGGCATGAATGAAGACACATTTAATAAATTTCTGCGAATGGTGAAACCATTTTTGCTAAGGATGATCACCAAAATATGTAACATTTGAGATACCTAGATACAGGAAGAAACTTTGAAGATCTTAAGTTTTAAGTTGTAATGTCACAAGTTTCAATAAGTGATGCAGTTACTATATATAAACTTCTGAAGCATTTAATTACACTCAAATATGTACCTAGTTGAAGTTTCATTTGAAATTACAAGCTGTATACAACTTCAGTATTTTGACTGAAACAGCAATAAAAATTTCCAGTTTTTTGGTTTACTATTTTAATTCTTAGAGATCCTTAATATCTGTTGTAGTGTTTTGTTATTGCTAATATTTATTGTATTTTTTCCGAAAATTTTATCATGGGACACCGGAAATCATTGTTGTGAGAAGAAATTGTCATTAGTTAAAACAAGAAAAGTATTTATTGCTTTTTTGCATTTTGTAGCTAATGGGGATACTCAAGTTCAAGTGAACTACTGCTTAAATATAGTGAAAATAAAGAAATTCGGATTAATAAATAGTAAAATAATCTGGGAATATTTATTTGTCGATTCCTATCACTACGAGTCAATCAAGATAACCAAGTTATTTAGAGCACAAAAAAGAATTAAAGCCCGTGCTGTATGCCCTTGGATAAGCCATTGTATGCTAAAACTAATCGCGGAACGAAATTTTGCTTACTCGCAATGGAAACGGTTTGGTGGAGACTATCTATGGATTAATTATAAAAACTTGCGCAATATTACTTCTTCAGTCAGTCGTAAGACTAAGAAGGAATTTATGCGACAAAGACTTGACACTTCTCTTCCAGCTGGTAAATTATGGCAAAATATTCTAACAAAAAATAATGTCAGTTGTGATATTGATCCTGATCACCTCCAAGATTCATTAGAATTATTTTTCCATTCATTATAAAACCTGTAACTCATATTTTTAATACTATTTTTACCACTTCCAACATCCTTTCCTTATGGAAGTCCAGCCGCATTACTCCTATTCCAAAGGTATGTAGACCTTCTGTGCCTGCCGATTTTATACCAATTAGTATTTTACTTTTCTTTTCTAAGATGCTGGAAAAAATTATGTCAACACAGATTACAAGTTTTATTGAGAAGAACAATCCTGTCAGACTTCCAATCTGGTTTTCGGGCAAAAAATAGCACTGTATCCTCCCTTTTATACTTTGCTGAAAGAATTCGCCGTGGTATTGAAAATAAAGAAGTAACCATACTTGCACTGCTTGATTTCTCGAAAGCTTTTGACTAGTAGACTTTTTTATACTCTTGGATAAGCTTATTTCTCGTCATCAATATAGCTTTGTTGCTGTTAAGTTAATTTATAATTACTTAATAAACCGTAATCAGACCGTAGTGTGTGAATCTCGTCATTCTGCTGCTCTAAACATAACATCAGGCGTCCCACAAGGCTCTACCCTTGGGCCCCTACTTTTCCCTCTATATGTCAATGACCTACAGACATGTACCATGCCAGCTTTATGCTGATGATGTGTAGATTTCCCTTTCTGTTCCCGTTTCACTTATCTCTATGGGCATTGAAAAATTAAATATAGATCTTGCAGCAATTGGTTATTGGGCTTCATTGAATAAATTTGACTTAAATCCTTCCAAATCTCAGGTCATGGTAGTGTACCATAGTAATATAGACACCTCTGTTCTCCCTCCAGTAATTATCAATAGGTACAGTTATTCCCTTTTCCTCTAAGGTTAAGAATTTGGGTATCGTATTTAATTCTAGGATGACTTGGTCTGATCATATCTCAAGTTTAACTGGTAAGGTTTATGGTTCTTTAAAAGCTCTTTGGCGTCACGCAGCATACACGCCTTTCAAAATTCGTCTTAGAATTGTTAAAACGCTTATACTCCCACTGATTATTTATGGTGATGTTATTTATTGTGGTTTGGACAGCCATAGTCGTGGATGTCTTAACGTAGTTTTGAATTCATGTGCTCGGTACATATTTCTTTTGAAAAGATATGATCCAATAGCACAGTTGTTCGGAAAATCTTAGGATGTTCCTTGGATACATATTTACAATATCGTATTTGTTTAATGCTCCATAAAGTGATCTATGGCCGATGTCCGGATTATTTATTAAATTATTTTCAGTTTTTATCATCTAGTAGAACCAGACAACTTTTGATTCCTACCCAAAGTTACTGCTTAGCTCGAGATCTTTCCCTGTTCTTGGTGTTAGAGTATGGAATGCTTTACCTGTCGATATTCGCCTCATTGTGAATTCTCGCAACTTCAAATCCAAGTGCTACATTTTCTTACAATCGAATAATATATAATTAAATATAGCATGGAAATCTTTATCGTTTTGATTTTACCATTGTTATCATCTCTGTTTTCTTTTTCTTTTTATTTGCTTAGATTTTCTTTCATTTCTTAATTGTCGCTAATATTTTTTTTCCTTTACACTGTAAAATTTTGTTTCTCATTTACGAATTTGATTAGACACACATAAAAGAGTGTTGTGTAACTCACTTGAGCTTGTTAATAAAGAATTATTATTATAATTAGATTAAGAAAATATGCTAATTTTTCACAAAACACCCCGTAGCTTCCTTTTAATATGATCTTCGAAGGTGCCCAGATGATAGTAAATCATATAAACTTTCAAATGTCGAACTATTCCTCCACTCAGGATGCTAGTTATAGGACAACGAAGAAAAAAAAATTGCTTGTTTTTTTTTTTTTTTTTTTTTAATATTAACAACTTTCCCGTCATCCCGTTACATATACCTAATATTCTGAAGTTTCCAAATCTTATATGAAAATGTAACAGCTACCAGGCATTTTGGCGGAAAAAGCGTTAAAATTAAAAAAAAAATTAGAAATTTTGTTCTAATTGTTTTACTTTCACGCCCTATAACTAGCGCCATAAGCGGGTGGAGTTACGCTTTGCTACCATTTCAGCTAAAAATAAATGTTCGATAACTAGCCCGGATGATGTTTATTTTCCTTTTAAGCTGGAAATTTTTCGTCTTTATTAGATTGAAATTCATTGAAAAAAAAATAATTTTTTCCCCAATGAATTTACAACATGCATTGAGATGCAGAAAAAATATCGAACGTTTCGATTTATCGAACATAGAGGTCTCATCAGTGTGGTTATCTCTGATAGCCTGCCACAGAAGTTCTATGATAAGGGTGACCCAATTGCCCATATAAATACTTTTTAACAAAAGTAAGTATGGGTGACCTGTATCATGCAACTTCCGTAGTAGGCGAATAGAGATAACCAGACTGATGAGACCTCTTTGATCACTGGGTCGAAAAGTTCGATATATTTTCCTTTTAGCATCTGCACGCTTAGAACCTAGTTTAATTTTCAGCCAAATTGTTAACAGTTTGTCTGCAGCTAAATTCTTCTTTGTTTTGTTTATATAAAACGATTTGTTGGATTCCATAGTTCCGGTAGGCTTTCAAAGGTCTCCGAAGAAGTTCCCTCTCTTTTGTAATGCACTCAACCTCAGTAGATTCCCCCGCAGGAGATTGAGTACAAAGAATTCGCTATCACTATTACTTGCCATCCTGTACCTCTATCACACTTCTCCAAAAATTGGAAGCGAACTGAGAAATGAAGTTAGTATTGAAGTGCTCACCCCTCAATTATCTTTATAATTGACAGTATCCCCACTATGTGCCAATAATGATGCCTGGATGTCAGAAAATCCGAATAACATCATAATAATTCAAAACCTTACAAGATCATTCTGATAAAGTAATGACATTATAACTGATCGCATAAGGTCTGCATAAATCTACATAATCCGAAATCCCAAGTTTGGAATTCAACTTTTGGTCAGCGCTATTGGCTCCTACATCCTAGTAATAATGATGCGAGATAGTTTTCGAATATAATCTAAAATCTCTGGACTGACATACTTACGTCACATTATGTCCTATGTTAGCGGTTGCATAGCACGCCATTTATCATCGCACAATCTTATGATATGGTTACGTTGAATGCGATATTTGATTGCGTGAGATCGCGACAGTAAGTTTGTGATGTGGAAATGTGCAGTCAAGTAAATTTCAAATAATCGGGCGATGCAGTAGGTATTTTTGTAATTAAATTAAACAAAAAAGAAGTAGAAAAAAATACTAATAGTCGAAACTGAATTTGATATAAGCAGAGCTGTATACCAATACAGTATTGACATGAAAAGGATTATTTACGAAGTGCGGAAACTACGTTCATTAGGGATATGACTTATCTCCTGTGTATACAAAGGACAATAACTTCGGCATAATTGAATTGCATTATTTTTCATTAATTTTAATCAACAAAGAAACTAATTCGATTAGGAGCGAATCGGGTTCGCGCAATCAGGGTATCGTACGAGAACTTCATCAATGAACAGTGAATTGACGGAATTCAAGTATATTTAAACTAATCCAAACTTGCTTATAATATCTTGAGAATATTCAAATAAGAGTTATCTTATAAAAAGACTTGTTTTATAAGTTAACACAAATAAAAATTTTTTCCCAGCAATTATAAAATTGATGAAAAATTTGCAGTTTTAACTTTAGAAACTTAGAAGATCAGAGGGACGGCAATTTTTCCCCAAAAGTTTTAATTTTTTTAATTTTTGAAAGTAGCCCTTTAACGCACAAGATAAAAAACAATTTTTTTAAGTGGCCCAATCCACCCCATTAAAAATAAAAAAAAAAGAATAAAAAAATGTTAATAATCTTCGATTGTTGAAATATGTGCGCATTATGAGGACCAAATTCCTACATCATGACGTTTTCTAGAATGACTTCTGTGACAGCCAGATACGCTTGAGCAATTTCATAATGGTTCAGTTATTTTCCTTTTGCTTTTGTTGTATAGAACCCAAAAAACAATAATTTTGTTAAAAAAATTTATAAACACTAGTCAAAAAAACAATTTTTTTTTGTTCTACAATATGACTTAACCTGATTTTATTGAAAGGTGTCAAGAGAAAAATTTCTGTTTTACTCGAAAATCTAAAATAAATTACTTTTTAACTCGAAATGAACATTTTCACATTTCTTAGGTGCCTACCTTTACTAACAAAGGGGAATGCACACTTTTCATACAACTTTATGTCCGACACCTCCAGATAGTCTTAAACGAAGCATTATGATATTCTGAACATATTTTATTAACACTCTTTATTTCAATTAAGCGGTTAAAATCCTTGGCGATCAGATGTAGCTTGAGCGACTTTTTTGGGTGAAAACGGGGACTTTCCTACTTTTCGTGATTGCGCGGAATTGCTGAGTCGTGGAAAATCACTTCCTACGAGAATTTTTTCCAAAATAGAGCACTAATGGCCATGGAATAAAGAACTGCATAAATATATCCGAAATTTAATACTTGATGTGTATGTGATCCAAGTGTATAAAAATGGGTTTTCTGGTGACAAAAACTTCCCGAGCTACTTTTCTGAATTGGGAAAAACTACACCATCCGATAGTAGGGCTTTTATTTGATGTGCCACATATCGTGTTGGTACCACCCCCGCTGGGGGTTCCTAACCCCATCCTAAGCAGAGAAAAATATTTATTCTGCGTATTGTAGTTGGTAATGAGTTGAAGCGAACAGTGAAACCCGTTTTCCGATAGGACGTAACCCTACCAAGTTCGGGCCGATCTAATGTACGAAAAATCTTGTACCTCACTCAGTTCGAATAGAAAATACGAAAATACTAAAAAAGTTAATATGGAGATGGCTATAAGTACCTATTTCAGTAGCCTTCGAGTATAGCAGTGTGGGTATTCAGGACCTAAAAATTTGATTCTATACTAGATTTTGTAAAATGTACTAGATTATTCTTTTACACCTCCCTCCTTCAAGGCTTCCCCCGTTTAATTGAAATAAACATTGTAAATAAAATATGTTCAGTGTATCAGTGTATGCATTGTTTCGGACATCTCTCATGTCTGGAAGTCTCGGGCCTAAAATAGGGGTTCTCCCTTCAGAGACTTATAAAATCAAATCTTTATTTATGTTCGATTACCTTTTATAAATAATGGGCGCTATTCAGAGTTAATTTACAACTAGTTTCATGCTACCTTTATTTAGAAAATAGCATTAGCTTATTTGTAGTACAAATAGAATGAGTTTTCAGCACAGTACCGAGTACAGACTTTAATTTAGAAGAGCAGTATACCCATCCATCTTTAAACTGACTTAAAGTTGAAAATATTCATATGATCATGCCATAAAAATGTAAGAAACGCATTTTCCCAGTGTATTGGAAAACATAAATTTAAATATGGACATTGATGAGGATATAATAATTTAAACTTTTAGATCGAGATTTATTGAAGAGAAACTCGGTGTTTATATATAAAAAAAAATCGATCCATTTCTTCAAAATGGTTACAAGTTTTATTTAAATTTCCGGTTCAGAAAAAATTCTGTCTGGTTCACAATTAATACTTGCAATAAGCCACGAGTTGGAAGTATTAATTACCTTAAGATTTTCGATCACAATTGATCATCAACAATATATTGGTAAAAATTATGTTAGTCGCGATTTTTTTTAATAAAATTAATACTTCAAATAATTTAGGTTAGTTACATAACGTGTCAGAATCTACTGTAAATAGGATTATCATCAAATTCAACAGATTACTTGGGCTTCAACTGCCAAATTTGGTAAGCTCTCCAAACTGATCTGACGATAAATGAAAGTTAAACGAAAATTTAAAAGTAAAAATTATTGGTGTAATTGATTGTACACCTGTGCTAATTATGGTACCAATTAGAAGACTTGGAGCTGAAGCAGCAGAAACTCATCTTAACATAAAAGGGTACCATTCGTTCAATTTTCAGGCAAGTATAACCAAATTTTCAATTAAACAATATCTAAAAATATTTCTTTAGATTAAACGCAATTCAGATCATAAGATTCTGGATATAGTAGCGCGATGGAGGGAATCAGTCCATGACTCATGAATTTGGATTAATTACAAATTAAAGGAGATATTAGAGAAAAATAACATTGGTACTTTGTTGGGTGATAGTGGACATCACGATCAATTCCGTTGATCAACCCGATAATCATATTAAGGAGAATCGCTATAGCAAAAGCCATATTTAAACTCGTTGTAATATTAAAGAAACTAATGAAGAACTTAAGAGTAAATTTCGGTACGTATTTCAAAACTTTAAAATCAATATTTATGGGTGGAATCTTTGGGTATTGTTTTACCACAGCTGATGTGTCAATTCCAATAATTAACAACTACGAAAAGACTGCATTCGCAAGGTACAGTTTAATGAAATTTGTCAATTCCTATAATTGACTTTCGAACAAACTGCATTTACAAACGAGAATCTACGTATGCTGAAATAAAATACTCTGGTGGAGTGTAGCGGTTAAATAAAAAGATGAAATTTTGTCATTCAATTGTTCACTTAAGTTTATTGTAGGAAAAGTATAATTTAGTGGATAAATGCTAATATTATGCAAAAAGTCAATTACGTTAACTTAATTCAATTGGTTTTTTTTATAGCTGTAAATTTTATATCAAATGACTTATACTAGTATGTTTATAAAATTGAATTTCAGTTCACTGGTTTAAATTATGTTTACACTTATGTAACAAATAAAGAAAAGTTAATTATACTAAAAAGCTATGTTTTACTCGAATTTTTTTTTTTTCAATTTTATCAGATTATGCTACGTTTAAATTTAATAGATTACAGGTAAAAAAATTATCCTTCTAATTATGTGTGATTTACAAATGGCTGAAATTTAAGGATAATTAGAACTCCATGCAGATATAGTTTCCAATTAATACATGCCCGACGTAGCCTACAGGCAACAAAACTTTAAAATCGCACTGCTTCTCTATTTTACAACTGCCAATATTTTTCATAGAATTTATGTGTTCGTGAAAGAGCCGTTTATACATTCTGGTTAAATGCGTTTTAAAAATGTGTCACTTTGTGTTTGAATTTCAAGTTAGAACAACCTATTCTTTTTTGGTCAAAATATGTGAGTATATTTATGTGGTTTTTTTTTTTATCATAAATATTATTTTTAGAACTGAAATTTGTAGGGATTATTAGTAGAGTATGTAGATGTTTGTTTTATGGAATTATTTTTATTTATGTTGGTTAATTTAGCTTGTGGATTTTTCTGAAGTTCTTGTTGCCTATAGGCAACTAGTGTCACGTAGGAATGAATTTTGGTTTTTTTTTGTTTGGTTTCATTTACAGATGAGAACTGTAATATCGTACAGAAAAAAGTCAGTCCTTGATACCGAAATAGCGAATATGATAGAAAATTGGGATGATTCATCTGATGAGTTTATGGATGATGAGGTGGAGAACATTGTGGAGGATTCTATACAGGATGGATTTAGGGAAAGATTAGAAAAAGAAGAACAATGGAATACAATTCATCTCTTCGATGAACTTATTCCTAATCATGATTATCTAATTGTGAATGAATTGGTAGTTGAAGAAGAAGCGGAACCTGGATCAGAAATGGAGATTCAGATAAGTACTAATGCGTCGTCTTACGCTCCAGCCCATAAACTTGATTAAAAAAAATTTAAATGGAGGAGACGATCATTGGAATTGGTTGATTTACCATGCGATTGCATTATACCATATCCAGAAAATGTTTCAGAACAGCAGAGAACACCTCTATATTATTTTAGAAAATTTATTGATAACGAAATAATCGAAAAAATTTGCGAAGAGTCAAATAAATATAGTATACAACAATTTGGAAAAGAAGTCAAAATATCTATTGAAGAAATTGAAAGATATTTTGGTATATTGATCTATACAGGTATTATACATGTGCTTCAGTATCGCATGTATTGGTCATCTTCGTTTTGAAGAAATCAAAAAATGTTTACACATAAATGATAATCAAACGCAATTGTTACGAGATGATCCAAGATATGACAAACTACATAAAGTTCGACAACTATTAGCAACGCTGAAAAAAAATTGTAATAATATTGCTCCAGAAGAATTCAATTCTATAGATGAACAGATTATACTATTCAAAGGTGATTGTTTGTTATTTTCACAGGCCGTTCACAATTGAGGCAATATCTACTAAAGAAGCCACACAAGTGGGGCTTCAAGGTTATATCTCGAGCAGAGGCGTCCGGTATTCTGTACGATTTTGAGATATACGTCGGGGAAGGAACATGTCCAAAATATGGCCTCGAAATTTCTGCAGATATCGTATTAAATTTGACTGAGACTTTTCCAAAACACAAAAATTTCAAAATATTTTTCGATAATTGGTTCACACATCTGTTCATCTAGCTGTTGCACTAAAAGAGCGTGGTTTTCACTGTACTGGCACAGCACGTCCAAACAGACTTGGCTCTCTAACCTTACATTCAGATAAAGATTAGTCAAAGAAGGGAAGGGGGTCATTTGATTACCAAACAAACGTTGATCATAATTTAACCTGTGTACCGTGGTTTGATAATAAGCGTGTACTATTAATTCAATTCAATTCAATTTCAATTCAATTCATTTATTAATGGCATCTACACAATTAAGTTTCTAATTAAACTTATATCTATGCGCAGGAGATAATTAAAATACAAATAACTCTACAGCTAAACTTATGATATATATATGCTACAATAATAAGAAACAAAATAATAATAGTAGAATGGATAAATAAAAATAAAATAAAGATCAATTCAGAATGGAAAAAAAAATAAATTTTAAAGCAAAAGTCGAAAGAAAACAAATATCTATCTATCTATCTATCTTGCAGGAAGCCCAACAAACCTACACAAAAACTATGACCACTGCTATTACTCTTAAGTTCAAGGGGAAGAGTGTTCCATAGTCTGATGGCTTGAACAAGGAATTGACGCTCAGAAACCCGATTACTGTAGCATAGTTAGATTCATTGTCCTCTGAGACCGTAAAAAACTGAGCTTTTGATACAAATAAGTTGGTTTGCGATATTGAATCAAGTTACGTAAAAAAAGTATCATGCGAAAGTCCAGATATGTACGAAGTGTGCAACCAAAGATTGAATTCACATAAGCAGAAACATGGTCATATCGCCGAAGCCCAAAACAATAACGAACCGCAGAGTTGAAAGCTACATTAAGTTTTCTCTGGGAAATTGAGTCAACTGCGCAAAACAGCTCACAGCCGTAAGTAAGTAGTGGTACTTTAGTTAAAAATACTCGAGTCTGAACGGGCGTGTACGATGCAGATAAAGATAGTTTGCGAAGAGTTGCATATATCCTTGACACAACAGAATTAACATGATCCGACCAAGTTAAAGTTCGATTCAATCTTACACCAAGATCTTTTACCACGTTATTATAGGGAATCACCTCATTATTCATACTGAGTGCAGGGCAGCTGGGTATGTCAATTACGGTTTTATGTATAATTATGGCACTGGACTTAGAAGTGTTCAGAACCAGCTTGTTTTCAATAGCCCAGTTATAGACATTTCTTAAATCAGAATTCTTGCACTCGACTGCATCACAAATTTGATTCTTATGCCTAGAAATGTATAACTGAACATCATCAGCATACAAGTGGTATCTACAATGCAGAATAACACCAGTAAGATCGTTGATGAAGATGGTAAACAGCAAAGGTCCTAGAATAGATCCTTGGGGCACACCACTAAATACTGGCAGAAAATCAGAAACTCTGCCGTCACAACAAATCTGTTGCTGCCGGCCTGTGATGTAACTGTTAATAAGCTTACATGCTGGAGTAGAAAAATCAAAATGTGTAATGAGTTTATTAATTAAGACGGCATGATCAACTCTATCACATCTCGGGGTAGAGCCAGTTACAAAATGCCGTCGTTGGAGCAAAGATAAAAAAGAATTCATCATATGGGTGGTGTTGATTTAGCAGACATGCTAATCGAATTATATAGAATTGATCACAAATCAAGGATGTATTACACGAGAATTATTTACTGGTGCATAAATGTTGCAATCGTAAATGCTTGGCTGGTGTATCGTAGAGAATACCAAATGCTTCTTAGTGATGAAAAATTCATGAAACTCATAAACTTTCAATCCGATATTGCCAAAGGATTAATACATAGCCAAAAATTACCACCAGCATCTACTCGTAAGAGAGGTCGTCCAACTATAGATACGAGTGCTGTTCCTACCTTAACTGAAACTTGCAGTGAGAGCTGTATAAAAGAATCATTAGCATCAACCAGTTCTACTCCAAGAAAGCGATTTACACCCATCAGCAGTGACGTCCGTTACGATCAAATAGGACATTGGCCACAATGGGGAACTAAGCATCGATGTGCGCTCTGCAAAACAAGCTGGCCAAGGAGTAAATGTAATAAATGTAATGCCTATTTATGTTGTAATCCCCAGAAAAACTGTTTTGTGGCTTACCATACTTAAATAAATATAAAAGCTCTTTTCTTAGGTCTCCTTACCACTTGTTGCCTATAGACAACAATCTCTAGAAAGTATACTTAGCTTCCGAGAAGCATAATTTATTTTTTATAGCATATTTGGCACCTATGCAATAAATATATGTGTAGAAAAAAATTGCTACTGCGGGTTCTAGATGCGGGCATCAAAGGGTTAAAAAATGACCTAATGGCATAGTTTTTACACAATGAATAATTGCTTGAAATTTTGATTTGATTGAGTTAAATAAATGCAAAAGACTTAAATTGTTGAAATGAAAAAATTAGGTAGTGAGAACCCAACCGTTCTTGTTAATTTCATACATGTGTGTATGACCAACACCTGGCTTGCATACACAATGAAATTTAACCCAAATTAAGAAACTGAATAATTCGCAAATTTACCTTTAATTTGATTTAAAATCTTCTGGCTGATGAAATTCCAAAAACAAAATCACCAAAAATCCCTTGCTGCTTTGACAATTACTTTGTAGAACCTTTGTTTCTTGCTGAGGAAGAATATTCTAAGTCTTACTGAAAATTCTATTTTTTATTGCTGATGACAATGTATTAAAATTGCAAAAATGTGGGAGGAATGCTCTACTAGCATATAATCGCACTTTGACAACTTTGAAAATAAGAAGGCAGAATGTAGAATGAACCCCTTTTTATACCCTAGATGAAATCATAGGGGTATACTAAGTCTGTCATTCCGTTTGTAACACCTCGAAATAATGATGGTGGAGCAAAATGGATTGGACACCTATTCATAATATTAAAAGTTATTTTGATTTTTACATGTCCGTCCGTCCGTCCGGCCGTCTGTGCGCACGATAACTCGAGAACGCGTACACTTAGAGAGCTGAAATTTTGTACACGCACCTTAAAAAAAAAAGTAAAATGAAGTTCGAAAATGAGACAAATCGGGCAACCCCTTCGTGGGGTTGCCATATAAAAATTTCGTTTTACGCTATATATTTGGACACTGCCCGTTCTCAGGCGACGTGGAGAGTTGAAATTTCGTATGTGATGTTCTTACTACATTAGCAAATAAGATGTCAAAAATGAACTAGATCCGGCAACTCCTTCTTGGTGTTGCCATATAAAAATTTAGGTTTTTTACGTATACTTTGAAAACGATCAGTCCAAGACATTTTCATTGTACTAAAAACTTCTGCAGAATACGAAATCCTATAAAATTGGTTATAATCATTTTTTCTGTGCGACAAACCGTTCTAGAAATAATATATGCGAAAAACGACTTCAAAATCAAACTTGAATATATCATTGACCATACGAAATTTAATACGGGCATTCATCTAGGGTATCATAAGAATTGGTCTTAGACCAATTCTAGCTTTTTTACTTGTTTACAGAGAACTTCGTTCCGATTTTGCATCCATCAAAATGAATTCTTGAATTTTCAGGCTTAATTTGACTACAATATATGATTTCGTTGTTAGCAATTGATGTCAAATTACAAATTGCATTTTTTGACATCTTTCACATAGAAATCAGTTTTCATTTCGAGGAATTATGTTAAGTTTTCCTAAATTTTGCCATAACTTTTCACTTTCGTTCGTCGTTATTGTTGTCCCTTTCACACCTGTGTGTCTCTTTTTACTCATTGGTGTAAAGGTACTTCCGAAAATTCGCGATTATTCCATAAACCGTCAAAAATATCGCAATGCGAACGCGCCCATTTGATTTGCCGTCTCGTTGTACCCCGGGGTGACATTTTAAACGTCGCGAAAATATGAAATTCGCCGATTTTATTTTATACGCGTTTTTATTAAATTATGTGTTAAGTTCAGTGTTTTGTGTAACTTGTAGGTGTTCATCGTGGGAATTATGCACTATTGCTGAGGTTGGTATAAGGTTTTACTAATTTTATGTTTAGTTTTTGTGAGAATCCCACCTTTTTCCAATACCGTGTTTACCTGTCAAGGTGAGTTTTGTTTACAAAATTCTCATCTAAGGTATTCACGAATTCATTGAAAAAGGGTTTATTGTGTGCCCTTACGTGGGAACTTCAGGTAATTTTATGATTAATTTTGCTGAGCATAAAGTTTATTGCGTCTTTTTTGTTGTTGTTTGCATGCATTATAAGGTGCTATGTAAAGACAATTTGTTGTTTATTCATTTATTTCCTTTAACTATATTATCTTTGGATTTCATGTCTTAATTCATTTTGTTTATTTCAGGTCCTCGTGGGACCCTTTGCATCTGTTGATTCTCCAGATGGTGGTAGGATTTCTTTTTAATTTGATTTTAATCTAATTTCTCTTTTAATTTTAGGTTCATATCAATCAGAGAGTTATATTGAAGAGAGGGATGAGACCCCATTCTCTAGAAAAAACAGTTCCACTTCATTGATGTAATTTGCTTCTTTCGTAATTTTCGCTTTGGGGGTTGCAAATGATAAGTTCACTTAAACAAAGCACGGCGGAGCATCAGGATTTATTTTTGCGACGTCTTTAACACTTTATTACTACTCACAGTTTTAGCCCTGATTTTCCTACCCTGGGGTCGGTGTAATTAGCCGATTTTACTAGGAAATTCAAAAGCTTTTTTTCAAGTATGAGAGTTTTAATAATTTAGGAGTAATATTATTTTACATGTGCCATCTAATTACGCATTTAATTTAATTTATGAAAACAGTTTAAACACAATATTTTATAATGTGTATTGAGCAGATGTATCGCGAGTTTATTTTTCTATCTTCTGATCGTGGACAGGAAGCGCACCTTGCTCTCTTTCCATTTGGAACGTACGTAAAGTTAACACCGCAACTTCGTCTGATATAGTTCGGAGCTATCTCATAATTTGTCATTAATTTGTCGTGAAATCCATAAATTTGTCGTGTCCTTTTATCTAAAGTAAACTGGATGTGGTGCCATAAATTTGTCGTGTCCTTTTATCTAAAGGAAACTGGATATGGTGCCAACTTAGCACCACATCCAGTTTCCTTTACAGTTTCCTTTAGATAAAAGGACACGACAAATTTATGGATTTCATGACAAATTAACGACAAATTCACGACAAATTCCAAGATGTAAAATTTTCCAGTCCGATAAGTTTTGTCCGAGGTCCAGTGAGTCGCGGTGCTAACGTGACGTCAACTTAGCACCACATCCAGTTTACTTTAGAAAAAAGGACACGACAAATTTATGGTTTTCGCGACAAATTAACGACAAATTCCAAGATGTATAATTTTTCAATCCGATAAGTTTTGTCCGAGGTCCAGTGAGTCGCGGTGCTAACTTGCCGTCAACTTAGCACCACATCCAGTTTTCTTTAGAAAAAAGGACACGACAAATTTATGGTTTTCACGACAAATTAACGACAAATTATGAGATAGCTCCGAACTATATCAGACGAAGTTGCGGTGCTAACTTTACGTATGTCCATCAGGATCTTCCCACTTTTCAATTATTCCGGTAACTTTTTCCTTAAGCCAAGTAGGGAAAGTGCGGCGTTCAAAACATTTCTCTAAATATGGTGTTAGAAGACTTAATTCTACATTGTTTAAAAAAGCTCGTTTTATTTCACCAGATTTTTTGTTGGTTGAGAATTAGAAAGATGTAAACGAGCTTATCCCTACAGCTATAAGAGGCCACAAAATACACACATTGGACACCGGCGCAGCTTCTCTGATGTAACATATTTGTGACACAATTAGTCAATAGGGTCTACACCACCTTTGGTATAGATACTACTAGTAAAAATTGCGAAAAACATTGTAAACATTTCCTTCACCATACTTATTAGGTTTTGTTAATTTTCCGTTAAAAGCTTTCTGAAATTTTTTATTTACGCTAATCCTACCCTGGTGTCGTAAGCGACCCCAGCACCTTAAGATTTCTCAGAAAATGGCACCAATTTTTTTTTTTTTGTATTGGCGCCGAATGAATTTCAGTTTCAATATTTTTTAGAGAAAAACATAAATGAATTATTTTTGAGGTCGTTTCAACCCCGGGTAGTAATTAAGGGTTAACAAAGTGCTGTGCTATTTTATCTTTAATTGCAAAATCTATTTCCTGTGGTATACCGACCCTGGTTTCTGTCGTTCTTGTAGTGAGAAACATTTGATTTTGCTGCCATTTGCATCCCCATCTATTTGCTAATTTGTCTGAAGAAACCCGATTCTTTCATTTTATTTTCAGAATATTTCGAGTATCGTTGACAAAAGTTCGAATGAGTTCTTTTTCTGCGTATGATTGTCCTTCAGATCGATGACATTTCTTTGGAAATTGCGATATTAAATGAAGTTTTACGATTGAGTAATTAACTTACATTTCTTAAGATTAAATTTTCCATTTCATTAAAATTGCCTATCTAGTTTTGTTTTAAAAATTGTCAAACTAAAATGTAAAATGATGTCCAACAGCACACATCACAATTATTTGATGAAGACATCACTGTCAATTAAAAACAGCTCTTTTTGATAAGGTCCTAGATTAGATTTTACGGTCTTCAAGGAAGCTTGGCTTTGAATTTGTTGTTTCGTTAGTTTCAATGTGTCCAAAAAGTGTTTTTCTTTAAGTTGGCAATCGGTATTCTGAGACGTAGTACGAGGAGTCTCTACTGAACTTTTGTATACCTAACTAAAAATTCGTAACTGCTATAATTCTAATCTCTTTTATATCTTATACATTTGTACACATTATTCTGAATTTAAATTAATTGAACGGAAATTGAAAAAAGGTAAAAGGCAAAATATGTTCTGTAGTGGCATATTACTTAGTAGTACTAACAGTAGCACTAGTATTAGTTGTACTAGCTTGAAATAAATGTAATATAAAGGCAATAACAAAGAATTTAAACGAAGATGTAAGATGTGTTGACTTTTCGAAGTCATTTAGCCACCAATTCGCTACATTCAATTTAGAATCAGATTGCAGCTCTTTCCTGATCTGTTTCGTGTCGGAGAAAGCATTACATGAATTATGGATTTCTGGAAAGAAAAGAATGATAAATAATGAATAAATAAAATAAACAACTGTAATAATATAATAAATAAAATGAACAATGAAACTTAATGTTCCATAAGGAGAGTTATAACAATACAAATAATAAAATATGTAACTAAAGTATTTTTTTTTATAAGAAGATAAAAACAACAGTAAAAACGATAATTTATTTTATAAAGAAAAGAAAGAAAATATGCATTAAAATATATATTGCAAGGAATGACGATAAAAGAAAAGAAAAAAGAACAAGTCATCTGCTTGTCCAATTACAGAGCTACTTTAGTTAAGCTGTCGTAATAAACGAATGTAAATAAACCTGCACCTATACGACTCAAGGTAGAGGTGGTGAATGTTAATATAAAATTCTTCTGACGATACATGTGTAAATAAAACAAACTTTATGCTTACCCATAGCTAATAATGGTACTCGAAGCTATTTTTCATCTGAGATTAAAATAAAAATAACTTAGAAATATGTCCAAGCATTACTAGATGTTGAGATGCCAGGATACTAATCACGAACTAAAGGAAATGAAAAAGAAAATAAATTGGCCAAGAAAGGAGCATACGTGACCATTTAAGGACAACACATTAACTGTTCTATTACGTATCATATTTCCAAAAACTAAACATTAAATGCAGCTGATAAAAGACCCAATATGCGAACTAAGTTTCCAAGAAATTGAAATACTAGAACTAATCTGATGTGAGTGCGAGGTAATATAATATATATATTTCACTTCCTTATTAGAAGGGCAGCATCCAGAATAATCCAACTATTGGCAGAAGTCCATAGACAGTTATGTCCCACCTAAAAAAAAACACTAATATATTTTAATACCACCCCCATGGCTTTTAAATGAAACCTCGTTGTTAGACAGAAGAAAGTTTCGAACAATAGTGAATACTGACCGGTGAGATTTGACCCCTGACATATAGAATCATTAGCCAATGTGTTATCATTTGCATTATCTTGAACTCACAGGTACTTTATTGCTTCACCGTGACAGATATAGCAGCACACTTTTCTATTATTGACCTCCATCAAACGGTACATCATCGTTGTCTAAATGACCCCAACTTGAATAGCCATATAATGACTAGCCGTAAGTTCTTCAGAATCTTTCAATTCCTCAATTAGTTCGCATCTAAGAAGAATAAATGTATCTAGAAAATGCAAATGATTTGCAAAATGTTCCTGAGATTCAGAATGTTGCCCCCAGGGGCCCCAAGGGATTTTCACAATTCACCAAATCCCAAAATCAATAGGACAGTGAAGAGGTGGCAAAGATGATGATGATGATGATGATGAAAAGTTATTGACAATCAAATTTACCGAACAAGTTGTAGTGCGCTTTCAGAAAACCGTTAAGTATTTCGTCGTTTGCTTATTTCTTTTTGTGAGCAGAAACAGCAGCAGCAGCAGCAGCAGCAGCAGCAGCAACAGTATATCTGTGGTCGAACCTGGCCAGTGGACAGCAAGTTATTATTTTGCAAGTAAACAAGTGGAACTTAGGTGGTGCTGGTGGTGGCTATTGGCAGAGGTTGGAGATGTCTTTACTGACTTCAGGAAGCCTGTCCGGCAGTATGGGGGTCAGACTTGGATGGTGGCTGCACCATTGAATTGATCATGCTCAAGGTATAACTGTAGATCCTGTAATGATCGATGGACTACACTGAGTACTACTTGATGAGCTCTTTGCTTGGGTCTTGTCGAGATGATGCTTAATCTTCGACCAGAATCAAGCTCTTAATAAATTTACTACATCACGATGGCATGTAATACTACATGTTCGGCCAGCAAGGGATATGATGGAATTTTAATATGCTTAGAACATGCGCTTACAATTTATCAAGAATTGTCGTTTTAGATCTGAAAGTATTTGCATCTTGCATAATAGGAATGAACTATTTACCTGATACATATCGAAGAAGCGCTCTCTAGGGTAACAAATATCCATTGTTGGCACATAATTATGAATAAAGTCATTGCCCATTTAAAAAGGATTAAAATAAGTTCTGGAAGGCACATCTAACTTGAATCACAAAGAAATTATTGGGAGAATTGAAATGATGAATATGAAGGAATTACTTGTTGATTGAGAAAAGCTCGTATGCAAAAGCTTGACAAGATCGCGTTGATGTATCTTACCGAATTTAGAGAATTATTTCCTTCCGTAGCTAAAATGTCCTTATAATTGTGTATTAAATTAAAGTATGTAATCCGAACACAGATAAATTTCCAGCAAACAGTCGAAAAGCGAATGGTGCAGAAGTGATAGATACGTATGTATACCTCCCCGAGCCTGAGGCAGTCATTGTAAACTGTACTTGTTTTACAGCAACAACTGTAAACAAAGGTGGTCCTGATAATGTGAATAGGTCTTCAAGTACCTAATACATAGTTGCATTCGCAATTTATTAGGGAAAATACTGACTGAGATCCATAAATGATGTTAATCTAGTTAGTTCCTTTGTGGTTGCAACATTTTATATTGAGAATCACTCACATATCACGTATATTGTTGCAAGGGTTATTGGTGGTACAATCTCTGTTCCTGCAAAGACGAGACTATTAGCAAAGCAATTGATGCAGTTAGGGTTACCAATCAACAGCCTAAACTAGTGCTAGGTCTGCGCCTACGAAGAGCGCATACAACTGCAAAGATCTCCTAGGTAGTGCGATACGCTCTCAAAGAAAAAAAAATAATTGAACTTCAGTCGGCATGCCCAGTGGAATTTGACGATCACATCTTCGGCGGTGGGTACAAGTACATTGACTATCATGAGTGGTATATCACGTCACGCAGTTAATAACTAGTGATTTGTTAATACAACCGAAGACTATCTCGAATTTTTAACCAATTAAACAAGCTTTGGCTAGTGTCAATTTAGGCCCACCCCTAGATCCATTGAACACAAACTAACAAGGGGCACATCTATTGAGCTATCCACTCTTGTTTTCTACATGGCATACTCACAGTAACAAGGTATGACTGCTATGAGCCACGGCAGCCATCTTTTGAACACACACTAAGAAGGGGCATATCAAGTGAGCTATCCACTGTTGTTTTCTACATGGCATACTGACAGTAACAAGGTATGATTACTATGAACAATGACGGATATCTTTACCGTTACGGCATTACAAAACACTTCTGAAATTTTCATATGAATTGATGATGTTATACCTATCAAAATGTCAGTATACTGTGATTTTCTAATGGAAAAAGGACACTGAAATAACGAAAAGCTTTGTCAGAGATATCAGGGACGCCGCAATTTGCACTGACGCACTAATTGGTGAAGTTCCCGGAAAAACCCAAGTAATTCCTCAGAAGGCATTGTATATGGCCATGCTACATTGGCCGTGGCTGTCAATACATAGCCAGTTTCAAGTTCGCCTGGAATTGCTTTTTCGGGCGACTCTTTAGGAAGAGCTGAGAAGGCCTATCACATTTGAGAATGACCAAGTTAAAATTCAGGCGAGGCCATAGTGACGGATCAGCTGTCTGCAAGAAAACCTCTAGGAAAAGATATGAATAGACACGGCAGATATGTATATTGCTTATTCCTCAACCACTGGATTAAGTTTCACTCTGTCATCTCTGTTACATAAGGCTCGAGTTCAAAATTAGAGCTAACTACTCGGTGATATACAGAAATACTACCAAAACGAGCTAAGTGGGTTTTATTGATTTGATAAAAGAAGAGTTTTCCGATATCTCTGTTTCGCACTTATGCTCGAAAGGACCTTGTTAGAGTATTGGGAAATTCAGCAGTAGCCTGGGTGAATACATTGAGGCCATCTGCCCGGTCAGAAATATGGAGTACTCTCGTTGCTATCTCCAGGTTCAACAGAATCGATTTACATTCTTTTAACTAAATAAAGAGTCGAACTGTGGAAATGGGAACTATACCGCAACATTTTATGCAAATAGTACGATTATTTATTTAAAATAAAATTGGGCAATACTTCTAGGAGAATGTAGGTGTCACGAGACTTCCAGGATTAACTGAAATTTGTTACGAATAGAAATAGGGAGTAGACACCATATTTTGAGAATCATTTTGAAATTTTGCTGAATGTACATTATCCTAATTATCCTGGTGATGTTTTTCCGAATTCTCGAACCGAAACTTATTATCGTGATATTGTCACCGGAGTAGGAAAAGTAACTTTTATCACTTGCAAAGATTTAGCCTCGGAGGTTAGTCAAGGATTAAGGAATTTAAAGGTCACGCTTCCTATTTTTCATGTAATATTGCAAGCTTATAATTGATACCAGAAACGTCTGCTCAGATAAAGGCCTAAATACAGTTGCAATCACCGACGACGTTATCGAAATTCTTCAATGAAATTTGTTTAAAATTTATAAGCGAGTTTATTACTCCACTTTAAAGAGCTCTAAAAAACCATAATTACAATTAATTCTACATTAAAAATATCAGAAAATAGTCGCGATGTTAAAATTATTCATCAAACATAGCGACATCGCTGAAATTAGAATTTAACTCCAATGCGACCATAAGTGAAATTGTTGTTATCATCCGGAACCATTCTATGATTTATAGCATTGCTATCTGAAGTTTTTTAAGTTTTGATAGATAATACGGTTTTAGTTGCGGTTGGGGTTCGCAATTGTATAGAGTTTGTAAGGTGAAAAAAAACGAAAAAATATGTAACTGCACAGAACTTACCATGGGGTCGTCAAGAAAAGATATTTGTGAGAAAAAAAACCGACGATAAACAAAAAACATTAACGAAAGCGGTTAACCCCGGAAATCCCCTAATTATGGAAGGGATATTTAACGAATCAGAAAAAAACACAAGTGCATTTTTTTTCATTAGGTTATGCCTATGACAGACATCTGGTATCGATATTTAGATATTCAGAATTCCTGCTTATACACCATATAAGTCATCAAATACTTCCAATATACTCAGAATACTAGTAGGTATAGCCTAGATATCAATATCTTCAAAAAATACTGGGTATAGTCTGATAATCGGTACTTCTTAACTCCTGTTCACGAGCGTGATACAATACTTGCGATATTTTGGTGTCGTCCTGTTCTTCCTATAGATCTATTTACGATTGGTTTTTATCGCGCGATACGTTCACAAGGTTGACAGTGGCTACTAATTAATTTGTTGTGGTTTTGTGGTAGCAAGAAGATATTATTGTGTAATTTATATATATTTATATTTTTATATTGATATATTTACATATTACAGTAATTTTTGACATTACTACGGAACTGTAGAACGAGAGTATATGTAGAGGTTAAGGCGAAAATTGCACCAAACTAAGAACATTGCTGCGATAAATTTATGTATCGCACGAAACGTAGAAAGAGTAAGCATGTTCAGTGACAACCATATTGCTGTAGCCAATCAGGGCTCTATCGTATGCGATAAATCGTGCTTGTGAACAAGCCATTACGTTGTGCAGCACCATCTAGTTGTTAATAATAATATGATAATATTTCAAATTAAGCAAAAATATGTCTGTACTTTCCCAAGAAAGCGAAAAAAAAAATACCAGTCAAAATTTTGGTCAGGATGGAAATGAAAGGAGCAAAATGTTCACTTCTCGGGGAAACTAACGAAAAAACAGCTAAATTTTAAATTTTGCGGAAACAATGTTTATTATAGAAGTACGGAGAAACAATGATAGTGATCCTCGGGCTAATAAGAGGAATAGCCACGTATACAGGGTGTTTCATAATTGGTTCATATAACTTAAGTTTATTATAGCTCCCCTGAAGGGGAGGGAAAGCGCGTCGTTTCGGAGGTAGGGGGGCCTAAGATTTTCAGTACCTTTTTCCATTTTACACACTGTAACTTTCTTGATATACACCCTAGCAGAATGAGATTCATCTCAGATGATAGAAACCCGTCTCAGCTAGCTTTCTAATAAATGTCCAAGCAGCCTTCCTGTGCCCTTGTGTCGGAAGTTGCAAGACGTCAGAAATAACAAATTGGAAAAAGATTCCTAAAATGCATGATAACTAAAGCTTTTTACAAGATTTAGAAACCCTGGAATATTATCTTTAATTTAACTATGCACATGTACCTACCTAAAGGCAACGGTCTTTGAGATAAACTTCTTTTTAGATGCACAGTTTCAATAATTGTGCTAATTTTTGTGGAATTGCTTAAACTTTATGGTTATCATGCATTTTGGCGGGAAATTTGTTCAAATGTGAACAAAATTAAGAATTTTTCTCATTGTTTTGAATCTGACTACCTACAACTTTCGACGAAACGGAATAGGCAGGCTGGTTGGGTATTTATTGCAAAGCCGAGAGGGTGTTCTATCATCTGAGATGAATCTCATCTTGATAGGGTGTATATCAAGAAAGTTACAGGGTGTATAGAGGAAAACATACTAAATATCTTAACCCTCCCTACCGCCGAAACGACGCGCCTTACCATCCGTTTCCCGTGTATATTTTTGCTTGGCTCTACCTCAGCTATCAAACCCTTAAGCTATGTGCACCAATTATGAAACACCCTGTATAATTCTATTCCAGATGAATCTATGTTATAGAACTAGATAAGCGATTGGTTAGGACGCGAGTTCCAGACTACCAGCATGAACTGACAGATCACACAGTGACAACATTGCTACAGTGCGGCACACTGCAACGGACGACTAATTGCGGAGAGTGTTGGTGGGTGGGGGGTTGCAAGAGAACCTGCCGCTGTCACATCAACATTAACAAACAATTTCTTGCCTTCTCAAAAACCAAAGTGCTCACCCAGCCTTGAAGGGCCATTACATCACTTACATCATTACCTCACATGTGATGAAGGCGCAGATGACCTGCTTTCAACGCCATTTCCTCAGTCCACCCAATAATACTGCGGGCAAAATTTAGCAATGTCCCTAGTGACGATGACCTGAAAACAGTGGAGGAGCAGACCTTAGTCAACCATGCCAAGAGAAGAGGGCTCCGGAAGATGGGGGGAGAAATATAGTATTAATATTTTTATATAATATAATATCGTTATAATAGTTTTATTCGGGAACTAAGTTATCGTACTGGATAGGCATTATTATCTACTACTTCCTGATGGCAAGAAAATATAGATACCTCACATATTGTAAATGCATCACCATACGTCACTCCGCTGGTGGTATGCCTGGAGTACTGCGCCAGATCTGCGGAGTCTCATACTAAAACATAGCTCCTGTGATGATTTTGCCTTGCTATTTATTTTCCTTCCTATTTGTTCGGGTTTGATTTTTACACGTCCTACGGATCGCTTTATATCGGTTCAATCAGTGATTCATCCCATTGTTTTTTTTAATTAAAAAAACTTTTTGGTTACGATTTATCGGAGCTATGATATTTTAGTTACACTTTGGAGTATTTATCTTTGTTCTTTTACTTCTTTTTTTCTTTTTTTTTTGAGCACAATGTTAAAACAAAATTTCACTGTCTAGTATCAGCAGCTTCCCCTTTTGACAGACGGACAAAAACTAAAATTAAGCGCTCTTCTTCTCGGTGTTTTTTTTTTCTTTTCGTTCCCAGTGCCCTCTGTCTCAATTCGATGGCATTCACGTAGCCAAATCACCCCGGGCAGCATTGATAGTAGCTTACATGTAGCATGCTGCTGCGTGCAGCACACAATGACCATAACATCTAACAAAACGTAGGTACAAGCTGTAACTCTCAGTCGAGGGCCAATTTGGAAACAAGGAACTTATATGTAAATCTTTTAACGGGAAAATACGTTTTGAATTTTACTGCATCGAACCGCCGTACTCCCTTTCCCAAAACTGTGAATTATCCATCTTACAAAGAATATTCAGTTAATAAATTACATTAAAATTTTTGTTATATTTTTAAACAAACCTTCGCCACACTTTTCTTAGTTTAACACAAAATTAGGAATAGAGATACCACATCCGTCTATTTATTTTGTCACTCAACCAGGATCTTACTGCAAAATAACGGTTTTTGTCATTTTGCGCTCAAAATCTTGAATTTGTCGTATATTTATAATTAATTGTTGCCATTTAGCCTGCATTAAAGCTAATATATCACTTCCATTTCCAAATTGTTAGCGCTTAATAATCTATCAACTGAATTGAAATGTCAAAGAATGGTTTGTCACGTAAATACCCCTTTTTTTGTCTGTCCGGTGTCTATATCTAGATATTCGGAATATCCCCATATGAATATCTAGTTATCGATACCACATGTCTGTCATAAGCCAATAGGTTAATTAAAACTAAATCTCAGACTTTCTTCATCTACTGTGAATCGGAGAAACTGAATCAGGTAATAAGTAAAAATTCATGCTTCCATGCGACCAAGAGATATCTTGATTAAAGCCCGCAAGTCCCATGTTGGGTTAAATTCTCTAGATAGACATCAGGATAAGGACTCTAATAAAAGCCAAGTTGATAACGTGATCCCGAATGACTTATAGTTGTCGTATACAAATCAATGCAAAGAGAATTGTGGTTACCATCTTATATTGGTATCCAATGAAGAATCAATGAAGAATCGCATGATGATGATGATGAGGATAATCAAGACTTCCAATTGTGTTTTCCAGAATTGTCGATCAAGATGATTATCGGTAATATCATTATTTTTCATCTTTAAATTCGACAGAAACTCTTTCCGTGAGTGCCTTTTATTACATGTGATAAGTCAACCACAAAAGAGCCCTCAATAAAAAAAAAAATAAAAAAAAATAAAAAAAACTGGTACTATAAAGAAATGCCCAAATAGGTATATGGGAGTCGGTGCATATAACAACCATCACCTACCTGTGCCTGCTTGGTTAAAAGAAAAAAGGTCGCTGATTGTCAGGTTTTCACATAAAACAACCGAAACACCTTAAGTTTGGAGCCCCCAGAATATATTAAGAATTCCAGGTAGGTGCGCGGAGGACGCCAAATCTCAGTACACCGCCGCCAAAAGGGTCAATGCACAGGCATAAAACAGTTAGTTCTCGTTATTTTTGGCAAAACTTGTTTTGTCGATAACTTCCTCATTCCCGAGCTGGATGAGCTAGCTTTTCTCCTTTGGTCTGGAGTGTGTGCAGGTTTTGCGTGCTCATAAATATTTTTTTTTGTTTTTGTTTTTTTTTTTTTTGGTAATTGCGAAATGAATCAAAGAAATCAAATTATCTCCCGGCACTTTTCCCATTAATTTTGCATTAAGGAGTAACGTCTTGCCCCCAGCATGTCTAGGAGTTCAGTGATTTAGAAGATGACTCTATATGAAGGTACATTGCGCATGAGCATTCAGCTTGTTGTTTACTCTGAAGAAGAAATGAGCTAAGAATGTAACATACACTGCCGAACAAAAAGAATATGGCAAATCGCAACGGTGCGCGGCTTGAATATCTTAAGCTTCAGTATGCATTCTCAACCTGTGTCGCACTCAAGGAGGAACGAAGAAATAAAAGAGAGGAGAGAAATGAAGAAGAAGAAACCAAAACCAGAACAGACCAGCATAGAAGAATTAAGTCGAAGAGCACTTATCCAGATCTCAGAGTGGTGGTGAGCTCATGATCTGATATTGCTGTTGCTGCTGCTGCTTCTGCTGCTGCTTTTGCGTGGTTGCGATCATATGCGATGACAGTTAATGAAACCAGCATTGATCATGGAAGAACGTTCGTTGACCCCGGTATATCGGTGAGGTAAACGTAAACGGCTAGCGGTAAATTCAACTTGGATACATTATTTTTTGGTGTTTGGTTTGTCGTCGGCTTCGGCTGTCTTATTCCTGTTCTTCGCACTCTTGGCGTTCAGCTCTTGATGTCGGTTTTTGCCTTAAAGTGGATGGGGAATGTGGTTGGAGAAGTGTCTGATGGAGATGTGGAACCTTTATGGAAGCAACTTCATTCAAAGCCTAAACAAAACAAACTAATATTTAATATTTTGTCATTTTAATATAAAACAGGTTTACGTATTTTGTTAATTAAAAGAATTTTGCAATACGATAACGGGGTGGGTAGATTTGAGTTATAGGGTTGCATCCCTATTTTTGGGGAAATTCGATTAAAATCCAAGCAAGGATAATGCAAGAATCTATTACAGATTACATTCTGTTGCTAAAATAGTAGAATAGATTTTAAGTCTTTGCATTGAAATTGTCTTCAGGGTACTCAATTTGTATTCCTGTCCAAAAAGATCTTATGATGAGAATATGTAACGGGGAATAGTCACTTGACTGACGAAATGCATCTGATCATAGAAAGAGGCCCACTAAGAAATATGCATAGTCTATAGTGAAAGGATATTGGGTTTTATAACAATATGTCGTTACTGATGGTGAAGGGTGTTCGAATTTAATAACAATGCGACAAATGAAGGAGTAAAGGATGACAAAATTCACTTACTGAGGTGAACTATGACCTTAATTAGAGGATGTTTGCATTTACCTCGAAATGCCTCTATTTTTTTTTTATGCGGAATGTCTTAGGATATTATTGTTATTAGTGGGAGGATGCGGAGTGCGCCGCCTCTCATCTAGTCATCGCGACCTATAAAATATTTTGTGACATAGTGTCTTACGTTAGATTAGGTTAGAGTGGAGGCCGTTGTAAAAGCAGTTCGTACATGCCGCACTTAGCTTTTCTATTACCCTGTTCACATGAAGCGGAGTAGACTGGACTGGAATAGTTCTAATTCGCAAAGTACCAAGTGTTCACATTCGATGGACTGGGTTAAATTGACAAGAGAGATTTCTTATTTTCTGATAATTCTCAATTTAAAGTCAACTGTCATTTGAAGTTATTTTTGTAGATATTGAAAGACGGATCATGAAAAGAATTATAATTTTACAATTTATAAAAAATTGTATGAAAGCACAGAGGAGTTCGAAGCGTAGGATGAAAGTATACCGAAAAATGTTGTCGCAAATTATGAGATAGTACAGGGCTTTCCAATAAGAGGTGTTATTTTAATTAGCCCGCTATTTCGGTAGATGTCACTTTTGGAGCTATCATTTTTTGACATTTGACAAGTAGAAACTACGCCATTAATAAAAATAGAACCATACACGATTCAACAACGCATTGAAATTATTAAAATTCACTATTAAAATGGTGAAAATGTGGCAGAGACGGTTCGTAAAACTCGAACATTTTTGGGTCGTCGTGGAGCACCTTGTCGGACCGCAATACAGACATTGGTAGAAAAATTCGAGCTGTCGGGACAAGTTAGTGATGTGAAGAATAAAACCCGTGCACGTCGCTCAAGAACAGCCGAGAATATTTCTGCTGTAGCCGAAAGTGTTGAAGAAAACCCAGGTTTGTCCATTCCTCGTCGTTCTTTGGAATTAGGCATTCCACAAACGTCATTACACCGTATTTTGCATAAAGATTTGGGTCCTAAGGCTTATAAAGTTCAGTTATCACAAGAACTTAAGTCGGCCGATCATCAACAACGTCAAGTCTTTGCTGATTGGGTCCTTGAAATGCATGAAAATGATCCGGAATTCCATCGAAAACTCATCTTGAGTGATGAGGCCGATTTCCACCTCGATGGCTACGTCAACAGGCAAAATTGTCGCAACTGGGGCTCGGAAAACCCAAGAGTTATTATTGAAAAGCATCTCTATCCTCAACGTGACTGTTTGGTGCGGTTTATGGTCCCGCGGGGTCATTGGACCTTACTTTTTCGAAAATGAGGCTGGAGCAACAGTTACGGTGAATGGATTGCGCTATTGACAGATGATTAATCATTTTTTATAGCCGGTATTGGATGGTATTGATCTGGACAACGTTACTTTCAACAAGACGGCGCTACGTGCCATACAAGCAACGAAACCATTGATCTTTTACGGGAAAAGTTTCCGGACCGTGTTATCTCTCGAAGAGGTGATCACAATTGGCCACCGAGATCTTGTGACTTAACACCTTGCGACTTCTTCCTTTGGGGCCACGTGAAAGAGAAGGTCTACGCCAACAGCCCAGCGTCGATTCAAGACCTCAAAGATGGAATTCGTGAGGCTATCGGGGACATAGAGCAGCCACTTTGCGATTTGGTTATGGAAAATTTCATGAAAAGGATATGGTCCTGTAGGCGTGGTCGTGGTGGTCATTTGGCTGATGTTATTATCCATTATTAACGGCATACCTTCCTCTTTATAATGAAATAAAGATCCGATCATTTATCTCAAAATATGGCATTTTTCTTTGAATATCAAAATAACACCTCTTATTGGAAAACCCTTTACAAAGACTGGACACGTAGAACAAAAATATGCAACGCTTTTCTAGAATATACAAATTAACGATGCCTCGACGATGCCTCGACTTGGCACTTGATGACGTACACAAAGGGTAAGCCACTAATGCCTCGCTACAAAATCACAGTTGCCGCGATCCAATGAAGAGAAGGCCACAAGTTTTTCTTAGAAATTTACTGGAAATTTCTTCCTTCGAAATTTTATGCATTGGCCGGGCCGAGAGCTTTGTTCTGTTAGATGTGCTTTGGTTGAAGTTATTTTTGTAGATATTGAAAGACGGATCATGAAAAGAATTATAATTTTACAATTTATAAAAAATTGTATGAAAGCACAGAGGAGTTCGAAGCGAAGGATGAAAGTATACCGAAAATTGTTGTCGCAAATTATGAGATAGTACTATAATTCAGTTCTACAATCAACATTTTGTACGATGATGAAAAGTTTGGAGAGATGTAAACCAAATTATGGCCGAATGTGGAAAAAACCGAGTCCTAATAAAAATTTTTGGGTAAATGTACTAAATACTTAAGATGAATAAATGTGGTTAGAGAATTTTAGGATGACAAAAAGTACATTTGAGTTTGTTTGTTCACACGTAGTAGATGAACTGAAGCCAAGTGAAAACTATTTACCTTGTTAGAAGCCTTTATCTGTTGAAGTGCAAGTGGAGATTTCTTTATATAAATTGCTAGCTATACGGAATTGCGAGCTGTAGCATCATTATTTAGTGTTGGTAAATCAACTGTACAGAGTTTTTTTTTTATATTATTAAGCCAAGCTCTGGGGATACCCTAAGACGCAAAGCACAGCATGGCAGGAAGGAGATAGGGAAAGGATTAGGGGATATGAGGAGAGTGGCGAAGAGGCCGATGTATGTCGCCCGCAGATTGTATGCCGGGGGAAAAACAGAAGATGGTAAGCTGTTCCACATTCGCACTGTTCGGGATAAAAAAGCATCACCGAATTTTACTGTACGGCCGAAAGTAATTTGAAGGGTTAAAGGATTTGCGCGGTTTACAGCGCGAGTATTGCGTGCAGGAATCATTCTACAAGGGATTAGACTAGATATTTCATCAGAACATTGACCATGCATATAGCGATAAAGGAGCGAAAGGCATCCAACATTGCAGCGGTGCTCGAGTGAGTCGATATGACAAGTTATTGCCAAATCGCCAATGAACTTGAAGGCTCCCTTTTGGACAATATCCAATGAAGCTAAGGCTGTGCGACCAGCCCCGGCCCATATATGGGAGCTGTATTCCATTCTAGGTCTAATGTAGGACTTGTAGAGGAGCGCTAGATTTGATGGGCTGAAATATTTCTTACACCTTTTCAGAAATCCAAGACATTTCGATGCTTATTTGGTAACAGAGAAGATAAGATCTGTCCAGTTTAACTTACTGGAAATATTAATGCCAAGAATGATTAGTGACGGTGAATCAGAAATTAATGCTCCATCAAAAGAAACGGGTGTGGTTAAGTTATGATCTTGTTTTAATGAAATGAGATAGCTTTTGGTCTTAGATGCATTGAATTCGACGCGATTCGCTTTGCCCCAAGCGAGGATATTATTAAGATCCTTATTCAATGATCTATTCATACAATCTCTGGAGTCCGCAAGAGTGCCAAAGGAGTAAGCGAAATCAATAGTACTGTCATCTGCGAAACTATGGATGGGATTGAAAGTAAGGGAAAGCAGATCATTAATGAATGTTTTTTCTTCTTGCATTTGTAAAATTGATTAAGAATCATTAAAAATAAAAGTTCTTAAAGTTCTTCTTTCTCCACCATTAAAAAGAGAGTTGGAGAGATAACAGAGCCTTGAGGCTTGTACAGGTTTGTAAATGCACTAAATAGAAGGGTAAAGGAGTCGTCGATTCAAATTATATTTATGTAAAAATTAAATACGTCTTAACATAAAATATTCTTTTAAAGTTTATTGATGTTAGTTGCAAATTTCCAGGAGCAGTGCATGATGCAAATGCTTTTCGCTGCTCTGGCTTATACGAAAATAATGCTTGGAACATTTTACCAAAGATATAATAATTTATATCGAAACAAGAGTAAACTTTTTTGTTTTTTTCTTATATTTAGAAGACCAGAACAATCGAAAATGAAAAAAATTCCATATTTTATTGTTGGTGATGCAGCTGACCCACTTTTACCATGGCTACTAAAAATTACACTGCACCAAAGACAGCTGAAAAAGAGTCATTCAATGCACACATGAATACAGCAAGAGTGAAAGTGGAAAATGCATTTGGCAGTCTACAGTTAAGGTGGCATATCTTAAATAAAAATATTGATTCATTTTATGGAAACGTACCGAAAATAATACTAACATGTTGTATACTTCACAACAATGTGGTAAGTAGGAAAGAACAATATGATATATTTGAGGACAGTACTACATCTGCTTCTCGAGGGTATCCCCACCAACCCCTCTCAATAGTAAACCGACAAATTTCAGATGAAGGAAGATATTATAGGGATACTTTAAAAACTTACCTCGCAAAAAAATTCGAGTTAAGGAAAACCAATTATTTTTAGTTATGATTTTGTATTCATTTTTGAACTAAAATGTTAATTCCAGTCCTTTTATTTTACTTGCTCTCACGTGCAGAAATTATTACAAAAAAAGTAAGTATTATGTAAAAGATCATTCTTTACATAAAAATAATATATAATTCATTTTTAAATAATAAAAGTTCACTGACTATAAAATAAACTTAAAGAAGAAAGTTAAATAGTACCATCTATTTTATTCTTCTGATTGTTCATGCACACTATGAAACTATCAAAATAATCGCCGTCCCGCCTTTTTACATTTCTGAAAGATTTATATGAAGTGGAAGGCCCAGATGTTGACTGATATCCCGAAAATGAAGCTGATGTACTACGAGTCCACTGACATCCACAAGTATTGTTGGGTTGAAAAATTGATCTTAATCCAGACAGAAACTCGCTTGACCTTTGATCTTCCCTGTCTTGTAGATCCATTTCAAATTGTTTTTGTTGCTCAAACAACTCCTTCTGCTCCTTCATGAAGTCAACTTGCAACTTCTTCTGAATTTTCTTCACTTCATTCGAAAATGTCTTGAGGCTCTTTTCATACTTATTATTTCTTTCTGAAATAGGTTTATAATTTAAATCATAGTTTCCCTCAAAAAATTGATATATGTTACTTATGTAAAAATGCACTTTCTGCTTTTTTAATGACAGGCTTATTTACATTTATTGGGGACTCAATTTCGTCAGCATCGTCAATCTCTTCAGATATATTTTCATCTAAAATTGTATTATAATTTTATAAATTATTTAATTAAATAAAGATAACTTACTCATTTCAATTCTTGGAATAGATGGTGATGATGTATCTACACCGGCTGACATTGCAGACGACCGATTTAAAACAAACACTTGTGATATCATTACCTTCACCGCCGACGAAGTCTCAAAATCTAATCCACTCCATGTTCACATGAAACCAAATCCACTATACTACCGAATTAAAACCGGTCTAAGCTATTCTACTCCAGTTGGTGTTCACATGGCGCATTAACTCACTCCGGAGATCGATAATCCAGTCTACTCTGCTTCATGTGAATAGAGTACATGGTCCATTATGATGCCACCTTATTAGGACCCCTCCTAGAAAAGAATCCTCAGATTTAGGGGGTGCATTGAAAGCAACCACAACGTACCAGATCCGCCATATCTTTATCTGCTAATTCCCGCAGTTCACAAGAAAAGTTGCTACCAAACATATTCCTCCTACACTTAAGGTTAGAGCATTCGCACAAAAGGTGCTGAAACTTTTCCTCGTCCATACAGCTACTGCAAAAGTTATTTCATGAAGCTTGCATGCGCTTCACATGTTTGTAAAATGGCAGTAAGATTAAGTATGTTATTTCAGTTCCTCCTTAGCAGAGATTCAGTCTTCTCAGGACATATCTACCTTGGGTCAGAGCTGTCTGGACATCGCGTATATGGCCGACTCTCCCCATCTGCGATTTTTAAACTTACAGGCGCATGCATCTAGAATGCTCTTCACTTATTCTAGGGGCCGACCTGTAGATTCCTCTGCTATACATATATTCATTCCGGAGCGCTTTCTGGCCAGAGGATTAGCAGCCTGGTTTCCAGGTATGTGAATGTGACCAGGCACCCAGCAATGGAAGGCCCAATGTCTTAATAATGTTATCTCGGTCTTTAATTAATTTTATTAACTCAGAAATTTTCAATTGCGAATGATCATTAAGATAATTATGGTATTAAGGTGATGTGAGATAAAAATTAAATTATTCTAGGATCCACAGGAACCAAGCCGTACTGACGATTATACGGTTTCTGCTTATATGAAACGCCCTCTTTTTTCAATGAAATTTCTTTTTTAAAGATTTTTCGTTTGCATAAAGAGTTTTTTCAACTTAATTCTCGAGCTGCAAACTTAGCAGCAAACTGAGTCAATTTCATATTGACTTATTTCGCTATGCATTTTCATAGCAAAACTCCACAATTCTAACCGTATTATTTACGTAAATATAGCGTCGTTATATCGCATAACCAACTGCTGAATTATTCTCCTTGCGAGGTATAACATGGAAGTCGCTTTCCAACTTCTATGTTATACAAGTTTCAACGAGCAATGTATGTCGAACAGCTTATCTTGGACAACTCGTGAACCACAGTCTCACGCCTTTACTTATGGAAGAATTGATTATTGGAATTGATGATCCGTCATGAAACTCTGATTTGGTCCTGACGTTCGTTGCACTACTGTCTGCTTTAATTGATGTTCTTTCCTCATATGGCTCACTATGTCCACTGACCGCTTCCAATGTAAGTATGGTATAAATACTTAATTAATACCCAAGTATCCTTCGTTCACCAGTGCACATATATTCGATGGTGTTATTTAATAATTAATTGCAAAAAAACGCAGCTCAAGGATGTCTTGGCCTTTTTACGAAATTTGACTGAATGGTATTGCACGCAATTGTTTGTCGACATACGAATCCGATGTAGTTTCACATAAATTGTTTAAAGGAAGCTTCTATTTTGCTCGTCATAGAAAGGTGAAAGGCGAAAAGCAAAATTCGAAAGTCGTAAGGCGAAAGGCGAAAGGCAAAAGGCAAAAGGCGAAAGGCGAATTGCGAAAGGCGAAAGTCAAACTACTGCTCACATTGTTGTCTGGAAGCAATTCTGTTTTGAAGAGAAAATAGAATTGTCTTACTCTTGTTTGCGCCTTATATACCCCACTGTTTACAACTCTTGCATGTCTCCGTATTACACAGGCGCCACCTACACATGTGACTGCATAATAATAAACCACCACATAATTAATAAATTATGGGGTGTAATTGGTATCGGTAATATAGCAGAGTTGAAGAAGTAGCCTTCTCTTAAGTTCGTTTACTCCGGACAAAAATGTTTTAAAATTACTTAACTGCACTGAGGTAAATCCTAGAGCAGTTAAAATCTTTATATATGCAACAATTTTCTAGCCAATGATGATACGAAAATTTTTTCCACCAAATGGGACAAATGGTATGCTATCTGGCAATGCAAATCAAGAAAGCGCAAAATGTAAACTTATATTCCTCCAGAAGAGGAAGAAAACAGCCTACCTAGAGAAATAACATAGAAACGACCACTCATACTTCTGATATTGTTCATTATATTGTAGTTAAATCTGTATCTTCTACATAAGAATCTCACCAAGGTAACAAAAATGGCAATAAAATAAAAGAATAAATACAGGAAAATGAACGAACAAAATCAAAGTAAAAGGTTGGAACTAAATTCATAGTCATCAGATTCGGAAATAGTGGGTGAGTCGCGACAGTCCATCAGAAAATTCAATGTGTATTCGAGTATGACAGTGTCTTTAGCGATAAGAATAACAATGCCTGTGATCTGTTCGACGAATATAAGTTATGCGAATATGATAATATTGTTGCTCACGATTTTATGTATTATCCATATTTTTAATGTGTTACAAAAAAAACAAACTCGATATACTTTTGAGAGGACATAGTGTAGGTTGTAGGTCTAGTGGAACTAAAAGTAGTGACATACTAGAAATTTCTCATACAAAATCAAAATCTCATTTTAAACAAACAAAAAAAAAAAAACATTATTCAGTAGGTCCATGTGTATAATAATTTGTAACTCCACCATTTTTTATTCGATGTCGAATTTTTATGGTATTTCAAAGAAAAGAGATAGGTTTTTCTAACCATATGTTCCTCATTTCGTTGCGATGAGAAGTCACGAAGTTATAGTCGAAAATATTTCAAAATATACCATTTTTTGCACATTTTGTTCAACTTTGACAACAATATGATGGCTTATTTTGCTCTACAATATTCTTGTTTGTTTATATCCCTAATAGCGAACTCGATTTCGCGTATAGTGAGCATTTGTTAACTAAGATCGGTTGAAATTTGATTGAGTTATCGAATTTTTGCTCATTAAGCAGCTATATTTCCGTATAATATGGAACTACAGAAAAACTTGAAGAAGCGCTGGGCTTTAACCGCGAAAACTGTGAAAACGTGAAAAAATGCAGCAAATAACAACAACTAAAATATCAACAACTGCAACAAGTTCAAACCCCGTTGTCAGCAACACCAACACCCTCCCCCGCCATGCAACTTTTTGTTAGCCTAGATGAGTACTATCAGAAGATTCGCGGGCATATGAAGGTGATTTCAGCTTTAGCTTTGTTGATGCTGTCCAAGTTGTTAACGCCATTAATGCAGTTAAATCTGAGCTAGTGGGACCTGATCAAATATAGCCACGTTTTATTAAAATTATTTTGCCTTGGCTCGTTTCTCCCATCATCCATATTTTGAATGTGAGTTTGACATCCTCGTGATTTCCGAGAATTTGGAAAAGCGCAATTGTGCTTCCCCTTGCTAAGGTCACATCTCCTGAGCGCCCAAGCGATTTTCGACCTATCAGTATTCTGTGTTTTGCCCAAGGCGCTTGAGAAGTTCATGCACGAACAGATCTTAATTTACTTGGAATGAAACGAACTGCTCAACCCCTGGCAGTCAGGATTTAGAGCTGAACACAGTTGCAATTCTGCTTTATTGAAAGTAACTTCCGACATTCGTAGGGCTCTTGATAAGAATCACCTGACCATCAAGCTTCTCACCTTGTTTTTAAACAAGTTCAGTTTTTCTTCATCCTCGGTGGCACTTATCAGAAGGTTTATTACTGGACGTCAAAGTCAAAGATTTACTTACAAGAAGCTTGCCTCTCAGTTGTGGGGTACCTCAGGGTTCAACTTTGGGTCCTTTATTGTTAAGTATGTACATAAATGACCTGCCCAATGTAATACAAGACTCAAAAATACACCTGTATGCGGATGACGCTCAGATATATCTGGATATGCCAGTTGGCCTTATTGAGGATTGTGTCGAGAGAATCAACTCAGACTTGAAGAGAATCTTCGAGTGGTCCAAGAGCCATGACTTACTTTTAAAATCCAATAAATCAACTTACATGATTTTAAATCGCAAGAGGCTTGATGTCTCACGGTTTCCAACTGTAACTTTGAATTCCATCACTTTACCTTACGTTATCTTTGCTCGAAATTTAGGAATTATCCTCAGCTCTTCTATGACTTGCTGTGACCATTTTAAAAATATATTAGATAAAATTTATGGAATACTTCGAAGGTTGTGGTTGTCTGCGGGGATTCTCTCTCCTGCTCTTCGTTCCAAGCTAGCGAAGACTATTCTCTTGCCTTATTTCAAAGTGGAAGCATTGTCGTCCCGGACTTGAATTCGATCTGTAGACGAAAGCTGAATGTCGCTTTCAATGACTGCATCCGTATTATTCATGGACTGAGAAGATATGATCACGTTTCTCTCTTCCGTACTTCTCTGCTGGGTATGTCTCTTGATGCTTATCTGATAATGGTAATTTTTCTCTTTCTTCGTAAGAGCATATACACCCGGCGCCCCAGCTATCTATTCTCCGATATCAGCTTTTTAAATACTGACAGGCACCTAATGCTGCGGGTTCCCCGTTATCAACATCGAATTTTGGAACGCTCTCATGTTGTTCATATTGCTCATCTTTGGAACAGTGTTCCGGAGGTTTTACAGCGCACGAGCTCGACCAGTCTATTCAGAGTGCTGTTGACTCGTCATCTGTCCTCGGATGATGGTCAGGCGGACTGAAATTGTATTTACACTCTATATTGCGGTTTTAATTTCGTTTTTATTTTTATTATCACTTTTCTCTTCCGGTTTTGTGTGCTATTTCCCTCCCTGCACTGCTACTAGTTGTCATTATTGCTTATTTTAATCTTCAATTTTTTGCTGGTTTTTAGTTTCTATTTTGTTCCTTACCATAATTTTCTATTTTTGCTTTGCTTATTTCTTATGATTGTATTTTTTTATATTTTCTTTTTTTTTAGCTTCAGTCTTTTCTTTTTCTTTTTTTTTTTTTTTAGTTTAATATTAATATGAATTTAGTATTTGCTTTTGAAATTTACGAACTAAGTTTTGTATCATCAAAAGATTGTAATATCTTAGATACTTTTAACCATTAAATGATTTGATTTGAATTGAATTGAATTGAACCTGGATATAACCTTAAATAGTACACTTACATGGTGCGACCACATAAACAGCCTTGTTCTTAAATTCGATGGTGTTCTTCGCAAGCTTTCGGCCTCTGCTAACTTTTTACCTTTGTTTACAAGATTAAAAATTGTTAAAAGTTTAGTATGCCAGATTCTTACCTACGTCTGTGAAATGTTTTACCAACTTGGCTCTGTATCAATGAGGAAATTGACTGTTGTATTCAACTCTGCTGTCAGATATGCATACAATCTGAGACGACATGTTCACGTATCATCATATGTTAAAAATGTATCAAGTAACGAGTGGTTCTATTCCTCTTTAATTTGATTTGTTCCTATAAACCTGAGTACTACCTTCCTGTTGGCTCGTTTTGGCAGTGTTGCTACAGGACGGCAATTTTTTGTCGGGACCATCAGGCTATGGAACGATCTCCCATTTGAATTAAGGCGTGGTAGTCGGGACAGCTTCCGGCGAAATATTTTCTTATATTTTGGAATTTATAGCTATAACTAAACTACATCTACTGCAAAATCTTAAAATCAATTTGTAAATGTAAGTGCATAAATATATATAATGAATTTTCCATCATTCTTGACTAAATTAGAAATTAGCATTTTCCTATATTAACTGTTTCTTTGTGTGCACATCTACCTACACATAATTAGAAGTTAAGGCTTAATTCTGTAGAGTTTACATTAAATAAATAATAATAATAAAGAAGATATCGTTCTAAAAGTAAAAAAACCAACAAAATATCATCATTAAGTTATATTTACAAAATCCCTGAAATTGATGATATTTGGGACAAATATGAAAGCCAAGTAAAATTATAAAACTGAATTTTATATTTAAATCTTTCCATAACTACTGTATATGTATTAGTTATCAAATTAAGAAGCCAGGTACGTAATAAAAAAAAACAATAAAATTTCCCTGTTTTCGTCTCTCAATTTTGAAATTTGGAACAAAAATTGTAAGAACACATTTTGTGAAATATACTGTCTAAATTCTACTTAATTTCTTTAGCAAAAATACATAAGCTCCCAATATTTTAAGAAATTTTAATCAAATATTCCAAAAAAGTAGTTCAAAGCTATGAGAAACGATGAGACCTCATCTACATATATATCAATGATTTTTTTTCTCATTTTTATAAGATGCCTTTGCTTTATTCAATTGCAAAAATTCTTTTTTCTTTAATTTACCCAGTTGGAAATGTGAGCATAATTAGATGCAGTCAAGAGACTTTTTAAAGGAGCTGAGGAGTGCACTCCTACATTGTAATTCAACACGACTATGTCATTAGAAAGGAGCAGTACTGTAATATTTCATTGCTCTACTCCTAGCCCTCTTCAGATAAGTATAGAGCGAGTATTGTTTTTTTTTTTTTTTGTTCTAAAATTCTTGCTCCCTAATCACGAAGGGCTCGCAATAATTTCGACAAAAGAAAGATCTGATGGTTTGCGCAATTTTAAGTGTATGTTGTATAAAAATAAAGAATCTTGCCTTAAAAGCATTGTGAAAAGTTTTATAACACTATGAAAACGAAAAAATTTGTTCAGAGGATGAAATGTCTACACTATTATATCATAAGACCTTGTACACTCTCCGTTGTATGTACTTCTTAAACATTTTCTTCCAAAGTTCAGATAAGTAGTTTCCAAAATTTTCTGAAAAGCTCGTAAAAGGTTAGCGACTTAAAAGCTAATGAAAACTGTTATTATTTGTCATTGTATTACGTTTCTTTAACCAAATAAAGAGAGCACTAATATATTTGGATTGGATTGAAAAGAGGTTGAGAATGCTAGGGTTTCTAGAATCTAGGCCTTAGCAATGACCATTGTTCACTATTGTGCGAATATATTTTATTTAGCTTAATATTAATGACAGTAACTTGAAAAGAAAATAATTTTAATATCTCCATATTGAAAAATGCGTTTTCTTTCGTGTATTATTGAAGCTTTTTGCAATATGTTCTTATCATCCCTAATATATCTTCAAAAACGTAAGAATTCACCTAAACCTTTTTCATAAATAAATAAATTATATGATTAGCATCAATTTAATAGAAAACATTTTCCTGTTTTGTAAACCATCTGTATGCTTTCACTTCTCATTAGAGCTAATTGGGAAACCAACTATATACCTTAAAAAAAAATCCAATTCATCTATTTTCTCACATTTATTTACGATGGTCAAAAGCAAAACGACGCGACGACGTGACGCCTCATATGAATTTCGAAACTTCCTTTGAATTGGCAGTCAAAAATTCGCAATAAAAAGTACAAAGAAAAAAAAATGCTCAGCAACAATAACGTCACCTTGTTTAGCGATGAAAAAAAAACCGATTCGAAGCCATCGAACTTTGCTCAACACCAAAACAGAAGACGGCCAAAGGTCAGTGGCCGTTAAAAATTTACTACCTAACATTCCCATGCTGCCATTCGGTGACGTATGTTCATATTATGAGTAGCAGGAGAACAGATGAGATACACGAAAAATACTCGCAGCAGCACCACCATCACAAGCAGCAGAAGCAGCAGCAGCAACAGCATGAGCTCACTCGTTCGATTGCACATGACCAAAAGGAAATTACGAAAGACTTGAGCAGCTTCAAGTGACGAACCTGAAAGCTTTTCCACTTTCAGATGCTGACGGGTAGATACACTCCCGAGAATTGTGAATGGGAGCAGACCAATGAATGTGTTGTTTTGCTCCAATTGAATACATCCAATGAGATTTTTCGTTTTCATCTATCTACCCACTCAATTGTGTGTGCACCCACAATTTATGGGGTTGATCCCTAGGGACAATTAGGATTAGATAGGAAAGTATAAAAGGAAGTTTTCTTTCGAAGGAAATTCAGTCATTTTTCTTGAATTGTGCTGTGTTCCTTTTGGAAGTAAATAGAGTGATCTTGTGAGAAAAAGTGCTAGCTAAGTGTTGGAATTGTGATATAACAATACTTATAGAGGTAACAGATACCTGGATTGTTGGTTCGTTGGACTGGGGTGATCATTAAGACTTTCAAAGACTTTCAAAAAGTGCAAACAACACAGAAGGTCCAAGAAAAAGACAGGTCCCAAAAAAAAAAAAAAAATGAAATAAAAAAATAATATTTTTTTTTACATTTCCCCCGAAAAAAAAAACTTGGTTCACCGTTTTCAGTGAATCCGTCCTCACTCAAGTAAAAATTCGTTTTAGCTTCAATAACGATCTACCGATATAGTCTTGGACTTGTCTGGTTATGCGGATGCCAAAAACTTAAATGTTATTGAACTCTCGTCTCAGACTTTTTCTTGAAGATACGGTTTTGGCCCAGGTTTATTTGATCAGATGAAAGGTCCATCCAGTTTTGCATACTTTTCTCATATAATTTGTACCCATCCCCCGGCTTCTTTGCCCCTTTTCGATCTTAAGAAGTGCAACTAATTGAAACGATAAAGATTAATTATGGTTTTATAACACCTCGAAACTTTGAAAAATTGCAATTAATTGCAATTTCAACCGGTATAAATAAGTGGAATTATTACTGTAAGCGAGGAGAGCAGTCATTGGAAAAATATAAATAAAATATGCGAGTGTATGTGTGCTTTTTTGTAATTAAAATGCATAATTTCTCGATTACTTAATATTTCGCAATTTTTCTTGGACATAAAAAAGAATTATTATGGTTGACACCTTCTTATCAGAAAATTATTCAATGGAACCAATTTTTTGGGGAATTGTGACTGGAAAAATTACATAAGTGTGTGGCTATTTTATTGTTCTCTTATTATTTACACAAAATAAATAGACTGTCGTTTTGCGATTTGTTCACCTCTCTATAGTGGGAGGGACATTTTGATGCATACCCAAATGTTTTACACTTTTTATAATATTTAGTTGTTGGGAATAGGATTATGATTTCTTATATATAAAATTTGGGAAAATATTCAACGATATTATTAGTTATTGTAACTGGCTTGATATTTTGAGCCTTAAGAAAGGCGGATGGAAATCCGTATTCTTCAAAATTCCGAATATTTATATTCATATATGTATATGAACATTAAGTAAGGACGAATGGGTTATACTTAAGGTTAACTAGGCCAATATAATGGTGTTATGTATCAGGGAAAATTGTTTTCTTTATTGAAAGCAGCCCTGGACACAATATTCTGAGACCCTCAATTTACTAGAATTTTATAGGTAGTAGCTTGAAGATGCTGAATTTAGGGCTAAATTCTTTTGTAGCACGTCGATTATTTCATACCAATTTTAGCCTTTAGAATAGGGCATTACGCATCAGAAAATGAGTTTTTCCGCGAGTGTTGTCATGTACATCCTTTCACAGTAGAAGATATTGTTAGTTGCTTTTTCGCTGACTGCACAGAAGTATACGCACAAGAAGTTCTCTCTTGTAGTCTCTGTCGTCAACTGAATGTGATTCTGAATATGAAAGATGGAAAGGAAATGACTATAGTTACTTTCAGCATATATGTAGAATTGAAATACTGATAGTCTCATCATATACTCTGGCCATTACCACTTTTCTCGCTTTCGTATTTTTCCTGGGAAACACCTGTTTGTTTATAATAAATGTAGGTGGTTTTCTCTTAGATTATTGCCTGAAATATTGGAATGGCCTTCCGTAATATTAATGATCCATAACTTTCAACGCAGTCTTCCTTTGTGTTATGGGAAATTGTCTTTTATAATAGAGGCAACCCTTTGAAGGACCGAAGTTTTATCCAGTGGAAATATTATGAAATTTCGAAAATCTGCAATCATATTTGTACTAGATATATCATCCCTTAATGACTCCGGTAATGACGAAAATATTGACACATATAAGATGAGCCGTAATTAACTATACACAGCAATTAAAGGTATATTCGATAATCTTATTTTGAAATATAATCGATTAATCGATTAATTGGGATAGATGGATGGATACAAATCGTGAATTGTTACAAGTGTACTAAGATTTTGCTATCAAATCCACATATAACTACCAAGGTCCTTACCAACAGCCGAATACCTAGGCTTAGAGATATATTATGTGCATCTCAACTCTGCAGAACAGTTTTTAATGACATACAAGATTTCAGATTTGAATTTTTCTTTGAGATCTTTTTCCAAAATTCAGATCTGATTGCGAAGATATGGAAGATGCATTACGATTATTTCGGATACGATGCGACAATAGACTTAAAAATATCATAAAAAAAACCTGAAACGCGGACAATTTGATTATTTTATTAAGAGATAAACCGGTCTTCTAAGAAGTAGATGGAAGGAACATAATTGCATACTCTAGAACATGCTACAAGGTCATTTCCACTCCTGTGATCAGGAATTTTTATTTCAAGAATACCGCAATCGCATAAATATAAACGAAATTAAATCTTCGGCAGAAATGGGTTATTTATTTTTGTAAATTTCTAGACTTTTTTCTTACCTTATGGTGCTTTTAAAAAATATTTACATAAAATAAGATGATGATAGTTAACGGTTTTTGGTGAAGTGGAGTTCATTTACATAGAAAGTTCCTTGTTTTACCAATTTAAATGAAATTCTACCATAAAATTCTTTACGTTCATCGAATAAAAATGAGCTCATTTCGGGCCCAGTATAAAAATATTTAATTGATTTGAGCTTAGTGGGAAGTCATAAATGACATAGTTATGGACTAGTAGTGGGAAAGTATTTTGAATTAAGTAGCTTAAAACCAAAGAATATGTGATCTTGAAGAACTGACTTACATTTTGTTTGAGAGAATCTTGTATGTATATACAGGGTAATTCAGAAAGGTTTTTGGTATAAATAACGGTATTTATGAAATTTGTGTGTAAAAAAATCAATGTTTTTGAAATATTTGATAATAATTTAAAGATCCTTAATTAAAAAATACAGAGTAATACACTTTACGGCAGCTACTATTCTTGGCTATTTAATAAGGTAACAATAACCAAAATGTATAGGGTGGTTCAAAACTTATACACATTTATTATTACGAATATTGGCGAAATCTTCAACTGGCCTAAAGGAAGGTTTCTAAGGGGGGGTATGTGGAACAATTTTTTGATCATCTTACCTCAAGGAATCACGTGGTATACCGGAAGGTACCTTGATCTGAATCACCCTGTATATATGTTAAGGTGTGCACATTTAGAAAGTTAATGAACAAGGCTAATATTTTTAAAAGACAATTCTTCCATATAAAAATAGTTCAGGCATTACCACGATCGTCTGTCGTTTTTCCCTTTAAACCTTTGAAACAACCTTACAAAACTTACCACCTGCAAGAGCAAATATGCTAGGAAATATATTTATTCGAGATTTGTGATAATATGCAAGTAAATTTACATCCTTATTTATTCTTTTCTTTTCAATGCAGCTGTTCTACTTGACAGTCATTGCACCTACCCTTTGTTAATTACGTTAATTTCCTTCCTTAGGACCCGAATACTACTACTAAGTAGTTGCTCATAAAGGGCAAGAAAGAAGTAGAAATATTTAACTGACATCCAAAGAAAAAAAATTGTTACCTCGTTCCCTTTTAATCTCTCAAGGGTTATAATCTGTTACTGGGTTTTAAGACTCGCTTATTCTAGCGAATGTTAAACACTATTCTTCCTCTTCTTGAAAGTACATAGTAGTAGCTATTATTTTTACATCTTGTTGGAAATACACGGCTTTGTTTTATTTTACTGAGATCTTACTGGAGTTGCATACCTAGCTACAGTAATAGATGACCTTCAACGTATTCAACTTCAATATCTCCTTGACGCTATTATCAGGGGTATACCCCGACGTGAGCATGAGAATATTTCGTTATTGGTACAAAACGTTGCAAGAGAGATCAGTTTTCCACTTACGTGAAATGCAGGTATTTTTCTCAGCATTCAGTAAAGGTGGGGAGTCTCAATCGCATTGATAGATTTACTCAGGACAACAAAATACATATCAACGGAAGGTTTATGCCTCAGACTAATGCGTTGTTATGAGAAATTCGTCGTTTGTGAAAAATTAGGTTCATAGAATATGTGAACTCGAGAAGAAAATAGAGCCATACTGCTAAGAAACCAGTATGAAGAAAGTGCAAAGTTTAAGACACCGAACTTCAGAGCGATGGAATAATGTGGTGGTTTCATAAATGTACGACTTTTATAATTAACTAGGGAAAGCCCGTCGGCGTTGCCCGGCGATAATATAGATACCTAGATGGGTCGGAGTGGGGCGGGGTAGGGTGGTTACAGATAAATAATATCTACACTGAGAGGAAAAATTACTACTTTGAATGTAGGAATTTTTTTTGCCTACATTCAAAATAGTAAAGTAAGTTGCGATATGTAATATTACCAAATGTTCTGTAATCGGATTTACCAAAAAATTATGTAAATTTGCCAAATTAAATAGTGTAAGAAAAAAGTTTTAAGAACGTAATTCTCTCTATTTAATGGGTAAATCAATTGATTATTAAGTAAAATTGCAATTGGAATAGTGCAAGGAAATAAGTTTTAAACATGTAATTTTCCCTCTTTAATGCGCAGATTGAAGGATTTATAACAAAAATTATATATAGTCTCTTAACTGCTTTCCGCAGATCCTTGCTGCTAATTCCCCCAATTCGCAAAAAAAATAGCTACCAAGCGTATTCGTCCTACATTTGGGAGGGTTGGACAATTTACATTTGGCAGGTTGGACAATATCTTCGTCGTCCCTACAGCTTCTTCAGAAGTCTTTGTGTGGAGCTTGCTAGCGCTCTGAATGTTGCGATTCTTAGCAGAATTTCTCTCAACTAGGGACATATCTTTGGCTATAGCTGTCTTGAAATCGCACACTGCATGAATGAACCTTTCTCTCTCACTGAATTTACGGTATAAATGTGCACAGCATCTCAAAGTGTGGACAAAATTACGTGATTCATATTTAATGTAAACGTAATTATATTACTTTAAATTATTTCGACTTAAGATTCCTTGATTTCTTTAATATTACATGCATTTTATTAGTAATTTACTCCAGGGTTATGTAAAATTAAGGAAAAAAATGTAACTTTTTTACTATTTAAAAAGTAGTATATTTCAATTTATTTTTCTCAGTGTACTCCCCGTAATCTAGGGTTCTACTATGTGTTTGTATGTGTGTGTGTGCGCGTGTGTATGAGTGTGAGTGCATATATTCATTTGTGTGGGAGGGTATAGCTCTCTGGGTAGACGTACTCTCATGCAGTGCCCAAATATATATAGTAAATTCCGAAATTTTGGTATGGCAACCCTACGAAGGAGTTGCCCGATTGGTCCCATTTACGAACTTAATGAAATTTTTTTAAAGAAAGTTCCGTGCACAAAAATTCAGATCTCTACGTAGACGTTTGAGGCAGTGTCCAAATATAAAGTGAAAACCTAGTTTTATATGGCAACACCAAAAAGTGGTTGCTCGATTTGGTCCATTTTGAGTTTGTATTTGCAATTTTCATGAAAACGCCGCGTACAAAATTTGAGCTCTCCACATCAACGCGTTCTCAGGCAGCTACGAAGTATATAATGAAAAACAAAAGTTTTGTATGGCATCACTAAGAAGGGGTAACACAATTTAGACCATTTTTAAAATTTTAAAATTGATATGAAAACACACGTAGAAATTTTTTTGTATGGCAACCCTAGGAAGGAGTTGCGCGATTGGTCCCATTTTCGAACTAAATTTAAATTTTTTTTAAGAAAGTCCCGTGTACAAAATTTTAGCTCTCTACGTCGACACGTGAGGCAGTGCCTAAATAGATATAGTGAATCCCCTAGTTTTGTATAGCAACACCAAAAAATGTTCGCCCGATTTGGACCATTTCTGAATTGTATTTGCAATTTTCATGAAAACGCCGTGTACAAAATTTAAGTTCTCCACGTACACGCGTTCTCGGGCAGTTTCCAAATATATAGTGAAAACCAAAGCTTTGTATGGCATCATCAAAAAGAGGTTGCCCGATTCAGACCATTTTTTTAATTTGATTTACTATTACTATGAAAACATCAAATACCAAATTTTAGTTCTCCACGTCGACGCGTTCTACTGCAGTGTCAAGATATACAGTTAAAAACTAAGATTTTGTATGGCAACCCAACGAAAGAGTTGCCCGATTGGTCCCATTTTTGAATTTAATTTAATTTTTTTTTAAGAAAGTTCCGTGTACAAAAATTCAGATCTCTACGTAGACGCGTGAGGCAGTGTCCAAATATATAGTGAAAACCTAGTTTTGTATGGCAACACCAAGAAGTGGTTGCCCGATTTGGTCCATTTTGGGTTTGTATTTGCAATTTTCATGAAAACGCCGTGTACAAAATTTGAGCGCTCCACGTCGACGCGTTCTCAAACAGTTTCCAAATATATAGTGAAAAACAAAAATTCTTTAAGACAACACTAAGAAAAGGTTACTTGATTTAGCCCGTTTTTATAATTGTATTTATTATTCCTATGAAAACATCATGATACTCTCTACGTGTACTTGATGTCAGTGTCCAAATATATCATAAAAACGAAATATTGTATGGCAACCATACGAAGGAGTTGCCCAATTTAAACCATTTTTGCAGTTGTATTTCAAATTTTTATGATAACGCCGTGTAAAAATTTCAGCTTTCCAGGTCTAAGCGTTCTCAGGCAGTTTTCTAGACCTCGACAATAGCGCCATCTATCGTGTCCTATCTTTCAAGCTGGAACCAACCAAACACATTCACGAAATTTCATTGAAATTGGTTGGACGGTTTCGGATATTAGCGTGTACGAACACAGTGACACGGGATTTTTATATATTAAGATATTGTTTTTTTATTTATTTCTATTTTGCTCTTAATATTTGGAAGTGTATCTTCCCTCTTTATTTTTCGATTTTATTTTAATTGAAATTATTACGGTTGGTCTACGAATCGCTTTCTTATGATTTCATATTGCCACAAAGAGCATTTTATGGCCAGCAATAATGGATTTAACCTGACAGGGGTAAATGTTGCATTGCATATGAATAGCGTAAGAAAATCACTTGATGATCGCCATGGCGATAAATATACTTATCTTCTTGCGCATGCTTTCAATCGCAAGTGAATCGCCATTTTATCGCATAAAAGTTTTTTTTTTTTTTCTGCCGGAATTATATGCATATCTATTTCCGTTTACTTTAACGGGTGTAAATGTTGTATATAAATCGCGTAAGTGATCCATTTAATGATCGTTATGGCGATAAATATTCTTACATTTTTGGGTTTGCTATTTTACTGCTTTCCTTGCTTTTCTACTCTACCGAACTTGAAGAAATAACAATTCCAAATGAGGCAATTTGCAAAGTTAGAGCACTTAAATATTGTCGATAAGAGTAAAATTTTTTGTTTAAAAATAGTTTATATAAACCTCGCTCTCATCACATTTGATACCACTGATCTAGGCAATAAAAATACAATAATATAGCAATAAGAATGCTATTCGTAAGCCAGTCGTGATGATTCCCGGAATCTACCCAGCAAACTTAACGATTTTCTAACGAATCCTTTTCTTATGACTTCTTGTTGCCAGACTAAGCACATTTGTTGCCAGTAAGAATGCATTGTCATCGCATACGTTTCACTTGACAGTGGTAAATGTTGCATCGAATATGAATAGTATAAAACGAATAAATATTCTTATTCTCTTGCGTTTGCTTTTCAATCGCAAATAAATCGCCATTTTATCGCATAAAACTATATGTACAGCATCCGTTTAGTTTAGCTGGGGTAAATATTGCATTGCATATGAATCATGTAAGGAATCATTTTTTGATAATTATGACGATAAATATTCTTATATTCTTGGATTTTCATTTGATTTTCAATATAGTTTAAAATCCAAATGAGGCAATCTGGAAAGAAAGAGTTCTGAAATACGGTAAATTTCTTTAAAAATAATTTATATGCATCTCGCTCTCACTACATCTGGTACTAGCGATCTACGCAATAAAAATTCAATAATGTAGCAATAAGAAAGCGATTATTAGGATAATCTTAATATATACCGAAATCTAAGTGTTTTTTTTTTCGGACTATCGCCAAAATATCGCTATAGCAATATAAAGGCAACACAATTTTTATTGCTGTTTATATCGCCACAGCAATTTACCCGCACAATGTTTGCTGGATTAATGGTATTGACGTACGTTTTAATGATAATTATGATTATGGATAGAGCGATGATTGGTCTGGACGGTGTTAGGGATCTGAGGAACATCATGATTAAACAGAGGAGTGTATGTTACATGTATTCGATCAATGCCAGTAGCATTCAAAATACAATGTATCATCCATGTGTTGCTAGTCTGATAAACCTGGCTTCGAAAGTATATTCCTTCTTATATGGTATCCATAACTGGATTTAAACTGTTTAGAAATGATGGGCTCAGAAGAGCAGGTGGTGGCATTGCTGTGTACGTGAAGGATCTTCCAGAAGTTCTGTCATCATTTGTAGAAGAAAATATTGAATTTATCAACGTGAAAATTAGCCATAGCTATGAGACACTTGTTGGATTAGCAGTTACTGCCCAGTAAATAACTTTAACTTCCAAAATGTATCTGAATTTGAAAGAACATTCTCTGCTTTCACTAAAATGCTTAGATGATTCCGTAGCTTGTAGTAATGTTAAAGTCAATATTCTGTCCTCAATTCCTGATCATTGAATTTTTCTTACCTTGTTTAGCACGTACATTTAGACATAATTAATTCCTCACCCACCTTCTTTAATTCACAGCACCCATCTCTCTTTGATGTTTTTCTCGTTTGCGACCTGCACCATATCTTATTTTAAAGTCAGTAAACGAGCTACCCAACCCTGACATCGTATTCACCAACGAATTTCAACCGTCTTGTGACCCACTTATTCGCCTTGGTTTACAAGTGAAATTAAATTGCGCAATATCGAACGGCAACATTTTTATTATAAATACTGATGATTTGGAACTAACCTCAACCTCTCTAGAGGTTGATTTTCCACTGTCTGTAATGTTGCTACCAATACTGTTGGAAATTCTAAGAGGCGATATTATCGTTCCAAACTTAACCCTGAATTATCATCCAAAAGATAATCCAATTGTGATTATAGCCCAGAAGCTCTAAACAAATTCTTTGCCATTCATGCAAATAATTCACATCAGATTAACCCTAGCTACAATAATCATGGACATAACCCACCAACTTGGCATACTTGGAAAAGGCTTTTAACTTTTCGGGACTAGCCCTCGATGAAATTTGGTTGGCGAAAATCTGAAGCTTTTGGTGCTGACAATATCATTACATTCAGTATATTTTTGAGTCCAGTCTTACATGCTCCACATTCCCTCGAGCTTGGAAGATAGCGACAATACTTTTTATGCAAAGATATATCTGGTTTTCGGCCAATCAGCATACTTTCCTTTCTGTCTAAAGCATTGGAAAAGATGTGGATACTCAAATAATAAACTTCGTCAATGCTAATATCCAAAGGACAATCGAGCCTTCGATCTTTTCAAAGCTACGAGACTGCAATACTAAAAGTGACTATTGACAAAAAATTGATATGAATAATAATGAACTTCACACATTGCATAATTATGACAAGCTACTCAACAAATTAACCACTTGCTTCGCTTTTGAATTTTTCCACTAGACTGTTGAGATCATTTCTTTATAATCGATTCCAACAGGTGAAGGTTAGTAATCTTCCCAACCTCATACTAGGTCCTCTTCCCTTAATGATGCATACCAATGATCTCTGTTACGTTAAAAAGGATGCTAATATTCATTTATATGCGGATCATCTTCAGCTGTATTGTAATTAGCTAATATCTTACGCTGCATTAAACGTATTAATCTGGACCTTGCCAGAGTATTCTTGTGGTCTTTGTGTAAAAGTCTTGTACTGAATCTGACTAAATCGCGCTGTATAGACTTCTATAATACTGATCCTGTATATTTGGATATAACAACTGTAAGGCCATAGTTAAGCCTATACTCTATATGAATCGCATGAAAAGTATAAGAGTTTCGAGGGAATTTAATTTTTGTTAAGTTGGACAGAGCTTTCCATGCCTGTGTTCGTTTCATTTATGGACTACATCGGTTCAACCATGTTTCATCTCTTAGATAATCACTGGATTCTTATCTCTAAACAGAGGGCATATATTTTCCTTTTTAAACTTCTGCAGTCTCGCGATTTATCTTAGCTTATGGATTTTCTTCAATTCTTACATTCACAGTGGTCGGCGCATTATAAACAGATACAGATTTCTCATTTCTTCCGCATTGTTTTTCAGAATTCATTCATGGTCAACTTGCTACCTCCGTTGATTTCTTTATCAACACTTTTTTGTATAAGAGAGTCTGTTCATCAGTTGGACAAAGTATAACTTTTATTTGAATTTTATTTATGTATCTATGTATTTCTCTTTCTTTTAACTTTCACTTTTTTCATATATCATATTTTCATTAATTAACCTAATTTAACTAATAATTTTAAAATCTTTCCTTTGAAACTAAATTTCTCTTTACTTAACTAATTTTGTTTGTTTAACATCATATATTTTTCATTTTATTGTTAACTTATATTTTATTAGCTCGATCATTAAGACGTTATTATAATATTGTCTTAGACATAAGATTATTGATGTTGTGTACATCTATATAGCAATAAAGGTATTGTGAATGTTTTTTGACATTTGCAATAGAAAAATCGGTGGCTCCATTCTCGCTGCTATATACCGCCAGACACTGTAATTATTTTGCAGGTTGCAGAAATTGCAAACACATTCCACTTAAAAAAAAAAAAAACGTTTGTAGGTGGGAGTAGTGTTTCTCGAATTTACTTTATAGTCGACTCAATAGGGATGAAATAAGGGCTTTGCCCTATATAAGGTGGAATAGTTGTGATTTTAATATATATGTTGTTCAGTTCCAGATCCCGATGAGAAATCCAAGTTTATACCCTTGGGTGGTACCTTTAATTCAAGATGGTGGACCACACGGAGCCCCCCCCCCAAGGATCTAAACTTAAATCTTTTATCAGGGCCCGGAACTGAATAATATATATAAAAATCACAACTACCCCACCTTTGTAGGGCAAAAACCCATACTGACTGGACTATTAATATTTTTGTTTTGGAGTTGGCCGATATAAACTTGTCCTTTTTTTTTATTATAAAATAGCTTAAAACGCGTTCTGAATTTATTGTTCTGATAAACAACAAACCAGTAGGAAAAATCAAAACAATCCTTGATATAAAAACACTTTTGTATCGTTATATTTCTATGAACTAAATTCGTCGAAATCTTAAGGTACGACTGCACATTTGAATTTTTACGTTCTGCTGTAGTGGTTTTGGAAGCATTGTGCAGGTTGCAGGCATAGTATGAACATTTGAATTAAGTTCGAACTTTTTTTCCGGCTTCATGTATACTTTTTTCAGAGTATTGTTAAATACGCACGCATTGACCCAAATCGATGAACAAAATTTACCTAAACTACCACTCATAAATATGAACTATATCATGGTTTTTTGAATGGTAGATATAACAAGTCGCCAATCTTAATGAGGGAAGTAAGTGCTGCCGCTCTAAATCTTTGTACCATAGCCAGCGGTTTGAATAGCCATACATAAAAAAAAATCATAGAAAACGTAAAATCTTACATAAATATAATCATAGATTATAAATTGCCTGAAAATGAGTCTTAAAAAAATTATTTTTCATAATATATCTGTATAAAAATTGTTCACAAATATTTCAGTGGGATCGAAAATTGCAAAGTTAATTTTTATCTTTGATACACTGATTAAATAGAGAACAACAGATATACAGGGTGTCCCAGAAATCAACGTCAAGCCGGAATCGGGCAATAGACCAAGTCGTAAGAGTTATCAGAAAAATATGAAAAAAATCTTGGTCATGTACTTTTCAAATTATAAGGATTCAAAATTAAATCTTAAAAACTGACACCCTGTGATGATATTTCAAGTCCTGTGACTGCAAATATTAACTTTTTGTCAGTTTTTTTTTCAGTTAATAGTTAAGGCATATCTGCCGCAGTTTCAAATAAAAAGTTAGATTTTTGCACAGCATCGCATTCAAAATAATTACATTACCCTACTTTAACCGAATGTAGTGTAAAAAAATATACTACACTATTTTGGCAAGTAACATTAAAAGATGGCGCATTTAATAAGGATTCCGAAATGGTATGACACTTACTAAATGGTACTTCTTAATTGAGAAAAAAAAAATTTTAATGAAATCGGTATTCATATAATTTTTAGTAATCACTCAAGCGTATAAATTTGAAAAGAATCTCATTTTTGGAACTGGTAAGTAAATTTACTGTGAAAGTTCGGTGAATAGTAATGGACCTTTTATTCCAAAGATTTTTAGTGATCAAGTTTTTAACGCGGTACACAATCTATCGAACCCAAGTATCCATGCCAATAATAAAATGGTAACTTCCAAATATTGGTCTTCAATGAACAAGGATGTTAATTCCTGTGCTCGCGAATGTCAGCAATGCAAAATCACTCGTCACTTAAGAAAATATTTGGGCTCTTTCCACCTAGGTTTTAGTCGGTTCTACATTCATATGAATATTGTTAATTCCCAACCACCTTCCAATGGTTTCAGAAATTGTGTCATCATTATTGGTAGATTCACTGGTTGACCTTAGGCTTAATTTGAGTCAGCACTTTTTGCTAAGGTCTCTAAATTGTTAGATTTTGCTCGTAGCCGAACTACCGCATATCATCCTCAAGCAAACAAGTTGTTAGCACGATGGCATACTAAAGGGTTTTCCAATAAGAGGTGTTATTTTAATTAGCCCGCTATTTCGGTAGATGTCACTTTTGGAGCTGTCATTTTTTCACATTTGACAAGTACAAACTACGCCATTAATAGAAATAGAACGATACACGATTCAACAACGCATTGAAATTATTAAAATTCACTATAAAAATGGTGAAAATGTGGCAGAGACGGTTCGTAAAACTCGAACATTTTTGGGTCGTCGTGAAGCACTTTGTCGGACCGCAATACAGAAATTGGTAGAAAAATTCGAGCTGTCGTGACAAGTTAGTGAGGTGAAGAATAAAACCCGTGCACGTTGCTCAAGAACAGCCGAGAATATTGCTGCTGTAGCCGAAAGTGTTGAAGAAAACCCAGGTTTGTCCATTCCTCGTCGTTCTTTGGAATTAGGCATTCCAAAAACGTCATTACACCGTATTTTGCATAAAGATTTGGGTCTTAAGGCTTATAAAGTTCAGTTAACACAAGAACTCAAGCCGGCCGATCATCAACAACGTCGAGTCTTTGCTGATTGGGTCCTTGAAATGCATTAAAATGATCCGGATTTCCATCGAAAACTCATCTTGAGTGATGAGGCCCATTTCCACCTCGATGGTTTCGTCAACAAGCATCTGGGGCTCGGAAAACCCAAGAGTTATTGTTGAAAAGCCTCTCTATCCTCAACGTGTGACTGTTTGGTGCGGTTTTTGGTCCCGTGGGGTCATTGGACCTTACTTTTTCGAAAATGAGGCTGGAGCAACAGTTACGGTGAATGGATTGCGCTATCGACAGATGATTAATGATTTTTTATGGCCGGAATTGGATGGTATTGATCTGGACAACGTTTACTTTCAACAAGACGGCGCTACGTGCCATACAAGCAACGAAACCATTGATCTTTTACGGGAAAAGTTTCCGGAGCGTGTTATCTCTCGAAAAGGTGATCACAATTGGCCACCGAGATCTTGTGACTTAACACCTTGCGACTTCTTCCTTTGGGGCCACGTGAAAGAGAAGGTCTACGCCAGCAGCCCAGCGTCGATTCAAGACCTCAAAGATGGAATTCGTGAAGCTATCGAGGACATAGGGTAGCCACTTTGCAATTTGGTTATGGAAAATTTCATGAAAAGGATATGGTCCTGTAGGCGTGGTCGTGGTATTCATTTGGCTGATGTTATTTTCCATTATTAACGGCATACCTTCCTCTTTATAATGAAATAAAGATCCGATCATTTATCTCAAAAAATGGCATTTTTCTTGGAATATCAAAATAACACCTCTTATTGGAGAACCCTGTATATAAAGCTGAAAGCTGCTATTATGACCTACTGAAACAGGATGTGGTCAAAGATTTTTCCATTCGTATTGTTAGCCTTCAGGCCAGTGTTCATGGAGGGATTTTTAACAATTTCGGCGGAGTTATTTTACCTAGAAGTAAATAAAAAGATTACTCTTTTGGGCTTTTTACCGGGTTAAATTTAATTTTGTTCAAGAAAGAATTTTTTGGAATTCTCCGGTATATAGCAAAAGCTAAAAAATATTCTAATTTGTTATTTCATCACACAACCCATTAATTTTTGGTGACAAGTTTGAAGTCTTGGTTTGACTCAAATTTCCCAAATAGCGAAATAAATTGAGTGATTCGAAAAACAAATGAAAAAAATGAAAAAATAAGAAAGAAATGAAAAGTTTGAGAAAAATAGAAAAAAACATTTTTTTTTTTATTTATTAAAAAAATTTAAATTTCTTTTTTAAAGAAATAGATTCATTCGAAGCGAATCGAATCTGTATACGCCACGCAGTGGGCTGAAAAATAAAGAAGAAAAGGAAGAAGAAGAAGCGTTTCGTGTCAGCAGAAAACCTTACACTCATCGGTGCAGCTTGGTTTTCTGCCTGCTGCAGATGCTTGAAAATATTTGGGACCTGTTGATGAGTCAAACCAAGACTTGAAACTTGTCACCAAAAATGAATGGTTTGTGTGATGAAATAACAAATTAGAACATTTTTTAGCTTTTGCTATATACCGGAGAATCCCAAAAAATTCTTTCTTGAACAAAATTAGCTTAGAAGGTTTACGCCTGCCTGGAAACTTTCTTCAAAACTTCCAGTTTAATGCTCAGTCTGATTTTGTTGTCTCGTTACGTAAATTGTTTGCTGATCTTGAGCCGATTCCGACTTCTAACCATTCCAAGCAATCACCTTATCAATTCAAGGACTTAGGTAATTGTACAGATATTTTCTTAAAAGCTGGTGCAGTACAAGCATCTTTTCAAGCCCCTTATGAAGACTCCTATCAAGTTATCAAAATAACGGACCATTTTTTCACTCCGAAAGTCAAGAACACGGTGGTGAACATTTCGAATATTTCGGTTAATTGACAGAAGGCCTGCTTCACGAAAATGGAGGACTCAAGTCAGTCCCAGACGAACGCGTCACTCGCCGAGAACTTATAACTTACACCCAACTCACAGTTCGGAAAAGCTTTGCCAAAAGTGTTTTGAAAATACATATTCGGAGATAGTTATAAAACCCAGTATCGAGCTCCCTCAACCAGTTATTCAGCATTCAAGTGATTACAACGGCACGCATATATTCCTCTACTATAATGATCCACCTTCGTCCGGCTCAAGTCCACAAAGAATCAGACTCTACAAACCAGCAAACTAACACTACACCTTTCGTATGCCAAACAATTAGTTTCGTTTGGGGGGGGGGAGGGGGGGTACAGCACGATGTATGGTAAGTCTCGCTGCTCTCTAGTAGCTATTTGTCTTTACGCATAACGGAATTTGTTGGGTTTCGAAAATGCAATAGCGAAAATACTTTGCAGGATATCCGATGATATTTTAAGTAGAAGATTAGAATGAAAAAAAAAAAACAAAAATCAAAAAGCAAATTAAAGAAAATATGTATTGATGAACTATGACCGACATTTGGGAAAATTATTTTGGGTTTTGTTGATAAATACTTAATGTTTTATTTCATTGTTAGACCTTTCATATCCAAGTGCGGCCGTTCTTCTAGAGCTTATATATAATATATATAGTATATATATAATATATATAGTATATATATAATATATAATACTTTTTAAAAAACTTTAACTCATATATGTAAAATTATTATATGTATAGAGCTCCTGAAGAACGGCCGCACTTGGATATGAAACGTCTAACAATGAAATAAAACATTAAGTATTTATCAACAAAACCCAAAATAATTTTCAAAAAGTTCATTGAACCTTTAGTTTTAACGGGTCTAGCAAATTCTTGAAGAGTTTGATGATTGTAAAAATAAGGATAAGATATAGTTAAAGAGGCCGGTTTTCTTCAGATGAGGCCAAAAATTAAGGCAGATAAAAACCGTATTAGAAAATTACAAAAGTCTCTTGGGATAACGCATCACCTACAATTTTCTTCGTGGGTATACAATTCTATTGGTAAATTTTCGTTAGATCTTGAATATATGAAATCTGGTAATACGCATATATGGGCATAGTATAATCTGTTTTCAGACAATCAATATTTACACCTTAAACTACCCGTGAAGTGAACGTATTAGTTTTGAACTAATATCAAAGACACGTTCCATATTATGTGCATTAAAGTGATATAAGCCTAGTGTGTAGGAGTTAGTACGGATTAAATTTTCCATCAACATTTTCTACTCCTTCCGTATTAACCCAAATGTGAAAATCGGTCAAGTAGGCAGTGAGTAATACTTCGTTATGTGTACACAACCGGCTCCAAATTATTTACCCTACGTTCTCTTACATATTCACCTACATATACGTTTGAAAATTATGTCAAATTGGAAAACTTGCCTACAAAACTCTTTTTTTCTTCGATTTTGCCCATTTTTCTTTTCATTTGTAAATGAGACGTGAGCTAATTTTATAATACCACCGCCAAAGGAAGCCCATGAAGTTTAATAGAAAAATCAGCGAAATACGTTACTCTGTCATTTTGCACACGTACATATCCAGTCAGTTCGGTGACTTCTAAAGTTCTAAACGTTCGGCATAAAATTTTTTTTAAATGAATATCAAATTTCAAATAAAATAAAGAAGAAAAACAAAAATAAATAAAAAAAAAACATGCAGTGAAGAGTTTACTTTGTTGTTGAAGTTTTGTTAATTTTTCTTCGGACTGTTTGCTTCTGTGATAATGTGAGAAACTATAAAGAGATGATGAGAGTGCCACTTTTAAGTTAATTTGATAAAAAAGAAAAAACATTATTCAACCACTAAATTAGTTAAGTGCAAACATTTTTATTAAGTTCAAATATTTTATATTTTCCATGAAACGCTGTTTTTTGCTCTAGAATCAATTTAATCTTAGTACTTGATGCCCGTTATAATTTCAAGGCTTTTCAAAATCAATAGTGATTAACACTTTCCGTTTACCAAAGCCCAGAATCATTAGTTTAAATATAGCCTATTGACCATGGGCGTAGGTTTCCGTATAATTAATTTGACTTTCTATGGAGTGGAGAGTTGATACTAACTCCTCCAGGGACAGATTTGGTATTTTAGCTCTCCTATGACTATGAAACACGCCTGCGTACGGGAGGTAGTGGTAATATGACGGATCGCGGGAATGATTATTTCTCTTTTTCACCGTATACTAAAACTAATACTAGTCGCAGCGAAAATACCGTGTAAATATTTTTGCGGGGTTGAATTTTTAAACGTTGACGTGTGGGTTCACAGAGGATGCGACATCTAACCAAGTTTTGCCGCACTCCAAATTTGCTACCATAGGACCGGGCCTACTCGACCTATAGAGAAATCCGCCCCTGAACTAATCTATCATTTAAATGAACTCTATTTGGTGAGTGACATCCAAGAGTACCTTTATTTTTTTTTGTTACAGACTTTTCATTCGAGGCCTTCTTTACTTCGTTCAATGGATGGTTTTTTTTTAAGACAACTTGAGAATACTAAAGTTCTGTTTATCCTGAAATCGAACCGAATCTGTAGAAGTCTGCAGCAGAATTTGTAACTTTGCCGGTAATCACCGTAACAAGTTAAACCTACAAGGAAGCTGTATAATAAAGTTAATTAAGAATTAAGATTTTGACTTAAGATTCCATGATGAATTATTTGTCATGTAATTACTGCGACTAGCTAGATCTTTTATTATATATTGACCGTATTCAAGTTTAAGATCGGTTAAAATTTCTACAAATTTCTTATGACTACCTTTACTACAATCTCTGGTTCTCTGGTGATGGTAATCATTTTCCCAGATATTCCAGTTTAATGCGATCTAGAGCATTATAGTCATACAAATCATCTTTAGCTGTTTCATCCTCCTGCATGTTACAAGTTTCTTCTTTAACTTTGTCCTTCTTACTTAATCTCTCTTCACAATGTCTTCCAAAAACTCGAACTTTGACTATTAAGACGACTACTAGTAGACTCAGTGTCGACTAACACGGATTTATGTCATTCCTCTGTATTAATATTTCTAGTAAATTAAGCTGGAGAGACCACATCTTCTCTGTTGCCAAAGAAGCATCGAAATGTCTTGGATTTCTGAAAAGTTGTAAGAAATATTTCAGCTCGTCGAATCTAACGCTCTTCTACAAGTCCTTTATCAGACTTAGAATGGATTACAATTCTCCCATCTGGGCCAGGGCTGGTTGTATAGCCTTAGCTTGATTGGATATTGTCCAAAAGAGAGCAGTCAAGCTCATTGGGATTTGACGATAACTTGTCATATCGACTAACTCACTCGAGCACCGCCGTAATGTTGGATACCTTTCGCTCCTTTACCCTTATAGTTTAATTCCTGCATGAAACACTCGCACTGCAAACTACGCATATACTTTCGAATTACTTTCGGTCGTACAATACAATTCCACGATGCTTTCTTATCTCGAACTGTGCGAATGTGGAACAGTCTACCATCTTCTGTTTTTACTCGGGCTTAAATTCTGCGAAGGTTCAAGACATACGTCAGCACCGTATGGCCTCTAATTCTTTCCCTATCTCCTTCCTGCCGTTCTGTGCTTTGCATCATAGGCTATCCGCTAAGTTTGGCTTAATAATATAAAACAAAAAAGGTCATAATCAAATTTTTTTCGAGAGCTACATGCACTGCCATCTAAATCAATGTAGTTTTGTTAGTTTTATTTAAATGCTTGATAACACTATGCCAATACCATCATACTCATCTAAGTTACTAGAGTTGACTGCGGATAAGTTGTGTATCCACAATAAGGTGTCCGTTCTGTGGGTTCATGGTCACATGGGGATCATGGGGAATGAAAGGGCTGACCTTTTAGCTAGGGCTGGCTCTGATTCTCCGTTCCTCGGGTATCGGGTCTCTCATCAAAGATGATATTCATAGGAAGCATCAGCAGATATGAGCGAACCTAAGTACTTGCAGGTACACAAAACTGTTTTTTTGATGTGCTTCACGCTCATCTAACAAGGATGGGAGTTACTGACAGCCCTGAGTATCTGTCCTGCCTGGAAGGAGAGCCTCAGATAACCGACAACCGACCCTCGCCAGTAGCAGGCTGGATACTCTAGGGTATGCCCTTCTATCTGTAGATAAGCTGAAAACCTTTCTCAACAAGACTTGATGCGCTTCATTAAGAGCTCAGGAAGGTTTTGGTGAATGGGCTTCTAGCAGGGCAGCACAATGGGCCGCCATGGCCTTCCTGCTTGGGATGGGTTCTCCTGTCCCCCAGCCTAAGAACAAAAAATAAAGCCAATACCAATTTGGACTCCAAGATGTATGACTTTCCGGCATTAGGGGAAGTTATCCTAAAATGACATAACGTCAGCCGGATACTGATTTTATTTTTATGTTTTGAATGTACCAACATAAAAATCAATTGGTAAACCTATATTTAAAGATTTACAAAATGTTCCTCATATGATTACGATTTTTGTCTCAAATTTTTGTGAAATTTGTTAATTCACTATTGAACTTATCAAAAGATTCCTAAAGGTCTATCAAATATGCATTGAAATTGTATGGATTCATTTGCAAAATCTTTAGTTTTATTTTTCCAGAACTTATACCTATTAATAATAATCTTACCTGGGATTATAAATTGTCACATTTTTTAAATCACGATCTATTGCTGAATGTGTACAGTTTACTTCCTATGTTCGAATGACCTGGTTCTGAAAACTTTTGAATGATCTGTTTTATCACTAGATGAGTGCATAAAAATATCTTAGTAGCAGTTACGTTTATTTAATTCATATTTTGTGATTGAATTATACCTTAGAAAATAGAACTCATTTAAGCTATAATTTTCTCTCTTTCTCTCTCACTTTTATATTTGCTTTCCTGCATTATGCTCTCATCAGAAATGCTATGCTTGTGGACATGGTTTTTACACGCATCTTTTAACTGGAAAAGAAAAAGCACAAAATAAGTGTTCAACTTTTAAAGGTTAACCTCTATAATAAAAACTGCGGAATAGAAAAATAATCTTACATGTGTCTTAAGGGCCAAATGCCAATATGTTTGGAGATGGACCAGGCTACATTCTAAATTCTCCAAATTGGTGAAATAGATGCAGATGGACACACCATTCAATATTTCAGCAAGAAATAGGTATAAAAGAATTTGGGATAGATATTTGGAAAGATATAATCGAAAATCAATCTGAAAATGCGTTTCTAGCCCAACAAATTTTAAAAATGGTATATGGAACAAATCGGTATTCAACTGGCGATACGGTGAACAAAAAACCATCTAATGGTGAAATGACGTTTTTATGGGTCTGAATTTCATATAGAAAATGGTGCAAGTGGAGTTAATAACCCGGTGTTCCAGCTGGTTTCAAAGAAAAATCATGCTGCTTTTAATGCATATTTTATTTTATTGCATCAAAAATTCCCATATTTCGGTCTCGGGTGTAGACCATTATCAAATCAAAAAAAAAACAAAGGGAAAAAACCATAAATCAAAATTGATGTGACACACGACAGAAAAACAATATGACCATATGTTACTTTATACCTGAGGATTCGGTATGTCAAAATGAAGGAAAAATATCAATGGATAGTTGAATATCCTCGTCAAGAAATAATAATTAAAATATTAAAGTTCTTCAGGAAAATTGAAAAAAACAAAGCACTATAAGTAAATAAAAAACTAACAAAAAACACATTCCGAAAAAATAGAAAACTATTACAATAGATAAGTATTAATCGCATTAAAAGATTAAATAAATAAATAAACAAACTGAATTTTTGGCTTCATTAGCGGGATAAACATATTTCTCCATACGTCTCTTATGGCCGGTTTCACAGTCGAGTTTAAACCAAGGTTTAGTTTAAACCATCCCCCAAGTTTAAACGTAGTTTAAACCAATTCGAGTTTCACAGCGCATTCTTTTAGTAACGTTAGTAGTACTGATTAAATTGTGAACTAAATTAGTTATCGCCATCATTGTGAAGCAATTTTTCTATCAATCAATCTGTCAATCGGAAAAAGTAAACATCAGAAAGTAAAAAATAAAAAATATGTAGTTATATTTGCTAATTTTAAATATGCCAACATTCAAAAAGGATGCAAATTTTAGCATAAGTGAAGTTGAGCTAATGCCTTCCCTAGTGTATAAAGAAAGATATACATATAATAGAGCGCAAGAAAAGATAAAGTGACAAAGTTCTTTACTTAAACGGAACCTAGCATAAAAATCAACGTCGTCCCACTCATTAAAATGATTTGGCCGATTTCTAATTACTGTCAGTTGTCAACAGAGTTGAAAGCAGCATAATTTTTCTTTGAAACCAGCTGGAACACCGGGTCATTAAAGCGACTTACACCGTTTTCTATAAATAACCATCTACTTTCTAGAACTATAACAAAATTTAAAAATTTTTATATCAAAAACAAATAATGATACGTAATACATATATTAATTAGAAATGGACGTGAAATAATGTAGTTTTAAAGTATTACATTGAACTATATGAAGGACTTACATTTGTCAAATAATTGTTAAAAATGATACCACCTCGGATATCATTTTTAACAATTATTTGCAAACATCACAAATGAACTTCTTCACGCTATTCTCTAATCTTGCACACATATTATGTTCCCAATTAGAGTATAGATTGCACTATATCCATCATTCTTCTGGTTTAGAACTGCTATTAAAATCATAGCAATAAAGGCAGGACTTATCGGAATCATCATCGTTTGGATCCAAATCCTCACAACAAATGGCATTTACTTGATGGTTAAATTGCAACATATCTCTGACTGAAGATAACATGTATTGTCAAGTACTAGTGTAAAATGACATAGGAATAGTATGTCAAATAACTAAAACTATTACGCATACGCATAGCGTCACGTTCTTATATTTTTTACTATAATAACACTTTTTTCAAAAATTCTTTTGGTTTTTTTCTTATACTTTGACTTTTAAATATCCGTTATTACTGATACACTTTTTGAAGTTTTGTTTTCAAAGGAACCGTCCAAACTGACTCGAACTTTCTCAAATTTACTGTTTGTTAGATTTGTACTAATCGGTATGCTCCAAAAGATTGCCGTTAATTCGAAATTGGAAAAAAGACAAGCTCCCCTACCAAAAACAACAAGATATAATACATATTTCATTTTACGTATATGGGTCAGAGGCGGTGCCTTAGTGCGCCGATTGTTTAACTCACAACACCCCATACCCATTTTTACTTTCCATTTTGAACCCATCATTACTGATATTATCTAAAGGCACTTTGCGTGTATTTCAAAAGTATGTCAGTTTCGCTGATATGCTTCTAATTGTTATTAGTGTAAAAATTTCGGCTAGACGCCTTGCTGTTCATTTCACGACAGTAGATGCAAAATGTTATTTGCCATATGCACATGAGTTTGCTGCTTTCTTCACTACCATTATACCTCCGAATTTTAACAAATTTAACCTTTTTTTATTTGTTATAAAACCCCGCACGGCCTTCGGGCCTTCCTATTATCTCCTAAATGAAAATCCAAGTGGTGACTCTACTTCAAGAATAAATAATTTTTGAAAATGAAAAATAAAAGATCAGTGACTCTATCGGCTGTGACAATCTGATCTCCATTAATTGCTAGTAACTCAAGATCTAAAGAAATAACTCACAAGAGGCGGACGATTTAATTTCGAATAGACATTTTGGACAGAGAAGAAATCCATGTAAGCATTCAGATATACAATGTGTATTTTCGATACTTGATGAAATGTGCGGACATTAGACACCTATACAAACAAAAAATTGTATGGCAGAGGTGGTTCAACATCAACAATTTGAGAGTTATAGGGTGATTAAGAAAAAAAGCTACATTTTCATATAACACCCTGTATCTTCAAAACTACAGGAAGTACGGTCACAGTTAAAAGCTCATTGCATGCACAGCTTCATGGTCGGTTCAATCAGCTCCGTACCCCATTCATCTCAGGAGTTATAAGGTTTTAAAGTAAAAATTTAGGATATTCTTATCTGTTTCTTTTAATTTGACCTGTATTATTTTTGTAAAAATGTCATTAACATAATTGTTTTTTTTTTATAAAAAGTGCAAACTTTATACTTTCCTCTTAAATTTTACCTATCCTACGTGCTAAGTGTAGCCCTTTAAGAGTTATTAGCTCTTAACCTATTCTCAAAACTATTTTGGAACATATTCTCAACGATAATTTGTTCCCTTAGAATGTCATTTTAAAAAATATCGTTTAATTTCGGTGTGACCTGAATAGGTTATGAGTTATTAACTTTTTAACTGCTACAGTTAACACATAGGGTGTAATAGGTCAAATTAAAGAGAAGGGTCTACAGTTTACAGTTATTATAAAAAAAAATTATGTTAATGACCTTTTTGCAAAAATAGTAGAAGTCAAATTAAAATAAAAGTAAAAAAATCCGAAATTTTTAGTTTAGACAACCATAATTCTTCATAGGAGAGGGGTATGAGGCTGGTTGAGCAGTTGTTAGAAAGGCCATGAAGTTCTACATATAATGAGGTTTTAACTGTGTCCATACACCCTGTACTTTTTAAATTATATTATTATGTGAAAATCTAGCTTTTTTTTCTTAATCATCCTGTAACTCCCAATTTTTCATTTGTTTATGTGTCTAATGTCCACACAATTCCTTTGATTAGGTTTCGAAAATACACATTGCATAATTAAAATAGCTGCAATATTTTAAGGAGCCATGGAATTTTAAACACATTTTTTTTTGTGTAAATATTGATTTTTAGGAAATTATATTAAGAGGATCAGTACTCAGCAAAAATTTCAATTTAGATACCAGCGAGCACGTAGGCAATAAAATTAATTACACGTAGGTTTGTGTCCTGAAATAATGAAAATTCATATAAAATTAGCCTAGACCTAGACCACAAGTCACATTAGAGACATCTAGCGTAAAAGACAGAAACCCAACATGCGAAAATTTAAGACGAAAAATGAATATTTGCAGTTCAAATAAATTGAAAATTTTTAACGAGAATTTACTTTCCTACATTTTCTTTTCACATAATTGTTAAATAGACTATTTTGCTTTATATTTCTACAACTTTCAACGAAATATTGCAATTTCTCGTCGATGAAATATCGAGAGAAAAAACAAGTACTATTAGAGTTAAACAATTAAAAAATGCGCCACTAAAAATGAAAAACTCGACGTTATTTGCTAGACCTAGGCTTTATCTCTCTAAAATTGTCAAAATATAAAGAAATAAGAATACCTACTAACAGGAATTTGATTTGAAAAAAAAAAAAAAAAATTTTACCATTTTTTACAAATTTCTGAGCTAATATCTCCATTCCAATACATATTTTTTTATTTTTCTCGACGTTATTTACTAGACCTCTTCGGTACCTTTAATTTAAGATATAAGTCATTATATTGGTACAAATAATTTGCCAGAAATTCGTATTGAAAAATGTATGAAACTTGCAAATCTTGGTACTGACTCCTCTTAAATATTTTTTTGAAATTACTGGCGTTTTCTGGGGAAACCATTTTCGATCCAAGTTGAGATTTGAATATAGCATAATAAATTTGTGTGTATTTATATAACTATAAAATACAAACGTGGTCCATTTGTGATAGAGGATGAGAAAAGTATCCTAGAAGTCAAAGTTAACTCACATGTCGAAGTCTTAACATTTTTAAATTGCCACAAATTTATAAAATCTTAAAACTTACACGTGTCATGTTTTTTCCTTTATCAAATTTAACAAAATTTTTAAGATTAAGTGCTTTTAAAAATTTCTCTAATATACGTCAAATTTTTATGGAATTTTTCAGCCGACATTTACACTTAAAGGAGAGTAGTCTGCCTTAAAAACCGTAATTGTGCATTAATTTCCAAAAACGAGTAAATTTAAAATAAATCGTAATAAAAAGAGTGAAATAAAATACCAAAGGAACAGAGAGCACAATATTGAAGGCACTGACAACGTTCAGTATCGTTGGACAGGATGGATTTCGATGAATACCGGAAAAGGGGTAAGTACGTAACATTTTTATGCTAAACAAAATATCCATAAGATCAGCCAGAGGGCGAAAATAGAAGAAAATTCGCAATAAACTTAAATCCTGTTTTGCCTTCATAAACAAATCAATTTGCAGGACTAAAATCACATGATTCACTTAGTAACAGTATGTAGGGAAGTGAAATATCCTTCGCCTGACTATAATAAAGAGATACTCGTGGTGTGGATTAGTTTAATGTGATTTCCAACTTGTGACGCAGAATAGTTCCATTGCATATTCTTGGGGTTGATGTGTCCAAATGGATTGCCAGGATAAATGGGATAAGGTTAATTTGACATCGTTTTTTCACTAGTACTCTTTGATATTTCAATGGAGCTTTTGTGCATCTGGTCAGGGTAGTATGCAGAACTTTTCCAAGCTTAACTTTTATTAGGAATTTAATATGAAAATTAGAATATACGATTTTTAAGGGCCGTACTTTATAAGACATAAACTAAAATTGGTTAGGGGGAAATACATTAGAAGAGACTATGATGATTCTTGACTAGCTAAAGGACATAAATAATATCATATATACTTGAACCCTTAAAGTTAGCAAAAATATGTAAGACACTTAAGAATATACATATTACTTTAATAAAACTTCTTGGACATTCGTCGTGGCGTTTCCTAAATTACGAAAATGATTTTTTCCTTTTTTTATGTAGATTAAATATAGATTTTTTTAGTTATTTCAGTTCAGTAGAGCTTTAAAACCTACGCAACGTATATGTTGGTGCGATAAAGAAATAATAAGCGCTGGCACACATTTCGATAGCATTTAATATAGTAAATTGTAAATTTACAGTGGTATGAAGGAAACAGAATAAAGTAGAATTTCTCATTTTTATATGTCGAGTTGTACTTGAGTTAAAAAAAAAATATACACAATTTTATTAAACGAGCTGCATAGATTTTTATACTGTTAAATGCACAAAAAGTTAAAATACAAAATTCTGCATCACCATTTTAGTACAGGGGTTTTTGTACATTATGCAACAAGTTAAAGTTGGAAGTAATGCATTTTTCCATAAGAACAAAAAAGTACCAAATCGTACTTCAAAATTTTTGTAAGCAGTAAAATTTGTTTGTGTCATGGGGTTTCTTTGTGTCATGGACATTTTTTTTTTTTTAAACTCAATCCGTTGAATTTTGTTATAGAACATTTTGTCACATGTTAGAATTAACATAAACATATCATTTATTCCAGTCGTACACAAGATTAGACAAAGGTTTTTGTTCAATGAGTAGTAGGTACGGTACTTAATACATAATTCTAGGAGAAAAAAAAGAAAGATTATTAACTAAACTATGCGAATTCAAAAGAAAACAGAAAAAGAAAGAAAGAAAGATCAAACTATCAAGATTACAGAAACTTTATAAGTCCGCTAAGAAAAGTCAAACAGAATTTACGTTCAACTGCTAAGAAGATTAGTAGAAAAATAGAGCAAAATACATATAATGCAAGGATTATCAACAACTATATTATGTGTAAACTAATGAGCCTCTTCAATGCGATCAAGGAGTTGGCAGTTTGGATATTCCTAGGAAGATTATTCCATAGACGCGAGATCTGGACAAGATAAGAACTTTCCACAATAGTCTTATAGAAACGAGGAGTTATTATGTTCCTATTGCGTTCAGATGTTGCAAAACTGAAGAGTTCTCTGAGATACTCTAGTTTGCCTGACTTTAAAAGGTTAAAGAAGAATATCACTGACCTATGCCGAAGGTAAGAAGTCAGAGGACAAGCAAGCAATCTTTCCGAAAAGGGGAACATGACCAAACCTGCGAAGACCAAATACAAATCGAAAGCAATCATTAAGGGCAACCTCCACTTTGAGGGCACAAAATGAATCAAGCTTAGGGTAAATCGTACTACAATATGTAAAGTATGGCATAAGTGGTGTCTTTACAAGCTTAAGATGAGTAGTTGTTGTGAAGATACTCGCATAGAGCTAAAGTCTTCGAAAGCCGAAGTAAACTTTTCTAATCAATGCGTTAAAATTGTCACAGCACTTCATGTCTTGACTTAAAGTAAAACCAATATTTGTAACTTTATTTTGTATAACTGATACCATGAAAAATAACTGGAGGAATGCCATTACTATCAAAATGTTGTTGATAAAGCAATATACTGCGGCTTTCCTGGATTCAGTATCAACCGATTGCTCTTATGCATGCAAGGTAGTCTTCAATAAGTGCAATGGGCCTACTCAAATTGATTTGTACATCGTCAGCATACATATGCACCTTGACGTCACGAACTACTTCAGGTAGTTCATTTATGAATAGGCTAAATAGCAATGGGCTCAGAATAGAACCTTGTGGTACGCCGAATAATAATAAGGTGAGTGAGTTTGAGATATTATTATTTACCTTAACGCGTTGGTGACGACGTGACAAAAAACTTTAATGAGAGTAAGAGCTGAAGTACTGAATTTAAAAATAACAAACAATTTATGCAGAAGGATCTTATGATCAACGCTATCAAGTGTTTTAGTGAAATTTAGCAGTACTAAGGTAGTAAAATTGTTTTGATCCAGGGCCATCTAATGTTAGTGAATACCCTTAACACCGCAGTCTTACAACTGTGAAATGGTCTAAACCATGATTGCAAACGTGTAAGCAGCTCATTATTCTCAAGGTACTCAAGCATCAGGCGATACATTAACTTTTCCAACACCTTAAAAATAAAATGCTTGTAGGTCGGTAGTGGACTCGGGACATCTTTTCTTCGGTATTGGGAGTTACTATCGCATATTTCCAGTCTGAAGGAAACGTTGATGTGGTTAAGCATGAAATGATTACATGGAGAATGTATTTACCAAAAAATGGCATCAGATTTGATCGAGTTAATAGAAATTGACAGTTCATTGAGGTCAACACAACGAAAGGAGAATGATTATTATTGGCCAGAGGTGCAACCTCACCCATTGAACCCCCATGAAGAAATTCGAGCATTCCAACTTGATTTTCCATTGAACTTTGTTTAAGTATTGTAAAACATGCATTAAGTTCATCGAGGTTGAATCCACAGTCGACTTTATCTTCCCGTACACACCAGCCCATCGTAGGTGGCACCATCAGACTTTAGGTTGTAGATGGCAGTTTAATTTAGAATTAAAATAGTGGCGATTAGCGCAGTTGCTTTATTGCGGGCCACGTGGTATAATACACGGGCACCAGAGGTGTTAGATCGTTTGTAACGAAGATATAAGAAGTCACGTTCAGCAATTAGCGACTGAACTCGAGATGAAAACCAAGGACATCCATTAGCTGTTATATATTTATATCTAATATGGACATATTTATCGTTTCAACCTGGCAATTAACAGAAGAAGAATTATTGATTGACTCCCATGGCAAGCGTACGCATTCCTCAAATAAAGCGTTTACATCAATATGATTAAAAGCACGATATGAATAAAAGGTGGTGAGATGCACTGATTCAACAAACATATCATAAGAAAGATAAAGTAAGTCATGATCCAAAATACTAGGAGGGATCAATTGGTTCCCCGAGATCACTTTACTTGCATCTGTTGTAAGAATCAAATCCAATAAGGAGGGATTAGATGAATTAAAGTATATTGGGAAATTGTTGATTACATTTAGATGCAGTGTATGAAGGAAATGCAAGAAGAGATCGACTGCAAGATCTTTCCGCTGAAGGTAAACATTAAAATCGCCTCCTAGAATGACATTCGCATACTAGTGAGAAATACGTGATAACGTGTCTTCAAGCAATTTGGAGGACAATACCTATACTGCTAATAAAACACACTTGTCATAGCTAGAGGTTATTTCGACGCCTATAAATTGCATTACATCTCCTTTCGAGGAAAATATATGCTTGGCCTTGAAGCAATCGTGGACATTATTTCACAGCACCACCTCCTATACGATTTTTACGGAGGGAATACTGTCCTTTAAGCATGTTTCACTGAATATAATAGCGGCGTAAGTCGGACTGGGAGAATATGTATCGAAATTCGTCGATTTTGTTCCGAATGCTTCTAGCATTTAATGGGCATACTTTTAATCCACGGGAATGATCGCATACGATTTTCAACATCATTCTTAACTTGTCCAGATCAGAATTATTCAAATTCATAAAAAATTACTGTCTCGCCACCCAATTTGTCAATCAAGAGACACTTACTCATTCCCTCATACATTTTAAAACTGGAGAATCTTCTAAACAGTCGAACACAAGATTAAAAAATAGACTAGTTTACCGAACGGATATATTATGTAAAATAAGCAACAATTTAATGAAAATAACTAAATATTCCTTAATTTTTCCAGGTAAAGAAATGGTAGACTATATTGCGGATTATCTCGAAAATATTAGAGATCGCCGAGTGTTCCCAGATGTAAAGCCAGGATATATGCAAAATCTTCTCCCAGACTCAGCACCAGTCGATGGAGAGGACTGGGATACAATTTTCAATGATATAGAAAAAGTTATAATGCCAGGAGTTACACATTGGCAGAGTCCTCATATGCATGCATATTTTCCAGCATTGAATTCTTTCCCATCACTTCTGGGTGATATGTTAGCCGATGCTATCAATTGTTTAGGATTCACTTGGGCAAGTTCGCCTGCATGTACTGAGCTAGAAACTATCGTCATGAATTGGTTGGGAAAAATGATTGGTCTACCTGATGAATTTCTTAACATGAATAGATCTAGTAAAGGTGGCGGTGTAATTCAGACAACTGCTAGTGAATCAACTTTGGTCTGTTTATTAGCTGGAAGAACTCAAGCCATTAAGAGATTCCATGAAAAATCACCAGGTTATCAGGATGCTGAAATAAATGCTCGATTAGTTGCTTATTGCTCTGATCAAGCCCATTCTAGCGTAGAAAAAGCAGCTTTGATTGGTAAGAAGATGTTAACAATAATTTAAACTACTTTATTATGATAAGTGAATTTCTTATAGGACTTGTTCGCATGAGATATATTGAATCTGATGATGATTTGGCACTTCGTGGACAACCCCTACGTGAGGCAATTGAAAATGACATAAAGCAAGGACTGATACCATTCTGGGTAATTAAAATTTTCAACTTCTCCCAAGTGTATACCGAGTCACTTTGCAAATTGGCTCTATGAATATCTAGCGAATTTAAGGGATGCCTCACTAAAAGGAAAGCTTTAGTCCACACCGAACAGCATTGTTCTCTTGATCATGACTCAGTGACGCAAAGAGGATTTGTCTGATAGTCCCTGTGGGACCAATTAATCGGCTGGTTGTTGGCTGCTAGTTTCATTCTGGATATTTCATGTTTCATTCATAAATCTTTAAAGCTATTATTCGAATGCTTGTGGTGCTTTTATGTGGAACACCTGTTGCTTTACTCCATTGAAATGAACATTGTTTAACTGTGATATTCTGTTTATTATTGCAGGTTTGCGGAACCTTGGGGACAACCGGAGCCTGCGCATTTGATAACGTGGAGGAGGTAAAATGTGCCATGCAAAAAAAAAAACACACAGAAAATTTTCTACCATCTCTTGATAATTTCTCATATAAATTTTGCTTGGTAGTTGATTCATTTTAATTTATGGCGATTTCAATTGCTTCCAGGTTGGAAGCGTTTGCCGGGACTTCAAACTGTGGCTTCACTTGGATGCTGCCTACGCTGGCAGTGCATTCATATGTCCCGAACATCGTATTTGGCTGAAAGGAATCGAGGATGCAGATTCTATAGCATTTAATCCATCCAAGTGGCTGATGGTGCACTTCGATTGTACAGCATTGTGGTAAGAGAATCTTTTCCTTAACTAATTACACTGCCAATCTGGGAGCCATTAATTAATCTCTGACCAGGATTATTGATGGTGATACCATGAAGCATAACGCTATTGCTATTGTACATGAAAACTGGTTACTTCGGTGGTCGTTGTTGATCGTGTGCTACAGCTAATGTGTAACTTTAATCATACGGTAAATATCGCGATATATGGTCGCCCGCACACCGTCGATGGGATGAATTCACTATATAGCAGACCTGGAACATACAGGCTGGTTACGGTGTTGGATGCTTTTATATATGAGAATTTCTTATCGTGATGCCTTATGGGCTAACAGGTTGCTACTCATTCAAATCGATTCATCGTGCTACCTAACGGTTTTACATGTTCCCTCAGGTTGTTAAGAGTTTGTTAAATAATCTCAAACATGACTTTAGTGTTGTGTGGATATGAATCTCAAATGAGAGGGATTATGCTAAAGGCTCGCTAACTGTATTGGAATATTTGGGCCTTATTTTCAATTGTTTTATTTTTTGTTTTTTTTTTTGTAATAGGAAGTGTTAATGTGATTAATGAGTCACAGTTCAATATTATATTGAAGTTTTAAGATAAAGGAATTCGCACTTACGATGATAAATTTCGTAATTCGGATTGTATCAATTTTTTAATGACCTTAGGTTGAGTATTTCACCTCTACAGAGCATTATGATGTTGTTAAAAAGACCATAGATGGGGAATAGAAATATCACGAAGTGGTGTAACTTAGTTTATTATATATCTTGGGGATTTAATTAATTTTTTCGCCATTCAAATAAACAAGAAAAATTTGAAAAGCTGAAGATAGGAACATGAAATTTTTTTTATCTAAATAAATATATAAGTTAATTCTTGCAATTAAAAAATATGCAACTGTAGTGAAGAGGAATAAAGTCGGAAATGTAAACAGTTCAGAAATGGACTGGCAATATGATGATACTTGTAAATTTCTTCTCCATCCTAACAACATCAAATTACCCTTTAGATATTTCAAGAAGTATAAGTATAACTTATTGAAGAAGTTATAAAAAAAAGTTGAAAGCAAACTATCTGACGACGAAGCAAATAGTAAAGAGTTTGATTTACGACATTAAGTCAATGATGAACTTTCATGAAACACATTTCAATAGAGATCCACTTGGGAGTTCTTTAATCTGATAGTAATTGACAACATATGTAGTTAGTTAGCTAGTTTTTAATTTAATTTCCTTTTTTTTCTCTAGAAACAAAACAGTGGTTAAAAAAAATGTATACTTACGTATACTAAATATCGAATAAAACGGCCTGGAAGGATACGATGACTGATGAAATTAGAAAGCTTCTTGGTGTTGTGCTCTTCGTGGGATTAGGTCACACTTCAATATACAGATGTATTAGTTACAGAATTATATATATATATATATATATAACTAACATTTTGTGCCTTAACCCATTGCTGGCGGCATATACTTCTCCCCGGTGGAATTCGCCGAAATTCATAAATGATGTTACTGAATGCCTAAAATAGAAATAAAACTAAGGGCCAGGAGTATACCTGTACTAATATCTGAGATAATTAGGGGGTGAAATTTGACCCGTCCGGCACCAGATGTTCCGCAAATACCTAAAATTGTGTCTATAAGGCTAAAAATGTAGAATAAGTATGAAACAGAATTTTTCTGTAAAAACCGTGTACCTGTGACCAATATTTTTGCTCGTAGATGAAGTGAGTGGAATGAAGGGTGTTCGCCTCAGATAGACTTAAATCCCTAATTTGCTTATATTTTTGGTGCATGACTTATTCGAGTTCTTCGAACGTGTCTGATCAACGTTCATCATGGGGTGAGGTACACTACAAACCGAAACCGGTTTTCGTCTCTCTCTATCCTCAATCGCATCTATTCGTCTATCATGTAACGAAATCCTTTTTATATACAAAACCGGTTTTCGTCTGTTTCTATGCTCAATCGTGTCTATTCGTCTATCATGAAACGAAATTCTTTTTAGTTACAAAACCGGTTTTCGTCTATCTCTATCCTCAATAGTGTCTATTCGTCTATCATGGAACGAAATACCTTTTAGATACGAAACCGGTTTTGTCTGTATATAGGATAAAGTCTGTCAATCGTATATCAGCGGACCGACACATTCCAAGGTATGGGGAAACACGTACGTGTAAGTAAAAATGGCGCCAAAGCCTATCAACAGTTCTGGTTATTGACAGTCTTCGTTTTGACTTTGACGCAGTGGCCGTGCTTTTTTCCAGATTTGTGTAATTTTGCGAATTTCGTACGAATATTTTCATTTTTTTTTTGTTGCGAAAGATGATTCGGAGACGCGCTGTTTTGAGTACAGATGAATTGTACGACATTATTGACAATGAATAGAGTGATAGTGAAGAGGATCGCGACGTAGGGATACCAGAGCAGACAACGCCGATGTAGTGATATTGCCGCCGGATCGCGTGGACAATGTGACCGACAATGAAGAAATGGACGACGACGAACAGGTAATCAATGACACCAATCAACACTTACCAACCGAAGTGGCCGGCCAAATGGAAGTGGAGTATACTTATAATGATGACAATCCGACTATCATGGCATTGCGTTGGAAACGTATTCTCCACAAGACAGAGGCAACATCAACAAATTCTCAGAATGAACAAGGTGAATCAAATGATCATCAAATATCAACTCGTAAGCCAGAGAAAGCGACAACAACCTCTACACGCGTGCAGAACTCGCCTCAACGTTCAACTTCTCGTGGTCAACCTAAGATTATCGATAAATTTGCAGACCCGAAATGGAGCCGCCGAAATTAACATTTGATGAACAACCAGTTGATCTCTCCGTTGATAAAATTAGCAGCATTTATGAGAAGTACAGCACATGGAAACCAGAACAATTGCTGGAATTATTCATTGACAACCAGATCATTGAGTATGACAAATGTTTATGCGGCTGATAATAATTCCACATTCAATACGAATGCTGAAGAAATCAAGAAGTTTATCGCAATTATTTTTCTGACGGGCTATAATTCTTTGCCCAATATTCATGCATATTGGAGCGGCAACACCTCGTGTGGTAATACTCTTGTGAAAAATGCGATGAGCAGAGACCGATTTACATTGTTGAAGTCATACTTCCACGTGTGTGATAACAAGAAATTGAATCAGCGCGACAAATTCGCCAAAGTTGCGACGCTCAATGAAATGATGAACAGAAACTTCATGCAATTCGGTGTTTTCGCTCATCATTAAAGCATAGACGAACAAATGAATCCATACTATGGACGCCATTCATGCAAAATTTATATCAAAGCCAAACCGATACGTTTCGACTATAAAATGTGGTGCCTCGCTTCATCGGTTGGGTATTTATACCAATTTATGCCTTATGCTGGGACGAGCGACCTGAATAAGCAAGGATATGGCCTGGGTGCAAACGTCGTTCTGCAATTGTTGGATTTCCTCAAAAATCCTCAGCAGCACACCGTAACGTTCGACAATTTCTTTTCATCGCACAAACTGTTGTGTCGATTAAAATTGCTCGGATATTTTGCCACAGGCACTGTTCGCGATAATCGGACAAACCACGCTTCATTGAAGGATATCAAATCAATTGGCAAACTTAATCTATTCCACTTAGCTAATACCTTTTTTTCAGGTTATGACCTTTCTCACCAACTATATCAGGCATGACCCATTGCATCGCACCAATAGATACGACCGTAGACAATCGAAGCAGATTTTCATTGATCAACCAGATCCCATTCACAAATGCAACCAACGTATAGGCGGCGTCGGCTTGTTGGATAATGGCATTGCCAATTATAGAATTCGTATGCGTGGAAAGAAATGGTACTGGCCACTGATAACGAACGTGTTAGATGCAGCGATGGTTAACGCCTGGAAAGTGCACGTGATGTTTTGCAAAATTGAAAGGAGGAAACCAATGGGCCAGTTTGAGTTTCGAAGGGACGTCGTTGAAGCCTGGTTACCACCCATTGAACGCCAGGTAGTACGATCCAACAGGTCATTCAGTACCATGACACCGCACCAAAAACGCATTCGCGAGGATGGAATTGGTCATATTGTGCAACGTGGTGATAATTATCGCCGATGTAAGCAATGCGGAGGCAAAACATATTATGCTTGCACCAAGTGTTTGCCTCCATCCCAAAAATTGCTTCGAAGGCTATCATAATGGTGACGTTCCAACCCAAAAGGCCGCTCATTGATTTTAATATCTATTAATTGAAAATCATTTCAATTTTCAATAAAAGCCATTTGTTTTCTAAAGTGAAGTCATTTGTTTTTCTTGTTTCAAATTTAAAATATTTCCAGAACACCTGATGCCGAACGGGTGAAATTTCACCCCCGACAGGTATATCGTTCATAGTGCACAGGTAAATACTGTGATCGAGACCAAATTTATGCAGAAGTCATAGGACCATGAGAACCACGTATTCTGGAGAAAACTCCCAAAATTTCGCATGCTTACTATTTTTGCGGATTTTCCAAATGAGGAAATTTCACAAAAAAAATACTGAATTTTGAACGCGGATTTGGACAAGTAAACGGGAGAATTTCGCGAGACTGTCCAAAAACGGTATAACGCTTCAGCCATCCTCTACTACTTAGCCAAATTTCAGACAAATACCTGCACGCAGTTGGCCTAGAGAATTTTTTAAAAATAATTCCGAACGGGGTGAAATTTCACCCCATCAGGCAGGAATGGGTTAATGTTTCTGAATTTCTATTTTACACCCCATGACGTCGTTATAACATCGTTGATTCCAAACTGTTTTGCCGCATTTTCCTTACGGTAACATGCTCAGGATACAACACAAGTTATGAATACGTAAATGTGACCCTAAAAGTTTCTATATAGTAACAGTGCCTACAAGGGTACCATTGCTTCATTGTTACTTCCCATTTTGGAACAGTTACCTAAATGTTTCCTTGTGTTGTTCCCTTAAGGACACTCTTCCTAGGAGTAAAGTTTGTAGGTCACGACAACATAAATGTGACCAGAAAAGTTTCTCAATAAGAAATGTGTAGATAAAGGAATAATGTCTGCATAGATACAATTTTCATTTTTGACATGTGCCTATCATCTACTGTCATTCGCAAACTGTGAAGAGCTGCGACTTTGTGCTTAAAACAAAACAAAAATCACACTATGCTTTGAAAAATCTTTATAGAGTAGGTAGGTACTTCGTGAAAACGGATTCTATTATTTACCGAAAGATAGTAGAGCATTATTAGGTGCTCCCATATACATTTTAAATATCACAAATATTGGAAATGGAAGTTATTGGCATTATGGACTGGAAAAGTGTACACCTGACCCTCGATTTACACGGTGGATTCGTTCTCCAAAAGTACCGTGTAAACCGAAACCGTGTAAATTGAAATCGTGTAATCTGAAATCGTGCAATCAATTAAATTTGTATTGAAAAATACATATAAGGTAAAACAATATTACATATATCTTTTTAATTATATTGTTATATTTCGATAGTATAAGTATGTAGTTTTTCATAAATTCGGGCGAACATACATATTGAATCGATATAACAAAAAATTAATTAGTATTTTATAGGAATCTGCAGTGCCGTCAGCAGCATGTTTCCTCTTTAAACAAACTACGCTAGCTATTTTTATCGAAATAGAAATTGCCCCTTTAACAATGTCCTTTTTCTGGTGATCTTGGTTACCAGTAGCTACGAATTTGAACTCATTGGACTATTGTAAAACGAGATCCGAACGAGCTAGGCTACGGATTTCCGACTTTGCATTAATCCATTGAAAACAGATCTATGCCTCTTTACTAAAAAAAGGAACACTCCAAGATATTGGAGAAAAGGGGAGGTTAATCGTTGCGCTGAGGCTGCATATTAATCAGAGCTGGATTCACACTGGTTCAAGATTTTCACAAGAATCCATGCTTGAATTCATGCAGTCCATCGTACCTGTCATAGACAGGGACAGCGATCACCTCCTTCGTATAATGCTGAAGAGCAACTTTAAATCGAAAATACATGAGGGCAGAATGGGAATCACATTCCTTGCTTTAACCATTGACAAACCTTGTAATATATACAGACGGCTCGAAATTCGAAGAAAGCACCGGAGCAGGTGTTTCTGTGGGAAGCTTCACATGGAAATTACCACACACCTTCAAAACCCTGTAACGGTTTTCCAGGCGGAAGTGAAGGCTATACTAGTAGCGAGAAGGTATCTCCCAAGCTCAAGAACAAGGAGATTGCAATATGCTCGGACACCCAGGTAGCTGTCAAGGTCTTGTCAAAACCTTTTACAGTCACCAAATTTGTATTGGAATGTAAAACCGCGCTGAATTCCATTTCTAGGAACAATGGGCTACTGGTGTTTTAGGTGCCAGGTCACAGCGGTATTAGCGGGAATGAAAAGGCGAACGAACTTGTTCGTCTTGGTGCAACCCTGAAGGAAGTTTCCTCTACAATTAGGATTTCACCAAAACACCTTTGTGCTACTATCTCGGCTTAAACTGACTACAAATAATCGCCTATGTTGGATGACCCTTCAGGTAGAAATACAAAAGAGCTGTGGAGCTTGCACTGCTGAAATGAAACGAGAAAGCTACTGGGGTTAAGCAAGCCAACCCTGAATACTTTAATGCCAGTGGACACTCTCTTCTCAGGGGGCTTGTTGACGATCCGGTATGCAGAGAATGTGGAAAGGAATATAAAACGGTAGATCATTTTCTATCACTGTCCGCCCCTCCCAGGAAAACTTTGCATATTCCTTGGCTCACACCTCCTGGAAGAACTGCATGAAGCCAGAAAGAAGGGTTGGGAGCCATTTTGGAAAATTTGGACTTATGAGCAATTTCTCAGGGTGAACTATGGGCCTTGTTATGGACTATCTTCCAGGGACCCTAACTTCGTTTCAATCCTATCCCAATCCATTCCTATGTAATACACCAATACACATTCCATAAAACGCTCATGGAGAAGATCCTTGCTATTACTGCAATAGTCTCTCGTCTGCCGTCGAAACTGTGCTTAGGCCTTAATTCCTCTCATATTTCTTGCTTCATTCTGTTCTGATGCATTGTGAGCCTTGTTCTCCTCTTTTGGAACCTCAGAGCTCAAGCATAACAATTTTCAAGATCAATGAAAGTATGAACGCACACGCAACGCCATAATATTTCAGTATAATGTATGCTATTCGAACTAAACAGGCGAGATAACTGTGTACTACATACCTAGTAGTTTTTTTAGTTATTTGAAATGTGAATTTTTGCGGTTGTTTTTTTTCTTTTTCAAAAATTTTTATGACCGCATTAAACTGAAAATTAATATAATATAAATGGAACTTTCCCTCATTTTTTCAGTCATGTTAAACTGAAACCGTGCAAATAGGGGGTTAGGTGTATAACGAATATTTTATCACAAACTCAATGTCTTTTTAATTATTAATATTGATGGTTTGCCCATTGCATCTATGTCAAAGAGCGAATTTTTACCGATTCTTTGTACCATTGATGAAGAACATACATCAGCTGACAGTTTTTGTTGTTGGAATTTATTGCGGGGAAAACAAGCCTATGTTAAATGATATTCTTAATGGATATGTGGAAGAAATGTCTTCAATATTGAAAGAAAACTCGTTTGAAAATTAAACGCTTTGTTTTCCAGAGCACTTATTAAAGATTGCGTTGTGTATATTAGGCGCACGTGATGACAGCCAAATATATAGTCACTGACTAGGGATTCGGCCACATCTGGCCACATCTGACGGCACACACTAGAAACTCTTCCTTAATCGACACATTTATAGACACTGACTAGGAATTCTGACTTTGTTGGCACATCTGCCCACACAAAGTTGTAAGAATGCCTATATAGAAATATATATAGGAACCAAATAGAAACATTACTTGGCGGCTATAACTTCAAGGTATAAAATGGAAGTAATACCTATGGGTTAGCCCTAATGGGCACAAATTGCATTTTTGGAAATATCTGATCTATAAAATGTAAAAAAATGGCGATATAAGAGCTTGAAAATTTTCTTAAGTGTTTCTAAATGCAAAAACTTTAATCTATCACTATTTTGAAATTAATTACTGATCATTTTCTTAAAACAAATTCTTTGCTGAATTGTGAAAATTTGTTTATAAAATATTTAAATTATTAAAGATTTTGTACTCGCTTCAGTTATTTCGAAGTTTCGCAACTGATTTTACAGAAAATTTAATTTGGTTTGTAAGTTTTCACCCAATTGAAAAACTAAAATCAGATTTTATTATATTATAAATATAATGACATGTATTTTTAAAAAATTTCAAGGATATTTGCATTCTTAAAGAGTTTGTAATCTAATTTTATAAATATATCCGCATAAAACAAATACCCATATTTATCAATATCTCAAATATGTATATCGCGTACATAAATATAAACGTAAAATTTCACATATTGTATAAATATGTGTCAAAGGGCACAGCTTTGACACATTTCCGTCACTGCGACTAAGCTCTTACGTTTTTCTTTAGACAATAAAACTCTCAAGCTTATAATACTATATATAGTAACACGTTAGACATTATGCCCACATAATTACCGCACTGAGTTGCCCCATTTCCGTAACATAGATAACTTCAGAACGTAATTGTTTCGTAACGTGCGTTTCTTTATGCACTTATGCTAGAGAGAAAAACATAGCCTCGACCATTGTGCGTAAAAGGGTGTTAGTTAGGATACTACTAAAAATTTGCATTTTTGCGGCCGAACACAGACTACATACACAAAATTCCACCTCTTGTAAACAAAATACAATACTGAAAGAATAATATATACAGGGTATCCCGTAATCGACGTCAAGCCGGAATCGGGTGATAGACCAAATCATAATAGTTACCAGAAAAATATAAAAACAAATCTCATGTATTTTTCAAATTATAGGCATTTCTTTTGTTTTCGAGAAAATGTACACCTTGTGATGGTTTTTTAGCTCCTGTTGCTACAAATCTTTACTTTTTTCAATTTTAGTTTTCTTATGTAATCCCGAGTAGTGCTTATGTAACCTGTTGCTTTAAATTCTAAGCCAACTGATTCAGCTTGGATTAATTAAAAAAGTCACATTTGGCCGAACCAAGAATATAAAATAAATGCTTCACTCAACTTTAACTGACTGTACTGACAAAAAAAATGTACTATGCTAGTTTGGCAAGTAACATTCAAAGTTGATGCATTTAATAAGGATTCTAAAGTGGTATAACACTTGATACATAATTTCTTAGATTACGGGAAAATAAATTTCCCTCAAGAAACCCAGTTTCGAAAACTATCTTTTTACCTACTAGAAATGATTCTAGTGTACCCAAAGCTTGCCGTAAGACCGTAACTTTAATAGTCATTACATGGAGTGTAAGTGAGACAGATAATGACGCTTTCAAGTTAGGACAAATATTCCTTAAGTTTAAAATTAAACACCAATTATTTGGATGCTAAGATTTATTATTTACGAAAGATGTGCAAACTGCCTTCCTTCAGTTGCAAGACAAGCTCGACATCTTCTTGAAAAAGATCGGGTTATCAGACGGGCATATCTTCCATTGTTGACAAACTCAACTGCTTCCGTAAATCTGGAGCTCATGTTTGTGTAAAATTCGGTGGCCAATACTTTTGGGCACTCCTGTGCTTTCCTGGATTGCACGTAATGAAGTACTTGGGTCCTTTTTCAACTGCTTGAAGTACTACGTCCTCGTAAGGAAAGGAACTTCTTCCTTCACCATGTAGTTGGTTTAGAACTGGGCCCTCTGTGAAGACTAGATGGTACACATTTGTAAAAACGCGATGATTTGACTCGCTGGCGTAGTACATCTTTTTTTGTCAGTACAGTCAGTTAAAGTTGGGTGAAGTATTAATTTTCAATTCTTGATTCGGCAAAATGTGACAAAAGGTTACATAAGCACTATTCGGGATTACATAAGAAAAAAAAAATTGAAAAACAGTAAAGATTTGTAGCAACAGGAGCTAAAAAATCATCACATGGTGTACATTTTCCCGAAAACAAAAGAAATGTCTATAATTTAAAAAACACATGACTTAGATTTTGTTTTTTATATTTTTCTGGTAACTATTATGATTTGGTCTATCACCCGATTCCGGCTTGACGTCGACTTACGGGACACCCTGTATATATGTCACGACTATAATTTCAAACAAAACTAAACATCTGTATTATTAGTATATAGTTATGAATTCTATGCACTATTACATTGTTCATAGTATACAGAACTAAAGTCGTTAGAACACTGTTAGATTTTTATTTATTTTCCCGCGGACCGTAATCGAACCTTTACTTGTTAGAATCGGTTAAAGATGAGGAATAGAAGAATTTTTAAGAACTTTTATTTTTAACAATTCTAAATCAAATCATAAATACTAGAGGAAAAAACAACCGCCCCGTGCGATGTTTAAAACCGGGACCTTCCGGTTGCCGGGCGACTACTCTTACTACTGAGCTAACGTGGCAGATGATTTTCCCTATTACATTTCATAATTTGTAACTAGCCTACTAAGCCACGTTTTGCTTTCAGCTGGCATTAACCAGTAACGATAAAGGCACACAGCAGTCGCCCGGCAAGCGGAAGGTCCCGGTTTCAAACCCCGGACGAGATGATTGTTTTGTACTCTTGTATTTAATGATTTGATTTAGAATCGTTAAAAATAAAAGTTCTTAAAAATTCTTCTATTCTTCATTTTTAAATTTCACAACTATATATTGACGAATACCTATATAGTTTCGTTTGACAAATTTAATTTGATGTCAAAACAATATTGTAAATGTCTTCAACTAATTATTCTATTGGTTGAGACTATTTTGCAGTTGTATTTAGCTATAATTATTGTTGCACTTTTTTTCTTAAAGTTGATTCTTTCGAAGGTATATTCATCAGCAACTATTTTCATACATAAATTCCTCTATAGTATTTTATATTGTGATTGCTATTATCTTATATTTTAGATATAATAGGTACATAGGAAGCTAAGTTCTGTCAACTTTATTTTTACTTGCTGGATAAATATAGTAGTTGATTGCGTTTAAAGTATAGTCATTATAAACTACTTCTAAACTCGCATTCATTTATTGTACCTGGTAATTAAAATATATTCATTAATGATATATTCTTATTATTACGAGACTATTAAGAATATGGATGTTAACATATAACTAATTCGAAATTATAAAAATGTTTTCGAGTACTCAGTAAATATTTAAAATAGATGTCGTACAGATTTATTTCTGGTGGAAACTTTATTCAGTAGAATATCAAAAGCTTTGTTGTCAAAACTGAAAAGCTAGCTTCTTTCGATATTCATGTACTGTACGAAAACTAAATTAAATTGGGTACATTAAAGAATTAAGCTAATTTTATTTAAAAGTTTATATCTTTTTGGTTTTCACGTAAAGGTGAGTATTGTTTGATGTATTCCGAAGTGCTATGTGCTATGTACGTATGAGAATAAACACTTTTACTTTCAATACTTATCTCACTTTATTTCAATAATTTTTTCACTTCCTTCTTATCAGTTTACAAGAATTAAATAACTCAATTCTGAATTCTGAATTCTGCTTGACACAGAACAACTTGTTTCCCTTACTAATAAGGCCAATGGGAAGAAGTAAATAGGATTTGGAATATTAAAAGATGGTATCGATGCTTTAGAAGAAGAATAACATCTTGTACAAATACAGGAATTTGTACCACAGTCACAGTTATTTGAATCTTATTTTTAATGTAAAAATGCTCTAGTTGAAAAAATATTTCCCAATTTAGAAAAGTTATTAGTTGCCTTATGTGCCTTCCACATACTCCGCAAGTGCGGAAAGAAGATTTCTGGCGATCAATCTTATTAAAACTAAAACCAAAAATTCTCTTAACGTAGAATCTGTAAACTCACAATGGTTGTAGCAAAAAATGTTATTAATATTATAAGAAAAATAAGGGCAAAAACTAGAATTGGTCTTATTGTTAGACCAATTTTTACAATACCTCAGATGAATGACTGTGTGCAATTTCATACGGTATGCAAGTTTGATTATCATCGGATAGGAAAAATGATTATGTATAACCAATTTTATATGATTTTATATTCTGAAGAACTTTTCAGTACAATAAAAATGTTTGCACAATATATGTAAAAAACTACAATGTTCGTATGAAAAGATCAAGAAGGGGTTCCCCGATTTAGTCAATTTTTAAAGTTGTATTTACAATTTTATGAAAACGCCGTGTACAAAATTTCAGCTCTCTCCGCTGGCACATACTCGGGCAGAGTCCAAATATATAGTGAAAAACGACATTTTTGTATGGCAGCCCTACGAAGGAGTTACCAGATTTGCCCAATTTCGAACTTAAATCTTTTTTTAAATAGGCCACGTGGAAAATAATTCGAGAACGCAGTTTCCATGCGGACAGATAGACAGACAGACGTCCGGATGGATGGACAGACGGACAGAAGAAATGTAAAAATCGAAATAATTGTTAATATTATGAGTGCGTATCTCACCCAGTTTTCTCTACAAGCATTGTTTTTGTGCATTACAAACGAAATGACTAAGTTAGTATGCCGTTTGGCATTTCATATCCTTGGGTTGAAAAACATTCCACAACGACTACTTTTTATTGCGAAATTAATATTGATAACTGGATGTGCGTAAGGAAATAAGTAGCGGGCAGCATGCAAAACTTGTAATGCCAACCAAAGATTTTTTTATTGTACAAAGATTGTCATTTATGTACTTGAAGAAAATTACAAAATCTCAAATTAGAACATTGGAGCGAAACTGGTTGATGTATTTCCAGACGTGCGATGTGCTGTTTGTAAAAAAACTTTATATCTACAACGTTTCAACTACATTAATCGAGGTTTATATGCTCTTCTCCGTTGACGAGTTCTATTCTCCGTGTCCGAAGGTCTTTGTCAGATCTTGGCCAAATTTTGAAATTGAATTAGTTTAGAAATATCGCGAATATGAGATAACATCTATAAAAAGAAATCAGTCGCACGGATAACGGATAACCTCCTCTTTTTAAAGTCGGTTAAAAAAGAGGATCAACTATTGCAATAACTTTTACTGGATTCTTGAAAATCTCATAAAAAAAGAAGAACTTGCCAAGCTAATGTGAATGGCAAAAATATCACAAAGTGGAATATAAATTTCGCTAGTGAATTCAAATGAGCTTGAGCAAATGTTGACAGAACATTGTATCGCATTGGTGGTATCAGTTCGGATTTACTTTGCCTTTCATTTTCGACAAAATGTGATAAATCAAAATGTATCCAAAATGAATATAATATTAATTATATGTAATTTAAATTGCTAACCAAATTCAGTGACAGAAACAAAAATACGACTTGCAAATTTAGGATGGAAAAATAGATTTGAAAATCTTGAAAGTGTAAAATTCTAAGAAGTTTGAGCACAAAACAGCGCACATGCACGTGTTTATAAAGATAAATAAAAGGAGAACCGAATATATATTCGCTTTCGTTTCGCTTTTATATCGTTTCGATAACATCAATAATTTTTAGCTCAGTCGCATATACTTTTATGCAGGGACCGAAAATAACTGGTATTTTGAAAATTTTTAACAAAAAAGCTGGGATAAACCAAGCGTGGAGTTCAGTGGAATATACCAAAAGATGTCTCGTGAAGTGAAACCCGTTTCGATTCCTGTAAAGCTTTTGATAACTTAGTTTTTTTTTTAAAAACAAAGCTAAAGAAAAAAAACTAAGCTGGAAAGGCTTTTTATTTTTTCTGGCAAAAATAAAAAGCTAGCTTGACTTTTTTAAATTTTTCGAGTTGGAAGTAAAAGGTTTTGAAGTCGGAAGTATAAAAAGCCAAGCTGGTTTCTTATTTTCAAGGACCAAATCAGCTATGAATTTTTACGAAAAAAACTTAATTTACTTGTTATTGCTGGCCAGTAATAGTTTTGAAGCTAGAAAATCAAGATCAACGGTTTGATACCCTTTTTCGATAAAAATATATAAAGCGAACCCGGCTTTTTATTTTTTCTAGCCAAGCTGGCTTTTTATTTTTGCTTAGTTTTTTTAGCATCAAATTATTATCGGAAAGGAATAACAAGTAAAGTTGGCTTTTTCCGTAAAAAGTCATAGGACTGGTTCGGTCCCTGCTCTTATGTTTACCATTGTGCAGCTCTATTGTCGCTTAAGTTTCGTAGTTGCGGACGTTCGCGAAATTATTTATTGGGAGATAATTAAATACGTTCCTAAAAAAAAGGCAAGAAAAGTCCGTACTTCACCACTAGCATAGTTTTGTTTATTTTCCTCTCGGCTTGCTTCACTACTGATAATAAAACGAATAACTTTTAATAAAATTTTAATTTGAAAATTATTTACACTATCAAAAAGTATTAAATTTTAATATGATCGGTTTTAATTTTTTCCGAAAGTACTCCACTTTGGCAACAAACAACACTACTCTTGAATATTTCCAAACAACATCTTAACTTTTTAAATATTTTCCCGCTATTTAACAACTACTCAAGGATTCCTCAGTCATAAATACTCTTTTTTGCTCACAGGGTAAAAGACAGTACGGCAGTTCATCGCACATTCAATGTCGAACCTTTATATCTACAGCACGAGAATTCTGGTAAAATGAAATAAAAAAACAACTCCAAATTATGAAAACAAAATAAAATTATTTTACTCCTAAAGGACTCGCAATTGATTACATGCACTGGCAAATTCCATTAAGTAAACGCTTCCGATCATTAAAACTTTGGTTCGTCCTTCGATCGTATGGAATTAAAGGTCTACAAAAACATATCCGTGAAGGAGTTCGTTTGGCACAAAAATTTGAAGCACTTATTCTGGCAGATCCAAGATTTGAAATACCAGCTCAAAGGCATTTAGGTGATTATACGTTTTTTTTTTGTAATTCTCTTAATCAAATTGCAAAAATATTCAAAACGATATCCCTCCCAGGTATGGTAGTATTTCGAATCAAAGGAGAAAATGAATTAACAGAAAAGTTACTGAAACGTTTAAATCATCGTGGAAATCTGCATTGTGTACCGGCATCATTGAAAGGTAAATACGTCATACGATTCACAGTTACTTCACAAAGGACCGCAGTAGATGATATTCTGAGTGATTGGTCTGAAATACGTAATGTAACCACTGAAATTCTCGATGAGCTGAATATCAAAATTCCACTTGATCGTGCTAAAGTTTCACTTAAAGGTGAGTGAGTTTAAATAGATGCGCGCATGCGAGTATTGCTAGATTGAAAACACTTTTGGAAATTTTTACAAATTTTATTTAAGAAACGAGAGAAAAGAGTGAAGCATTTGGATCCAGTCTACTATTGGCTAACTCTCCTATGTCCCCGAAAATTGTGAATGGATCCTTTGCTGCAATTTTTGATGCTGATGAATTTTTAGCAAAAACATATGCCGGAATAAGAATAGCGGTAAGTTTTGCGTATCCTTTTTTGATGTTTTATTCATTTATATAAATATTTTTTTTTTAATTACCTTTTCCAAATATGCATTACATTTACAGGGTGTCTCAGAATAAGATGACTATTTTGGCAAATGATTCCTCTAGTCCAGACAATTAAAAAACTGAATAGCACGAGGTGGTTAAAATGTCACCCTACCGATTTACAGGGTGATTAGTAAAATATGATCTTTTTTCATTCTTGAAAAGTACAGGATATACAGTCCATTTAAATGCGGCATTATATGCAGAAATTTTAAGGTTTTTTTCCATGAATGACAAATAATTCCCGTACCCCTCCACACCCCAGAGCTATGATGCTTCAAATACAACATTCCTGTTTTTAGATTGTGTTTTTTTTATATTTTTCTGTTATTATCTTACAAATACCTCGACTGATATACATTTTTGTTGCAAAATTTCGAAAACCCAGAGTCTTCTCTTTAATTTAGCCTAGTAGACTTATGTTCTATCTGTGGTGGTTAAGAAGTTGTTAGCTGTTAACCTATTCAGGCCATTCCGAAATTAGACGATACTGTTTTAAGATGACGTGTTTTCAGTTACTAAGGGAACAAATTATCTATGACCTGAATAGATTAAAAGCTAATAACTCCTTAACCATTTTACAGATAGAACAACAGTGTAATAGGTTAAATTATAGAAGAGACTCTAAGCCTCGAAATTTTGTAACAAAAATTTAAAAAAATAACAGAAAAATAAAAAAAAATAACAAAATTTAAAACCGAAATTCTCTGGACGGGGTGCTTTAACATTTACAGGAAATTCCTGCTTACAATATTGTCATAAAATAAACCATATTCCCTGTACTTTTCAAAATATGTGGTATTGAATGAAAAGGAGCATATTTTACTAATCACCCTGTAATTCGGTATGGTAACATTTGGCCCACCACAACATACAATTTTTTACTTGTCTGGACGAGAAGTATCATTTGGAAAAATATAGTCATCTTATCCTGGGACACCTTATACAGTTAGCAACATAATAGTTGTCCTAGTTATTTTTGAAACGTTATTGAATGTCATATGAAGATTTCTAGATTGCTCGTATCTCTATAAACCATATTTTCGCCATTCAGCAACATTCAACATAGGAGGGTTCATTTTAATATTATACAGAGCATGCGAGTCTATATTTATAGTTTACTATTTTTGGACTGCCCTATCATTCATTACAAAATATTTTGAGGCCATTTTATATAGAGATAAAGGTTTTAAACACAAAACTCTCCAAAAACATCTTGCATTACTAAGAGCGATCCCCTCGACTTATACCAAAAAATTTTGATAATTTTTTTTCGTGAACCCTAATGAAGGTAGAGATTCAAGGCAAAGTGTCAGCTAACCCTTCCGTTATTTTATTGGATTAAATAGAAGTTAATCTCCAAAGAACTTCAGAGCTGAGGTTAAGTATCGGGACAAATCCGATTACGGAGTAATGAGACAGCGAGTTTTCTTCAACTTCTTTACCCACGTTTTTACACTAGCATCATCCGACCCATGCTGATATACGGTTCTGTGGTATTGTGACAGGCAATGGAGCTCGCCAATCATCGCAAGGTATTGGAGAAGATTCAAAGATTGTCTCTCCTTAGTGTGAGCGGCACTATCAAGTCAACCAGCTCGAGGGCTCTTGAGGTCAACTTCGACATGCATCCTTTGCATATACATGTAGGGGGCGTCAATACCTTCGCTGAGTCTGCATCTCAATCAAAACTGTATTCACACTTTTACAAGAGTTCCATATAAATTCATCTTTGAATTCGTGCAGTTCATCGTACCTGATATAGACAGGGACAGCGATCACCTCCTCGAGACTATGCCGAAGAGCAACTTTAAATCGAAAATGAAAGATATACAGAATGGGAATCACATTCCTTGCTTTAACCATTGACAAAGCCTATCATATATACAGACGGCTTCAAAACGGAAGAAGACATCGGAGCAGGTGTGCCTTGCGAGGAACCTCATATAGAAATTACCATACACTTTAAAAGCCATGTAACGGTTTTCTAGGCGAAAATCAAAGCCATCCGTGAAGCGGGAAGGTATCTCCTAAACTTAGATACTGAGAACAAGGAAATTGCAATCTACTCGGATAGCCAAATTTGTATTGGAATATAAAATCACTCTGAATTCTGTTTCTCGGAACAACAGGGTACTGATGCTTTTCGTTCCAGATCACAATGACATTAGCGGGAATGAAAAGGTGGACGAACTTACTCGTCTTGGTGCAACCTCGAAAACATCTTCCCCCACAGTTGTGATAGCACTAAAACAACTGGCCTCTACTATAACGGCTTGGACTGACTACCACCACAGGCGCCTTTGGTTAGAAGACCCTTCAGGTAGAACTACAAAGGAACTGGAGGATATAGCCAGCCCAAATGAGACGCTAAAGCTAATGGGACTAAAGAAGTCAAACCTGAAAGCTCTAGTGTCAATTTTTACTAACCACTCTCTTCTTAGGGGTCACCTGCATAAGATGGGCCCTGTTGAAGATCCGATATGCAGAGGATGCGGAGAGGAATCCGAAACGATGACTCATTTTCTTTGTTACTGCTTGGCCTTCTCAAAAAAACCTCACAAATCCTGAAAGAACTGCATAAAGGCAGAAAGGAAGATTGAGGGCTTATTTTGAATTTTGTGAGAGAGTCCGGTTGAGACTTATGAGCATGGTTTCCTTGCATATCCTCCTTACAGAAGATATGTAACTGCTCATAAAATTTGGAAAAGTTTGTGTAAATAGTGCGGTATTCAAGGTTTAAAGCAAAGAATGTGATTTCAATTCTTCTGAACTTCTAGCACGAAGTTTAAGGTAAGTATAGCTTCAAAGAGATGATCGGTATCCCTCTTTATTGTCGAGCACAATAAACTCCACATAATCCAAGATGGACTTACGTGAGTAACGCTTATGCTAGTTTGAATTACGCTATAATTGAAGTGCAATTTTCAAGTTGCGACCACTGCCCTCTACCTAGTGTGAATGTGGACGTACTGTATATTAAGGATAACCTTAAGCTCCCGAAGCTCAGATGACCTGAATATACCACATATACTAACTTTCCTAATATTTTAGTATGACACACATGGTACACGCTGCTGTATTACAGGTTAAGATAATTCGAATGACACTTGCATTGATCTTCTGGACTTTAAACACAAATTTTTATCTATTGCTCTTCGATATATGTCTAATATGCAATCGTTTCCCTGTATTTCCGGTGTGGTTTCTGTTTCAATTTTTTCTCATGTATTTTGCCCAGACATGGAGCCAATAAAGAAATGATTAATTTCTAGAAAAAAAAAGGAAATTCTTTATAAGATCAGTCAACCGATTGATGTTCAAACGTCATGTTTTTTACATTACGAGATTGGTCCCGTAGCACGTTATTTTAAATTCTTTCCAGGTGAGCAATAGCAAAAGATCTTCCACAATGCGTACCCATAATAAAAGTGATCAGATGAAACCTCGATAAGTACCCCTATAGACTCTTCTATCTCTGCTTTCGTCGTTTTGACTAGCAATTTTTAACTAAGGAAAAGAAACCTTTTTTATTTAAATCAAAGCAACATAAAGAAGGAGCATAACTGCATATATACATTTCGCGACACATGATTGACCTCACCCTCATTTTCTCATAAACCTTGGAACAAATTACTCCTGTAAAATTTTATTGCACTTGTTTAGAAGCACTGGAAATTAATAATTTTGCTGTGCTATTATTGGCTGCATTTGGTACGGAGTACATTATAAACGGCTTTTTATTTGAAAAGTGGTATCAAACTGTACGACACTTGACTGACCTCAGAGAAGATAGATTGTTTTTAATACAAAAGTTTCAGGAGTTTTGTAGGGTGGAATACCTTTATTGTAGAGAACAACTGAATTCCAGTTTTTAAAGATTTATTTAATAATGAGTGTTGCCACCGCTTTTATTTATAAGTTCAAATATTCTTTTTGGTAAGGAGTTATACAAATCGTGTATGATTTCGATCGGTATTTCATTCCAAGCTGAAATTATTGCTGTTTTTAAGGTTGATACGCTATCAAATTCACGGCCAGACCCATAGACTTTCCTAGTAAGCCATCCGCATAAATTCTCCATAATATTGATGTCGGGAGATATTGATGACCATTCCAGGACCCTTATGTTTTCTTCCGTGAACCATTAATTAACCACCCTGGCTGTGTGGATGGCTGCGTGGTCATGTTGAAATATCCAATCCTGACTGTCCATGTTTCTATTATTTTAATTTTCGCGTTAGTGAGAAGAGCTTTGTAGTCATTAGCCGTTTGTCGACCTTCTAGGACGGCGGGACAAAAACTTTTTTTCTTTTCTCAGATCATGGTAGTAAAATGCGTATCCATCGGGTCCATCCAACGTAAAGTGCTTTTCATCAGAAAATATGATCTGCTTCCACTCGTTCCTCACGTCATGTGATTCCGAGCAAATGCAAAATCTACTTTCCTTATGCCTCTTGGTCAGTACTGGCTTCTTTTTGAGACGATGACTTTGTAGATTTGGAGAGTCTTTCAATAATCGTTGCACTGTACGAATACTCGCACTTGTTTCCGCCAGATTAGTTAATTTGTCTGGCAGTTAAAGACGAATTCGAAGCTATTCTCTTAATCTTTCGTCTCTCTCGTTCTGTTGTTGTCATCTTAGTTGGCCCTTTTTGATTTTTTCCGTATTTCGATGAATCCTTTAAAAAATAATTTACTACCCGAGCACTTCTATTAATTTTTCTGGATATTTCCCTATTGGTCTTTTAAAGCTTTATTTTTTCCAATTTTTTCTGCCGTAATTCTTTTACCGCTGCCAATTTTCTATATTACTGCCTTTCTATTAAATAAATAACAATTTTTAAAAACTTTTCTTTAAACAACACTAATGTCAATCAATTGTCGTACCATTTGATACCAACTTTTCAAATAAAAAACCGTTAATAATGTACTCCATACCAAATTCAGCCAATAATAGCACAGCGAAATTAGGAATTTCTAGTGCTTCTAAACAAGTTCAATAAAACTTTACAGGAGTAATTTGTTCCAAGGATACATCAGAAAATGAGGGTGAGGTCAATCATGTGTTGCGGAGTGTATGTATGTGGGTAAAAAACTCAACTATTTATCTAAAGACAACTATGCTGTAATTATTAAAAATAAACATTTTCTCGATCTTCTTCTTCAAACAAAAACTTGGTCCCATAATTTTTAATGTCATTTAACTGTAGAAAGATTAAGACTTACGTAAAAGATAACTATACGCTTCAGAGTCGCACAATTTTCAAGTGAGTTTATTTATCTTACTTAGTATTGTTTTTTAAAAATGTATTATATTATTTTAATATTATAGGTTTAATTTTATAAATAAAATACAATTGTATGATATATTTGTTTATTTTATAAATTTAAAACTAAATGAGTAAACCTCTAAAGTAAAAATAACGAAATAAATTATTCGCGCGACCGCCTTTAAGGCGCAGGTTATCTTTCCAGGGTATCAGCTGAGCTAAGAAATAAAACCACATAGTTTCAACTGTCATTACTTCCAATAGCTATGATAGTGTATGTATGTCTTACAGAAACCTGCTTGCAAGTTACTGTTTCTAGTGCTGAAAGTTTTGATGCCCTGTAGATGGTATATAGAAAAGACAGGAGCTTAGAGTTTTTGGGAATGAGGTATGGTGTAGGGTTTCTTATCGCTGTGAATAAATCTATTTGCTACTTGTGTTTACATTACCAGAAGATGAAGTTCTGTGGGATTCTATCAAACTACAAAGTCATATTTTCTGCATGTATTGTGTTTATATACCTCCTAGTAGGATCTACCATCTATGTGTCTTACAGTTCTCTCTATTTTAGGGTTGTTGAAAGAATTTTGCAATTACTCAAAAATTTTCGCATTTTATTCTTGAGGGTCTTCAATCCTGAATATCTTTCTTGTTATTTAGACAGAACTGAAAATTGTATGATGCCTTCTCGTGTTTTCAGTTATGTAGCTCATTCCCTGATCAACAATTATGTCTCTGTGCTATAAAAAAAAACTAAGAAATAAAATAATGTGAAAAATTTTGAATGATAGGATATTGATTTAGTATGGACAGACATTGTTCAGAATAAAATTTACATATCGTCATCTCTATGACCACTTTCACGAATATATCTTTATCATCCTCTATTACATATAATGTTGAATATTTATTTGACCAAACGTTCTGGTAAGGAATTTGTAAAGAAACGGAATCTTACATTGGGGGATTATACTAGCTTGAATAAATACATAAATAGTATTGCTTTTCTCCCACTTCTCATACTTGATCCTATACAATCTTTTGAGAAAATTTATTAGATAGCTAATTTTGGTATTATTATTATTATTAGCGGGGTATGCAAACAGGACTTCCGCCCCTCATTTAGTTACCGAGACTTATAAGATTTTTTATAATATTACCACCAAATGCCCAAGGGCGCCCATTCTTTTATAGAGCCTATGATGTTCTTGGGGGCATTTATTAAATATCTTCTAGCAGTGGGAATGCCTTTTCTAGATGTGTTAGCCTTATGCGGCATAGAGCTCCACAGCCACACAGGACATGTTCAGCGGTTTCATCGTCTTCCATACAGAAGCGACAGATCTCATCATCGACTTTATCCATCTTTTTACGATGATATCTAAGTGAGCAATGCCCAGTAAATAGGCCCGTTATGAGTCTTAATTTCTTTCTGCTGAATATGAGGAATGCTTTTGTTCTCTGTTACGAATATTTTATAAAATTCTTCGGTTGTCTCAGCCTCGGGGTATTTTCCCAGTATGCGATTTTAATTCTGTACTCCCTAAGCCTGATTTGAACTAGAAGGTGACCTTTTGGGTGTCCAAAGACAGGCTCAGGACCAATAAACAGAGATTTGTAAGGTGGTCCGTCCACAATCATGTTGCCCTTAATGCCTTCATGGCCTGGTACCCAAGTCAGCGTCACTCTGATTGTTTCGCCCAATCGTTTCAAGATAGTAAGACAGTCCCAAACCAATTTAGACTCAAAGGTAAACGAGTTTAACGCTTTAAATGCTGCTTCCCCTAGTAACCAAGTCCTAGGACGTTCAACAGATGTTCTTAGGAAATTTTCCTGTCCGAAGAATCATTTCCGTGGAATATTTCCAAGAATGTTAAAAGAATTTAATGGGATTTCCAGGGGGAAAAGTTATGCTGTCCAAGGAAAGTATGCCGTCACTATTTCAAGGAATTTCTTCAGATACTCTATGGAGAGTTTGTTTGGATATTTTGCAGAATTATTCAACAGGAATTCTTCCGAAATCATAAGAATAATATCTTTGAAAATTTAGCAGATATATTCCACGGATGCTCTATGGAAGGTTTTTCCCGATATTCTACAGAATTACTCTACAGGAATTCTTTAGAATTTCTCCCTGCTACAATAAATAAAAAGCATTTTAAAGATATTGGTGTTACCAAAATAATATTTTTTTTTACAAATTCATTAAAACAAAACAAAACAATTCAATTGTAAAAAGCAAGAAAAAAAATCTTAAATTTATGCAATGCTGAGTGTTATTAGTCTTAAAAGTAATAAAATAACTAATTTAATATCTTACTTTATTCTTTTCCTGTTTATTTCTTTCCTTATAGAGTCTTTTAGCCTACACAACACTAAATGCAAATGATTTCACGTCTCACGACACCATTCCGTTCCATACCAGAACCCTAAATAATTTTTCCTAGAAACAAAAAAACAAAAAAACATTGGAATTTCATTGGATAACGCCTGGATATAGTGCAGATTAATTCTGAAGAATATCCATGGCATGTCCAAATTTTTCAGTTCCACTGTTTCATTGGAATTTGAATGGATAAAGTCTGAATACAGTGCAGACTCATTCTGAATAATATCCATAGCATTTCCATAGCATGCCCATAATTTTCAATTCCACTGTTGATCCACACTTTTCCATCAAATAAAAGAAAAAAATTGGATAAAGTTTATAAAATAAAAAGAACGGCAGATTTATCAAAAATGTTGTCCAGTAGTTGTTCGCTATTTGTCCAATGAAGAAAAAGGAATGGAGATTTCTTTGGATAAAGTGAAGATTTCAATTCCTACTTTTTCTGCGGTATGTCCACACTTTCTCCATTTATTTTCATATATGGAATTATTCAGAAAAATATTGGACAAATCAAAGAACAGTTTTAAATATTGTCCACAATTGTCCACTGTTTTTCCATTTCTTATCTCATATAAAATTTCTACGGAAATTTAAGGTTTTCGTCTTTCGATGTACCAACTACAAAAATGAGTTTTCAGAACACAGCGTTAAGAAAAACTCATCGACTTAATATATGGTGAGAAAGTTTGACAAAAATTGAATGCTTTTTCGACACGAGCTGAATATTCCATTTTCCCCATGCCTTTCACAACATATCACGTTCGTGAGTTTTATCACTGTATGCTGTACACTGTAGATCAAAGTACACTAAAATAATGGTGCACATAATATAATATTGATGTATGAATTTGATTCCTATAGATACAGAAGTGCATAAATTTGGTAATACGTATATTTTCAAGTGTTAGAAAAAATTTTATTTCTGTTGGTATTACTATATTATAATATTGCTTAGCGATTTTATTTTGAATCCGTTTATGGGAATGTTTCAGCCACGTTTTAATGTGCTCATTGTTGTCCGTCTGAGTAGCTTCCGAATTATTTCTTATGATGTACTCATAAATTGCATCCAAAATGTTTATATAGTCTGCGAACTTATACTTCTTTTGGAGTCCCATCCTCGGGAATTCCTCTAGTACCTTGTCAGTTGCTAGCTGCTTCATACATTTCCTAACGGAGCATCTGAGCACCTTGCCCCCGATTTGCCGCAGTTTTTCTACCTATAAATGTGAATTAAAGTGTACTTCCTAATTTTGAAATTTTTATTTTATCTTACGAATTGTTGTTTCCTAATTCCGTCCGCCAAGTCTGTCTCCAATTTAGAGAGATCCTGCGATAAGCAGAAGCATAACAAATCAAAAACAATTGTTGCCCGTACTGCTGCCTGAAAAAGACTAAAGCAAGTTTTGAATGCCCGTCCTTCCACTAAACTACGAAAAATTGAGAAATGACGTGAAAATTACGACAAGCAGCGCCACGTTCAAATTCAGTTAAAAACTGACGAGAAATAGACAGCACGTGTCTATGCAATAGCAAAATTGACGACAAAAACACGGCAAAAGTGAGATATTAAAAAGAGGATAGAAACAATGGAAAAATTTCCAATATTAGGCTCTAGAGGGTTAACTAAGATTACGTCTAAAAGACGGCAAAACTCTGTTAAATCTAGGGTCTATTTTGAGTGACGTTTTTATATATATTTCTGTATAATACATGCATGGTCGGTCATTTTGTGATCAAATACTGATTACATTATTTAAATTTATACAAACTTGAACTCCTGGAAGGCATCATATGTCGGCTTAAAAAAGTGTCAGTCAAAACGAAGTCCAAATTTAATGGAACCATGGTCTTAAAATATCCAATATCGACTTAAGAAGGACGTCGCTGGAAAGGGGTCAATAATAAGCAAATAGTAGACGAAAATTTGATGAACATGTCCTAGTTTCGTAGAAAACATACGTCTAAATGGCGTCGAAATGAGCAAGGAATTCATAATCTATTTTCAGTTAAAAAATGACATTCAATAGATCAGACAAGTCTTAAAATGTATGTTGGGTTCCTTGTTATAATATCAAAAGGCTCCACTTGAACCATTTTGAATAGTTTTAAAGGGATAGTACGTTAAAGCGTACAGCCATTCTACACGAAACCGATCACCTTGGAGCCCAACCATCTCCGATTTGGATGAAATTTTCACAATTTGTAGGGAATACCAAAATAGCTCATCAATTTTTTTTGTTTTACCCGACCACCCCCTACCTCCCGCTAAAGAAGTTAGAAATTTCGTGATTTTACGACAAAGCAACAATCATATCATAAAGAAAAAAAAGTGCTAAAAGTGCTCTCTAATGAATAATAATAGTTTCTTTTTTAAAAGGAAAAAATTCTATTATTAACACAATTTTTTTTTCGTTTAGTGCTGCTATATTTTTTTATAAAAATATAAAGCATTGAGCTTTATTTGGTATTTAAATCAGAAAAATCGGTTGATACGTTCTCAAGATATGGTTTTTTGAAAATGCGGCTTCATCGTAAAATCAAAAAAACTTCTAACCGCTCTAGCGGGAGGGTAGGAGGGGTATCACCTAATATTCTCGTAGCAATTTGCTCGTATCAATTTTCTCGTACGACATTTGCTCGTATCAATTTCCTCGTGAAGCCATTTTCTCGTAACAATTTTCTCGTAAAGCCATTTTCTCGTAAGTCAATTTGCTCGTATCAATTTGCTCTTAAGGCAATTTGCGCGTATACAATTATCTCGTATGCAACCTTGTTAACTTTTACTACGAGTATTTAATTGCAAACAATAAAAACTAAAACAAGGTCTTGTATTATGTTAACAGTAAATTGTTTGCGAAACTAAAATAAGTGATGTGAAGCAGTGCACTACTCATCGAATAATCCAAAACTCGTGTGAACTTATCTTTTGAACTAATTGGTTCGCGCGAGCCATTTTTCTCGTATTCCAATTTGCTCGTGTAAAACTATGTTTTGAATTAAATAGTTCGCGCCGCTCGAACTATTTAATTCAAAACATAGTTTTACACGAGCAAATTAGAATACGAGAAAATTTATACGAGCAAATTGAGTTACAAAAAAATTGATACGAGAAAATGTCTTTACGAGAAAATTGATACGAGTAAATTGACTTACGAGCAAATGCTCCACGAGAATATTGGGGGGAGCCGTAGGAGGTGGTAGAGGGAAACAAAAAAATAAGATTGAGTTATTTTGGTATACCCTACAAACTGTGAAAGATTCCTCCAAATCGGATATGGTCGGGTTCCAAGATGAGCGGTTTCATGTGGAATGGCTGAATTATTATATACCTACCAGTTCGCCAGGACATTCGTTCTCTTATTATAAAAAAGCTTTAAAAAAATAAATAAAATAAATTATTATATATTTTTAATTCTATGTTTTATATATAAACAATATATTAAATCGTTGAACGAAACCCATAAACGGGTTGCCAAATTTAATCTATTTTTGAACTCGTATTTGCTAATGCTATGAAAGCACTATGCACCAAATTTTAGCTTTCTACGTCGACGCGCTCTCAGGCAGTGCCCAAATAAATAGTTATAAACGAAATTTTTGTATGGCAACCCTATGAAGGAATTGTCCGATTTGTCTCATTTTCGAACTTAATTTAACTTTTTTTTTTTAGCCCGCATACAAAATTTGAACTCTCCACGTCGAGGCGTTCTCAGGCAGTTTTAAAATATATAGTAAAAACGAAAGTTTTGTATGGCAACACCAGGAAGGAGGTGTTGGTTTCAATTTTTCTTTCCCTAAAAACCTTTTACGAACATAATTAAAAGAAATGAGCTAAATCGGTCGAGCCGGTGGATAGCGTAGTTTGGTTTCCCCGAGCGCGGTGGAAATTGTGTAGTTTCCTGTGGCGCGCGCGGTCGGCTAAGGTTTAAATGAATTTTATTATCGAATTTCAAAAATTTTTTATATGACTAGCAATGAGTTGAGCAATAATTTCTTCTTAGGAATTTACATAAAATATTTCGGCAGATTCTTTATTTACTTTGGTGTTCGACTAGACTTTTTTTCAGATACAATACTTTCATGTGTGCCGTTGCCGGCCTCCAATAATGCATAAAAATTCTAAAGAAAATATGTCCAGTAAATTTCTGAGAAAAAATTGAGAGCATTCTGGCTTGTAACTTTAAATAATATAAAATAACATTAAAAATTAATTTTAAATACATTTCTTCTGCATTGCAGAAAGAAGTCATTTGCTTTTGGGCAACTTAGTATATACAAAATTTCGGTCTTTCTAGTAATAAATGTTAATAAGTAGAAAAAGAAAGAGGAAGAAAAAAAATAACAAAAAAATTAACACTCATTTAAAATTTTACGAAGATTTTGATTATGTTAGAAAGGGCGGCAATTAGAGAACCGCCGCAGTCAGCAAAAGCTCTATCTACGCCACTGTTAGCAAGTGGAAAACTATTTCGCAAGAGGAAAGCTTTCCGTATATTTTAGGAATGCGAAAATACGCCACTGATAGCAAGTGGAAAACTATTTCGGAAGAGGAAAACTTTCTATATATTTTAGGAATGCGAAAACACTCCATTGGTAACAAGTGGAAAACTATTTCGCAAGAGGAAAGCTTTCTATATATTGTAGGCATGCGAAAATAGATTAAAAGTCGGAGACACTCGCCATACCAGCCACAACTCGCAAATGTCAAATGCATACAAATTATCAAATTTATTAGATAAATTTTTAAAATCAAGAAAAGAACCGATTCTCAACAAAAGTATTGTGAATTTCGTCTACACGATTTCATAGAACTTTTTCCTTTGAATATATCACGATTAGTACTGCCACTTCTGGATGGTATCCAAGAAGCATTATTTGTTAAGGAATTCCAGTAGATTAACACTTTACGCAGTTTATGCGGAGTCTATAGTCTACTTTCCAAAAAGATGTGAGCTGATAGGTTTCTCCCTGCGGGAAGTTTTTTGCGCACTAATTGTGACAGCTTCACTCTCTACGAAAACCGTTATCTTTCGATTTTTGAACACTGAGCTTACCTTGCAACATTTCCTCAGTGATAATCTTTCTATTTCCGATAGAGAAATATTTTCTTCTTCATCCTCTGCCTCGCCTTGCAACGCCAATGTTAACTTGCTCATTAGAAGATTTTATAGGTTGGTATGCGAAGAGCAATTTGTGCGCTGCTTGTCCAGTTATCTTATGTTTCAAACTATTTAGTCCCCATTTCGTCTCAATGCATCCACATGTGACATTTATTTTTCCGGACGGAATTCCAAGTCAAAATTGTACTCTAGAATCTTCAGCCACCACCTGGCTATTCTTGGCACCAAATCTTTCTTTTGTTGAGTTAGCTTTAGTGAGATGAAACCGGTCACGATAGTAGGTAGTATTTAAATCTCTATAAAGTTTCTACTAATACCAGAGCCTCTAACTCATATCTATCATATTTCTCTTTTCCGGAGGTTGTTGCACGGCTAAAATACGAGACTGGCCTTGCCTTCTCAGTTGTTATTCCTTATATTGCATCAATACTCCATCCAGTCCATAGCTACCCGCGTTTGTGTGAAGTTGGTGATTCTCTGTTGGGTTGTAGAGCACTAGAACAGGACGTTGACGTAACATCCGCTTTAACTCGTCGGATGCCTGTGCTTCCTTGACTTTCCATTCAAATTCGCTTCCCTTCCTTAGTAATCCATTTAGAGGTGATGCAATTAATGCATAGTTTGGGACAATCTTTCGAAAATCCCCATCAAAACCAAGAAATTGGCGAACTTGATTGACGGTTTGTGGGATGGAAAAATTTTTTTTTTCTGCTGCTGTTTTGAGTTCTCCCGGTTTCATCATAGCTTGACAGATCTCGTGGCCCATGTAGGTTACTCTATCTTTTATCAGTTCCTGCGACGCCTGCTTTCGGTTAGTAAAACTCTTTCTTAAGATCATTCGATTTCATTTTACGAATTTTCTTGATTTCTAAAATTCCTTGCACCTAAAACTGATTTCCATTATTTCCTCCGTAATTTTGATTTATTCCAATTTTAATAATGCCGGCAGTATGTTGTTCAAGACTTGAGCTTTTACGCAATTTCGAGGAAAGTACACTTAATATGACTATTCACAAAAACACAGAGAAGAATTATCATTTTGAGCATTAAAGATCACTTGACACATTTTGCCGCACAAAAACTGAAAATCTTCCAACTTTTTTTGTATCACAATTATTAGAAAAATTTGAAAATATTTTGTTAGTTTTTTTTTTGTGAGGCATATATACATATGTGTGTTTCTCAATCTTTGAAATGTACATGTCACAAAGATCCAACATTCCGCCAAACCCCAAATTTCTACCTTACACCACCGTCGAGAAAAGAGACAAACGGACCGACGGAAGAGTATAAGGGTTCTGCTTTTTTTCTCTTGAGTTAAGGGAACACTAAAAAAAATGAAAATTTTGTTGTATCCGGATATTTCTTCAGTAGTAGTTTTTAATACGATAATCTCATAAGAAATATTTAACTGGAATTTATAACGAAACGAGTGTGTAGGAACTTATATTGGAACACATGTAAATCGCAAAAGCAAGTAAGAATTGATTGAGAGCACTGGAAGCTTATCTCGTTGGCGATTGAGAGAATTTTTTTACGGCCAGACTTATATAACCTAGTAAACACAATTTTTTTTTTATTAAATTTATTTTCAATACACGGAACTAGACTCAGGCATGCTAGCCCACTGACCGACCCTACAGTACAATTAGAAACATTTGCTCAGAAGGGAGTGTGCGTGCCGATGACCTTGGAAGTGTAACTACCCAAAACTTTAATTAGAATACATTTTTTTTTTTCAATAAAATTACGCATATATTTGAGTTCAAACATTTATGTGGTTTTCCAATTTTAACTGAAGATTACCCAATTCAAGATAAAACTGACACAGTTACGATTCCCTTGCATTTCTGTTTCCTTTTATATGCACTTCACTCTTTATTTACATATGAATATCACATCACTTAATTTTTTCTTTTTACACTTTCGCACTGTACCGTAAAAAAAAAAGGAATCTTACTTTTTAATTAATTTTTCTCAGCGGGCGGTTTAATATCCCACTTCTGAAATTTGTAGTGAATATCAATCTACTCGCGAGTTCGCCCAAAACTAGAATGACAAATCCAAAAGTTTAATCTGGATTCTCATCCTCAAACAAGCGAGCCGACTTCAGGTTAATGCTAATTATTTACTCGGGTGGGTTTTTCCCGAGGGTTGATCATGCCATTTTCCAGGTTACATTTACTACCCTTTCACGGCGGCATCTTTGAGGCCGCATTTCTGCACACCTTTCTTCACCTTTTATTACTTTGCCTGTCTTGAATCAATGGCACTGATTCAGTACATCGGGCTCACGTTTAAGACTGATCCCTTAGTATGTCTCTTTACCTGCCTTTGCTTCTTAATTGATATCATGCCTGGCGACGTATTCATTCCAGACAATAAATATGAAATATGTTTTGAAATATTATGGATCCTACATAAGCGGAGTGAGGAAGGAAAAAAAAAATATTAATAGATCTTGGAATACGGAACATTTAAGCCTTAGAGTCGAAAACGGATTTTAATTCATTTCAAATAGACCTCCTTTCGGTGTGACTTAAGACAAGAATTTATGTTTATCCAAACACCACAAGTACTTAACCAAATTTCTGTATTCCAAAATACTAGTAGTAAATCCTGTTCACATTTACTTTCTTTTAATTTTTTCCAATTAAGTACTAAAATTATAACAGCTAATATATTTCCATCATTTCTCATATTAGCATCAAGACTCTCCATCTATGCGTCGACGTGTACGAGGAATTCTAATGTCTGGTAAAATCTAAAATGTTCCTTTTCCTTACACTGTTGATTCTCTGGAGTTTATTATGATTTTCTTTCCCCATAGGAAAACAATTCTCTCTTGACTCCCAGATGGATCTGGTAGTCCATTCATGCATTGATTCATCATTGGAAGGTAAAAACCTGGCAATAGACGAAAGCAGTGAAGATGGCTGGGAAGGTACGAAGGGCAGGTATTGTAGAATATCATCAAATTTAAAAGATTTCCATAAGTGTCGTTGTAGCTTTTTAGTGTTATCATGAATTTAGTAAATTTCTCATAAAATTGGTTGTACATAATTGTAATTGCTTATTGTGTTTGTTATAAAAAAAAAAAATAATAATAATAATCAAAAATTGTTCACTGCACAAATAAAATTTCTTTCAAATTCTTAGCTTATGAGTCTCCGGGAACACCGCCAAGAACTCCGCCACCACTGATGTCTCCACTTATTTTTGGGACATCGGATGTCGAAGAGGAAAACTCCATGGAGCTTTCACCGAGAAGAGTAAGCAGCAGAAACGTACTGGTCCCAGAAACTTACGGTTCGGTTCCAGTCCGGAGTAAAAGTTCACCGCATACATTAACCATTATCAATCCAATACGCAAAATTCATAGAATGGTTTATGTCCATAGTTCGGTTGATTCATCAACCTCAGCTTCTCAAACTGTTCCTGATTGTTGTAATCTTGTTGTACTACCGTCTAGTCATAATAATTTCGTTAGTAAAAATAATTCCTCAAATTATGGAGCCGGAGCATCGACGGATTTAATAAGATCATCAAAAGCCGTACAGAGTCCGCCACCAATTTATCATGGAAAACGCTATCTGGACCCAATTCTTCCAGAAATGTGTTATGCCTTCTATAATAATGCATTTAGGGAAGCAGCAGGTGCTGCACGTTATGCATTTCATAGCAGCATTTTTTCTGCAGGAACAACTATGCCTGAAATATCTGAAATTGGATTTGAAGAAAATGTTGACTGGGAAGCGTTAAAAAGATCGTTGAGTGAAGAAAAACAACCGAAACTTTTTCCAAAAGTTCGGGTTTGGGTTAGTGATGAACAAGGAAGACGTGTACGTACCTCTTTTGATTCTTCTGTCTATGACGCAAGCTCTTCAGAAGGTGAAGCAACGATTTCACCATCCTCACTATGGTCATCCTTGGAATATGAGTATTCCGAGAGTTTAGCTATTGGAAATGATGGATGGACAATTGTTTCACAAGAAAACCCGAGTTGTTGCCAGAAATGCGGTCATAAACAAAAACACGGTGAAATTTCATGATATCTGCCGATGCTCCAGATTAGCTAGTAGGATAGCTAAAATTTAATTAACTTATTTAAATGGAAAATGTTAAATTTTTTTGGAATTAAAAATGTAGAAAATAGATAAAACCATAAGAGAAATTCCGAATAACTGCTGTGCTATCAATAATATTTGCTAGAAAGGATTTATGTAAATTTCGAGATTTATAAGGGGAAGGTATCGTATCACTGTTGGATTGTAAAATATTTCAAAATTTACTAAAAAAAAAAACAAATTATTAACAAAACATGAAAATTCTGACTTATAATCAAAAGGATCATTGGATGTCCTCCTAAAAAATGTTAAATAACAAATTCCAAACTTTCTGCTTTAGATGTGAAATATATGAATTTATGCATGAGACGTTGGGGGTTTTATTTTTAAACCTTTCCTTATAAGCAAAAATTTCAGATGTGGAAAAATTTATACAGAATTCTAGTTTGTTTTTAAGTTCAGAACGGGCGTGTTTCAGATTGTGATTGAGCTATGTATAAAATTCATTCACTTGTTGTGTGCTTCGGTTTAGCACAAGGTCACCCAATCCAGGGCCCGCGGGCCGCGAAATTGCCAGATAACATATTTAAATTTGCCCGCCAACTCATACAGCTCCACTTAACTTAACTGTTTTCTATCTCTTCGTTTGCGTCTCGGACAACATGTCAGTTATGTCGGTGAATCTACTTTCGCGTTGACAAACCAATTTAAAAATGTAAAATAATTTTTTTTTTCTAATCGTGTAATTTTTTTACCTTATTTGAGTTCAGGTACCTATCAAATCTAGTATTGTATTGCGCTGTCCGATGACTATCGAAGTGAGAGTTCAGGTTATTGAAGACTTAGATGAAATGCAAACAATGCCTTCTGACAGATATCTGCATAAAAATTAGTCTTGATTATGCGATCTTGCATTTTTAGTTGATATTACCAATTATCTTAATATGCTTAACCTAATGCTGCAGGGTATGAACTGCTGGTTTCCAACAATGATTTATTTGGTCATCGGATTCAAATAGAAATTAGTAATGTTTTCTACGCATATACATAGATAGAAACAATATCGACCTTTTTCCTACACTCGTAGATATAAGAGAACAGCTAGCAACAACATCCATTGACACCGTACAATCAAAGTCAAAAATAAAACCACTGTATGAATCTTTTCAGAAAAAGTTTCAGAATCTCGAATCTGACGAAGAAAGTATTTTGCTACTTATGAACCTCTTTTAAATTACTTTCAACGAAATAATTAAGTATTTATTAAACTTAAAACTAGAATTAACTGAGATTCAAAACACCGCATCTCTGTAGCAGCGGGTTTTGGAATCGGTGACTTCACAACTTTAACTGTCATCAAAAAAGTATGCACAATTTTGGAAATTGGTATCAAAAGATATAACTACCCAGAGATGCGTGACCTAGTTTTGTAAATTTTATGCAGGTTTAGCTCAACGTACATATGTGAAAAGTCTTTTTCAATGCTTATATACCTGAAAAAAAATTCCTCACTGTCAGATAAAACATATTTCTGATTTGATAATTTTTTCGATTTCCGATTTGAAATTAAATATTGAAAAATTATTGGCTGAGGAACCTCTTCAAAAATCGTATTAATTTTTTCATTTGCAATAAACATTCTATGTACATACCTACCTATCATCTAACATAATTAGGGTAGGGTAGTTACTTATCAACAACAATATTACTTTATTACGGTTAACTGTATAAAGATTACAAATCTTATTGGATACAGATCTATAGGTTAAGGAAGTCATACAAAATTATTATTTTAAATGGAAAACAAGAAAAACAAGATTAAGCGAATTCAATTAAATCAGAAAAAGAGAGGAAAGAAAAAAAAATTTAAAAAAAAAACCATATAAATTCTAGAAAAAAACAACAAAAAGAAGAAAATATATTAAAATAAGGCTCCAAAGAGCTTAACAATTCAAGAAAATCTCTGTCTGAGTTCGTGCTACGTATATTAGAGGGTAAACTATTCCACTTACGTGAAGTTTGGACACAATAAGAGCGCTCCCCATAGTGAGAATGACAGCGTGGTAAAAGAAATTTTAAACTTCTTTGAGAGCTCAAGAATTGCAGCTTATTGTAAAGATATTGTGGCCTCATTTTATGAATTAATTTATGTAAAAAATACAAGTCGCGATGAGCAAGATGGGTATCGAGAGTATGTCCAAGGGCTGAATTAACTAGCATTGAGATGTGGGCACTGCATATCTAGTACAATCATTGAATGCAACTGTCAATTTTCGACGGGAAATTGAGTCAAACTTGGGAAATACTATTGTGCCATACATAAAGTGGGGTAGAATCAAACTACGTATAAGTTTTAATCGCATATCTGAAGACAATAAATACCCACAGACTCTAAACTACCGTAAGGAGCCATATACTTTGCCTAAAATATTGGTGACGTGGCTGTAGCAAGTAAATTCTGTGTTCAGGACTAAATTTTTCACATAGCTAGAGAATGGTAAGGTAAAGTTATTTAAAATAACTCGTGGTAGCTTAGATGCCTCGTGGTGATTTCTATAGATCGGCATACACACAGACTTGCTAGGATTCAGTTGCAACTTGTTGGCTATTGACAAGTCATAAATTCTCATTAAATCTTCAATTACACAAGCAACACAATCTTCTAGTAACCCAATTGGTCTGTTCCAGTAAATTTGCACGTCATCAGCATATATAGTAGATGAGTGTTCATATACTTCATCACCTCAGGCAAATCATTGATGTATAGATTTAATAAGAGAGGACCTAGGATTGATTCTTGGGGTACTCCACAGTAGGAGTTCCGAAAGTTCGATATAGAGTCTTGAATTTTGACTGCTTGTTGTCTACAGGTAAGAAAACCTGTGATCAGCTTGATGGCTGAAAAGGAAAAATTGAAGCAATTCGAAAGTTTATAAAGGATCAAATTATGATCTACTGAGTCAAAAGCCTTACTAAAATCCCATAAGACAAGAATAGTTAGATCGTCTAGATCTAAGGATTCAATAATATCCGTAGAAACCTTCAGAAGGGCAGTTTCGCAGCTGCGTCTACCTCGAAAGCCTGACTAGAAAGATGATAGAAGCTGATTGTGCTCAAGATGTTTGGTGTTCTGATTGTACATTACTTTTTCAAAGACTTTGCTGAAGTAACTCAGCAGGGCGAGGTTTTTTAGAAACAGGGACAATGAGGGCTTTTTTTCATAATGGGGGGTGGGGGAAATCATCTTGATGAATCTCGGGGGGAGCAGATCAAGCCCAAGCGTAGTAGATTTTACAGCAGACATTGCAAAGAAAACATCAGTGTCATCAATGCAATTAAGCGCAAAACCCTCGAAACGATTACCACCCACCACTAGATGACTATTAGGGACTATAGAGGAAGTAGAAGCAAAAAACTCACTTAGGGCCTCAGCATCAATGTTGCATTGTGAAGTTTTACTTCCAGCAACACCCAAGAGCGGATGTTTCTCCAAAGTTTTTTATTTTGGAAGATCAGGATTTAATTTAGTGCTGTAGAAAGCCTTTTTGGCAGATCGAAGTTTAAAAGTCACGAAGTTTCGAACTTTCTTCTAGCGATTATGAATTAGAGAGTTGTGCGTGGCTTTATACTGACGCAGTAGTAGATTCCTTTCAGCTATAATCGAATGTATCTCCTTGGTTAACCACGGGCAGCGCGGTGATGAAATCTGTCGCCTTCGCAATGGTACATGCCGGTTAAAAAGCTGTAGAAGTAGATTGCTTAGAGTATTAACTTTATCGTCAACCGACTCCATTGAGAAAATATCCAGCCTGGGCAAGTTAATACAGTCTGCATACAGCAGGTCCATATCAATATTGTAGTAATCTCTATAGGAAAATAATTCTAGCCTGTGTATTTACAAAAGAGAAAACTCACGCAAGATATCCACCTTATTATTTAAGCTACGGGCATTGAATGAAAAAATATTAAGGCCCTTGGACTGCTTTGAAGATATATTGAGAATGACTCTCATCTTGTCCACGGGAGATAAGGGATCACCCATCATAATCACAGCACGAACCCCGGCAAATCGGATTAAAGTGAATCACCGAAACAAACAAATTGAAGCATATCATGGCTGTATGTGAGAATAACTAGGTATAGAAAAACGCTGAAAGAAAAACTAATGAGACTACAATCTAAAACAAATAAAATTAGTTCGAACATTCCTTTGACTATCCCGAGACATCTTTCAAATATCTTGAATGGCAAAAGATTTGAGAGAACTTACCTAGCACCTACTGGGATACAGTCGTGAACTTCATTGGTGTTAGTTTTTAAAGTAGTTGGCCCGTCAATCGGTAATGAATTGAAAATTTCGCCCACAGGAAAAAATAGTTAAGCGGCTTTTGTTTAGCATGTATACATAATTCGTTTTCATTAATTTTGAGATGCTGAGAATTGCTCGTGTTTTTGGCAGGATTTTTTCGCTTTCTTCATGAATTTTATTTTTCTCTTCAGTGTCTGTTCAAATAGCTGAACGAATGTACATTCTTACTTCTTTCAACAGAAAGTTTTCGAAGGTCTGCTTTAGAAAAAGGTCGAATAAATTCCGAAGAGAAATCCGTTTTGGGAAAAGGCAAATTAGTATTTTCCCGGGCTTTGTATAGTTTTCCTGTTCTGTTAAAAGACGGCGGTCGGACTGAAATGTGCTGGCGGTTTCATGTGCATCTTCCTGCTCTACCAAATGATGATCAGTAACAGTTTCCGGATTTTATTGAAAAGTTCCAGGCTGCAGCGAATCCTGATATTATATGATATGATTCAAATCATATATGGAAATGGTTTTTCCAGGATGGGTTTTATACTACAAATTCAAAGCAGAGTTGAATTATTTTTTAAATGTTTCGAAAACTGTTAAGTCGAGCGGTGGCATTGATTTTAAACATGTAGATATGCCACCAAATCTGTTACCTCTTCTCGAAAGATGGCGTTACATGTAACAAATTAGAAAACAGAAGCGACATTTTTACAGAATGACTTAAATCATGTTTACAGGTGGCGCCATCTATTAGAAAAATTTGTAAAATATGAGCAAATTAAGTTAGTTACCTTCGATGACAAATGTTTTTTCTTCTTCCCTATCTAACAATGTATAGGAATTTGGAAAAAATGTAATAAAGGAATTCAAAGGAATCCCAGATTTTTTTTCAATAAATTTGCTTTTTATGAGATTTATATATAGAGAAGTACTTCGTAAGAGACTTTTTTGTTGAATTTTGTATTCCTTCTGTTCAACAAGAAATTATTATTTAAATTAATGCATATGTAATTTAATACATATTTCATTTGACACATTATTTCAGTAACGTATATATATTATAGGTACTTCAGGTAAATAAATAAATTATTTTCAAATTAGGAATGGTTTATTCTAATTTCAAAATCGTGTCAAATTTGCAATGCTTCCTTCAGCCAACGCGTCAACAGCTTCGTTTCGCAGCAGCCAGTTGCAGATCATTAAACCATGCAGTTTTCAAAATAATTTTAGTTCAATTTTTTTCTTTTTTATTGGTTTTTATAAACATATAAGCATTGAATAAAAGTAACTTCATTATTCCCAGACAGTTTTTTTTGCTGCTAGTAAGTTCCAGACCATACTTTTTCGATAAAAAAATAAAAAAAAAATGATTTTGTTATAGCTGTAATTTTTATACGAGCTGGTTTAGTTATCGAAGGATCAACATGAAATTAATTTGTCAGGCAGAAATTTGGTTGATTGTCATTAGCCAAATCGACTAGAGTGTGATGTGTAAAAGTACGGCCGACAAGACGTTGGTTTTTAACGAAAAAAAAACGTCTAGAACGGTGCCAGCAATGAGAAAACTGTCTGAAAATAGTAAATATATATTGTTCGATGTTTATGAAAATAGGTAAAAAAAAAATCGAACTAAAATCATTTTAAAAACTACTTTTTTCACCTGTGTAATGGAAATGGCACAGGTAAACGCAACCCCTCTCATCAGGCAGCGTAACTGAAGGGTATTGGCTGTAGAAATTCCATTTCGGATCCTTTCCTGGTTAGTTGGACCCCTATCCCGTTGTCTGCGATATTGCAGTGTAAAGGCACCCATATTTGTGCAAATAAATTGGAGTGCGTTAATTTAATTAACTCCAGCAGGCAGTCCCAAATCAGTATGGAGTTGAACCTATTTGATTGAAGAGCCAGTAATGCAGTTCTGTAGTCAGAAAAGATATTATAGATATTTTTGTTCTTGTGGGTTCTCTTGATATTTTTCATAATTTATAGCTCAATTACATATGTATATGTCGACCTGAAATCTTGAACCATATGCTCCTGCTCCATCTCCCGCATTTGTTTTGGAGCCATCTATAGATCTGCGAGCACCCGAATCAATTCAACTTTATTAGATCGTTCTCGGCAACCAATAATGCATAAGAATTCTGATGAAAAATTTCCAGTAATTTATAAGAGACAAGTAAAAAAGCTGGAATTGGTTTTTGAATATATCTCTAGAACGGTTCGTCGAACAGCAAAAATGATTATAACTAATTTTATAGGATTTCATATTCTGAAGAGCTTTTTGGTATATTTAAACCGTATAGGACTGATCGTTTTCACAGGATACGTAAAAATCCTAAATTTTTATATGGCAACACCAAGAAGGAGTTGTCTAATTTTGTCCGTTTTTGAAATTGCATTTACTGGTTTTATGAAAATACTATGTACAAAATTTCAATGCTCTACGTTGACGCGTTCTCAGGCAATGTCCGAATATGTAGTGAAAAATGAAATTTTTGTATGGCAGCCGTACGAAGGAGTTTTACCCGATTTGCCCCATTTTCAAACCTAATTTTGCTTTTTTGTTTAAAAGCCCATGTGCATAATTTCAGCTTTCTAAGTATATGCGTTCTCGAGTTATCGTGAGGACGGACAGACAGACGGACATGCAAAAATCAAAAGAACTTTTAATTATATGCATGAGTCCAATCCGTTTTTCTCTAGCATCATTATTTCTATGTGTTACAAACGGAATGACAAACTTAGTATACCCTTTAGATTTCATCTAGGGTATAAAAAAAAATAATGTTCACGCTCATAAAATATTGCTTTCCGTATATCGCGATGCGAACCAAAAATTCTAAGAAATTTCATCAAATGAGACAAATTGCTTGGCGGATAATATTTCAAACTATTCACGAAAAATCAATATACCAGTCAACAACCAGATGTGAAAAGGCAGATCGCAGAAATTCTATCGAAAATCCGACCGAAAAGTGCCTAGATAAGAGTTTTGTCTGTTCTGCAACTTTCTGGTGCGAAAGCGAAATATGAAATTCTTTTCACTTAAATCACGTATCATACACATTTGCCAAATCCTTCATTAATTCATTAATCATTAATTAATCGAGATATGCCTTTAAATTTCTTTATTACAGATTTTTTCCACATTCCTACACATCATTAGATAAAGAAAGACGGAAAAAACAAAATTAGATTGTATTCTTTGCTGTGATATGGCGCTATTTATTATCGAAGACAACTTATTATCCTCATATTCGCTAAGTTTTGCTAACAGATGGCGGACCGTTTTGTGAGAAGATGATAAAGTACTATAGTGGCGAGTGGAGACTTAGTGAGAAAAGGTAACAACATATTATGCGCGGCGGTGGCATATCTATATGTAGAAAATCAATGGCGGTGGTAAATTATGAGAACAATACCATTGTGTATTGTATTGTATTGTCTATACACAATGACAATACTTTCGCGGCATTTAGCTGGTTTAGCTTTGGTGAGCTTTGCAAGCTTTACAAAGTGTTTCACAAACGGAAGAAAGTCTGCATGCCTCGGGCATCCACCCAGATCCATTAGAAGTTCCAGTAGGCCCATGTCTTATGTTCATGAAAAGTTTTTCCTTGGGTAAAGGGAAATATGAGAATTTTTCGTGAATTGAAGATTTTTGGGCTACACGGTCAGGAGAAAAACACTTCTTCAATTTACGAGAATTTTTTTACACCGATGTCTCGAACCGTTTTCAAGGACGTAGTCTATTGCAAACGTTAGTGTATTATTCGAATTAAAAATTAAAAACCAAAGGCCTCATTACGGATTAATTACATTGGAAAAACATTAACATGATAAAAAACAAAATAAAAAAAATATAGCATAACATTGATTAAAATAAAAAGAAGTTTAGAAATGAACACAAAAGTAAAACTATATAATGATGTGATTCTCGTCAAATTCAATTGATACTGACTGAATTACCTTATCGTTCACCGAGGCTTTCCAAGTGAGCGGATTAGACCGTATTGATATAGTAGGTACCTATGTGTATTTTTTTGAAAATTGGGTTCGAAGTTTTCTGAATTTATAAAGCATCTATCAATAATCTCGTCTTATAATGTTTTTCATGATGTAAGATAGAAGTACAGTAAGAAGTTAAACCAGTTTACGCCTTTTAAGTCGAATTTATGATGTGAAATCCAATTTTTTAGGAATTGCCCCTTTGCAAGCTATTTTGTAAATAACCTCAGAAAGTAGTTCTCTGGGTATCGGATCTAGTTTGACTTGGTGATGCTTTCAACATTATGCAGGCTATATAATGTTCATTCCATGAAATTTCTGGTTGCTAAGTTTTAAAACACGATAAAGTTTTTGGCTATGTTTAACTTCTGATGCTCAGGATGGAAAGATTTGTAGTGCCAAAGCCTACCCGAAGAAGTCGTTTCATGGTACCAGTCAGTTATTATTGATTTTTTTTCTCTTACAACTCATAACGGCTACTAAAAAAGTCCAGGTACTGGTTCAAGGCTTTCGAAAACTCAAAGCAGAAATTTTGAAAAATCTATAGCCTTTAAATAACTGGATAAGGTTCCCATTTACGAAATATCCTAAAATATCGTATAAGCTTGTGCTGTTTTAATTTGAACTTAATTTTGGAAGTTGTTTTCGAATACAGTATTTGGGTTTACCTATAACAAAACATGATAATTGCTTTTGTGTAGCATTTACAAGACCTGCAAAAAAAAATCCACGCTCCACATATGCGGAGGAAGAGAGCGGATTGTGGCACTTGATTGCCAAACTTCTCAACAAAGGATATCTATTCAGCATGTCAATTTCTGTATTGCACTAATTTTCTTTCTTTTTTTCCTGAAGACGGTAAGTTTCTTAAGGCACTGTCGAGATGCAGATAGCCTCCATTATTAGAAGGCGTATTTAAATACTTAATTTACAAGAGCTGAAGTACTTCGCGTTATGGCGGTATTTGTAGTAAGTGCGTTAAGTACCAGTATCGGGACTTGTACTTTAGAATTTTTTGAGTACCAGTACCGGGACTGGTAGTTGTAATTAAAAAACATTTAAGTCCACGTGCTGGTACTGGTACGAATATATAAGTACCAATGTACGTAAGTACTTTACACATTTTAGAACAATTATTTACGTTTTTGTTAAGCACTAATAAATAGATAGTTAAAGTCCGTATGCGCTTTAGCTTACGGTTTTTTTTTTATGCACATTTATTTAGCACCTGTTCCGCTGTTAGTTTGTTTTTAATTATCTCATTTTCAATGTTTATGAGTACCATGTTGGAAAACCTAGCCTGAAATAGTTGCTTTTAACCAAGTTTTAACTCGATGGAACAGCTCCGTTCACAGGTGGTCGAGCTGACGACAGGTAGACCAAGACCTGCTTGTAGCTACTTAAACAAATTTGGGCAGAAGTCTTTCAGTCTTTCTAAATTTACTGCAATGCTCTTTTTCTACAAATGTCTCTCCATGTTTCAGGTTAAACTTTATAAATGAGTCAAGCGATTGTTCCAAATGTAGATTTTCAAACCTATTTTTGAAGTTAGTGATCTTCCAATATTCGGATGGCTTGGCCTTGTAACTGATGGAAAGTGTACTAAATTACTTTTACCTAGAGTTGACTTTATCAGAAAGTCTTTTGCTATCTCCATTTGCCTTCTCGTTTTAGGGCCTCGAGTAGGCTCTAGATCATGTTTTTCTGTGAATTTCTCGGTTTCCCGAAGTATTTCTTGTCTAGAGTGCTAATATAGTTTTATTCCATAATGTAGATAACGTAATAAGAATGTTATTGAAGTTTTTAATTGCGCAGTGAATATTTCTTCGTTATAAGGATATCCAGCCTTATTACCAATTCCGTTACAATTAGAATTGAAAAAGCTTAAAAAAGTTTTATGAAATTTTCAAAATTTCATTCATATCAAAGGTTATCAATTAAAATGTCCGCACAAACCGTCTAAATAGTTTTGAATGATTTCTCCTACGGATCACGCCTTTGTAAAAATTCAGTGGAATGAGAGCAATCTCAATCTCAGAATAGTTTTTCAAAATTTAAGAAAGATTCTAATAGGTTTTCTTGAAGAAAAGAACGCATTAAAGCATTTTCGATTCCAATCCGACCGGATTCAATTTAATTAGGTTTAACGAATGTTTTTTGGGAATTTTCATAATTTCGGGTGGGGGGGGGGGTAGTCTACATTCTGCGGGGAACCCACCGTGGTCACTACCTAGTTACGCCAATTCTATTTCGTATTCGGATTGCAGAATATACGCTTTATCAACGTGTTGCTTATTTATGTTCTAGTCTTTTACTAAGAATTGGCATGGTATGATTTGATTCATTTCATCTTCTCGCTTACTTTGAAAATTTTATGAAACACGACAGCAATACCACTAATATTGTAATTGTTGTTCATAAATAAACACATGACTGCTCAGCACATACTTCTCCTAAATTTGATGTTATCACTGTTAATATTTTCTGTCGATTTTCATTCATTCTTACAAATTCTATATACACCCAATTCTTATTTTAACACAGTCTTTTTTTACACGATTTTGAAATAAGACGGTCCCAATAAAAAAAAATGTTTTTTTTTACACGAATTATTTGTTTTAACACGTCCAAAAGCATTTTTGTATTAGAACATGTTAGAACAAAATTCGTTACACAGTTACAAAAATAAAATATAATTGAGGAAATTCCCGGAATTTTGATAGTCGCATTTTCTATTTTGCTATTTAAAATTGCATTAAGACTTCATTAAGCAATTGTATTGAAAAGTGTTAACGATGTGGTGGGTCGAAGAAAAAAATATTTATTTTTAAAAGTTTTAGTGCCAATATAATTTCTGTTTAGATTTTCTTACAACGAAAAGGTTCTATTATTGCAAAAATCTAGTTTAGAAAAGTGATTTTTATTTAAATTTTGTTATAGCTAAATAAGATGTTTGAAACCGGAAGAGACAAGCGATTTCTTTAGAAACTAAAATTAAAATCTTAGACTCTCTTGAGAGAGGTGAAGGTTCAACATCTGTTGTCAAAAATTTTGGTTTGAATGAAGCGACAGTCAGAACAATAAAAAAATTAAGATTCCATTCGACAAACAGTAATTTTTGGTTCGAACGTCAGTTCCAAAACATCATCATACAGTCGAAGTACTATCTTAGAGAAAATGGAAATTTTTTTAGTGTTTTGGATAGAGGATCTCCTGCAGAAAAAAATACCTATAGATGAAAAACTTATAAAAGAGAAGAGACTTAGAATATACGACCGACTTCAGGAATCGGAGCCATCAACAAGTGTCCAACCAACCAGAAAATTGATATTTCATGCAAGTGAGGATGGCATACAGGATTATTAAAAAGACACGCATTTCACAATGTAAAAATAAAAGGTGAAGTAGCGTCAGCTGCAAAAACTTTCCCGGGAAGCTAGTAAAATTAATTCAAGACGGGGGTTATACGCCAGATAAAGTATTTAATGCCGACGAAACGGGATTATTTTGGAAAATAATGCCTACCATAGCCTACATATCAAATTAAAAAAATTCTGCTGATGGTTTCAAAGCGGCTAAGGATCGGGTGACGCTTTGAAAGGAAAAAACATTAAACAACTTCCAGTTCATTGGATGGCGAATAATAAGCCATGGATGAAGTCAACTTTATTTTAAAAATGGTTCCACGAGTGCTTCGTTCCTGAATTAAGAAAATATATGGAATAAAAGGGGCTTGAATTCAAAGTACTTTTACTCGTTGATAATGTACCCAGCCATCCTGTGATAGATCATCCAAATATTCAGTTGGTGTTTTTGAGGCCTAATACTACTTCACTGATTAAGCCATTTGATCAGGGTATAATAGCAACATTTGAAATTTATTACTTAAAACAAGCATTTAAATATAATTTGGATTCAGTCGAAGAAAGGGATTTGACGGTCGTACAAGCATGGACAAATTATACAATTATGAATTGTATTACACATGCTTCTCCAGCCATAGAACAATTGCGGACATCTACTCTAAATGCTTGTTGGAGAAAAATTTGGCCAAAATCCGTCACAATTGGTGGTTAAGGCTTTGAAGCTACAACGGTTGATACAATTAATGAGGATCATGATGATGAAGACGAAGTAGAAAATCATGAATTAACAGTTGATTTAATTCGCGAGGGCTTGAAATTTGCTGCAAATATGTAACATCATTTTCTCACTTATGATCCCAACATGAAATGTGCATTAAAATTTCAACGTAACCTGCAGATCTATACGGCTGGGTATCAAGAATTGTATAAGCAACTTGACAAACCAAAAACACAAAAGCTGATAATAGATTTTCTAATTAAAAAAAAAGTCAACATCAGAGAATGTTAATAATGAACCAGACTCTTTACTGGATTAAGACTCATCAGATGTGTTAGACATCTATAGTGATGAAAGCGATTTTTGTCCAGTCGGTAATAAACGCTCGCGCTTATAATCAAGGAGCAATGAATAGTCTAATTATGCAAAATTTTTATTTCTATTTTAATTTGGATTTTTTATAATTACTTATGGAGTAAAGTTTTTTTTTATTATGTATTTATTTTAAATATTTTTTTTTAAATAATAATATGTATGAACTCAATTTCGTTTTTGTTATTTATTTTATATTTTATTAATAGTAATATATATTAATTACATTTTGTTTATGATTATAATTTGTGTAGTTGTTGGTTCTTAATATTACATATACTTTTTTTGCACGGTATTAGGACAACACATATAGCCCTTTTTTTCATCTTACACGGTCTTTTAAAGTTTTGGAAGACATCCTCAATTTTAATATGTGCAGCATGTCTTTTTTTACACGGTTTTTGGTGGAACCTATCTACCGTGTAAGAAAAGAGGTGGGTGTATATACATATGTATGTACTTGAGTGGTATATCGATACGACAATCACAATAAGACAATCATACAGAAGCAATTACAAAAATATTTCATGTGTTTTCATGCAAACATCATGAAAGCATTTTGTCGTTGTTGCTCGGTGGCCCTTTACTATGCCACCTTTAAAATGTAATATACTAATTGGAATATAGTCACGAGTATTCTTTACGTAATTATAATGATATATGAGAGATATAACACATTGAATTACATGCCATTTAAAAAAAAAATCACGGACAATTAAAACAATTGTGAAATAATTGTACCTACTAGGTACAACCTGCCGTCACTCGCAGTTCCTTTGCAAAATTGTAAACCAAACTAGGTCATCCAAATCAAAATGGAAAATCACATGTTATGGAATGAGTTGTTTGTGCATCTCCAGTTTACTATGAAACCACTGCTTCGCTTCATTTTCAAATTTCCTATTTTAAAATGTTTGAATACATCGGAATCGCGGAGACAGCGCAAACTTCTCATTGTCAGTGTGACTGAACAAGCGTGTAAATTTAACGAAGAACTATTTCCAGTTACGTAATGCACCTTAAGGGTGCCATTAAAAGTCATCAGTTTTCATGCTTCCCATTCAATTTCATCATCTATTGTGTGGATAGCTTCGTCGTAAATAGTAGGCACTTAAAGAGCTGGGCAAGTACCAAAGAAAAAGTACTTAAGTACAAGTACAAGTACCGAAGGCCTGAGTACTTCAGCGTAAGTACAAGTACCGCATGTATGAAAAGTACTTGTAACTAAGTACTAAGTCTGTAAAAAGTACAGAGTACTTTTTTAAGTACTTTTTAAAGTATCGGGCTTTCCAATAAGAGGTGTTATTTTGATATTCAAAGAAAAATACCATTTTTTGAGATAAATGATCGGATCTTTATTTCATTATAAAGAGGAAGGCATGCCGTTAATAATGGAAAATAACATCAGCCAAATGACCACCACGACCACGCCTACAGGACCATATCCTTTTCATGAAATTTTCCATAACCAAATCGCCGCAAAGTGGCTGTCCTATGTCCTCGATAGCCTCACGAATTCCATCTTTGAGGTCTTGAATCGACGCTGGGCTGTTGGCGTAGACCTTCCCTTTCACGTGGCCCCAAAGAAAGAAGTCGCAAGGAGTTAAGTCACAAGATCTCGGTGGCCAATTGTGATCACCTCTTCGAGAGATAACACGGTCCGGAAACTTTTCCCGTAAAATATCAATGGTTTCGTTGCTTGTATGGCACGTAGCGCCGTCTTGTTGAAAGTAAACGTTGTCCAGATCAATACCATCCAATTCCGGCCATAAAAATTATTAATCATCTGTCGATAGCGCAATCCATTCACCGTAACTGTTGCTCCAGCCTCATTTTCGAAAAAGTAAGGTCCAATGACCCCGCGGGACCATAAACCGCACCAAACAGTCACACGTTGAGGATAGAGAGGCTTTTCAACAATAACTCTTGGGTTTTCCGAGCCCCAGATGCGACAATTTTGCTTGTTGACGAAGCCATCGATGTGGAAATGGGCCTCATCACTCAAGATGAGTTTTCGATGGAATTCCGGATCATTTTTATGTATTTCAAGGACCCAATCAGCAAAGACTCGACGTTGTTGATAACCGGCCGGCTTGAGTTCTTGTGTTAACTGAACTTTATAAGCCTTAAGACCCAAATCTTTATGAAAAATACGGTGTAATGACGTTTGTGGAATGCCTAATTCCAAAGAACGACGAGGAATGGACAAACCTGGGCTTTCTTCAACACTTTCTGCTACAGCAGCAATATTCTCGGCTGTTCTTGAGCGACCTGCACGGGTTTTATTCTTCACATCACTAACTTGTCCCGACAGCTAGAATTTTTCTACCAATTTCTGTATTGCGGTCCGACAAGGTACTTCACGACGACCCAAAAATGATCGAGTTTTACGAACCGTCTCTGCCACATTTTCACCATTTTTATAGTGAATTTTAATAATTTCAATGCGTTGTTGTTGTTTTTATTAATGGCGTAGTTTCTACTTGTCAAATGTCAAAAAATGACATCTACCGAAATAGCGGGCTAATTAAAATAACACCTCTTATTGGAAAACCCTTTACTTTTTTAGAATCTTTATACGTTGGCAGTAATATAATGAAGTTTATCGAGTTCAGTTAATAGATATTAATAAATAAATACCTTTTGAAAACTATATTATGTGGTACCATTGGCTACTATTTATAGTTTTTCATAGTTTTCCGTGCTGCAAGTAGAATAAAACTTTGACCTCTCTTTGCTACACTCACAAAAACTATTAGAGGTCCGCCCAAGCACCCATTATCGCCTCCAATAATGCACAGCAATTTTAAGGAAAAAATTTCCAGTGAATTTCTAAGAAAAAATTGAGGCCTTACCTACATCAGGTCGAGGCATCGTTGATTTTATATTGGAGCGAGGCATTGCTTGCTTACCCTTGTTTATGTCCACTGATGTAGATAATATGGACTGCTTACTTTTCTATTTCTCATGGGCACAATTGTTTGTGTCAAAAAGAGTTCTTACGTCGGTGCCAACATTGAAAAAATTATTAACGGGAAGTTGAAAAAGTGAGCACGCAGCTTGGGAAGTGATTTTAATAAAACATTTAGAAATTCTTCTGCTTATCTAATGAATACATTGTCTTTGATAAAACAGCTTTTGTCAGTAAAAATCCTAAATGATTAATTTAAAATAATGTATTTCGACGAATCCACTAATTTATTTGTTGTTTTCAGTTCTCTCTCAGTTGGTAATTGGTGCTTTGGCCGAAAGAGTCAGCAATATAGTAGTAAGCCAACTTTTTGCAATCCATATTATACATATCAATTGTTATCTCATCAAGTCGAGGCATCGTCGATTTTATATTCGATCGAGATGTTACTGGTTTTTGTTCTACTTGCCCAGTCTTGTATATATGTTATTAGTGTGTCTAAGGTTCTGCCTTGACTCAACAAAAAAGGAGTTGCGCTAGAGATTGTGTTTGCTTTTCTACGAAGAGTTAGATATTTGTAGGTACTTAATAGACTCAGAAATAGCTAAGTAAAAATCTGGGTACTTAAGTACAAAACTAAGCCTTAAGTACAAGTAAATAGAAGCAAGTACTTATGTACAAGTACTAAGTAGGGGCATTTCAAAAGTATTGAGTAATAAGTCTCAAGTAACGAAAATGTACTTTAAGTAGTACTTAAGTCTTTTTTTACTTAAGTATTGCCCAGCTCTGGATACCTAAAATAATTCCAGGACACTTCTTTCATACGCTTTCCACGAACGGTTCTAGATTGCCCACCCTCCCCACACCCCATCTTCAATATAATTACCTGTTCATAAATATTTGCTGAATATTAGAAATCTGTTGTGGTAACTTATGCCTTCGTTCTAAAACGTACCAACAACTTATAATTCCTCGCTTTTGTTCTGTAGACTTGGGCAGCATTCATACTTTGTGCATTCAATAAATATATGAAATTCTCTACCGGCGAACATTTAACGGACGACCTCAGCATGTCGATTCAGAAGCAGTTTAAAAACGTTTATATACCAATGATAATAGCTTTCATGTAGGTTGGTACTCTTATTACCCTTATTTCTTTTCTTTACGGTTTCTTTACTTCCTTAAATTTGCGGCTCTCGTTATCCACCACTGAATTGTTATATTTTGGCTATTAGTTAGTAACTTAGCTTTAATTATATTTTGACTAGATAGACACTAAATAAAATTTAATATTTCGTAGTTATTAAAATTAATTGTGTAGGAAAAAGATTGTAAGTCTTGTTGTACAGTCAACCAGTATAAAATAAATTGAAATTGAATTGAAATTAACGCCGTAACTGTCAGAGTAATTATGAACTTGGTTTAATATTACCAAAAATTTGTTAATTAGTTGAATTGGATTGAACAAGTTTTCAATAAATTTCTTGTAAAATATTGTTTTTAAGCTATTTCTCTTAAGCTTCTTCTAACCGATCTGGCACAGGCCCGTGCGCACGGGAGGGATTTTCGGGGTTGGAACCCCTTCCATGGATCGAAAGAAAAACATTCTTCGTTTTAACATCGGCGAGATTCACGGCCACATATTACTTCTGAAGTAGTGACGCAGCAGCTCTCGCAAAATTATTTCGAAGTAAACGCACCTTAATTTAGTCAAACTAGAAACTTCTCTACGAACAATGTAAACAACGATGAATCAGTTGTAGTGCATTTAATGTTGCATTGTATGAACGCTATTTTAAATCAAAGTCTTAGGACATTTCTTGTTGATGATACCTGTAGATTTTTTGTAAAAAACCACGGTTTGAAAGAAACGATGTAAGTTACAATTATATTATAATTGTAATTAAGCATACAAAAAAATTGTGGAAATTCAGACTTAGTTTTTTTGATTGAAATCTAATTTTGAAGTAATTGAAATACATTCGTAAATGATAACGCAATTGGATCCAGTATTTCTAGGTAAAGGCGCGTTCATAATAGAACGTTATTTAGCCCGCCAATCGTAAACGAAATTTTGAATTTTGTATAAGGAAGAAGAATAAAGGTAAAAGAATTTTATGCGACAATGATGGTCATTGATTCTCTGGAATTAGGATTTAGCCACGTCAACTGCTTCTTTTCAATTGCTTTCTGCCATCAAAACCATACTTTTCAAGTATCTATTCTGGTTCTTTATTCAATTAACTATTTAGCTTTATCGTTGTGTTGAGGTTTGCAAATAAAAAATCAAAATTCGACAGAAACTATCGCTAAATGCTACAAAGGAGGAAAGAAAGCGACAGAGGGTTTTAAGACGTTTTTTTCAAAAAATGAAAACTATTTACCAAGGCTTGAATCTCATTAACCCAAATGTTGGAATGCAATGATTAACAAAATTGAAGATTATTGTCGTGTGGTAATCTAAAAGGTGCCAAGGTGGTTTTCTCAAAGATACCACTTTATAAACTCTATATCGATTGTCGATTTCAAACAATTTTTAGTAATTTAATTTTTATTTGAATAGAACTTTTATTATTTTATTTTTATAGAACTATTTTAGCTAATACTTTTAAAATTAGATACCTATTTCAAAACTAACAGTCAGATTCCTTTTTTTACTCCTTTTGCACACAATCCAAAATCTAGATTAAAATGTTAAAAATATTTTCAAAAACCATATAAAAAACTACTCTGAAAACTATTCCGAATACGTAACACAGTGGTAACGCAATAATTAGTATTGGGGAGTGTTGCGAGAAGAATGTGAGGAGCGCGGGGATAAAAAATAATTAAGCCATAAGCGTGAGATTAAAACCACCACAGATCTTTAAACCGTACCTTGATCTGTTGATCTAGAGAGCCGTTTTTGGAAAAGTCACATCGCTTTTTCAAACTTATCAGGTATGAAAATTTTAGACGAGCCGGCGTGTGGACAATTCTTCGAAGCTTACAACTTTATACGGCAATTCATCTGAAGTATGAATTAATGAAGTAAAAGTCTGGCGGTGCCGAATTGAAGATAAAACAATTAACAATTCGCTGATGGCTCTTGATATCTGCAGCAAGGATGCATTCCTAAATGTCCTTTTGAAAATTATGCCACCTGTGACCGAATGGGCGTTGATTTTCCACTTTGCGTAGTCTCAAAGCCTATTTAAGTCTCGATGCAATTCCTTATGATTTTTTCTGTACCTTGGCGTATCAATTTATTGAAACAAAGAAGAAAAAATTTTGTCTATGTATTGAACATATTTTTTGTACAAATTTGTATTTAAGCTTGTAGTTCTCTCTCTCCAAACCCCCTTAGAATGTCAGATATCTGCCCATTTTTGTAGGTTGATACGTGTAATCACGGTGGTAGTTATACACAAATATCTGGCGACAACATCTGGCACTAAAAAATATCCAGACGTCTTCCTTACCATTAAACGTCACTTTTTCTATCTGAGAAAATTTTGGAACACCGTCTGCTAGTCTGCCCAGTAATATTTGAATTGAAAAGATATCTGTCTAGTTTACCTGTTAAAATGGCCGTAGTGATAGAAGTATAGAACAGACTGCAGGAGACAAGTTTATACAAGGTTTGTATTATATTATATAATAATACTAGCGGGAGCCCGTCGGCGTTGCCCGGCGGTAATATAGATACCTAGATGGGTGGAGGTGGGTGTGGAGTGGTTAGAGATGCATAATATCTAAGCTATTATCTGACTCGATCGCGCGATTCCGTATTCTAGGGTTTCACTCTGTGTCTGTCTCTATGTGTGTGTGTGTGCGTGTATGGGGTATGGGTTGTGTCAAAACCCTCGAGAATACTTCGCAAGCCATGAAACAGACTCCCTCCCTACCACATGCGAGGCCTGACGTAGTCCTTACATTTTAAAATATTTGCCGTGCTCTTATGTAAAACTGACAAAAGTTCAATTTGAATAGCTCCCCCGCTCTAAACTACTATTCATACAGAAAAATGGTGTTCTGATAATCTTAAGGTTGCTTTCTTATCTTCGGAACCGAAATAAAATTTTTATACCTTTCCTAACAAAATTATTTAAAAAAATTTATCTGAACCAAATGACTACGATTCCTCAATCAAAAATTCTCAGCTGAGTAATCATTGTAATGTCGCTGTGCCGTCATGGCATGCCGTGGGCTGATGATATCGAATGTAGCTGCCTACAGATTCGGACTACGGCTGCACATACACATATGCAATTATCACTCAGTTGAGAGGTATTGAGCGTAAAATGGTAAGGTTAGTTTGTAATCAAAACTATTTAATTATTTTGTTAAGTAAGGTATATAGTAAGTTTAGCCTTTGAGAAGGTAAGGAACCAAGCTGTAAATTACTAGAAGACTATTTTCCTGTATGGATAGTAGTTTAGGCTCTGTGGCATACATAAAGCCAATGTTTAGCACTTTTCCATAAGTATGAATATAGAACATTTTAGAAAACGGACTCCGAACGCACACATATAGATTTCTGTTTCATGGCTTGGGAAGTATTCTCGAGGGTTTTGGTTGTGTGCATACATTCATATGTATGGGGATGTGTAGCTCTCTATGTAGACTTGTTAATAGCAGTGCCGAAATATATTGTAAAACATGAAATTTTTTGTATGGCAACCCAACGAAGGAGTTGCCCGATTGGTAACATTTTTGAACTGTATTTTCATGAAAACGCCGTGCACAAAATTTTAGTTTTTCACGCCGTCGCGTTCTCAGACACTGCCCAAGTATATTGTTAAAAAGGACATTTTTGTATGGCAACCCTATGAAGGAATTGCCCGATTTGTCTCATTTTTGAACTTAAATTTATATTTTGATAAAAATGCCGTGTACAAACTTTGAGCTCTCCACGTCGACGCGCTCTCAGGCAGTTTCCAAATATATAGCCCAACTAACAAACTCTCCAGAGAAAGACTCTTACAAATTGGAAAAGTATCTCACAAAAACCTCCTAACACTCTTGGATAGTCTCATAGCATAATTCTTATAATAAAATTTAAATATGTCTCATAGTACTATTATTATGAGAGATTAATCCTACTAGAACTTTTAAAACTTTTATTCTTATATTAAGATCATCTTTGTAATCTTGTTTTGAGTGCCAGAAAACTTATATTCTTATTGAGTATTTTTATGAAATGTTAACTCTCAAAGAGATATACTCTCAAAAAAATGTACTTATGAGTACTTAAGTGTTATGATACTTATATGAAAGCTATTGTAAGAGTTCAAGTATAATACAACTCATGAAGATGCTCCTATGAGTGCTAAAATATTAAAACACCTATATACACTGTTACAAGTGCAAAACGATTGTTATTCTCATTAAAATTACCATAGACATCACTCATTCATCAATTTCGGTATTGATTTGTCAAAATGGATTGGAAGAAAATTAAAAGATCTACTAATCTTCGAAGGAAAATAAATAAAATTTATCTTGAATTAAATAAGCCCAGGAATGTTGCAGTAAAAAATTCAGTTTTTGTGAATTTTAAAAGTTATCCCAATAATACTAAGCAGTGCTCGGGAGTTTTACCTAAAGATAAATAGTAACTATTTCATATGATGATGAACATTCAAAATGTGTTTCTCCAGAATATGACAGCAACATTCTTATTCAAAACATCCCGAATGAAGGTCACGATGCTGCGATTTCTGCTGACAACATTATAATACTATCCACCCTTCGGTGTCACAGTTATCCTCCATTAATTTAATTTCTTCTTCAGCAGCTTCAAAACTTATTAATTTTTCTCTTTTTTTTTTTTTTTGGTGCAAGGCTGGGTCGTCCACTTTGTATCTGGCTTTGAGTTCGCATCTTTTAGGAATTTTTGAATTGAGACTTTTTTGGAATTTGGCCAATGCAGAGTCCACATTTTATTCCAAGCATAAGGCACAGCAGTAAGACATACTTCCACACGTTCAATTGTTTGAACTACTTTCAGAATGTCATGAAAAATTAAATAGTTATAATACGCTACAAAAAGTCAGAAAAAAGTTTGCTTCATTACCTTATTTCAAAGTTCTAATAATTAACGCGCAATTATCTGTCTTTCGATGACTCTTCATGAATGACAAATGTCAATTCTAGTATGAAACGCTCATAATATAGGCTCCATGTTTATTGTGTTATTGTTGTAATCTCATAACAAGAGTTAAAATGTCTCATATTAAAACTTTAGTTCTTATAACAAGAGTTATGTATAGTATCACTCTCATAAAAACCATTGAAGCTCTATACGCAGACTTTTGCTCTCATAAAGAGAATAGCACTCTTATATGGAGAAAAAAAAGTGTAGAACACTTGTAAGGAAGTTAAAGTTCTTATAACAAGAATTTTATTCTCGTAAGAAAACTTAGTCAAAAGCGGCCATATTTTCTTTTGATATGGAGGTTTTAGGGAAAAACAAAATTCCATAAATTTAGCTAATTTATGCAAATTAGTATTTATAAAATATAAAAAATGATGTTTTATAGAAAATAAAGTGTTTTATATGAATTTAAACTAAATCATGGAGCAGTACTGAAGTTTTTATTTCCTCCCATATTATAAAACAATTTGTATAAAATTTTAGATTTTGATTAATTAAGAGGCGCCTTGCTTTTCTTCGAAGTGAAATGTCTATTATTACCAATAAAATTTCAATCCCCATAAAATTTTGGCTTAGATATGCGAAAAAATTATTTTCATTATTTTCTAAAGTCCATAAATATATATTTGTATTAAATTCTAGTCCACTTTTATCTACATATATCCAGTGTTGATATTCAATTTTTTTAACAACCGGTTCGCTTATCCAGTTAAGTATCTAATATTTCATTACACTGGGCTTAAATACTTCTTCGAGTATTAAACAAAATAAATTACAATTCAATACAAGAACATTTACTGAAAAACCCTCTAACATAAAGCTACGTTCTAGCGTTGTTATTAAGAAAGAGAACATTTAACGAAAATACATCAAAAGCCTTAGAAAATTAACTAAATTCAATAAGCGAGTTCATTGGGGCATTTGTATTTAAGAGCAATAATTTTAAGGATAAGAATTAGATTACTAAGTATTACAACAAGCACCAGATAGCTTATTGGTTTTCAAACTAATTTTTATCGCATTTATTTTTTGCTTTCTATATTCAGCTTTATGATGGGCACGTTGTTACCACGACTTTATAAATCGTGTTCCATCCCGATCTGTTAAAGCATTTCCGAGCAGATTTATTGTCATAAAATGTGAAATATTTTCAATCAACAAGAAATTTCTTTTTTCAGTTTACATATTTTTCATCGCTTGTTCAACTTCGGTCAAACTAACTGAAACAACTTTTGAAATTTTCCTAGCTCCTTAAATTATTTCCGGAATATGTGGATTTGATAAGTCTCTGTTATCAACCAACTCCCGAAAATCATTTTTAGGGATGGACAATTTCAATAGCATGGATAAATCCTCTAATTCTTTCTTGTCTTCTAACTAAGGCGAGAGTAAAACATTTCCTCGCCATATAGTAGGAATCCAATACACTGAAAATTGATACTAAATAATTACTCTCACAATTTTTTTATGTTGGCTTTAGCAACTTGAATTAACATACCTCTTGGCAACCGAACGTCTGATTGGACTATGTTATAAACATTCATAAGTTCCCTTATTTTTTTTCATCAGCTTCAGTGCTCTTATGCCACTTCCGAATTAGTCTATCTGCGTTGGTTTCTGTCACTTCTCAATTAAGCTTTCAAGTCCTTTTTTCAATCCACTCATTTTCGCTTCTTGTGAAAAATGCTAATAAAGTGCTGGTAAGCCTTCCAGACAGCCTTTGCCACTCGAGCACTGCAAGCAACCCATCGAGGACCAAGAATTTTTTTAATTTCGATTTCCAGCTCTTGGGCGATGTTCTTTAGTTGCATGCAATTTTTAATTGATTCATGATGAAAGCAGTAAATTTTTGCTATCAAAATTTGAACATAATTAACTTGGGATATTCCCTTTATCGCATCGGCTAAAGCCAACTGCGTTCTGTGCCAAGTAATGATTCCAGAACAATTTTCTAGAAGTGAGCTGCAGCTCCTGATTTATGTCCCAACATATTAGTGCCACTATTCGAGAAAAAAAACTATTAGATTATGATTTAATTAATCCCTACTAAAACCACTTTCATGCAAAGCAGACATTAATATATCAAAAATTGTAAAAGCGTCAATAGAGTTAATTTATTTTATGTCAATACATACACTAATAAGCTCTGTAACTTCCTTAATATTACAACGTAAGGAGATAGCTAAAGTACTTCTTTATCGAAATTGTGCTAGCTTCATCAATTACTATATAAAATTTTGTTTGTTGTTCTGCGATATTTCCAAATAATTTATTACTTATCTCTTTAGAAATATGTTTTGCAATATTAAATGCAGTAAATCTTGAACGTAAACAATTCCCACATACTCCACCATTTTTAATTTGTAGTTCAATATCTTCCATTATATCTACCATGGGCCTATTTTGTTTAACTAAACTATATACTTCATGAAAAATATATTTTGACACTAATAAATATTTTTCATTTGCAATATCAAATATGAGTTGTAATTTATTTTCTTCTGATATTTTCACTAATTCAGTAGCTTTATTATATGATAAAAAACGAGAATATTGCTTATGTTTTTTGATCATTGATACTTGTTGAGTAGCATTATTAGATCCATGTGAAATAACATTTGCAGTGCTCCATTCAGTTCAAATATGAACAAGTTGTTGGGTTTCTATATTTAAATTTGTAAAAAAAGCGTGAACAAATTTCAAGCCTATTGTCATATTAGAAGAAATTATTATCCTGGATATCTATTTTAGATGTATTTAATGAGTCAAAATTAAGTTATGCTAGGCCACATCAAATCAGAAGTCGTAACTTAGTGACATGTGTACAAATTACACATTTTGAAAAATAACACCTCAGCAGCCATCACTGATCGTCAATATGAACCAATTAAATTTTGCTTGCTTTGTAGTCCGTAGATAGGAAAAATATGCAAAATTTTAACAGAAAAAACATTTGAAGCACATTATTTATAAAAATTATAAAAAAAATTTCAACCGCTTCGGTCGAACCGATGCAAACCGGCTGAATATCAACACTGAGTTATTTAACAACCGGTTCGCAAAATTCTGATTTTTGTAACAACCGGTTCGGCCGAACCGGTGCGAACCGGCTAAATATCAGCACTGCATATATCATAGAAAATGTAATATACCGATTTTCTAATAAATTAACTCTCATGAAGTTTCCTTTACTCTACAAAAATAAGATCCCCGAGAGGTATTCTCTATATATACAGCTCTTTCTAAAAGTTCTGGTAAGGAAAGTGTAGCTCTTATAATAAGATTATACTAATTATAATGATACCCTTATGAGAGTACTTAAATATTCTCATTAAAATTCAAATAGTGTTCTTATTAAACTTACTTAACTCTCACACAAAGTGCTAACGTATTTTTATAAGAGAAAAATAACTCGCATAAGTGCGACATTTAATTCTGACAACACATTCAAAAAGCACTCTACAAGAAAACAAGGGCACTCAAGTGCATATATCCTCTCATAAGACGCTTGTAGACCTTTATGAGATGAAAATTGTTAGTTGGGAATGAAACACTAAAGTTTTATATGGCAACACCATAAAGACGTCGCCCGCTTTGGTCCATTTTTGAACTTGACATTGCAATTTTCATGAAAACGCCGTGTACGAAATTTTAGCTTTCCACGTCGACGCGTTCTGAGGTACTTTTTTAGATCTCGACAACAACGCCATCTTTCGTAGTCAAAACTATCCTAACCTTGAAGCTGGAACCAACCAAACACATTTGTAAATTTTCATTGGAATCAGTTGAGCGGAGTCGGAGATTAGCGTGTACAAACACAGTGACAAGTGATTTTTATATATTAAGATATTATAATATTTACCAGGAGTATACAGTATACAAAAAGCATAAATATGTATATTAACAAAATGGCAGATAAAAACAATGCGAAGCGGAGAAGGAAGTAGGGGCCAATAAGGACCTGTGGTGAAACAATGCGCTTGATCACCGTAATCGAACAACATCCACTTTTTCACTTGCACAAAATGCACTATACACAATAAAAGCAATGAAAGGTACGCGTTTCTCCAGAAGTCATTTTTGGACAATAAACTTCACATTAGTCTATGTTGTCTTTATCAGATAAAAACTAGCAGGTCGTGTAATCAATAAAGACAGACGCATGCCAGATAACTGACCGAAAACTCTCTGAAAACCTTGAGACAGATGAAATCTGCGAGAATATCTGCTCCGTGTGTAATCAGTAGGACAGATATCTGCCCACAAAAATTGGTAGATTTCTGGAATTTTGCCAGATCGTTTAGGAACACCTTTATACTTTTATAGAAAAGCCTAAACAACATTCAAAATGAAAATAATATTTTTTTCAATCAAATCTGTAATCATAGAGAAAACGAAATTAATAACGGCGGTATTTGCCTTTAGCCACCCACCTACACAAATTGCTAGACATCAGCAACTAATACAGAGAAATTAAAAATTCCTGATCAAGGTACACAAAATCTGTAGAAGACATTCATTAAGATTAATTACTTTCTTAAAACTTTCTTGCCTAATTGGTAGAACTAAGAAAAACTTGTGCCATTTCGAGAATGATTTACAGGCGCTCTACATGTAAATTCTTTCTATTATGTATGTACATCGACCGCAGTTACTATGCGATAAGGCATCCAAATTACCCTTCGGCGGAGTCGCGCAGCATTAACGAATTCAAATGATACGCGAAGAAATTTTTGTTCAGAGTCCCAAACGGAGGCCTCAAGCAACACAAAATGTTTCATCGAACGTAAACTGGCCAAGTATTCGGATTCGGATCGGATTTGAAGCAGTTGAGTTGCGCGCGCCGCACCGCAGTACTACTCTCTCGCACTTTTCCTATAAATCTTCTTATGTAACCGTCGAAAACGATTTTGCGTTTCGCGCTTTCGATTTCTTCAAATTTTTTTCTCTTTTGCGTTTATTTTCATGATGTTGGGTATTTTTTGTTTTTTTTTGTTTTTTTTTGTTGTTGTTCGCATCTTATTTTGGAAATTTCTTCACTTTCTGCACCATGGAGATTATACTTTTAGGTTGATCCAATAAAAACGTAGGCGGACGGAAGCGGAGATAAGGATCGACGTCATAAGTAAGTATACATGATGAGGAGAGATGCATTATGGAAAGTTATAGCAAGGTCACTGTGAATGTCGACTTTTTTATCTGTTTTTTAATTTATTATTTAGACGCAATTCTCTTTCATAGTTTCGTTTTGCTTCATTGAAAGTGTTACATTACCTGCGGCTGAAGATGCTCCATCGTATCCTAAAAGAAAGGGTATATGATTTGTTAGTTAAGGTTAAGACAAACTGGTTGAGAGTTGTGGAAATTTAAAACCATTTTTTTTTTTTTTTTTTGTTAATGTAAAATGCTAAAAATAAATTTTGAAATTCATGCAGATACGAGTACATGTATTAAAAAAAATTAAAAAAAATTATTGAAAAAAAAAATGATTTTAATTTTATAAGTAATTTGGATTTTAGTCTTGGCACCATTGATATACCTGTGTATTTCGCTGGTGACTAAAACAACCAGTGAAGATTAATTGGGAATTTTGGATTACTTAATTGGATGCATTCACAGGTATACAAGTACAAAATATGATGATGTCTTCTTTTTTGGTCTACACTTCGTACATATAGTATGCATGTATGCATGTAAACGACATATTTCTCACATTTATAATTAGCTTAAGATATTTCATAATTTCAGAATGTACCACTTTCATCAAATAGAAACGTTACCAAATATATCGCAACTTATCCTGGAAGAAATATTATTAATAGAGACGAAAATTGTATATATATACACTGCGATTCTGTAAATACCAAAGGCCTCTCGCTCTCATATAAATTGGTTATTAGGCAGTAAATACACAATTATACAGAACGAACACTCATTGTTAGTAGAAAATGAAAAATCACCATACTTTTCAGGAAATATATGACAGGCATACATTTTCAACAGCTAAAACAAAATAAATTCATGGAACATGGCTCTTTTTTGTGTCACATCTAAGGCACGTTTAGATGGTGTCTTCACACTGGCTATTGCAGTTGCAACCACGGACGGGCAATTTTTTTCCATAATTTTTCATTTTTCCGAGAGTGCTCTACATAAATCTTTTTGTTTAATCTGAAAGTGTGAGTGGTGCAAACACTCCTGAGTGGATGAAAGCTGAATTTATTGATATTTTGAGGCATTTCGTTAAGTATAAGCGTTCTTCTCAAGAAATCCCGCAGTAATATTACTCCTGAACTATCATGATTATCATTTGTGAATAAAAGGCCTCGATTACTGTAAAGAGAATGGTATCAGTCATAGTGTTATCATTTTCCCTTCATTGCTCACATTAATTACTTCCACGGGACAAAAGTATGGGCCTTTCAAAAAATATATGTTGCCTCGGATTCTGAAGTGAAGCACACCTTATGTCCATACTTCATGTAAATCTTCTCAAAAAGTAATTCTGGCCAAAATTGGAATCAGTGCACTGATTGCCACATACATATGGACGCATGAAAAGTGTTCTTGTATTGAAAAGTGTTCTGGTATTCCCGATTTTGTTTTTTCGTTGTGAAATTTTGATTCATGTGATGATATTTATGTAGACTAACTGATTATTGTCATGAGCTAGTGTTATTAGAGAGTTATTTAATATATACAATCATTCACAAAATTATTTGTGCACAGTTGTTTCGAGATGTACAGATATCTGTAAGTTTTAATATTTTAAAAATTAGAACGTAAATAACATTCAAATTCACTAGTGACTAAACTATTTATTTTCTTTTCGGTAGTCCTAGTGCTTACCAGATACATGTGTGGAATTTTCTCCTCCCAATTATAGTAAAATCGATATAACTTTTTAAAATAAATTATATAAAAAAAAAAGTTATTTATGATATGATTTCAATGCGCACATTTGTACCCTCTAGGCGGAAGAAACAATTGTATGGCAGTGAAGGGAGTCCACATCAACCGTTTGGGTGTTACAGGGTGATTAAGAAAAAAAGCTAGATTTCATAAAACAACCTGTATCTTAAAAAGTGCATAGTACTCGGTCAAAGTTGCTGACTCATTGTATGCAGAATGTCTTTTCCAACGACTGCTCAATCAGCCCCGTACCCGGGTCCTCTCAGAAGGAGGTCTAAACTAAAATTTTCGGATTTTCTTACTGTTTTTTTTACTTTGACATCTATTTTGTTTTTTTTTTTCAAAAAGGTTATTAACATAAATTTTTTTATAAGAACTGTAAACTCTCCTCTTTAATTTGACCTATTACACCCTATGTCCTTACTTTAGCCGTTAAAGAGTTATATATATTATACTTTTATATATTATCTTAATATATAAAAATCCAGTGTCACGATGTTTGTACACGCTAATCTCCGAAGCCGACCAACTGAATCCAATAAAATTTTGTGAATGTGTTTGGTTGGTTCCGGCTTGAAATATAGGATAATTCTAGTTCGAAATCTTAAAAAAAAACCGCGTCGACGTGGAAAGCTGAAATTTTGTACACGGCGATTTAATAAAATTTGCAAATACAGGTTCAAAACTGGACTAAACCGGGCAACTCCTTCGTAGGTTGCCATACAAATATTTCGTTTTTTAGTATATATTTAGACACTGCCTGAAAAGTAGTACACGTAGAGAGCTGAAATTTGGTACGTGGTGTTTTCATAGCAATAGTGAATAAAATTTAAAAAATTGACTAAATCGAGCAATCCCTTCTTGGTGTTGCCATACAAAATTTTGATTTTTCACTATATATTTGGAAACTGCTTGAGATCGCGTCTACGTGGAGAGCTCAAATTTTGTACACAGCGTTTAAAAAAAAATGTAAATTTAAGTTAAAAAATGGGACCAATCAGGGAACTCCTTCGTAGGGTTGCCAAGCAAAAAATTTGCTACGTGGTCTTTTCATAGAAATGGTAAATAAAATTTCAAAAATGGGCTAAATGGGTTACCCGTTTTTAGTGATGCAATACACAGCTGAGAAGCCTTCGAGGTGGACAGCTCATATTTTGTTTACGGAGTTGTTATAAAAATTTTAAATACAGTTCGAAAATGGGACCAATCGGGCAACTCCTTCGTAGGGTTGCCATACCAAAATATCGTGTTTTACTATATATTTGGGCACTGCATGAGAACGCGTCGACATAGGGAGCTACACTCTCCTATATAAATGAATGTATGAGTGCACAAACACACAAACACACACAGACATAGGGTAAAACGCTAGAATACGGAATCACGCGACCGAGTCAGATAATAGCTTAGATATTACTTATCTTTAACAAACCCAACCCCACCCCCACCCATTTAGGTATCTATGTTATCGCCGGGCAACGCCAACGGACTCCCCTAGTGTATTATACTTTTCAAGATACAGGTTTGTGAAAAACCCGTTTTTTTCTTGATCACCCTGTAATTCCCAAGCGGTTGATGTGGACCCCGCGCCCTGCCATCCAATTTCTTGTTCGTCTAGGTGAGTACTATCACCTCGTGCTCTATGGACCACCTAGACTGAAATACCCTGAATAATTCTATACAGGGTGTTTCATAATTGGTACACATAACTGAATGGTTTGTTAGCTGAGGTGGAGACAAGCAAAAAATTATATAGGAAGGGGGGTAAAACGCGTCCTTTCGGCGGTAGATTGGGATAACAATTTTTAGTACTTTTTCCACTTTACAACAGTAACTTTCTTGATATACACCCTATGAAGGTAGTATTTATCTCAGAGGATAGCAAACCATCTCAGCTGTCCAATAAATGCCCAATCATTCAATCAGTAAATGATAACTATACAGTTTTTTTTTTACAAAATTTAGAAACCCCGAAATGTTACCTTTTATTTGACCATTACAAACGTCCATTAATTTTTATAGCTTTGAACTCTGCTAGAAGCAGGGGTGGTAGGTATTTATGTATTTCCTGATATGACTAGGAACTGCAAGTTATTAATAAATAAATTTACGTCTATAGGGATTTTCTCAACTTGCTTTATCACAAGTTTCAGTAGATATTCTTGGATGGAAGTGATGAAGGCTGCTTCGTAAACTACTATTTTTTGAAAGTATTTTCCATGTGATTTACTTTGGAATCCCCAAATTCTAAAAATATATCTGCCAAGCTTGCTAAAGCATTCCATATAAGAGGGAAAATTTGCATGCCATATAGGGAAGCTGTAAGTGATGACTAGTCGACAGTTTTGTATGAGCTGAGACTTCATCCATGACGTGGATTATTGAGCTGAGTAGGTTGAAAGCAAAATTGGCTATGTACAATTCGCGAATGGTTAAGTTTGCTTTTCTAACAAATTTTCTACTACTTATTTCAAAGTAGCGGTGTAATCATTAGTGCAGTACATAGTGATGACGGAAAAACTTCAAAATATCAAAAAAAAATCTTACGAATATTTTACGAAAATACTTATTTTAAAAATACTTTTACAACTAAAAAACAAGAATTACTTCGAACCAAAAGGGGCTAAGGATCTGATTCCCTTTATGATCTTTTAAATGCTTATCTTACTATATGTATAATATTGGTTTATATACAGGAAATCCTTCAAAAAAGTTGGGCTGCAGACAATTTTGGAAACAGTAAAATGCACTGTATCTGTAAAGTGAATACCATGCATAAATTTTTCAGCTCTCTACGTCGAAGAGTGCTGAAGCAGTGCCCAAATATATAGTGTAAAACGAATTTTTTGTATGGCAATCCTATGAAGGAGTTACTCGATTGGCCTCATTTTGGAACTTGATTTTTTTTTTTTAAAGTCCGTGAGAAAAATTTCAGATCTCCAAGCGAACTCTCTCCCGATTTATCGTGTGGATGAATAGCGGGACGGACCTACAGACAAATATACAAAAATCGAAATAACTTTTAATATTATATGGGCCCATTTTGCTCTACTAGCATTATTTCTGTGAGTTATGCCTAAAACCACGTCGTCAAAACGAGGTCGTTTGCTGAAAAATGCATATAAATACACGAAATATGCAAGTAGTGGTAAACTGCAAAATTAAACAGCTGTTGATCTCTCAATTATCATAAATGTAATTGTTTTCTTAATTGCATTGCAGAATTACATCAAAGAAAATATTTGGTCTCAATAATTTATACTGTAGTACTTATAGTAAACTAAGAAATTGCTGGGGACAAGTCAAATAATATAAAATATTGCTTTAAAGACTGAAAGTACAAGTCTCAGCTGTTTTGTTCTAAATTTCCCAACATTATTCTAAATCAGCTGAATACAGCTGAGGTATTACTACATCGTTTTTGTTGGTTAACTAATACACATAAGCTCGCGCTCATGTCGTCAAATGAGTGAAAAAGAAAAGACATTTTTGCACGCATGAGTTTTCAAAGGCAAGAGTGTGAATCAAACACAAAAATCCATGTCGTTTTGATGAGGTGCATGCATTGTAGATTAGGCATTACAATCGGAATGACAAACTTATTATGATTTCATCTAGAGTATAACTTTAATTTTAAGACTTTATGCCATTTTAAATTCTTAAAAAATATATATTTTCATAAGTTTTAGCTCTTTTTACAGTTGTCATAGAAAAACAATAATATACAAAGTAAGAGTAACACAAAAATCGGCAACACCTCGCTCGAATATAAAATCGACGATGCCTCTATTTACTAACGTAACCAAATGATGAGCAATAAGAGTTCATTTATTCTTAGAAATTTAAAGAAAATATTTTGGCAGAATTTTTATTCAATTTGGTGGCCGACTGGCGTTATGTACTTTCACATATATTGCCCTAGACACGCAGCACTCGCAATGAAGAAATAACTAACGACTCATTAGTGTATAATGATTCATTATAAACTGCAGACACACAGCTATTTCTTTAATTAAGTTGTACTGTCAAACTGGCTTTAATAAACTTATCACATTAAAAAAGCAATATGGATCGAATTAACGCAATAAACTTTGTTTTTATTAATTTTAGTTTTTATTTATTTTTATTTTATTTCATTTAATGATTGAGAAATGAAAAAAACATTTTATTAAAAAATATTTTGACATAATTACTTTTTTCTTTCCATTTCTTCTTCTTATTTTTCAAATCAGCAAATGCACAGCGGAGCTCCATACTTAAATTATATGCTAAATCTAGCACATTTCTCCTCAGTATAGCTATAATGAAAGAAGAAAACACTTCATTAGCGTACTTCATTATCACCTGATTTT